>OV743307.1:17618500-18853000 GCA_928268935.1 Lasiommata megera | reverse complement strand
GATATATGAGTATCTGGCTGTGCCATAACTGGCGCTGAAATGAAAACAAGCTTTTAAAAGCTTGTTGGAAAAGTCGGATTAAGTAGTTGACATGAGCTAACTCGACGCCGACGTGAGCGTGTGGTCCCACGTTACATAAGATAGTGGAATTCAAAGAAGAAAAATTTCGAAATAATGTGGTAGGAAGGTAAGTACCTACTAATAGTATGAATCCATTATTTCGCCTTTCATGATTATATTTGTGTTATTTCGACTTGCGGTAAACTATGCTTGATTGCGAAGAGATCGTCATTTTATTGATGTACCGATGTACTTATTTTCCGAATATATAATCTATAATATAATAAAACTGTAAAAGGACGAATTCTGTACATTTAATACATTTTGAAATTTTTAATTGGAGGATGCTTTACTATCGATACTGAGGCCAAAATATTTTTTTTATTTTTTTGTGTCTGTCTGTCTGACAGTCTGTATCTTGGCTGCGCATCACGCCGAAACAACTGGGAGTATTTGAATGAAATTTGGTGTAGGAGTAGCTGATACTCCGTTTCAACATAAAGTATAGTTTTTATTCTGGAATTCAACACGGTTCCCTTGGGAGAGGGAATGAAAGTCAAAATGTGTATTTAGCTGTAATTCATTTTAACGTACTCCGATTCCACTCATTCTTTTTTTTTTTTTAAAGAAAGGAGATACTTTATTGTATTTCCTGAAATTATTTCAAGGTCGTCGGTTTAGTAATCCATAGCTTCGTGATTGGAAGACAAACAAAAACACTTTCACAAACACTAACACAGCGCAGATGATGTCGCGGGCATATAATATTTTCAGTTAATAAATAGGATTTTGGGCATATTCCGTCAATTTGGAAAGATTTTTGTGATTAGTGATTAAAACTTAAATTATAAATATAAGTTAAGTGTGTTTTATACGGATCAGTCGTCCCGACAAATACAGTTGGCGTAAGTACCTAACCACTTTTCATTGATATCACGCTTAGCAATCTGATAATAGGAACGAGCTCTGACGTCATCAGATAGCTACCAGCTTGATAATTTTACTTAGATAAATAATATGTGTTAAAAATAATCTTTTTGTTTTATTTTAACGCTTGGCAATGCGTAAACGCGTCCTCCGGGAGTGACGCAGGCGGATTGCGCCGTTTCCGGCGGGGTAAGTAGGACACGCATACCCACTAGCAACCAAAGAGAGGCAACCGGAATACCCACTAAAACCCAGCGATGCACCACCACCCACCCTTCGCATTGCCTGATAGCTAGGTTCCGCCTCCTTCCGTTTCATCACCTCCTCGCAGAAGGAAGCGATGGCGGCTCAAGACGTCTCGCTTGCCTCCATGGCGCGAATGTCAGGTGTACGGAAAAACTCAAGCTACGAGTTTGCGATTACACCTAACTATTACAACATTGTCAATGTTTTTTCTTAAATAAATAAATAAATAAAACAAGACCCAAGTTGGGCAGCGAAAGATGGGGCCCTAGCTGTGCCACGAATAATGCTCGCTCCACCGACCATTGGACGCACGAGTCCAGCGTGTTCTGCGCCGAGTCCTGAGCGTAGCCAAACTAATGTAGTCCTGAGCGTAGCCGTCCTCTGTGGGCTCCCGGCTGGCGACCTTGCACAGATTATCTTGTTAAAAACAATCAAGGCGGCGAAGTCTGAACGCAACGGTTTAATGTAAGTACTAACCGACGTAGATAAGGTCGAATCTATCTCAGACCAATTTTGATTGCACTGACTACACGACTCCTTGTATGTGTTATTCTAAAGTGGTTAAGCAGAATGCGGTGGTTTAGATTAGATTATGTGATGCTGATGCCGATTTAAGGACCGATGAATTTAGCAGTATGGGCATCATAAGAAGGCTCAGAGTCACTCAGCGAGCAATGGAGAGAGCTATGCTAGGAGTGTCTCTACGTGATCAAATCAGAAATGAAGAGATCCGTAGAAGGACCAGAGTTACCGACATAGCTCAGCGAGTTGCGAAGTTGAAGTGGCAATGGACGGGACACATAGCTCGGAGAACCGATGTACGTTGGGGTCCCAAGGTGCTGGAATGGCGACCTCGCACCAGTAAACGTAGCGTTGGTCGACCCCCAACAAGGTGGACAGACGACATCAAACGAGTCGCAGGGAGCCGCTGGATACAAGCGGCCTAAGACCGTGGCCATTGGAACTCCCTTCAAAAGACCTATGTCCAGCAGTGGACGTCTATCGGTTGAAATGATGATGATGATGATGATGAACCTAGCATGCTGGCGTAGCAAAACAAATCACACTTGAAATCCCCAAGTCCTTTGTTTTTACTAGATACGTAATTTCGTTTAGTTTTGCTCCTTAACCAAAATCAATGCAGTACCTATACCTACCACTTAATAGAACCTAACTATACCACAAAAATGATATTCTAGGGTTTATGTAACTATATAATATTAATTAAACAATGTTGTTAAACTTCAACTAACAAGTGTATCTACAGTGCCTACCTACGAGGATTTAAACACAAGTGTATTTAGGTTGGTATCCTCTTTGAAAATTAACAAGCAGAAAGTTGTGGGTAACTCACAACGGTTCCACAATACCTATTCAATGAAGCCAAAACTGTTTCTGGCAGTTTAATTAATTTATGTTTCACATAGAACATGTAACTGAGGTATGAAGGTGTTTTTGGGTAGAAGCTACTAAAGAAATTAATTTTTAGTAGACGCACAAATTGGAAGTTATGGAAACAAACATGTTTTTAAATGTGTGCAAAATTACAGCCGATATAGAAAGGGACTTATTAATAGTTTTTAGTACAATTTTTGATATAGAGAGCAGAGTTACAGATGGTTGGATAGACAGCATGTATCAAAGCTATATTCATATATTGTCATATATTGCGTAACGATAGGTACCGCCTGCTGCAAACTATTATGATGGGGAAGATTGCTGGAAAAAGAGGTGTTGGAAGGCGAAGGAAGTCGTGGCTCAGAAACATACGGGAGTGGACTGGCATCAAGTCGGTCGAACAACTGTTCCGTTTAGCCATGGACAAGGAACGTTTCAAAAAACTGACTGCTGACCTCCAGTAATGGAGAGGCACTTAAAGAAGAAGAATCAAAGCTGTAAAAGCAAGAGCAAATGTTGTCCACCGGCCGTATTCATAGCGAACGTTCGTAACGTATCTTGTTGGAATTGAAACGAACAAGCGTCTTGTTATGGGTCCCGTGCATAGCGCTAACTTAAACACCGTTTAGTACGTATTTAAAAACGATAGTGTGCCGTTATTAATAATTTAACAGAATGGCTCAGCTAGAACAAAAGAATATGGAATATGAATGTATATTCGCTTCCTAATGTAGGGTTAGTTCACCGTTCGTCCGGGAAGTATACAACGGGTCCCCCGGGCGTCCAGTAAAACCAGCGACCGGGACATGCCGTGGTGGTTTTTAGTGCGGGTACAGCCCCCTTCGGGGGTGGGAGTCCAACATGACCTCCTTGGGAGCCCAAGGGTACGGAGGTAGTCATAAAGCTTTTCCACAACGAAAAAAAAGGTGTTAGTTTACAGTAGCTGTTCGCGATTTCATTGACATTAGTTTGGGTTTTTGAAAATACAATTTAAAAAGGAAACGATAGCAGCACTGCGGCAGTCAGGCTTATATCCTTTTCTTATTAAAAGAATCTCAATCAAGTTATCAGTCTCAAGGATGTAAGCTATATGTATCCACGTGAAATTTTGTTGGAAACAATTGCAGCTGTTAGACCGTGTAGTTAATCTTATTTTTAGGGTCCTGTATGGTTTCTTAAACAAAACGTGCCTTATCTTGGTCTTCAGTACGAGGCACGATATAGATATATGTCTACCATTTACGAATATCAGGAGAAGAACTATCCAATATAATAAGAAATTTAGTATAAACTACTTCATTATCATCATGATCAAACCATTCTCGACTCAATACAGAGCACGGGCCTCCCCTTAATATGAGAAGGGGTTTGGCTATAGTCCACCAAGCTGGCCATGTGCGGATTGGCAGACCTCACACGCCTTTAAGAACATTATGGAGAACCTACAAGCATGCAGGTTTCACGTTGTTTTCCTTCACCGTGGAAGCAAGTGATATATTAATTGCTTAAAACGCACATTACTCCGAAATGTTATAGATGCGTGTCCGGGTTCCAACCTCCGACCTCTGATTTGGAGGCTGACGTCCTAAACACTAGGCTATCACAGCTTGTACTTATGTATAAACCCAGTAACTCTAAACCCGTTTAAACCCACTAACTCAACATAATACTCCATAATAAACTACTTATGAAGTTATTGTTGAATCAAACATAATAAATACTTATTAAGTAAATAACTGATAGATATACTTTCTCATTTATGTACTCGTACCTGTACCTGTAGACGACAGCATCCATGGTGCAATTTGTATCGACCTCCATTTGGACGTTCCGTTTGCCGTTTATATTGGAAAACGGTCGGAAAACAAATAGAGCGGAAATTACAATATGACCAGACATAGAGGGTTTTGATTTCCGGTTGATCGAACGGTATTGCCCAAAATATCTGCATGGCAAAACTTGACATTCTAACTATTCTCATTCTACGTCTAACTTTTATTACGTGAGATGAACCTTCTTAATTAGAAAACTAAAAAAAAATATTATATATTTATAACAATTGTAACTTAAAATAAACCTTCGATTGAACCTAAAACTATAAACATCACTTAATAATATTCAAATCAACATAGCAAGAAATCAATCTTTATGTTTTATATCTGCTTTTTCGAAGCTATATTAAATTTTGTTTTTCTGTAAATAGAAGATTGTAGGTACTATTTGATATGGATTCATAGGACATTCTGGGGCAGACTTCAATACAATTTTCGGCCATCCAAATATAGCTTGTGTCAGCTAGCTATATTAACCAACAAGGTAACTCCATTAAATCTAAATCCGGTTTTCACAAGTTTTATTGTTTTATTAGAAAGTTCGCTTTTGGCTAAATTTCGTATCGAACTGGTTTATATTTTTGGAGGTATAGGACAAAATTGCTTCGTCGGGGAAGTGTACAATGGGTTTCATGGGCGATCAGCTAATCTAGCGAGAGGGGCATGCCATGGTGGTCTTTATTTCGGATATACCCCACCCACCAGGGGTTGTCCCACACAACTTTCGTACTGCCCAAGGGAGGCAGCCATGAACCTTTTTCACTGCGACTAAACAACAAAAAAAAAGTTAAATATAAAAAAAAGGATAAAACTCTAGTGGATGGCGGCAATCCCGTCACTGAATACTCAACTTTATTTAATACAATATATTAATACATCTTGATCTTGCTAAACCTTCTGCATACCATACAATACATACATATACATACAAGTAAAAAAGAATGCGGTTTTGACTATTGCTTGTTAATATTCGAATTCTAACCGCCAATCACCCATCTATTCTGACCTGAGTTACCGCTGCTTATTTCCACGGGTTTTCTCTTTCAAACATTTATCTCCGCGGACAAAGTCGCAGACATCAGCTAGTCAAGTACATAACGTGCGAGTGACTTTACT
The DNA here is from genome assembly GCA_928268935.1 of Lasiommata megera. Taxonomy (NCBI): domain Eukaryota; kingdom Metazoa; phylum Arthropoda; class Insecta; order Lepidoptera; family Nymphalidae; genus Lasiommata; species Lasiommata megera. The sequence goes on along the minus strand of OV743307.1, from coordinate 18,847,421 downwards.
GGTATAGTTGCTAGTGTATGTGACTATGTTATAGCTATTTCTGCGACAGTCCACTGCACAAATATTAATTGGACGCGGTCATGCAAAAGGATAAAACCCGCAGAATGACTGAAAATAAAAAAAAATTACCGCCGATACTTTCGGTCAGCAATATGATCCTAGATATATAAATGATATATCATATAGGTATATCACCATACCTTATTGTGGCAGGCATACTTAACTCATATTTTTTAACGACCTCCATTGCGCAGCGTTTGCCTATCGCATTATAACGATCCTGGGTTCCTGGGTTCGATTCCCGGCTTGAGTCTGGTCTGGTGGGAGGCGTTCGCCGTGGCGACACATCTTTCTCGGTAGGCTACCACCCTACCGCCAAACGATTTAGCGTTCCGGCACGATGTCGTGTAGAAACGAATTAGGAGCATGGGTTTACCGTACTCCTAACAATTTAGCCTGCTACCATCCTAGACCGCATCCCCATTTACCACCAGTAAGATAACTGTCAAGGTCTAACTTGTAGTGAATAAAAAAAATATATAACTTTGGAGGTCCTGGGCTCGTTTGGTGGAAGGCTTCGGCCGTGGCTAGTTACCACCCTGTGATAAAGATGTTTCGGCACGATCTCGCATGAAAACCAATTAGGAGTTTTGGTTCACCATAATCCTAACAGATTTGGGCGCAACCATCTTAGACTACACATCGCTTATATGTATAAAAAGTCCAGTTAAACGCCACAATTCAATGAATATTTTACAAAATATTTCGAATCCTGCTTAATCTGGGTTTGATCCTTTTTGTATAACTATGTCGAAACTTCACTCATCCTAAATGGAATCTACGTGGAGATGCATAAAGCGAAGAGCTTTAGTGCTGGAATAGTTTTAGTTACCCGACTATCAATCAATATTAAATTCTGGTTGTTTTACAGACCAATGTTGATTATTAATTCAACATAAGTTAGCGAAGTTACAAAAGTTGTTATAGCACCTTTATATTTTATAGGAGCTTCCCCAGCCGAATAAAAAATGCATGACAATCGATCAAGAAACGGCGGACAAATCAATAATACCTTACATAAATAATGAAGAACCTATCGCTTCTTTAGTTCTCTTTCACACTTATGAAGTAATATTTCATAAGTGTGAAAGAGAACCGCGGTTTCTCCCCCGTCAGCTTAGGGTCATAATGAATTTCATTATAAAATCCGCGCGGCGTACTGGCATCGCTGGGTTATACTGGGAATTCTGGTCGCCACACTGGCCGCCGGTGATTCTTACATACTCCGCCGGAAGCGGCGCAGTACTGCCTGCGTCGCTTTCGGCGGAGATGCGGAACCGCATTGCCCAGCATTAGAAAAAAAGACCCGCCCATTTGTATTTTAATTTTCATTATGTACTGAAATATTCGCGCAAATTCCATAATGTAAAGAGTAAGGTTTATCTCCATTCATTTGACACGAAAAAATTGCTATTATTAAATAAAAATCCAAATTCGGTGTAGATTCAATGGGGTGTGAAGTAACCTAGAGATGGTTATGCTATTCCAAAATCATATTACTTTTCGTAATATGTGTACAAAATTTCATTGAAATCAGTTCAGATCTATCAGCGTAATTCGGGAACAGACGGACAGAGTCACAAAAGTATACAGATATACTGAGTTTGTAAATGGAAAAAATACAAACTAAATTTCTTAACTTTATGGTACTTAACCCTTGAAGTAGCTGCAGAAGGGAGCTCGATAACCTTGGAAATTTTACTGCCGAGTTGACGGTATGATTTATCTGACAGCAAGAGATCCTTCTTGGTTTGTATTTTCGTGGAGCCTTTCTAACAAGGTCATACCCAGATTACGCCGTATATTATCTTAATAATAAAAAGGGGACACAGTTCTTTCATGGTCCGAATTAGTTCATGAAAATGAATGAGTTGTTCTAATATTGATTTTTGATGCAAATCATAATGATGTATACATGTGACTAGTCAGCTGAATGTATCGTGATAAAAATAATAGAAACCAAATATCCCATGGATACGAAAGTTAAATTGCCCAATTGCTACTAAACTTCCCCGTTGCTTAAAGAAGCCGTCAAAATCTGGCATGAAGTTTACATGTTCACTGCCATAATATAGAACATAACTCGTAACCAAGAATTACCAAGAATCTTCTAAGAAAACGTGCTTGACCACGCGCTGCACCATAGGTGTGGTTGCAGCCAAGCGATCGTCTCCTCTTTAAATGAAAAACAACGATGCTATAAACCATGTTTGGAAACTGTCAACATGTTATGATATGATTTCCCATTCCTCCCACGCTTATAGCAGGATATACACTTAGGAGATTCGGTTATTATTCAATCAAACAGTTGCAACTGACCTGCAATATCACGCGGTGTTCACGTTGTTACACAAGTGTCAGGAGTAGTTAGGTATATAGGGGAACAGTCTTGAATGTTCTGGGTATTATCCTATCAAAGTAATTTAGGTCTCTAGAGTTCCGATGAGAAAACCACTATACACATTCGTACCTACTGCATATTGGCTCCATTTACGTTGTTAAAACTGTTAGCTATAGGTAGGTAATTCTTTAAGTCCTCTCTGATATTTAGCAGAAAACATCACATAAAATAAAGAGTAATAATAATCATTATCATCGTTTCTGTACCTGGTGATGCATTGCGCGAAACCACTAGTGACTATCCGTATTGTGACACAGGATCGGCCGGTCTTGATTATGATTGTGTACATACCAACAAACATATATTAGGCGGTTGCCAAGTGCCAATCTTATGTATAACCTCTAATACTAAATGGAGTTGCCATAAAGAGCCTCTAACAATTAAAAATCCTTGGGCATTTGGTAACCAAAAACCATGAAGATGCGGAGAGATAAAGCAGGGTTTTGTCAGTCCCAGCGAAAATGTTGGCACGGAGATTTATCCGATGTAAAGCCGCTGTGAAGGTCACTCCAATTAAAGCGTACTGCACATCATTATACCCGGCGAGTCTGTGGTTCCAGGGCTCGCAAAGGGCTGACAAGATGCTAGGTCCAAAACAATAACGCGTTCAGCTTCCAGGCGAAAAAAAAACCACTCCACTTTTTGCTATTATAGATAATAAGTTAAGAAACTCTACGTTCTAATAACAGACACTCGTAAGACATTAATCGATTAATATAATATTGGTATTCGGTTAATGTCTTATGTCTGTAATTAAAACGCAGAGTTTCTTTTCTTTCTTCGGGTTTCTTTTCTATTAAATACATCAATAGCTATTAATATGCATCCATTGTTCATATTATGTCAAAATATCGGAAGCGGTGATAGCCTAGTGGTTAGGGCGTCAGCCTCCTAATCACAGGTCGGCGGTTCGAATCCGGGCACGCAGCTCTAACTTTTCGGAGTTATGTGCGTTTTAAAAAATTAAAATATCACTTGCTTCCACGGTGAAGGAAAACATCGTGAGGAAACCTGCACGCCTGAGAGTTCTCCATAATGTTCTCAAAGGCGTGTGAAGTCTGCCAATCCGCACATGGCCAGCGTGGTGGACTATGGCCAAAGCCTTCTCATATTGAGAGGAGACCCGTGCTCTGTAGTGAGCTGGTAATGGGTTGATCATGATGATGATGATCGGAAATAATAAACGTAGGTACGTCACCGACCTACATTTACCAGTAGAGACTGAACAAATAGTTAATATTTAATGCGTGAATGGTGCGGCAATATTTGTATGGCTCAATCAATTAGCAATGCGGATCACGAAAGCCTTTGAAGCGGCTAACGCCGGAGCCAATGTAAACATTTCGTGCATTCGGACTATATTAATACCGTTGATGAAACTGAACATTTATTTGTATTCACCCCCCGGTGAATAGCTCTCGTATATGTTGGTTCCCGTTAATTAATCTGGATTTTGAGTTGACATGAATTGGGCAACCGAAACGGAATTGAATGGCATAAAGGCGCTCCTTCAATGTAGCTCTACTTTGACTTGCTTTTATTTTAAATCGCCCGTTTGATGATGTAAAACAAAAACACAGGCGACCAGTCGGCTACATTCAATCCACGTTTCTATTCAATTTATCGTAAAAACATTGCACAGAAATGCAAACATCAATACATATCTACTAATAATTATTAAATTGACGCAAATTTTGTTCAGTTTTATGAATAGAGCTTGCGACTAATATAGATTTACACTTATGACCTTTGGATAAAGCATCTTTACCTAAGTCATCATCAATACTTCAAATTTAGTATAGAGATGGCAGGTCAGCTTCAGTAGGTAACTTTTTTTTATACACTATAAGTTAGCCCTTGACGGCTATCTCACCTGGTGGTAAGTGATGATGCAGTCTAGCGAGAGTATGAGCTAGATGAGAGTAGCGAGCTAACCTGTTAGGAGAATGTTAAATCCCTACTCGTCACTGGTTTCTACGCAACATCGTGCCAGAACGCTAAATCGCTTGGCAACACGACTTTGTCGATAGGGTGGTAACTAGCCACAGCCGGAGCCTCCCACCAGACCAGACTTGAGCCGGGAATCGAACCCAGGACCTCCAACTTTATAATGCGACAGCGCACGCACTGCGCCACGGAGGTCGTCTAAAAATTCTATGTACAGGGTCAGTTGAAGAAATTGAAAACTCATCGCATTCTTGGATAGAATTACACACCTTCTCATGGTGACGTTAATTGCGCCTTCGTGTCATTTCGAACATTTACACGATCTTTTTGTAAAATAACTTAGCTTGGTTACCGAGTAAATTATTGTCAGCGATTTTTTCCGCGTAATGTAGGTCTTTGTTCTAACAAAACACTACGCTCAAAGTTAAATTAAAAAATGTCTACATTGCCCTCTACACCCTTCGTTGCTTTTAGATGTTTTTTTTGTTCATCATCATCATGATCAACCCATTACCGGCTCACTACAGAGCACGGGTCTCCTCTCAATATGAGAAGGGTTTGGCCATAGTCCACCACGCTGGCCATGTGCGGATTGGCAGACTTCACACGCCTTTGAGAACATTATGGAGAACTCTCAGGTGTGCAGGTTTCCTCACGATGTTTTCCTTCACCGTTGAAGCAAGTGATATTTTAATTATTTAAAAAACGCACATAACTTCGAAAAGTTAGAGGTGCGTGCCCGGATTCGAACCGCCGACCTCTGATTAGGAGGCTGACGCCCTAACCACTGGGCTATCACCGCTCACTCGCTTTTTTTGTTCACTTGGTATAAATAAGTACTTACAACTACACCAGCTAACGAAATGTCAACTCAATTAGTTGGTGCGTGCACAAAGAATGGCATTCCAACAAATTCAGTTTAGCATTTATTTGAACATATAATTGTTTAGAGTGCTTATATTGTGTGGCTTTTGACATGAAAATTGTAAGACAACTTTTATATTTAAACTAGATTTGCAGTTTTTCACGCGTTAACTATGGGTTGCTTAACGTTTAGCAGCATGAATAAACGGGATAACTGTAGCAAAAATACTATTACAAATAACACTGGAATAGGTAGATCATACACACACACAGAAACCCAGCAAATACCAATTGACAAACGTTATTTTAAGAAATAATAATGGAACCTTAGCAATGATTGGAAAATATTTCTAGGACTTTTTTCCTTTTGTAGATGGAATATAAAGGTAAATTCACATAAAAGTTTGTGTGTAGGTAGGATATCTATTTGCCTATTATTCCTGAAAGAGCAGACCCATTTATATATAGAATTCATTTGATTCAATTTGAATTGAGTAAAATACACATACTTAGACATCATTTAGAATCTCGTCTCGTTCGTTGGTCTAGTGGTTGGGAGGTCCGTCGGATCACCCGATTCTGGTTTCGATTCCCAAATGCTGGTTGGATTCCCTTAGGTACCCTACCTATAGTTAAAGTTTCAGTGTAAGTATTATATTATAAGAATTTACAGGGTTTTTGCGACGTTTAAAGGGCTTTCAAAATTTTACTTGGTCGGTACGGACTGGTTATAGCCGTAGTTATAGGTAGCTGAAATCATCCCTGAATATGTGTAGTCAAGAGATTACTTGCAGTATAAAAAATATGCACTCAAACTAACTCAAAAATAGTATATCAGAACGACAGATTGAGGGACCGGCGGATTATCCTAAACAAGTCCAGCAGCAGATGCAATAAGCTTATTGCCTATTTGCTGCAAGCGAATTGCCATGGAACCTCAGTATCAGATGGTGTGCGAGGCTAACTGGGATTAAAAACGCAAACACTACGATGGTGTTCGTTTCAGTAGACTTCGCGTACCACTTGGCGGTAGCCTCTTGATACTTGGGACCTCTTGATATAGATCTAGATACTCACGTTATGAAACAAACATCAAGTCTGCCAAAGACGATTGATTTTGCTGGAAATTAAGGAACGTTTTATTTCCAATCAACGTACCAAATAACTTTTAAATAAAGCGTGAAGCATCACAAAGTCTTTCCACCTTACCACATTCATCTTAAAACGCCTTGATTTTTTTTCCATTTCAAATCAAATGATTATTTATACAAGCGAAAGTTTGTACCGGAAGACTTTCTTTTTTTCCGATACGGTAAGGTTAACAATAAATGTTTTTGACAAATAACTCAACTCAATTACATTGAAGCAGGGTAGGGTCACTTTCTATGGCTTCGAAAGGGTGACTTCTTTTGGTCTGTTACGAAAACAGTCTGTAACAGGTAGGTCTGAACAGAAAAGTACGTAATTGTGTCTGTTTGTTACCTATTCTCGGATCAAGCCCTAAAGCGATCTTCGAGATATACCTAGGTATCCTGTAGATGTATCATCATGATGAACCCATTGCCGGCTTACTAAAGAGCACGAGTCTCCTCTCAATATGAGTAGGGCTTGGCCATAGTCCACTACGCTGGCCATGTACGGATTGGCAGACTTCACACGCCTATGAAAACATTATGCAGAACTCTCAGGCGTGCAGGTTTCCTCACGATGTTTCCTTACGATGTTTCACCGTTGAAGCAACTGATATTTTAATTCCTTGAAAACGCACATAAATTCGAAAAGATAGAGGTGCGTACCCGGGTTCGAATCCCCAACCTCTGATTAGGAGGCGGACGTCCTAAGCACTAGGCTATCACAGATTCCCGAAAGAAAAGAAAAAGAAAAGAAAAAGTTTATTTATTCCAGCAAAACATACATATAGGTTTACAACAGAAGTCTTATAACTTAAATTGTCTGTATATAATGTCTGTATGGGTGAAAAAATACCATTTGTTACTTACGAACGGTTTCACAGCTTTAAAAATCTTGACGAAATTTTGCATAGAGATATCTTAGATTATAGAGACAGGTTGAATATTTTTTGCTCCAGGACAACGTAGAGATTTCGCGGGATTTATGACAATAAAGGAAAAACATGACCAAGGAGCGGGCAGCGGGTAGTGGTTTATAAAAGCGGTGCAATTTATGAAGTCATGTGGCAATCGAATTTGTCGCAGACGTTCGAGATATATATGAAATTCTCTACGATCGCACATGAAATTTCGATTTGAACTAACTTTTCAGCATTGTACGTGTTTCCGTTTCATGCATGAACATTCCAAATCTGATATTAGTAGATACATATGATGTGTAAGATGTGAGATGCAATTCGTAAAAATTGAATTCGTAAATGCATTTTAGAAAAAGACGTAGGCTGCTTCAACCTCCCCCCACACACAAAAATGTTTAACAAATTATTTAACCTTATACATTGTTAGTAGGAAATTCATTTCGATATGCCGACAAACATACAATTTTACATGCCCGTATTCCGTTTCTAGGGATTTTATTTGATAAAAGTATGAACTAATAACAATACGTTTATTTATTTAAATATCAGAAACACACACAAATTGAGAAAATTACAAAATGCGTAAGCAAAGGCGACCTTATCATTAAAATCTTCCAGGCTACTTATTACAACGGAGCCAAATGGATCTTTGTGAGACGGGACATCGCAACAATTATACGTATACACACGAATAATTCCATACTAGTGAGTAATAACATACGGGTAAATACATAAGTTCCACCTTATATAAATACCAATATATAAATATATAAAAAAAAGGATAAAATCTGTCACTATAATAAATATTGTTTATAGTGACAGATTTTATTCATGATTCGGGTTTCAAAAATTGCTTATGATTGAGAGCGGCTAATTTCATAAACAATAAATACATCTAACTTAATTATCCCGAACTACTCACAGAAAATCAGGACGAAGTTGATTCGCAACGCTGGTACCATCTGAACTCCATAACCGGTTAGGATTGAACCAGTAACACGGGTTTAAAATAATTATAGCCCACATGTTGTCTACATAGGGTCCACGATTAATATCAAATATTATTACTAGCTGTCTCGTCTACGTGTCTGTATCATCATCATGCAATCAGCCAATTGACGTCCACTGCTGGACATCAATTTGTATGGAGTTCCATAAACCAAGTTCTTGGTCCGTTTGTTTCAAGTTTATACTCGTTTGACGTGCTCTGTCCATAGTTGGGGGTCAACCAACGCTGCGTTTACCGGTGACCGTGGAGACCCCAATGTCTATCGGTTCTCCAAGTTACGACCCCGTTGCCGACGACTTCAGCTTCGCTAATAACGGAGGCAATGATGGTAACTCTGGTTCTCATTTATTTTGTGATCACTTGGAAATACTCCGAGCTCTCTCGCTAAATGTATTATTAAAATGTTATGAATACAAATTTACTGCGTGAAGGATGGATGAATCCATAAATTATTGTCTGGAAGAAGGTTATTGCCGGTGCTAATTACCACTCTACTGACATACACGTGCAGCCAAGCGATTAAGCGTTCCGGTACGAAGCCGCGTACAAACCGATTGGTTAGATAAAAATAAGTTATACTACCCTACTCCTAACAGGTCTGTCGCTACTATCCTTAGGCTGTAACATCATTTACCGTCAAGGCTAATTTATATAGTGGAATCAAAAAAATCTTTCATCTTTTCGCATTTCAAATGTATGAAATAGCTCATATTTTGAGCAAGTGATATTTTAATTGTTTAAAAACGCACATAACTCCGAAAAGTTAGAGGTGCGTGCCCGGATTCGAACCACCGCATAAACGCATACATATGTCCAAAACCTCTGCTATACTTATGACAATTTTGACCAAAGCAATTTAGTATGACGTGGTAAATTTATATAATTACTCTTTACATTTATCTCATTGTATCCATTATCGCGGCAGAACCCTGATGCTGTAACAAATAACGATAAACGAAAACTATACGTACCTACTCGTAGATCCAGTTTCGCCTTTATAAGAACAATGAACAACTTATCTTAATGCAATATTCACAATTAATCGGTAATTTTTCCGTTACGAATATCTACCTATTAAAAAGCTAGGCGTACGTACCTACATATAGATAATCTAACCTAACTCGTCGTTGAGAGTTGTAATATATGCAAATAGGTATTTCTTCGACATGCCTATGATATTGCTTCTAGTTAGACAATAGCAGTGACACAAGATTAACTCTCTTTTTTAAATGAATTTCACCTTATCATATTTATCTCCCTCTCATACCATACATAGTGGGCAAGTTATCGTATTTTTCGTACTCTTATGATAAATCGTTTTTATTATTTTTTATAAGTAACTCACAACGAACTAGACAATGCTACCCTACATTAGTTTCAATAGCCCCATCACTTTCTGTATTTTGTTTTTACCACACAGGTACTAATAGACGGCAAAATTTTGCTTCATTTACTTTTTTTTAAATTCTCTAGAAAGAGCCGCCATCGTTTAGAACGCGACCAACTGCGCTTCCCTTGACAACAGTTCACATTAGAGCCGGCGATAGACCTTAGTTAAAAAATTCTCCAAAAAAAAAAACTGCTCGTTTCCGCTATTTTTAGAAACCTGTCTAACAAGTCCAGCCCTGTCTGGAATAGCCGACTACCAAATAGCATTTGGAGGTGAAACGTGTCAGAGGGAGACGAAGTGATGGGTCCAAGAAGGGTAAAGAAGGATAGGTGATCGGCTAAATTCTTGCATGTCAATACATTGTGGTCGGACAGCGGTGTATGCCCTGCAGGCGAAATTCGAACAGTTATAAAAATTAACAGAATTACTACATTAGTACCAAATGGACGAACTTACCTTTTTCCATACTAATTATAACGTTATAAATTCTCTCTGCCGGTTAACTTTTCGCGGTTAATCCGCAACACAGATTGCAAAAAAATTGGCAAGAAGGCAATTATGTAGACAGATGTTTTCGAATTGGTACATAGGATAAAATTTAATATCTGGGAAGAATGCAATGGGTACCCCAGGTGTTCAGCAAATCCAGCGAGTGGGACATGCTGTGGTGGTTTTTAGTTCGGGTATACCTCAACGATAAGGGGGGGGGGGAGTCCCACATAACCTCCGTCTTGCCCAACGGACGGAGGTAGCCATAAAGCTTTTCCACCACGGGGGACAAAAAAGGATAAAATTTAATAGATCCCACAGGTATTTCACGGGACCAAAGTATCGGCCATTAGCTAATTTATGATAAAACATATGTTATTACCGGCAATCACTTCGATTGTCTCTTACTTTAGCGTAGCTAAACAACTGAGGGTTTAAATTTAAAAAAAAAAAAACATGCCAATTAAATACATTGCAACATGGGGAATAATACACAATTAACTTTGTAGCGAGGAAATCAAACGGTTGTCGCATATTAAAAAAAAACCCCGGCTAAGTGCGATTCGTACTCGCACACGAAGGGTTTCACATAAAGTTGGCATTATTAAGATCGAGAAGAAACACAAAAAAAGAACTACGTATTGTGTGGGAGTCCCCCTTTACGGACGGATGGACGGGTGCCGTTGCCAGGCAACCCTAAAAAACGAACAAACGCGGATAAAGTTGCGGGAAACCACTATTTAAACTGAGTAGGTACTCTTGCGGTTGAAGAACTAATTTCGCGATCTCATTATCGACTATTGAATACCGTCGTTACAATAAAATGGAAGGCAAATATGGTTAAACATTCATATTAAAATACGGGAAACATAATTATTTATGACAAATACCTATTCTAGTAAGAGTATGGAATAAAAATCGATGTTACGGTTGATTTATTTTATTATTTTGAATTTCTACTTCTCTGAGATATTTTAAATACAAAATCTAGGTATAGTAAGCGATAGTTTTGGTGCCTTTCATTGTGTTGTTATCAAATCTTTAAACCAAAGTTAATCGAAAAGTCATAGAGTTATCACGCAATTATAATGGCGAAAGTTTGTATAATGTGTGTTAGTGTGGATGATTACTAACTCCATCATATCGATTTGGATGAGATTTTTAATGGGTATATTACCCATGATACACATATAGGTAGCTTATTTTTTAGCTCAGAAAAATCTATGCTTCAAGAGGGATTTGTGAAAAACTGAATTTCACGCCAATGAGCTATAACTTTAGTTTTGGTTTGCTATAATAAATTTCCTCGATTTAGCGTTATGTGTTGAGAATGAGAAACTTCACACGTAAACGTTGCTTATTCAAAAATAAATTTTAATGGCCCTTAATTTTTGCAGGTGGACTCGCGGACATCAGCTGGTGTATTAAAAAAATTATGTGATTTGTAGAAAAAAACTAGCACTACTTTCAAACCTTCAATTTAATTTGGATTAGATCTTTATCTACCTTAAACCAAATCGGTATGTACTTGAACAGTGCATGTTCAATAAACTATTTTATACCTTAAGGTAACCATCATAATTATGTCCGTGAGTGATCCCGTTTCTACTCTGAGTTACTCTCTATTATTTAACCCGTCTGACAACTAAGAAATAGCTTGCGATTGGAGCCTAAAACGTTAGGAATGTTGCGTCTTATTTCTTTATGAATTCCATTTGATATGACAAATATTAACTTGTGAAAATACTGTTACTAATTTCAGATTCTTCACACAGCTCACCGGTAGGTGCAGTTCTCGCATTGTTATTCTGAGCCGCGTTCTCGGCCTTACCAAATATACCTATCATTCCAAATGTAACTGAGCTACGTTACTTCATATTATCATCATTAATTAGTGTCCTATTGCTAGCTACAGGTATCCTCGCATTGGAGAGAAGAAAATCAGAGTATTAACGCACTACGCTGATAATCAGTCAGTGGGTTTGAACGGTTAATTAACATTATAATGATCAATCCATTGCCAGCTCACTATAGAGCTCGGGTCTCCTCTCAATATGAGAAGGGTTCGGCCATAGTCTACCACGCTGGCCATGTGTGGATTGGCAGACTTCACACGCCTTTGAGAACGTTATAGAGAACTCTCAGGCCTGCCGGTTTCCTCGCGATGTTTTCCTTCACCGTTGAAGCAAGTGATATTTTAATAGCTTAAAAAAACGCACATAACTCCGAAAAGTTAGAGGTGCGTGCCCAGGTTCGAAGCCGCCACCTCTGATTAGGAGGCTGACGCCCTTACCACTAGGCTATCACAGCTTTAATTAACATCGTTATAGCGAAATTAACCACGACCGAATGCTTAACTTAGCCTTATGAGAAGCAGATTTCTTAACTGTAGGCAGATCTAATACTTATTGTTTTTATTAAACGACTCTGGTGTCAAGCCGGAATCCGACTGATGCTGGCACAGTTAGAATACGACTAACTATAAAACCAACGGTCTTTATAGTTAAATGACATCAATATTAGTATCTCGGTCAAAACAAAAACACCTGTTCCGAATCGCCCCGCCGGCCGCCGCGGTGTTCGGCAATGCCAAAAAATGTCCGTTCACCGACGACGCAGCCAACTTTCACGCCCGTGAAAAAATGTAACCTTTCTAACAACTAACAAGTTAGCCTGTGCAACTGCTGTGTCGCAACCGGCAACAACAACTGAGCCGATTTCTAATGACATGACACGGGCATCCACTGAAACACAAATGCCGCCGCGCAAATAATGTAACAAATGTTATTTGTATAGCTACACACTTGTTTTAAAATAGTACTTTAAGTTCAATTCTCGTAGTGTATAATACTTACCATATACTCGAACTGGGAGGCTACCTACCCTATCATGTTTATATAGGATATTTCTGATAGTTAATTTTCAATACCAGGTCAGTGTTATCTACTACCATACCTCGGTGAACCCGCTCCCTTATTATGTCCTTGTCATATAGGTATATGACAAGGACCGGGAACGGGGACACATATCAGTATCTAAGTAGGTATCTAGATACAACCTGCTCTCTCCAGATCTCCTGTGACAAAATACTGTTCCAGTAGTGGGATTTTTTTTTATTTGGTTCGCCAACAGCCAAAACATTTTTTACAAGATCCAGTTATTTGCACTGAGGTACGGTACAAAAATGCTTAGCCACTTACAGGCAAACACCGCATGCAATTAAAGGTAATGTAATAGGTTGGTTGGTTAATAGGTTAAGAAATAACCTTGCTAACACTTTAGGAAGGAAATATTTCACCTACGAAATAGGAAATTTCTTCAGGAGATTTCAACACGAAATGTTGTTCAATTACCGTAAGTGTATCTTCTTAATTCCAACTAATGCCGTTATGGTATAACATTTGACCTTCGTAGAAATTGTTAAGAGCATTTTATTTATTATTGTTAAGATCTAGGATTCTCGGATTTTGAGCTAGAAACTAGTATTCCGAACTGAACTGCCCATGTTTGCCCCGCAGACATATATTTAAAGTAAACGACATAGAATCGTCGGGAGTACATTTAAAAAAAATAGAGAGGATTGCAATAAATTTAACTTTACACTTTTGTGTCAGTATGGTTTCGCGTTAAATGTGCCAAATCCTTTGTCTTGTACACATATAAGGCGGGAATTCTTCATTGTTCTAACTTTGACAAATTCTCAGTTCTGACAAATTTTCTCAGTTCTCACTTCAACATAAGTCAAGGATTATCTTTCAGTAAAACTAGAATCTTCTTAGAACCCTAAAATTTCGTGAAACTGTCCTTAAACATGCTCGTCTTGAGCATTATTGCTTCCGTAATATCAACCAAACGATCTTCATACACAATTTTTGGCTACCTCCAAGGCGCAGCGCGTGCTCTGTCTCATTATTAAATTGGAGGTCCTGGGTCCGATTCCTGGCTCGAGTCTGGTCTGGTGGAAGGCTTCGGCTGTGACTAGTTATCACTCTCCGGCAAAACTAGTCGCAAAGCGATTTAGCGTTCCGGCACGATGTCGGGTAGAAACCAATTAGGAGTGTGGTTTTATCATACCCTGACTGGTTAGCCCGCTAACATCCTAGACTTCATCATCACTTACCACCAGGTGAGATAGCCGTCAAGGGCTAACTTGTAGTGTATAAAAAAATCTTAGCTGGCCTTTTGAATACCACGCTATAGGGACCCTCCCAACTTTACTGTAATTTTGAATATTTTCCCTTACGTTTCACGGGTTTATGGAGGTATTCCAGTGATCCTTCTTCGAAATATGAATTGGTTGCCTTCCGATCGTAGCGCCCCATCTTGCGCTCACTTAACTGGAGCCCTGAGGAAACTGAATTTTTAAGAGCATTTAATTAGCGTAATCAGTAACATTACTAGATTATGTGAACCTAATATATCAGCCGGTAATGGCGTTACGTTGATGCTGATATGACCCGCAATGGGTGATAAGATGTAGTCTTATAAATTCCCGTGATCTTGAAAAATCTGCTAATCAAAGTTTCTCCTCTGATCGCTATTAATTTTAACTGCTACTCAAAATTTACAAAAGACCTCGTTAACATATTTATTTGCGACAGATTACCCGTATTTGAGAAGTAATTACTATTCGAAGAAATGAAATAGGGGCTTTGAAAAGGATAGGAAGAAGTGATAGGGTAATCTTACCCTTACTGTGGTAATTTTACTGTCTCATTTACGAATTTGTTATACGACGACCTCCGTGGCGCAGCGCGCGCGCTGTTGCATTATAAAGTTGGAGGTCCTGGGTTCGATTCCCGGCTCGAGTCTGGTGGGAGGCTGCGGCCGTGGCTAGTTACCACCCTACCGACAAAGGCGTGTCGCCAAGCGATTTAGCGTTCCGGCACGATGTCGTGTAAAAACCAATCAGGAGTATGGCTTTACCATACCCCTAACAGGTTAGCCCGCTACCATCTTAGACTGCATCATCACTTACCATCAGGTGAGATTGCCGTCAAGGGCTAACTTGTAGTGGATAAAAAAAAAAAACGTTCGTCATAATAAAGATATCAGATTCAAGCTCACGTGTTTTCATTTCAATCAAAGAACCCTGACCCTTCAAATTATGTATCAAAAGAAAATGATACATAATTTTCTGATACCAAAGACGGATTCCGACCAATTTTCAAATTAGATAAATTACTACGCTTGAATTTGCACCTGCTGTGTCATCATGAATTGGAATCATTTGGCTAATAATTCTGAAATTCAGTTAATTACGGACCAAATGAGGAAAACAACATAGAAATTACGCCGCCAACGATGGTAAACACAGGTACTAGCAGGAAAACCACTTACCGGATCAATAGGAAATGTTGCCCTTGGCGACTAACAACCTACTGTAATAATGGTATTCAGATTAATTCTGTTATATTCTCGTACTTGAATGTAGACTTAGATAAAGTTTGACTTCTAAAGTGATGGCCATCAAGATACTATTGAAAGCCGAATCTCATGAATGTTACACCGGATATTATTTGTGCCAAGTTGTTAAGATGATTATTTACATATATTGCTTAATCTTTGCAATTATTTATGTTTTTCTTTTGACATATTGATTGCAGATATGCCTATTACGAAAGAAGTTAATCTAAACATTTTTGAATTCGGACTTTTCTGCTAATTCAATTTCCAGCCTAGTCGTGTTAAGATTTACAGGAATCCCTATAATTGCTATGTTTTTACCAATATTCGAAATAGGCTCTACAGACGTCCCGCCTTATACTCGTAGAAGACAGGGATATTAAGCTTAGACACGTTAGAAGCAACTCTAGGACATGGGTAATAAACTCAGACTGAGGTCATGATGTTAGTAATTGTCACGTGGTAATCGAGAAAGTTTCCAAATGACCTTAAGAAACCAACCGCAAATCAAGTGGCGCAAGGAATTGTTCAACTTATGACAAGTTTTTGACTAGGTTCGATTCCCGGCTCGAGTCTGGTCTGGTGGGAGGATTCGGCATTTGCTATTTACCACCCTACCGACAAAGACGTGTCAGTCAACCTATTTGAGGTTCCGGCACGATGTTGCGTAAAACCAATTAGGAGTATGGATGTACCATACCCCTAATAGGTTAACCCGCTATTATCTTAGACTGCAACCATTACTTACAATCAGGTGAGGTCGCCGCCAAGGGCTAACTTGTAGTGTATAAAAAGAAAGAATAAATGACTACAAATAAATTTAAGAAGAGCATAAGGAGCCCATTCTCATGCAAGGCGAATTGAAATGGGATACAAAAGATCTATTAGGTTCTTCGAGAATATCGAATGAATTTACGTACTAGTCACAGAATTCAATTAAGACCAACTACTTAATATGTATCTTAACATATATTAGAATTTAAACTGTCTTATGTGAAATTGATATTTAAATTATACATGACAGGAATCACGTGTATTCCATAAAACGCGCAAGCATGCTCATGAATAAGAGCCCCGGATGGTTTCGAAACTAGTTGGGTATACTCCGGCGCAAATTTCAACCTTATATAATTTAGACATTAATATATTCCATTCCGTACGATAGATTTCAATAGAGTGACGAGTAGTGAGAAGTGCATAAGAGCGTATCTGTGGAAAATATTGAAAACCCTCACGAACATAAAGTAGGCACCTATTTCAAGTATTAATTAGTAGCTTCGAGTTTGTATAACATGTTTACGTACTGTTCGTGCAATGTACACGTATAGCAGAAGTAGTATACTACGCGAATAAATGTAGGCAAAGTATATAAGTTGTGTCATATTTTAAGTAACTAAAATCCAGCTATTAATGGGTATTAGACACTGAAGCAACTAAATTCTATATCCGGAACGCTTTCGCAACAAATACGAAAGATCCGATAAATTTTGGCCCCCAAATTTGGTGCTGTATTAGGTAGACGTAAGAGTAGGATATATAGAATAATAAGGTGTTTTTTTAAATAAGAAAACGTAGGTGAAGAAAAGTTATGTCCACAAATGTTTCACGTAACCAAGAAGAAAAGAACAGTTCAAAAAGTTTATGTAGGCATGCCATTAATAATCACTCCGATATGAATCACGAAGTTTTTGTTTTGCTTCGTTTGTAAAACGTACGGCGCCCCACTGTTGCTATGCCAACAGCTGATTGTCCTGTTTTTGCGTATTGCAATAGCTACTGAGCGGTACGAGGAAATAGGTAATAGTAGAAATCTACAGATCTAAGACACTCTATGGTGTAGCAAATTATATAGTTTATTTTAATGGCATGAGCGAATACAGTCCAATGGCGTTAGTCAAAATAAAGACTTCAAATAGGTCTTTTAATAATGGACGTAATTATGCAATAAAGGATCCAACCAACATTTTGTGTTAATTGGCATGTTTAGTAATATACATATAGAGTTGTGACGTCTGTCTGAAATTGCTACTTAATAGTTGCCTAACAAAAGTAAGCCTGCCATAAAACAAGTGGTGGAAAATAATCATATCTAATGATATTTTTTTTTATAATTCTGCGATCTTTTCGCTGACCGAACGGGTTGACTCGTGCCATTACTTTATATATTTTTTGATGTTCTTGTGGCTTCTGCACAACCTTGCCTAAGCCCATTATTATCGACGCTAATTTCAATTCGATCAATACGCTATATATTTTTGGGCACAGAACGTAATTATTAACGTATTAATGTTAGATTAGACTCAACACGTGTGGCGTCGCGTGATGTGAAGTGGCGCGATGCCAATGGTACAGGGTTAATTGTGTCATGCTTATAGATAGTGTAATCTACTGTCAACCGAACTAAAACTTACTATGGTCTGGTGGGAAATTTTCCGCAAGTTGTTTTCCTTCCGGTAAAGCCGTACCGCTAAACGATCAAGCGTTCCGGTGAGATGCCTCCTAAAATTATTATGCCCTGTATGGTATTGCTAAGTTAACGTCGCAATTCCACGTAAAGGCCTTCTACTTATAATAACAGATTATTTTACGAAACCACCGCGTTCAACATTAATAAACATGTGTAATTAGTAACTTATACAAAGGAAATTGGCGACTTCCGTGGCGCAGCGCGTGCATCATCATCGTCATGAACAACCCATTACCGGCTCACTACAGACCACGGATCTCCTCCCAATATGAGAAGGACTTGACCATAGTCCACCACGCTGGCCATGTGCGGATTGCCAGACTTCACACGTCTTTGAGAACTTTATGGAGAACTCTCAGGCATGCAGGTTTCCTCACGATGTTTCTTTCACCGTTGAAGAAATTGATATTTTAATTTTTTTTAATAAGCAGCGCGTGCGCTGTCGTATTATAAAGTCGGAGGTCCTGAGTTCGATTCCCGGCTCGAGTCTGGTCTGGTGGGAGGCTTCGGCCGTGGCTAGTTACCACCCTACCGACAAAGACGTGTCGTTAAACGTTTTAGCATTCCGGCACGATGTTGCGTAGAAACCAATTAGGAGACCCGCTACCATCCTAGACTGCATCATCACTTACCACCAGGTGAGATAGCTGTCAAGGACCAACTTGTAGTGTATAAAAATATTTATAATATTATTTATATCAAATTACTGACTGAAACAGTGGATACACTCGTATCTCTCAATGACTTCATATTTTTTTATAAAACAAGACGCGTCCATGAGAACAAGAGTTTTGAGATTGGTCGAACGCAGGATGCCAACTTGAACGCAACCAAGCGCCAACTTTGTTTGATTGGCCGAATGCAGGGATCAGACTTGACTTAGGACGCAGGTTGGACGCCACGATGTGATATTCGCTCCAAAGCGTTTTATTCAAAAGAATTAAAGAAAGTTTACTGTTTATCTAAGATGGAAGCGTTCTCGTTCTCCTTACTAATACCTACTATTATCTATTACGTGCGTGGTTCCTGTACCGTTAGTATAAAATTTAAATATGCTCACTCGTAGAGTCGGTTTCGAATATCGATACACACTAACGTTATAATAAATTAAAACCTATTCACATATTTTTAAAGCTCAAATTCGTTCAGACTTCATCACTCAGCGCATGTTTGGTAATCAAAACTAAGTAGTACGGAAGTTGCGACTTTAAATTGATAACGAGTGTGCGAATCTTATACTAAGGCTACTGTTTCCAAAATCTTAAATTCTGGCTAAATGAAATAGCAATATTCTGTTCTCTCTCTACGTTTCCTGTAAATAAAGATGGCTGTACTGACTGTTCTCTTCCTTCTGATGATTATAAATAATATTTCGGTCGGAATAAGCGAAGTTTGTAATAAAAGATTATCTCATGTCTCATCAGCTTCCCTCTCCGCTCAGGTTCCTAACATCTATATCTAATTTTGAATAACTTTGCTATATCTAATTATAACAATAGTTGTAGCTGAACATGGTGAAATTCAGTTTTTCACAAATTTCCCGGGAACCAAGGATTTCCCTGGGATAAAAGTACTCTATTTATTAATCCAGAGTAAAATCTATCACCATTTTTATTTTTAGGCTAATTGGTTCAGTAGTTTAGAAGTTCCAAGTACCAATCCACTTACATTAAAACTTTCGCATTATCGATTTCTGCCATACCACACTCAAGCCTTCGTACAAAATGTATTTGTGACGTAAATTAAGAAAGCATATATATAAAGCGCGATACAAGCTATTGTTATAAGTGTAAAAGTTCTTTAAAGCGATATTAATGTAAAGAGACTCATTTTCATGCCTCATGGATGGCCATGAGGCATGAAAATGACATACATGGGGTACGGTGGGTTTTTAGTCTATACCAGTAATTTGCTTCTACACGGCATCGTAACGTCGCTTTCTTCTTTAATGTGTGCTATTGACATAACCAGAGAAGCGTTGTGACTTACATTGCCTACTCTTTGTTTAAGTAAGGTTGTAGTTGTCATTATTAATTGCCTGAGCCTACGCTTGGGCACGGTAATATTACACGGTAATAATACAGTATTGTAACTCGGGCTATCTATCTATATAATATTGTATCTTTGAAATAAATACCTACAGCCGCGTGGCATCTAAACATGCGATAGGGCTACCCGCCTCCAGCATTTTAATTACATTTGCCAGACAGACGGTCAAATTTATTTTTTCTGGTATTATTCATACAAACAGTACAATAAACAACTTTTATTAAAGCAACTAAAAAGTGCACAATATATCCTTCTCGTCATATTAAAAATATACTTGAAGTAATTTTAAGTGAAAAAATCGCGCGGTTATTGTTTAAAAAAACAAAACACCGTCCCTTCGTCACTGCGGCACAGTCACGACTGTCTGCATGCCGAATGCACCCCGAGATCGAGGGATGGAGAGAGGGAGATGTATGAAGTTGGAATACTGTATACATAATATTACCGTGTCTTGGGTCACTCTTCAAAAAAGTGGTGGTGAAGAAATGACATATTATAATTGAACAAAAACTCTAGTTGGCAGTACCACAACACATAAATTTTTTGTAAGTAGTTTTAATTAGAGTTTATTAAACTAAACTCAAACAACAAATACAAAATAAAAAATGACTGCTCGATACCCGAAATCTATCCAAAATACATGTTTTCAACAGACACTGTTTTTCGGGGTATACCAGGAAACTACCGCACATTTGGGTCGAAACTTTTGTTTGAAAAACATTTCCCTGCTCTTTAGACTGATTGCCTAGTAACATATGAAGTTATTCCATTTAATGCTTTTAGTATGTACATATTAAATTAGTTTATAGGATTTCTTGAAAGCCCTATTCTGTGGTCGTAGACGTTGGGACTTCGACTTCGATTCAAATAAATGTACATTTTACCAAACTCATCTACTCTAATCTAATCCATAGAAATCTATTCAGTTCGAAATCGCCTTAGGTGTGAAAAGGTTCGAGACGAATCGAGTAACTTTCAAATTTAATACATTAGTATGGATTTGTATTTCTGTGTGCAGCTTACCCACACAAGAGCGAATCTTATAAAATATTTATATTTCTTACCTATTTTCTCTTCTTGTAAAATCACGTAAAATTTTAATACACCTCATTTATCAAATCTTCTAACTTGGTAAATTAATAGGCCTAACGAATAGTGGGTTTCCGACGTTACGTATCCCTTCATAAGTCGCATATGTAAGATGCATTTTAGTGACACTCCCGTCGCCTAAGCCGAGATTCGGCCTCATAGGAGGCGCCCTTAGGTAGACGTTCCCTAGTTTCTTCGAGCCCTAGGGCTCAACATTTCTTCTGGTAAATCTTCTTTCCGAAGCTCGACAAACAGCCCGGCTACGCTGTGGCAACCAATAGGGTTAGCACAGCTAATAGACAGTCCCAAAAAAAAAGTGACACTCCCAGTACATCAACGTGTTTGCAGTCACTGAAATACATCATCCTTCTTCTAGTGCGGTCGGGTAAATAGCGTTAGATAGGTACCGCAAGAACTGGTAGAAACGAGGCGCGCCAGCCCGTGTGTTGCTCGTTTACAAACTATGGGCTTTTTGTCTCAAGACTTTTTGTCCTTTGACTTAAGTACTTTAATAAGTAACAAGTAGATTAATGGGTACTTTTGGTTTAATAACAGGACAATATAATATGTGCAATAAAAGCTACCGTGCAATAATATGTTTACTGGACCAAACAACGAGGCAATGATCAAATACGTATATGAAAAACATAGGATGGTCTTGTGTCCACAAACGCGAGCAGCATTCCTAATCCAACTTCGACGCAGACCAGCCTGTTTTTTAAATTATTTATTACTCCGCGAACATTATCTAACTCATCATTATACATCCTCCTAGCGTTCACAGGAAAGGGATTAAGGTCTTGGACCCTACAAATGTTTGTAATAATAACTAAAACTCACGCGACGACGTTCTACGAAGCACGATGATGGGAATGCTACATATGTACAAATTCTTCACTCATTATCTTACATATGTTATGAAAGATTAATGAGCTAGGTTAAATAAACTAAAATGGCGAACTTAGTAGCTGTTTAAGCCCACTTTACTTTAGAAGATACGTTTGCACAGAAAGCGATGTCTTTTCCACGCTTAGTATTATTTTATCTATAGAACTTACTATGACTTTGCCAAAACAAAGTTGGTGTTAAGATTTATTTCACTTAACTTTGTCTCACTGTAACTGTTTGAGATGAGGCTTTATAGACCGAACCTGAGATAATGGCGTTGGCGACAGCGACGTGTCGCTCGTGTGCTCTCGCTTATCCTGTATCGCAGTGCGAGCCAGTCGCACGCGCCGAAAGTCGCCGGTGTCATTGCACTTGAGTGGCCTAGTTACAACGATATTTCGGTTTAAGTGGCCACGGCCGGTCCCGCACCCCGCTCGCCATCTCGCGCTATTTTGCCACTTTTGTAGTTTGTTTATCAAGAGCTGCAAGACGCAGGTACCTATTAATGATATACCTACCGATGTCGATGCATTCCGATTTTAACCAGATCTCACGCAACAAGACGGGAATCTCATACGGTACCTGTTACATTATGTTATAGATACCATTAACTGTTGATCACCCGACATATCTGTTGTCCTGGGAACATTTTGACTGCATAAATGAGTACTGAAGGGATTGCTAGTTTCGGGAATAAAATTTTTCGCAGTGTACATTAAAATGCTTGCCTTATAGCCAATGCAAAAAATATATGCATATATACTAAGTGTATAATGTGACGAAGTTATCTGTGCATAGCAATTCAGCGGTAGTTGTCACACGTCTAACTACAAATCTGACCAAGACTTCGACCCTTTGCTCCGTAATGAATTTAGAACGATGTGTTATCATCGTTATAACGATAGTAACTAATTAGATATAACTTGACGTCGGGTAACTTTGCCATACAACATATAACGAAAATTCTTGATTGCAACCTAAGTAGTTACGTCACGGAAAGGATTACCTTTGTTCTCGTCTTGCGCGTCCTCGAGTTTGTCCTTTTCTTTGTAACAGGGTATCAGGTATGAAAGTTCAACGTTTATTGGATACTAAGATCACTCTTATACTATTTATGACCCGCCACTGGAACTAGCCTCCACCCTAAATGGAAGGAATGGCGAGTGATTTATTATCAAATAACCTGGACTTTCGACGTACATACGCGTACGTAGCAGTACCCGAAACATAGTCCCCAGGCACGCGGTTAAACGCCAAATTTGTAACTCCTCGCTAGGAACTTCTACACAGAAAACTCAATACCTATTCGAAAGAACATCGGTAAAAAGATTACATAAGGAAAATAATATAAAAATAATTATCGAAGGTCATTAACTCTCGACCTGTATACAACCGACAAAAATGTATGGATAGAAAGGAAATTCAACCGAAAAAGAGTAATCTTAAATTTTAAAGAAAATAATCCGGCAAGTGTAAAACGCTTGCGCACCTATAAGAAAGAAATTACCCAGTTCAGGATATTCGGTTATTTTAAAAACCAATTTAAGTACGTTTAATTTTAGCAGCTCATGATTCATGACAACAGGAAAAAATCTGCACTATGACAATATAATGCGACAGTATTGTACTAATTCTGAGTATTCTGAGCAGTTCTGTGAAATAGCGCGAGAGGATACAGTTATGCAGATTCTGTGATGAGACTGTGGGAACACTTTGCATACCTATCTTCTGAAACAACTCTTCGCTGATACATATGGGTAGCATCTGTCTAGGGAAATAAAATAGCTTCATCATACTTTTTTAAATCTCACTACAAGTTGGTTAACCCATACCCCGAAATGGTTTCTTCGCGACATCTTGCTTTCCGGATTCCGTTCCGATCCGAAGCGTTTCGGATTTAGCGAAATCACTTGACGACACGTCTTTTCGGTAGGGTGGTAACCATTGCCGTAGGCCCCCACTATAGTAGTCTTGAGCTGGAACCCAGGAGCTCCAACTTTAAAATGTGTGGAGGGAGGTCGTTAAGTGATGGATAAAAGTTTTATGTAACGAGTTCCAAAGACTTGAGCTGTTGGCCTGGATACCTGTGACTTGTTTGATGACGTCTGTCCACATTTAATTCCAGACTCCAATGTCCATCGGTTTTCCGACCTATATGCACCGCCCATTTATGCCCATTTATTAAAATTTTTATAACCCACTTTTCAAAGTCGTAGGGAATCAGTGACAACATTTCGAAGACTTTGGTGTGATGGATTTTGTACGTAACGTCACGTCGCGAACTTTCTCGAACGCTGAACATCCGAGCCGGATTGCCAAGAATGTATTCGTTAGTGAACTGCTGATCGTAGCCATCACTGTAGTAATCAGTATAGTGTAGACTATTGACGATCTACTTACCGATCGGTAAGGGTTGGAGCGAATCGTATAACCGCACCGATATTCTCGATACAGGCCGTCTATTGAAATATAGTTGATTAAATAAATCTTACGTCCACTTAATTTGTTAGAAGTCATTGAGAATATTTTCATTAATATTTCACAGTTAGTTGGCAAGCAATTTTGTGAGCCATTCTATTTATAGCGATGTACGGGCGAAACCGAGTTTAGCACAAACTCGTTAGATAGCCGCTGGCTAGTTCTCGCAGGAATGGGCACAATTTCATTACGTTTTACCATTAAATAGATGATGGCGAAACAGGTGCCACATTAACCGCGTTAATAGGTTTTAGTGGCTGTTCATAAAAATAGGCATACATATTTAAGGCGAACTCCATGTTTTGGAACTTTTGTATGAAGGATATTTTTGGATTTTATTCCGTTGGAAATGCATTCATTATAAGCGCAATTTATAGTGGTATTTCTAGTTTTGTACCTTAAATCTCTATGTTTAATATTTCATGGTTTGTTGCTTCTGATATCCTCACAATTATTGTCATGTTCTAATATTCTGCGCCTGATTATTTGAAGAAAGGATTATAATTTAAAGGGATTTAGAGTAGGAAAGGTAATCTTAAATAATATGTAAGTATATGTCTAACAATATATAGAATCTAAAGTTCATCTACATTAATAATCTTCCTCCCTTCTAAAACCTTACTACTAAAAAGCCCTTATCAAAAGATGTTTTATGAGTTTTAAGTAATTAAATATAACATGATTGAACTGTGAAGGAAAACATTGCGAGGAAAACCTGTATGCCTGCGAGTTCGCCATAATTTCCTCATAGACGTGTGTATCTAATCCGCAAATGGCGAGCGTAGTGTACGGCCCAACACTTCTCTCATTCGGGGACAGGTATATAATGATGATGATGACGATGATGAATAGGTAGCTAATGATGATGATGATGATGATGAAATTAAGGTGCCATAAATTTTGCAACTTCAGCTGAACTTTACGGCTGAACCGTAAAATTCAATAAGAATTAAGAAGTTAAAAGAAGAATTAAGAAGTATGCTCTAAAATTCTTTATCTTACCATGGCTTCCCTTCGTCGTAGGAGGTTGTGGTCTTTTTTTTTTTCGGACTGTCTATTAGCTGTACAAACCCTATTGGTTGCCACAGCGTAACCGGGCTGTTTGGCGAGCTAGACTGTTGTCTGTAAAATAACCTGAGGATAATAAAATTGATACATAAATAATATTCACTGTACCGCCATGCATTGATATAATTTTATTCTTACGCCTTTAATTGCCTGTAAAAGATCGCTAAGTAGCCTTTACGCGGCCAATACGTAGCTACTTGTTCTAATGAATTAGCATTTTTTATATAATGCGCAAAACACTATCATAGTTTGTATATAGTATATATAGTATAGGATAGTTCACTGCCCAGTAAGAAGACCATTAGAAGTCTCATTATGGGACGTGACTAAAACCATACTACCTCTAATGGCTACGTGAACTATTTAGCAATCGTTTTTTTATTCCACTACAAGTTAGCAGTTGACTGCAATCTCACCTGGTGCTAAGATTATCAGAAGCGAAAACTATGTAGGGGCAGTTATATCAAAGGCAAACCTACTTTCCAACGATGCGATATTGTGTTTTTGATTCAATATTCATCCAGGTTTCGAAGTTTCTGTTTTGGACTACGTCGTCAATTTGAAACCAGAGAAAAATTAAGAATTTCTAAGAAAGAAAAATAAATCAGTTCAACATTTACGTATAAAGGTTTCTCTCTTTTCCCCGAGACAAAAGACGGACAAATATAAAGTGAAATATAAATTGAAATAAGAATTTCATTTACAATCGCAGACGGTCTTGTATATAAAGTAAATTGATGCGCAATGTCTTATTAGAATAGAGGTTATTCACGAAAAAAATAAATAAAGAGGAATTCTTTTAAACTTTAACTTCTCTGCTGTGAAACATAACAAACCGTACATGCTATTAGTATGTGCTGTATTATTTATGTTTACATATTATTTGCGTTGAAGCGGTGATAGCCTAGTAGTTGAAATATCATTTGCTTCAACGGTGAAGGAAAACCTCGAGAGGAAACTTGCAGGCGTGTGAAGTCTGCCAATCCGCACATGGCCAGCGTAGTAGACTATGGCCAAACCCTTCTCATATTGAGAGGAGACCCGTGAGCCGGTAATGGGTTGATCATGATGATTATTTACGTTCTATGGCCTACACAATAAAATAGTTAATTAAGTTTTCAGTCAATGCATAATTCTCTTCATCTTTTGTTCTAAGATGTTATTTGTAACTAAATTCTGGCCGCGACCTGATCTGCGTGGACATTTAAAGATACATCGTATTTAGATGCACTGTACTATAGGAAGTTCTTACGTAATATGACAGTTTAACAGTATGCAGTAATGCGGCTGAAATTCAGGTAAAGCTGTATGTATTGGTGCCGGAAATTTTGAATTTTCCGCGATAAATGTAGCCTATGTGCTAATTCAGCGAACAAGCTATATCAATTCTAAATTTCTGCCATATACCTAGCCAAGCTACTCACAGTTTATACGCGTGGAATTCAGTTATAGTTATTTCGATTGAAACTTCGAAATTTCTGATAAAATTTTGCCCACGTATAACTACATTCGTAAACTTAAAACTAAAGCTATGAGGGTTCCAAACGCGCCCCGGTCTAAGAAGAAGCCCACAAGAAACTTTGCCAGGTAAATTTTCTTTTTATTATCTCACATGCCACTTAAAATTATATTAAGAGCTATCTTAACTTGATGCCTGCAGTAAGAAGATTATGATGTATGCACTTAAGGAATTCTAAAAAAGGGAAAAATGTCTGTATCGTAAAAAGTATTCATCTACTCTTTCTTGAATATATCTTGTCTAGGCGAATGGAAGAAGACGGTAATAATAAATTTCCTAATTATAATTTTCACGGGAACACGCGTGTGTCGTCCGCCATTTTGGCGATCCTCCAGTTTTATATTTAAACGGAACAGTTACAACTGACATTTTATGAAAGTGTTTCAAACCTTTTGAATTCACATCTTGATCAAATATTTTCCTTGGCTCTATTTTAATTATTCCACAATTCACCTTCTTTCAGTAGCATTACGTATTATTTATTTTTAGTTACGACAAGATAGCCCTTGACTGCAATCTCGATAACTATGTTAAAAATATACCCCTGGTTGGTTTCTTAGCGGTATCATAGCGGAACGTGAAACTGCTTGTGGGAAGTAGTTGTAGGTAGGGTGGAAACTATTCTAGATGTTGCTACCAGACCATTTTGACGACCTCAGTGGCGCAGAGCGTGCGCTGTCGCATTATAAAGTTGGAGGTCCTGGGGATTCCCGGCTCGAGTCTGGTCTGGTTGGAGGCGTCGGCCGTGGCTAGTTACCACCCTACCGACAAAGACGTGTCGCCAAGCGATTTAGCGTTCCGGCACGATGTCGTGTAGAAACCAATTAGGAGTATGGGTTTACCATTCCCCTAACAGGTTATCCCGTTACCATTTTAGACCGCATCATCACTTACCATCAGGTGAGATGCGGTCAAGGGCTAACTTGTGGTAAGTAAAAAAAAAAGATCAGACCACAGAAATTATACATTCCCTAATTGACTCTGCCGGGGTTCTAACCCAGGATTTCCTGCTTATATACAATAGCACAGTCCCTTCCACTGCACCTGGTTGGTCGTTGTGCGTCAATAATCCTCATAAAAACGCACTCAACAATCTGGGCCCGATCTAGAACTCAGAAGTGAGAAAAGAAGTAAAAAGAAGGTTCCAGCAGTGTATGTCTCTATGATATATCACAGAAAATATTAAACGTCATGCATGCGGTCGAACGAATTGTGATAAAGAGTGTGAAACAATTACAATGAATGAGATTGTAATCTTAACACACTCTGCGTCACAAATTGTGACGTAATAAGCAAAAGTTCGTGCCGCGTGCGTGAAGTTTCTGAAGTCACAAAAACAAGCATATTTTTCAAAAGTGACTGTTTTTTATACACCACAAGTTAGCACTTGACGGCTATCTCACATGGTCATGGTGGTAAGTGATGATGCTGTCTAGGATGGTAGTGGGCTAACCTGTTAGGAGTATGGTAAGCCCAAGCTCCTAATTGGCTTCTACGCGACATCGTGCTGGAACGCTAAATCGCTTGGCGTCATGTCTTTGTCGGTAGGGTGGTAACTAGCCACGGCCGAAGCCTCCCACCAG
The DNA here is from genome assembly GCA_928268935.1 of Lasiommata megera. Taxonomy (NCBI): domain Eukaryota; kingdom Metazoa; phylum Arthropoda; class Insecta; order Lepidoptera; family Nymphalidae; genus Lasiommata; species Lasiommata megera. The sequence continues at coordinate 18,818,664 of OV743307.1, read as the reverse complement.
ACAAACACCTTACCATCAAACAGTCTGTCACAGTCAATTCGAGCAATCTTGTTATGTTATTAAATATACTAACCTAAGCTACCGAAGAAGATGTATTCACCCTTGATTTAAAGACACAGATATAAAAAGAAGATAAATGGAATCGAAAAGAGCATTCCATTTAAGACAAATTCCAATTCAAATGATCTTGCTTCAAATAGTCCACGTTAGTCCACGTACCACATAGTAAAAGGCACGTTTGACGCGTCAATAATTTACAAAGTAGTGATTTAATGGTGATAACTACATTTGTAAACTTAAAACTAAAGCTATGAGGGTTCCAATCGCGGCCTGGTCTAAGGCGGACTTTACAGTGCGTCGAGAGAATTTAGTTAAAAGATTTTAGTTAACTACAACAAGTGAGTAGCGTTGAAGTTACGTAAACTCTACAACTATGTCATGTTGTTCGATGGTAAAAAGGTGACGTTGAAATAAATCAATAACACAATATAACTCACAGTACTAGATACAACACCACTCGCAAGTAATAGGTACCTGAGCAGTTATTACGAAGCCCTCAAGGTTCAATACTAAACGCCGACTCACTACCTACTAGGCTTTACATTCGTAGTTTGAGATGGTTTGTCTGAAAATGTTGTAAAGTGTCTCAAAAGGTGCTCGAAGAAAATATTATAATGGGGTAAAGGACATAGAGTTGCCAGTTATAGTAATAGGTAGGCACTATTTTGTTAATAAACATTATTGAAGGCCTTTCGGAACTGTGTCGGATAGAGGTTACTCCCCCACCTAAGCTCCTCTCCGAAAGAGGAGACCTAAACATATCCTTCATGACCCTGACGATCAGATGTCTACTGACAAAATACTCGTACCACCTATCACACAATCATACGCTACACACCGTCTTCGCCGAAGACGAGGTCCTCACTATCTTACGTCATCCGGACGTGGGCTCCATCCACGGCCTCGGAGACGTATGGACCACTCACCGTCCGGGTCGGACGAAACCCCATTATCCCAAACGCCGCCTAAGCCGAGGTTCGGCCCCAAAGGAGGCCCCCTTAGGCAGACGTTGTCTTAGTTTTTTCGAGCCCTAGGGCTCAAAATTTCTTCTGGCAGAGCTTCTTTCCGAAGGTCGCCAAACAGCCCGGTTACGCTGTGGCAACTAATGGGGTTACCACAGCTAATAGACAGTCCGAAAAAAAAGCTATAGAGATTCCCTGCCGCGTCAGAAAAATACACCACAGTTTATAAAAAATTATAATAATATTTTGTTTACTTAGTTCAGGCAAAAAGGCATAGGAAAAAACCAAAAATGAAATAAATATACATGACATAACCATTTACAACAAACAATGCAATAAGAATTCATGATAAACCTCTTGCAGACTCAATACAGAGCACGGGTCTCTTCTCAATATTAGAAGGGTCTGGCCATAGTCCACCACAATGGCGGATTGGCAGACTTCACACGCTTTTTTGAGAACATTATGGACAACTCTTAGGCATGCAGGTTTCCTCACGATGTTTTCCTTTTACCGTTGAAGCAAGTGATATTTTTATTGCTTAAAAACGCACATAACTCCGAAAAGTTAGAGGTGCGAGCCCTGAATGGGACTCCTGACCTCTGATTAGGAAGCGGAGATCCCAACCACTAGGCTAGGCTATCACATCTAAAACTAAACTTATTACCATGCAAGTAAGTATATACAAAACTGTTAACGCGCATTCACGATAACCTTCTGTAACATTCGATACTAACGTCGTATGACGTCATGCGTCGCTCAATTCCATAAGGTATAATTATCCTAATAGCATTTGAACATGATAGTAGGAGTAGGTACCTAGGCGTATAACTATACTAGTGTTTATTACAGCGCCCGATAGACATCAACCAGCAATATCACTTTGGTACCGATCGTAGAATAATGATGACTTAAGTAGGCATCAAGCGCTATATAGATTCGTGTTTCTTATTCATCAACTAAGCTGTGATAGCCTAGTGGTTAGAACGTCAGCTTCCTAATCAGAGGTCGGGGATTCGAAACCTATAACTTTTCAGAGTCATGCGCGTTTTTAAGCAATTAAAATATCACTTGCTTCAACGGTGAAGGAAAACATCGTGAGGAAACCAGCATGCCTGAGAGTTCCCCATAATGTTCTCAAAGGCGTATGAAATCTACCAATCCGCACATGGCCAGCGTGGTGGACTATGGCCAAACCCTTCTCATATTGAGAGGCAACCCGCTCTAGCCGAGAATGGGTTTATGGTGATGATGATGATTCATCTAGATGATGAATGAATGAACTTCGGATTAATGCCGTGGGTTTGAGTTGAGTATTAAATATTTGGTCATGGAAATTTTCAGTACGTCCTACCAGATCGGGACTAGGAAACCGTCGTTGTCCACCCTATTGCCTTCGAGAGCGCATTTATGGTGAGTCCATGCTCCTATTCTGTCTCTTTTATGAGAATGGAGACCTGTGTCCAGCTGTAGGCTGAAATAATGATTCGAATCGTTCACGCGAGGATATCATCATTTCTTTGACGAACTCCGTGGCGCAGCGCATGTTCTGCCGCATTATAAAGTTGGAGGTCCTGGGTTCGATTTCCGGCTCTAGTCTGGTTTGCTGTGAGGTTTCAACCATGGCTAGTTACCACCCTACCGACAAAGACGTGTCGCGATATAGTCGTAGTACGACTATATCGCTTGGCGACTAGTTAGTCGTATAGGTTAACCATGCCCCAAACAGGTTTGCCAGCTACCATCTTAGACGGCATCATCACTCACCACTAAGTGAGATTGCCGTTAATGGCTAACTTGTAGTGTATTAAAAAAATATCAAAACATTCAACTTAGTTAATCTTATTATAACATAAAAATTCATACAGATAGTGTCCTGAATACTTTACATAGGATAGAATACTTATTGCCAAAGAAAACCAACGGTTCCCGCGGGATTTTCCAAAACCCGAAACAAATTGTATTAATAATTCAGCACTTAACTGCCTAAGGAATGTGATGGGCCTTCTTTATTCATTCATTCGGTTGCGAGTAGGTAGGTACTAGCTACCCACTTTTATCAGATAAATTAGGTTCGCTCACAATGAACTGGCGTTTCGCGTTTGACTATAAAAATATCAAATTACGGAACTTGATACGATGTGCGACTCAATTATATTGTTTATTCAATTATTATAAAATGGGCTAAATACGATAATGAACAGTGACTTTAACAGTTGCCTATTGAGCGTTCCAGTATTTCTGCTTAAATAGCATAAAAATGTCTTCGTATATGCCTTATTAGTAAACGTAGTACAACTAAGTACTTAGGTAACTTTTGTGAGTACAAAATTTTGGCATGCTTTTCAATTAAGTTTAAACATCTCAGCCGCACATAAGCACACACGCACACAAAAACACACACACTTTAGTACTGTTTTATAACTATACTTAATTAGCTAGATTATAAATCGATTATAAAGTAATAAAAACATACAAAGGAATACAGAGTCAATTTTATTACCATTTTGTTTTAGTGATAGGTATTTTTTAACATCTAGTACAAGAACTACATCTTGCTGGACATCGAATTTAACAATGTGGGCAATGAGTCTGTCCCATATTAGCTTATCTTTGTCCTTTGATGATCGATATCTAAGTCTCAACAGCTTCAAAACCCTGGCGATAAAATCATCTGCACTTTTGTCACATTTTATATTTTATTCTGAGAGGAAGTAGTGTAGTAAGCTGCTAATTTTCTGTGTTCTAAATCTTAAATTTAATGACATCCTAACCATTTCTATGAGTTTAGTTTTAAATCCCACCGGTGCCACAGAATTATATTCTATTATATTTTAATTATAAAATCTTTATTAGACAAGCCCGAAGGACATCGAATTATTTTAAATAGGTACAAGGATTAATCTTCAATTCAAAGGATCTTCAAACATAAAAGAGCGACCTCCAGACTTTACAAATCAGTTAAGTAATTGAAGTTGATTCGGCATAAACTAATTGGAATTTTGGTATTTCAGTGTGTGGTCCTAAAGATATTCGACCATGAGAGATGGGTTTCGAGAGGCTGATAGATATGGGATGACGTCATGCTACTAAGCGGTCTTATTTTGTCGGTACGAAGCTCTATAATATAGAAACTAACTATATAATAATGTAACTATATAAGAGGTCTTAAATATAATCAAGGCATTATTACACAACACCTACTTATAGTCAAGGCAAAACGCGCCGATTTCCTAGCTCCTAATGATCTCTGGTAGACAAAAACAATGCCTACCCAAGGATCTTTTAGAATGACCCTAGACCCTTTAGACTAGTGGATATTCATCAAGGTCGTAAGAAGACACTAGTACAACACCGTGGAGTATGAAAACCGATGATCCATGCATCTTTTTCGAAGCTGTGATAGCCTAGTGGCTAGGACGTCAGCCTCCTAATCAGAGGTCGGGGGTTCGAACCCGGGCACGCACCTATAACTTTTCGGAGTTATGTGCGTTTTTAAGCAATTAAAATATCACTTGCTTCAACGGTGAAGGAAAACATCGTGAGGAAACCTACACGTCTGAGAGTTCTCCATAATGTTCTCAAAGGCGTGTGAAGTCTGCCATTCCGCACATGGCCAGCGTGGTGGATTATGGCTAAATCCTTCTCATATTGAGAGGAGACCCGTGCTCTGTAGTGAGCCGAGAATGGGTTGATCATCATGCATCTTTATCCATCACTTGTCGATTGTTGGTTGAGATAATAACCATGTTGTCTGATGAAATGACAAAGATATATATATTAACTTCCTATGTGAGTACGGCACTAAAAAGTATAAATAATGACGTAACTCGTAGTACCAAATATGCCATTCAAATGCCACAAGAAAAGCCTTGACCAAGTTTTGAATACTCATGTAACTAGCCTTGGACAACTTCTAACTACTTATCTTCTAATCAACCGTTTATTATTATTATTTAACTCTTATTACAACGTGCTAGGGTTCAGATATGATTGTCTGTTTCCTTATATACAAAGAATTCGACCTTCCACACCAGTGATCAATGTTCTTAGTTTGAAAACAGTTTAATTTTATTTTAATTGGTTTAAAAAGAACTCAGAATTTCATCCATTGTATTATTGAAAAATATCGTTACGCGTCCTGAACGGTTTGTAATTCTGTTAATTCAAGTGGGGAAAAATTACAGGTTTATGGTATAACACGAGTTCCGCATGCGTATTTCACAGTTCCAAGGTAATAAGGTTCCACAAACGTATTTCTCTGTTCAGAGTTAAAAAGGGAAAAATGTAGTCTAGAAGTTACACACTGATAACGTACTTAGCTATGCATTGGTGAAAGAATTTTTACAATTGGTTCAGTGATTTAATCCTAACAAACAAACTCACACTCGAATTTTTAGTATAAGTTAGGTTTAGGATACTACAATAACAATAACATAATAATTCTTCATTTAATGCATTTAACATAATTTTACTATAAACTGTTTGAAGCCATTTATTGCTTTCTTAAAAAAATAATTATTACTGATTATTGAAGACCATTAAAAGAAGTTTTCGTGTCAATAAGTATAAACATTCGTCTCCTTCTTATATGATACAATAAATAATAACGATTTAATCACAAAAGTTGCATACGATTTGTACAACTTGATAAATCTTAAAAGTCACGGAACTTAATTAATAAATAATAAAGATACGAGATAAAATTATCGATTTTAGTATTAAATCAAAATCTTCAATTTTTATTTTACATAGATATAGTAGAACTAGAGTTGGTATAACATAAAAGTGTGTTCTTGTTGCTTGATCTTGCAGCAACAGAGCCAAATATTGCTGTGAATTTTGGCCGATTACAGAAATTTTTTGATGATTGGAAGAATGGCAAATGGTATAACATAAAATATATATAGGTATATATAGATATAACCAGATTTAGCGGTCCGTTACGATGTCGATTACAAATCAATTAGGTGTATGGGTTTACCAGGTCATACACTCTTACAGGTTAGCCTCCTACCATCTTAGACTGCATCAAGATCAGGAGATATAGTGACAAAAGCTTACATGTAGTGTATAAAATAAACCGATCTATATTTGTATGCTGAACTCCATCTGTTTCGAATCCATTGATTGTGATGAAACTTTGGTAGTGGCCTGGGGACGTCCACGGTGGTTCCAGGACCAAAATATCTTAAAGTATATAGTCTTTTTTTACTATTAAAAATATAGTATATTTTTTTTGTCTTCGCCCAAAACTCGTGAGTTTCGTTATAGATAGATGTCGTTGCTTTGTGCTCGAGTTCCTGGTGCCACAGTCTTCTTTATAACAAATGATCCCAGCGCCCGCGGTGTACATACCTTCGTTATAATATGAACACTTTAAATTTATCTATGTCCCCAATACATACCGAAGAGAAGTTTGAATCATGGCGGCTTTGTAAAGTAAATAACCCGTGTATAAAATACTGACCTCAAAGTCGTTAAACTAAGCCCACCATAAATACCATTAATTGATATAAATGTAAAGAAAAGGAATTTTTTTGGTCTCGGCTGTTAAGAAACATTTGTTGTTAATTTCATACGTATACGTATTAAATAAATATATATATATATATATATATATATATATATCACTTGCTTCAACGGTGAAGGAAAACATCGTGAGGAAACCTGCTCGTCTGAGAGTTCTCCATAATGTTCTCAAAGGTGTGTGAAGTCTGCCAATCCGCACATGGCCAGCGTGGTGAACTATGGTCAAACCCTTCTCATATTGAGAGGAGACCCGTGCTCTGTAGTAAGCCGGTAATGGGTTGTTCATGATGATGATGACGTATGAATTTTACTGCAATTTTTCTGCATGCAAATTTTGTGTATATATTTGGTAAATTGTACCAAGGTAATTGTACTGTGTATAGTGTATTGTTGAAAATGTACGGAACCTACGAATCTTACGTACCCACACTTTTTTATAGCGTGGAACTTATTAAAGTTCGATATACCTATTACAAGTATAACGAACTTTCAAGTGGATCGCTCACTACCGCAAGATCCGCACACTGTACATTTTTAAGTAGGTACTGAAAGTGCAAATGACGTGAGTAATACCGATCAACATCGGTAACAACTACCACGGTATTCCGCAATTCCAAAGTGCGTTAGAAGCGGTAGTCTGCAATTATATTTAACCGCTGTTCGCGAGGTCAAAGCAGTCACGCCTGTCTTAGCAACCTTGTCGTCGTTCAGCTCTAGAGCTGTATTCTGCCTCACTTCGTAATTTCCAAGTCAAAACCTATCTGTCTATCTATTCCGATATAATTATATTTGTGTCTAAGGCTTCAAACGTGGCTATTATACTCACTATCATACAAACACGTGCCGTGGGATTATTACGCGTTCCAGTACGTTGCCGCGTAGAAACCGCGTTGTCAGAATTATGTCGATTCAGCCTAAGTTAGCAGACCATACTCTAAAGCAACACTTACAACCAGACGACGTTAACTTTTAAGGGCCAAGGGCTAACTTTTAGCTTTATCTGCTATCTATAACTTTTATCCCGGATTTCAGCAAGGTTCCCTTGGGAGAGGGGATGAAAGTCAAAATGAGTATTTAGTTGTAATTCATTAACGCGTACTCCGATTCACTCATTCTTTTTTTTGGTTTGAAAGGAGATACTTTGATGTTTATCCCGTAATTATTTCAAGGTGTCGGTTTAGTAATCCATTCCAATCTTCGTGATTGGAAGACAAACAAACACACTTTCACACACACTAACTCAATGCAGACGAAGTCGCGGGCATCAGTTAGTTATTTCATACGTTAACTACTCGTTTTGATTCCATCATTGTTTTAGCCGATGCAGTGAAAGTTTTGCTTGTTATTTCATCCGGTAATACGTGAAGTAAGCAAAAGCTTTTAATTAAAATGTACTTCTATATGATATTTAAAACAAAGGCCTTTCATAGCAAGTCAACTAAGCTCGAGCGGGGTAGTTGAAGAGACGGGTATTTTTTTATTTTAATCTTCAACGCAAGGGCCGGAGGCCGTGGGTAACAAAACCAGGTCAACTATATCAAGCCGCTCCATCTATCTTAGTTTGTTAATGGTGCCTATAGTACCTTCCTACGTATCCATTAATGACTCTCCAATATACGAGAGAAATTTTTATATCAGTAAAATATAATAGAAAAGTGTTCATGAAAAGAAAGGCCGTGTATTATATAATTTAAAGAAAATTACTATAATATATTATATTATATTATGTTAGTGTCTACTAAAACCATCCAAAGGCATACTTAATTACTGGATTTAAATTGTTAACTAAAACATAATTAATATTAATAGATAAAGCAATATTAATAAAGCCACGATTTATAAAAAGCTGTGATAGCCTGGTGGTTAGGACGTCCGCCTCCTAATCAGAGGTATGGGATTCGAACCCGGGCACGCACCTCTAACTTATCGGAGTTATGAGCGTTTTTAAGCAATTAAAATATCACTTGCTTCAACGGTGAAGGAAAACATCGTTAGGAAACCTGCACGCCTGAGAGTTCTCCATAATGATCTCAAGGGCGTGTGAAGTCTGCCAATCCGCAGCGTGGTGGACTATGGCCAAACTCTTCTCATATTGAGAGGAGACCTGTGCTCTGTAGTGAGCCGGTAATGGGTTGATCATGATGATGATGTATGTTTTACTGGATTTAAGTTGTTAATTAAAACATGGTTAATATTAATAGATAAAGCAATACTAATAAAGCCACGGTATATAAAAAAATAAATAAATATAGATAGCGTACATATGTTCGCAGCAATATGTCAATTTTCGTAGACGGCGCCTGACATGAACCGATAGGAATCGACGCCGAATATGACAGCGACCGTGACATAGGACTCAACGGACTTCAATACGAACTAACGTGAATTCTTTCTTTCCCCAATGGAAAGCTTATCAGCTTGTCACGGGAAATGAAACTACGTGGGTAAGATAGTGTATGACAAAAGGCACGTCTTGTATTCTGAATTAGTAAAATAAATGAACATTTTTGTGAAAACCTGCGCCAATGTTATGAGTGTCTTATATTATGAGTACAGTTTTATTGAATTCCAGAAACGCGTTATAATTTACCTTATCTTGTTAAAAGGAATGTAATTTACATTTCTTTTGAACCAAATTTTAGAGCAGGTATATCATCATCATCATGAACAACCCATTACCGGCTCACTACAGAACACGGATCTCCTCTCAATATGAGAAGGGTTTGGCCATAGTCCACCACGCTGGCCATATGCGGATTGGCAGACTTCACACGCCTTTGAGAACATTATGGAGAACTCTCAGGCATGCAGGTTTCCTCACGATGTTTTCCTTCACCGTTGAAGCAAGTGATATTTAAATTTTTTGAAAAACGCACATAACTCCGAAAAGTTAGAGGTGCGCGCCCGGATTCGAACCGCCGACCTCTGAATAGGCGACTGACGCCCTAACCACTAGGCTATCACCGCTTTTTTGAGCAGGTACATGGTAGCAGCATTTTATTTTTTTAAATCCACTACAAGTTAACCCTTGACGGCATTCTCACCCGGTGTTATCTCACTCAACCTAAGATGGTAACGGGCTAACCTATTAGGAGTATAGTAAGCCCATACACCTAATGGGTTTCTACGCGACATCGTACCGGAACGCTAAACCGCTTTGCGACACGTCTTTGTCGGTAGGATGGTAACTAGCCACGATCAAAGCTTCCCACCGACCCAGACTCGAGCCGGAAATCGAACCCAGGGCCCCCAATTTTAAAATGCGAAAGAGCACGCGCTGCGCCACTGATGTCATCAAATCGTCGTTATATGCTTAAGTGTTCATACAGTCCAGATGGCCTCTTTGTACCTCTCAGAGAGATAATAAGGTTATTTGTTTTGGTGATCGCATTTCATCTTTTTTATTTATTTCTATTGTCCGTCACCGCGGAATACCTGATCTAAATGTCTAAAAAATGTCTGATGGCATTGGAACTTGAATTTGTCTAACGACTGCCGAAAATTTTCTTACAAATTATTACATAGAGGAGCACTATGATTCTTTTATATTAAGCAGGTACATACAACTAAGGAGCAGAAGAAAAGGGAGATATAATAGGTATGTAGCCTATATTACGCAATGCGGAGACCTTGTCAAACGCCCATCGAGCGACACGAAGCCTCTGCATTGCCGGGTATATACAATTATATATTGGTACTAGCTCTTCCCAAGCCGCTTGTACTGTGTATTTCAATAATACAAGGTTATTCAATAAAGATAGTTCGAAGGGAAAAATACTATGTCACTGCCGTACTCATAATAATTAAAACCTTTTATCCTACATTTTTCCTAATTTACACATTTAAAGAGTTGTACATTTTTTTATGTAAAAAATTTACACAGTGACGACCAAATGATTAGCTGTGTATACATTTCAGGTCAAATGCACCTCATTGCTATGGCAACAGAAAAAATATTGGTTCTAGGTAATATTAAAACCTATAAATGTAAATGTGACGTTAATTGCTGATATTACGCAGGTTTTGTTTTCGTCCATCACTCACAGTACGGTCCTCAAGTTGCCTGGTGTGCTGTGACTGTTCCGGCACACCTTTAGCTGGTGAAACTTGGCACGTTGTACCCGAGGTGTCTGTTGCAACGGACACCCGCTGGTGGAGTTGCGGTTGTATGCGAAAGCTTTACCGTGTCTTCACCATACAGCGGTGAGTAGGAACACACGTGGGGGTTTTGGTCAGTAAGAGTTTGACATAAACTCTTTGTCTCCGCGTGGCGCAGAGGTATCCATGAGGATTAGGAACCACTATAAAAAAAAACTGTATTTTCTTAATTAATAATTGACTATAATTTTATTAGTACCTATAGCGGTTATAGCCTAAACTTCGGTTTCCCTTTGGGGGGAATGATTTTATTCCCCGGCGTGCACCTATATCTTTTAGGAGTTAAGTTATTTTTTTATTTAATCTATTTAAGATAATTCCGCAATTGGCCAACGTGGTGGACTACGGCCACAACCCTTCTCATGATTAGAGGAGACCCGCTCTCTATAATTAACCAGGAATTGGTTGATGTTTAATTTTTTTTTTTCATTATTTAGGTACTCATAGTTTTTGTTACGGAAAACTTTGACTGTTTGCGACTTTTGAAATACTGATGTTTTCCGAAAATATAGCCAAAATGATACGAAATAACACAATATATAAGCCAAAATAATAGGAAGAAAATAACTATCATATCACAACATTAAGCAGATGAAGTCATGAAACAGTAAAGAACGAGAAGCGTATTTCCGATTATGAAAATAACAATCGTATCTTCTGTCTCATGCAGCAAGCCCGTTTTTCACTTGGCGAACTTTTAAATTTCGCCAAACGAAGTACCGAAACTGTTATTACGATTACGAAGAACTTGCTTCCAATCACTTATTAACAAAAAGGCCAAGTCGAAACATCTGCCATTTAGCTAATTAATTGCACGTGTTCTAAATAAAATAGTATGTACTAATATAACTTTATGACAGCACATTTTAATAACAAGTGATTCACTCAATTAGTTAATTTTTCAAAAAAGTATTTATTGCTGATTTTTAATAATCGTTAGATTAGAGACGTAGTTTATTTATTACAGAATTCTTGTCTTGCATTATAATCCAGAAATAAGATTATTTTTTGCCTTACTTAAAATTGACAACATCTTTAATTTACATATATTGCAACAGTTGAAATGACTGACTTTTAATTACCGTTTTATAATAGTAGTAATTATACGAAGTGACTATTACCCAGTAATTTGTGACACATTTACGAAAGAAACGGTAAGTATTAACAGTAAGTATTTCCAGAAAAGTTAAGTATAATCAGAAAAATGGTATAATATGTATTCAGCATTTACATATTCAGTATAACAATAAATATAACTCATCTCATAGCTTTCATACGTAGGTGAACAACCTAATAATCCATGATATTAATTTATTGATCCATTTTAATACATGTATTATTAGTTACAATTCAGATTTAAATACTTTAATTTGGACGTACTATGATGCTACTTGTAAATAATATCGATGAAATATCCTTTAGGGTTAGGTAACTACTGGGAACAGTTGAATAATCTATTGATCTGAACCATTTTGCAGCAACCGGCTATTCTTCATAATGTATCAATGTATGTGCGTAAAATAAATCATGATAGATCAACCAAGGTAACTAATCGGATATTAACCAACAAGTACCTCAAAAAAAAACAAGTATCTCAATATAGTTGTTTTGTTTAGTTTGTTTATGTCCGCAATTAGCAGGGCGGATTTGGATCCAACGTACTAATTGCAGAAATTGTTAATTGTTAATTGCTCCTATTGTACCTACTTGAAATATCGCTTCAACATTGAAGTGAAATACGCGAGGAAGCCTGCAATTCTGAGAGTTGTTTGTTCCACATTGTTTTCGAAAGCGTGTGATGTCTACTAATTCGCTTAGCCCTTCTCCCCTTTTCATGATGCTACCTGTGCCCTATAGTTGGTAGGTAACGGATTGATAATGATGATGATGATGCTGACTTTTTTTTAACTCCGTGAAGGACTGGATCAAGAAAAGTTTACTATCCGCGTTATGAATGTCCAAACCTGTCCAAGACTGTCGGGGGCGAGCCCCGTAAAGGAGTACCACCATAGAACGAATGTGAGCTTTGGGCATAGGTATTTCGTAACGAACTATTTACGATTACAACTACGATTAGCGATTAGAAACGTTCTTCGGCTGCGTGTTGCCGATCATATAACAAACGATATTTATAATTGCTTGTTGACGCTGGATAAAGATCATGCCAGGAACGACGTTTCGATCACAGAAGAAATTCATTCCTCCAAAGTCGGTCTGTCGACTTTGGAGATGGATTTGGCAGATGCCCGGTAAAAGTACATTGGTGGTCCCCGAGTGTTATAGCAAACCCAGTGCGAGGGAAATGCCGTGGTGGTTTGTAGTTTGGGTATATCCATTGGTGGACGATGAGTCCCACATAACCACCATCCCCAAAGGGGCAGTCCGGAGGTAGCCGTAAAGCTTTTCTAGCACGACAAAAAAAACGTAAGCCTAATAGAAGGCTTAACTTTGAAATTGTCATTTCACATTTATTTCTTTATGAAATCACTGTACGTAAAGCATTAAAATGAATAAGTGATCGTATTGAAGAAGCCCCTGTATTTCAAGAGAAGCCATGTTGGTTACAAGCGGATTAATTTAGTTAATTCAATTATTGTGACGTGGCCTACATCAAAATTTTACTCAATTCATAAGTAATCATATTATCTATATCCGACAGTCTTATTACTGTAATTCCCCGGCCTTTATTCTCTTAGGAATTAGCTGCGCACGAAACGCTTTTGTGACATAAATTTAGCCAACATTTCTTGCTGGGAGTTTAAAATTTGACGTCACAAAATATAGCCTCAACTCAAATTAAAGCATTTCAATGTAAGCTTTTACAGCATTTCAAATAAAGTATTTCTGGAAGCACATGGCCAGCGTGGTGGACTATGGCCAAACCCTTCTCATGTTGAGAGGAGACCCGTGCTCTGTAGTGAGCCGGTAATGGGTAGATCATGATGATGATGATTTCTGGAAGGATGGGGCAAAGCAGGTAATGCGCCTTCAAAGCGTCGTGCACTACCAATATTTTTATTTTTTTCTCAAGATATTTACATAATAGACAAGATAAGATAATTAATTTGTCAAAATATGGCAATTCCTGGTGTAACAAGCATGGAGTCTAGCAAATTCTACCGGTTCTGTTGTAGTTACTTTGACACTAACGAATGTTTGTTTTGCTCGTGTTTAGTTAGTTTCAAAACTTACAGACTTACATTGAAACTCCTAAACCCTTGCTAGTTGTTGTTGAGGGATGATTATTGGATAAATATATCTCATCTGACGATTCACATTATAACAGATATCTGTCTGTACCTATGGCGAATTTCGGCCCGATCTGTGGTACTGTGGTTTGAGCTATGCGTTGAAAGATATTTGAGGCATTTGCTTACATTTCCTATTATTTATCCAGAAAATGGTGTTCGATTACTTGTTACCTGCCTTAGCCACTATACCAATCTCAATGAAACTTTCACACAAATAGGTGAAATCATGGAGATGGCTACTTCATACCTTTTAGTACAAGAAGACATGAGGTTCCCAAGAAATTACAACTATAGTTATATAGTCCGCGTATAAGTTTGTAAAACTATATGAATACGTTTTAGTTTATTAGAAGAAAAAATTAAATTATTTAATATTAATTTTGAATAAAAATGAAAAATTGAAAATATATAGTTTTAAGATGTAACATACTAATATATACATAATGACGACCTCCATGGCGCAATGCGTGCGCTGTCGCATTATAGAATTGGAGGTCCTGGGTTCGATTCCCGACTTGAGTCTGGTCTGGTGGGAGGCTTCGGCTGTGGCTAGTTACCACCCTACCGACAAAGACGTGACGTATTCCGGCACGATGTCGCGTAGAAACCAATTAGGAGTTCGGGTTTACAATACCCCTAAAAGGTTAGCCCGCTGCCATCCTAGACTGCATCATCACTTACCACCAGGTGAGATAGCCTAGTGCTAGTGCTAACTTGTAGTCTAAAAATTCTCCTGTACGGGCGATCTTCTATTACGAAAGCGGTTAAACCAAAAACTATTGTGTGTGAGTGTTCCTTAGCAGGTTCCTTCGTCTCCAAATACTTTTTCAACGCAGGGGAGGCTGTTCTATCACGTAGTTACCGCTTCAGAAATCGTGCTCGAAAATTACTTTGATTTTCGAAGTATCCATCTTCCACGTCTAAACTGAATATAAAAAAACAGTCGAAAATTATATATTGCACATTCTTTTAAAGCTTCCTAGGCATCTAGTGAAAGAAGTTTCACTCGAAATCTCACATGAAGGTTTTATGTCAATTCAAAGTATATTTTACTATAACAATGGCAATTACATATATTAGCCCCTTTTATTGAAACAATTTACTAACACAAACAAGAAACATTTGTAAAAGTAAACATTCGTCATTCTAGACTGACATCTTGACAGTTTAAAAAAATATAAGAAACGCGATGTGCTAAAGCTATTGAATTCAAATTGTGAGCTTGCGCAATTTATAAAAATATCATGACCCAGTTCCCTGAAAAGCTTTCTCTAGAATACTCCAACTAGAATTCTATACAAAGTGCTGAATAGTAATGAACCCTTGAGCACAGAGGACAAAGCGGAGGGCGTTCGTAGTGACTGTAACATTAATTAGACTGCCTGGAATAAGTTGGAGACCCAGTTTTTACATAACATATATCATATATTCACGTTAAGCTATGAATGCTAAAAGGTCGAGAAATTCATTTAATTTGATGTTCTTTCTAATAAAGTAATACTGTATTTATTTATTTGTATTTTTTATTACTACCTAAAAACGGCCTATGATGTTCAGGGTTCATGTACCGTAACTATTTATATATCTTACCAAACGTAACTGCTATATTCCTGAACAGATTTTGATGTATGTGTTATTATAAGAAAAAACAGGAGCGGCAAAGCTATACATTGAAAAAAAAAATCATTATTGAAACTACAAGGCGCCATTTTTAAAAGTTGAAATTCACGATAAGAGCGAATTTCAAACGCGAATGCGTTTTCTGTATTTTAATTACATACTTATTATTAAAGAACCATTTAAGAATATAAATTTACTTGTTAAAATATTAGCACGCCCTTTTTTGTACTGCGTTGATGGCTGAAGTAATTTTTTTGCCATAACTACCGTAAACCATTTGATTGCATTTTATTGATGACGCAGTAGGTAAGCTGAGTTATAAAATATTCATTTAAATCCAATCGATAACCGATATACGAGTATCTAGGTTAAAGGCAGGCAATGAACAGAATTTTTACCGGAACAATGATATGAAATACTTGAGTGACCTATTTAAATAAATATTTTAATGTGTCTAGTAATCTAGCGGTGATAGCCCTGTGGTTAGGGCGTCAGCCTCCTAATCAGAGGTCGGCGGTTCGAATCCAGGCACGCACATCTAACTTTTCGGAGTTATGTGCATTTTAAATATATATATATATCACTTGCTTCAACGGTGAAGGAAAACATCGTGAAGAAACCTGCACGCCCGAGAGTTCTCCATAATGTTCTCAAAGGCGTGTGAAGCCTGCCAATCCGCACATGGCCAGTGTGGTGGACTATGGCCAAACCTTTCTCATATTGATAGGAGACCCGTGCTCTGTAGTGGGCCGGTAATGGGTTGATCATGAATGTGTTTTCTCTATATGACTTTCATTGTACCCCATCAAGTATGCTTCAACGTGTGGACCACTACTAGAAATATGCCTTTCGTAAGCATATTCAAATTCAATAGTTTTATGCTGCTTATAACCAATGATGACATTGATGATGTCGTCTGAGCAACTAGTGGGGGATTCTAAGTACTCCGCTTAAGGGATTGCCAATTCTTTAACAAGGCACCCAAGGGAAGGAACAACGTCTATCATTTCTACGAATTTCTGGGATGAGTGCCATATCAGTTTTGCAACTTTATTTTACAGATTTTCTCAGTTATGATTCGATGAAAAAATGGATCTCAGCTTGCATAGCAACTCCGGGTTTTGGAACCCCAGTTAGCGACCCTGTTTTACTATCCCCTGTAATACCATCAGTAGCAACACGCACTATTCTGATACTTTTCTGCAGCCTAAATCTGAAGTTACAGTCCGAGGTGAATTCGGCGGGTAACTTTTTCTCGAAATTGGATTTCGAATAACATTTTCCGCAAAGCACAGTAAAAAAAGAAAGAATTATGTATTATCATATTACACGTGGGTTTCCCATTGGACTCAATTTTCACTTACGCGTAGGTGAATAACGTATAAAATTTCCTTGTGAATTATTTCTATAAAGGCGCACACCAAGCGGCAAACTCCACTCACACGCTTGAGAACATTTCTCACGGATGATTAAACATTGTCGTCTTTTTACAATACAATTGTCAATGGTATCTACCAAATATCTAACATATAAATTCTCTTCCATCGTAATTTTATTTCATCGCAATTTTTATTTTTAGGGTTACTTATGATTTTTCTCTCGGTGAATTAATAATATTTTGTAATTAATCTATATTATTATCATCGTAATCAACCCATCGCCGGATCACTACAGAGCACGGGTCTCCTCTCAATAGGAGAAGGCTTTGGCCATAGTCCACCACGTTGGCCATGTGCGGATTGAACTTGACTTGGTCAGACTTGGTTGATTGGACAGACTTCCCACGTCTTTAAGAACATTATGGAGAACTCTCAGGCATGCAGGTTTCCTCACGAGGTTTTCCTTCACCGTTGAAGCAAGTGATATTTATATGCCTTGTCTTATAAAGAATCAGCTATATATATGTTAATTGCTAGTGTTGAATTGTATTTGTTTTTTGCATACATAGTATATTGCAGAAATTGCTTCTAGTAAAAAAAAAAGGTCTAAACCAGTTGCATGCGTGTCATATGAGTGGGTTGGTACCAGCCTTGTGACACTTCCATTATTGGGTGAAACATTTGCACCCACTTAAAACTCATCGAACTATAATATTGTTATAAATATATAATATTGCCCGCGACTTCGTCTGCGTAGAATTGCTGATGTCCCGTGAGATTGAGGTTTCCCGTGCGGCCAATGCCCTGCTTCAGAAAGTATGCTACAGGCAAATGTCAAATTGCCGAATTTCGTGTTTCTAAATTAAAAAACATACGACTTTCATACAAACTTCAAACCCCTATTTTACCCCCTTCGGGGTAGATTTGGACGAAAAAAAATTCTAACCTTTACCTACCTACCTACCTACGCCCTAAAAGAAACCTATTTTCAAAATTTCAAGCTTGTAGACTTCATAGTAAAAAAATAAGCAAAAACTATCATCCCCTTTTTACCACCCTCAACAGGTAATATTTGAAAACATGTTTTTAATCTTAATGCAAATTTTTGTGTCGCTAACTCTAAAAATAAAGAAATTTCATACGAACTTCCAACCCCTATTTTACCCTCTTAGGGGTGGAATTTCCAAATATCCTTTCTTAGCTGACATCTCTTAACTATCAACTACCTACTTGCTAAATTATAGCTTTATACGTACAATAGTTTTTGAGATCTCGTGTTTAATCAGTAAGTAAGTATTTAAGTACGTCAGTGACGTTTCGCTTTTATATTATTAATGATTAAACGAACTTACCTGTACGTGAAGTTCAATCATAATTACTCGAAGGGCTTCGTTCGAAGATATTAGCAATGTATACATTGTAGTTTCACGTTAGACTCGCCGTTTCGCACTTTATTTCGGAGGAAGGTAGACTAAAAACAATTTTGATGTTGTGCCACCCCGCCGAGATTACGTCATTAAGTTTAGAGAGTGCTGAGCTGTTTAGAATAAATCTTAAGTATGTTTCACATCTGGGACCTGGCTAGTCCATGTAAGGGAGGGAGGGTTGCTAATATCTTCGAACGAAGCCCTTCGAGTAATTATGATTGAACTTCACGTACAGGTAAGTTCGTTTAATCATTAATTACCCTCGGGCTTCGTTCGAAGATATTAGCAATGTATACATTGTAGATGTTGAGAGATGTTAATTGTCGTGAAACATACTTTTAAGCATATATTTAAGTTTTTTCTTAAAATCAGACAGATTTGATTTCTAAAATCTCTTTAATCATAAACACAAATATCTTCCAAATTATTGATATAACTGAGACATTAATTCTTAAGTTGGTCGGAATCAACTCTAAATAATAATTTCAAAAATGTTTATAATATACTAAGACTAATAATATAATAATTGCATTATTATTTTGTGAAACGGAATATATTAAACACTTAAACTAAGTTGTTTATGTAAAATACATTATCAATTTAAGTGTTTAATATATTCGTAGCAAATTCTCTATTCAAAGAAGTCTCATTAGATACAATTCTATTGTAGTATTTTGCAAAAACCAAGGAATTTGGGCTCCATCCTGCAGTACTTCTAATAATATCTAAACTAACTCCAGACCTGAAGGCTTTAGAAGTCGAAGCGTGCCTAGTACTGTGGGCAGTGAATATAGATGTGACTATTCCACTCAAATTTAAGGTATTTTTGACCCACCTACTCAATGTCTGAGAAGAGACTTTACGATGAGGTTTTCTGAAGGAAACAAACAATGTCTTCACATCTTTTCGTAATTTCTTGGTTCTTTCAAAATAAACTTTCAAAGTGTTCGCGGGACATATTTGCGGTCTTTGCGAAAAAAAAGGTAAATGTAAAGTTGGTTGTAAAGCTCCTAACCGTGAAGTCTTTATCAAGTCTGGAATTTTAATTAACTCTTCGGTATTTGTAAAAATAATATTATTTATATCTATTAAAGAAAATGTTTGAATTCTGTGGGCGGTGACCAGTGCCAACAAAGTGATTAATTTTTTACTTAATTGATCGAGGTTTAAATTTTCATTAGGGTACCAATCTGATAAATAATCTAATACTTGGTCAATATTCCATGTCAGATTATATTTTGGCAATGTAGGGCGTAAGCGGAAAACTCCTTTTAGATATCTCTTAATTAAATCATTGTTTAGAACATCCTGCCCCAATAATAAAGAAAGAGCGGATCTACAAGTGTTGATTGTTCCATATCTAGCATTTAACTCAAAAGTATACGATAGAAAACTCAAAACATTCGTAATTGTGGCATTAAAAATATGAAAATTATGTTCTTGGCAGTAAGTATACCATTTTTTTAAACAAGTGTCATACTGCTTTAGTGTATTGTCTGCAAATGATGCTAGCATCACTGGGACGGCTGACTGTGGGACTCCTCTTCGGAGTAGCGAAGTCCGGATAAGATCCCTACAACCAGGGTAATCTGTGGGTGTACTGCGCGATCGCTACAATGAGAAATTATCAAATTATCTTTATAATCAGTTATTTTTGTGTTAATAGTTTCTTGTAAAGTGGATGCGTTCAGTTGTATGGGCCTATTGATACATTGATCACTGTGCCTTTATTGTTAACTACCTATTTATCACAAGGTCTTAAGAATACATAAGTACTAAATTGGAGGAATTGTGTAAAAGAGAAAAAACCTTGCATGATATAGTAAATGCATTGATTACACAGGATTTATTAGAAGGATTATTTCCATAATTACTGTGTAATATTTATCAAAAGTGGGAACTATATGTCTCCCATTCTATTTTTATACAGTATTGCCGTTTTATTGTCAATACGAAGGAAAATTTGTAAATTTTTTGGTGATTATTTGCAATATATATAAATACTAAATTTAACTGCCAGTAATTCTGTAGTTGATATGAAACTGTCGTTACTGTTCACTCCATGGCTCACAGGCAGTATTTCCTCTATATAAGCCCCCTAAACCCATTGTTGAGGCATCAGTAAGTAATTCTGTGGCATAAGCTACCCTTTATTTTATAAACATACCCTTTATTTTATAAGATTGTTTTACCGCCAATCAAACACAAAGAATAAATTATCTGTTAGTGTCATATTTCTTTTTATTTAATTAGCTATCTGGTAATTTAAATACTAACTATTTTGTATTTATAATATTGCCTAAACAATATGAAGATCAACTATGGTGTAAATATACATTTAGCTGCATTTATAATTAACTAATCATTAATAATAACGCATCTTTTAAGTAGCGTACATAAAACTATTTTTAGATATTGTTTTAATAGACGTTCTAGTAACTTAAGAACTCATTTAAATTAAATATAGAACGTTTCATTTTTAAACGTATGACCTTCATATGGTAGACATAATGACACAGCTCCTATGGACAGAAGATTATCTATAGACCTTCATAGAATTATTTTCTGTTAAAGTATAGTTTACTGAGTGTACCACTGAGTTTGAAAATGGAATTTCATATCCAAGATATAATTGTGGAATTTCTAATAATCAATGTCATTAGATATAGATCCATTATAGAAATAAGACAAGCAGCCTGCCGGTTTTACCATTTCTATCGCCTGTGATGTTGAAGCTGTCGACGCGAAGTGTTCGACGTGGCAGCGTGCTGCGTCGACGTCGTCGTTCGCCTCGCTACATATTGCCGCGCTGTTGGTTGAAAGCCCCTCGCTGCCGTCTGTGGCGGCGGCGCGCGCGCTCTCGCGGGGGGCGCCCTGTAGTTTAAAGACTGCCTGCTGGTATCTGCAGTAGCGGTCGTAGGTTTTGGACCTGCCGGCCGTGCTGTATATCTTATATCAGCACCAGATTTATTAATAATCTTTGCTGATTTTAAAGTTTCAGCTAAATTATTACCAAAAAGTAACTCATTAATTTTTGTTTTTTCTAGCTGTTCCTTTAATTCCTTCTTTACCGTAGTAAGAATAAAAAATCTCCTTAGAACTGAGTCACTGTGTTGAATATCACATAGGATTCGAGCCGTATCCATTAAGAGCTTGAGTAGCTCTGGATTTGCATCATTAGATGTTAAGAGTAAGGAGATAGCTGCAGATAGTGTTGACAGCGCACAAGTCGTTAAAACTTGCTTGTTTTCTATCCCTTTATCCCGTTTAGCTTGACTTTCTCCTAGGGAGGCCCGAATTTCGGCATTTAGCGCTGGTGCTTTTATTAACTTACAATTATCCGGAACTAAGTATTTCTCCCTAAGTTCTTTTCGGTCTTCTTTATTCAACCCAGTAGTTACTATGTGACTTAACCTAACAGCTAAGTCTTTTTGAATATTTTCACCATATTCTTTGATGGTGGTCGGATCCTCTCCTAAAATAGTCAGTAGGTCTGGGTTTAATGTAGGCTCTGTAAGATGCGGTGGAGCATCATTCGATTCAGCAGAGGTATTTGAATCAACGGGGGGTTGGTGTGGCGGCGTGTTGGGAACAAGAACAGCCGCAGTTGCAACGGTGTCTGTAACATCGGTATGAAGAGTATTTACATTGGTCTGTTCCAATTCCAGACGTTCGTCCAAATAAGAACATCCTTCTTGAGGTTCTGTGACGTCACCGTCAATGGCGGCATTTGGTTCGCTACCTGTGAAACAATATGCTTTGGTTATTTATAGTGAGGGTGTATGTGAGACTCCGGTATGAGAAACACGCAACCCTGTATAGTATGGGTGTATGTGAGACTCCGATATGAGAAACACGCAACCCTATTGTAAAGGTATATATGTGCAACTCCCATGTGAGAAACACGCAACCTGTGAGAACTTTCTCTAAATTCAGCAATATATCTACAAAAATAAATAAATTGCATTTTATATTCACTCACCGCTCGGGTCTTGCAGCGTAATACTATCACTGTCCGATGACGACGTACGACGTTGGCGCTTCCTTCTTATTTTACGTTCGATTTTTCTTAATTTCTTCGATAAATAATCTAAATCACTATCATCACCTTTATCTTTCTTCCTTTTCGGCATGATAATACCTTTTAAACTACTTTTTATGTAGAAAAACCACTAATTTAGGTTTTAAATGTACGAAACAGCGATGCACTAAACTGTGAATGACGTAATCTCGGCGGGGTGGCACAACATCAAAATTGTTTTTAGTCTACCTTCCTCCGAAATAAAGTGCGAAACGGCGAGTCTAACGTGAAACTACAATGTATACATTGCTAATATCTTCGAACGAAGCCCGAGGGTAATATAAAGATTTTGTTTAATCTAAGTTGTATACTTTTTAGTTGTGTAATTGATACAAATTTCATTAGTATTAGAGATTTTCAACTTAAATTTGAATAAGTCTTCAATGATTTTTTATATATCAGTTAAGAACAATAAAGCCTGACAGACTTCCTTTAATAACTCCAATTGATAGTTATTTTCATAACAAAATACTGGGGGTTAACCGCAAGCTAATCGAATAGAATGGCGACCGCATCTGATAGATCCCGACTTTAGTATCTTGATGCACCTAATTAACTTAAAAAAAGAAATGCGGAACCAAAAAACAACCAAGGCCTCCTTGATCCGGCTAGTCAAGACGATTGTTTCTTTGTGCGTCAGATATTTAGACTACAAAAAGCTAGAAGAGAATGTGTTGGAAAGACGGGAGACTTCGTATTCGGCGGGCGCGGGTTTTTCACGCTTTTCTTGAATTAATGTTTATTGTCTAATTTTGAAAAAAGATTTGTGTTGTGGACATTATAGTTTTGGTGTCGCTTGTGTTGTTTTTAGAATGGTTAACACGTATTAATTTGGGAAAGGTTTGAGGGAACCAGGTCCGTCGAGTGCGAAGTTTCCCGCCATTTTCCCTAAATTCAATTCTCCGTTGCTATAAACTTGACATTGGCTAATCTGCGTGAAGCCGTAAAAAGAGAAAAAAAAGAGAATGTACGCCTTCACGATTTGGTGCTAGTGTTTTGTTTGAAGTGATAATATAAATAACACTGCATAAAGCTGTAAAAGATCATATCCCTACTCTTTTTGGTTATGTCATGAATTTATTGAATTAGTGGCTGGTTACGTACATTCCTGTTACGTTGTATCTAACTGTACTGTATCTAACCAATCGATGGACTTATTTAAAAATTTATGATATAAAGGCTAACACGCAATTTTGGTAAATGTTTAACGTATCAGAAACTGCAGGTAGGCAAGAATTAAGAACCATTGTCCATGGACTAAGATTTGACGCGCACAAACTTGATTCAATTCGCCCTGTTTCCGATCATGCCATATTTTACCGACACGTTCAGATTCAAACCTAAATTAAACAACTTAAAGTTGACATTTGTCTGAATGTCATTGTTGGTAAAGGTTAAACGCTAAATTGTTTGTGATTGGACTGTTCCAGATTTCAGCTTGTATGCCTGTCTGTCAAGGCGTCAATTTAGTGAAGCTATTATGTGTGACCACGCTCTTACGCTTACATCTTTATCCAGTTAA
Source organism: Lasiommata megera (assembly GCA_928268935.1). Lineage (NCBI taxonomy): Eukaryota > Metazoa > Arthropoda > Insecta > Lepidoptera > Nymphalidae > Lasiommata > Lasiommata megera. The sequence continues at coordinate 18,794,672 of OV743307.1, read as the reverse complement.
TTTTTAATCGAAACTGGCACATATTATAGTGTGTAAATGTTGACAACTCATAAGATCTAGATGAAGGCCCGAGAGAATTTAATTAATACATAAATAGTGGATGTATCCTTTTCTCTTCTGACTAAACTATGGGATACAAATCGTTATATTTGCTCTCGCATTAGTTTGATGCTAGCTCAGTTTATTCTAACGTACCTTCGTTGTCGTCTTTGTATGGAAAAGAATTTTATATAGTACCGATTTCTCTAAAATTTGTTAAAAACTGAGTTCCTAAAAGTAAACTGTACTATACTTTTATTATATATATTAAACTCTACAAAAATTTAACTACTAAAATAAAAAAAATTGCCCCCCTTTATCGGAGGAAACGTAATTCCATTTCACTTCGTTGTAAGTACTAATAGCATAAAATTTTGAACATGAAGTCATTATTAGCTAATAACCTTATTTTATTATACATTTGTGTTTATTCCTGGCTGGCTGATGTTGCATTCGAAAACCCTACTAATTGCTTGACGTGGAATGTTTCATATCCTGTCGAGATCCTTTGGCTGTGAAATGCGAGGCCTAGATATGTTGTTTAATCTAATAACATGCGGATGCCTTTGGGTTGTTAATACCCTTTGACTACATCACTGTCAAAATAATCAAAGCCAACAAACTCCTAAATTACGGTTGAAAATCATGTTTATATTTTTATTAAATATTGATAAATGCGCTATTCATTTGGAACAACTTAGTTCTAAAAGAGATAGGGTATCGCGGCTTTTTTTAGATCTAGAAAAGTCCAGTATTTTGTATAGGTACATAGGATTTTATTCCAACGTATCGATTAGTTAACACCGTAAAGCGCTTATAATTCCGGCTTTCTCAACAAATACAAATAAATCTTACTTAAATCTTTAGTTTTTGTAAGTAGTAACTTCGGGATGAAATAGCTTTTTATGAAAATTGGTCCAGTATTTTGGGAGTAATACAGTAACTAATCAGAGGTTGGCGGTTCGAATCCCGGCACGCACCTCTAAATTTTCAGAGTTATGTGCGTTTAAAAAAAAATTAAAATATAACTTGCTTCAACGGTGAAGGAAAACACCGTGAGGAAACCTGCACGCCTAAGAGTTCTCCATAACGTTCTCAAAGGCGTGTGAGGTCTGCCAATCCGCACATGGCTAGCGTGGTGGACTATGGCCAAACCCTTCTCATATTGAGACGAGACCCGTGCTCTGTAGTGAGCGGGTAATGGGTTGATCATGATGATGATGATGATTTTGAGAGTACGATACAAAGCGTGTCCATGACAAATTACTTAAATAAAGAGACAAACGAATATTTCCGCTTTTAATAGTAAGTATAGATGCAGTCAACAGAAGTAGCGTGTGCCGTGGTAAGGACAACTCTTGCGCTGGAGTTATGACGAAGGCAATATAGTCACATACTATCGAAAGTGGCTAGCAGACGAAAATGTTTGCCCCATTTACCATGATCACGGGGTTTCAATTACTATGTGTTGTTCTTTATTTAAAAAAAAAAAGAAATTTAGCATGTATGACAGTTGGATATTGTTTTTTATATTAAAATGTTTTTTCCTAGTAGTAGTAATAAGTATCACATTTTGTCCGTTCTCAGTAAGTTGCAGCTCTTCTGAAATGTTCAGTGCAACCCAAACTTCGCAAAACGCACTTTGCAACCTCATACCTCATCATGTCTTCACCTTACTGGTAAGATCATCGAGTTTTCAAGTTTGAATTACGAAAAGACTATTTTTGGCTTTACCGAGGTACCCGCATATTTCAATATAAAAAAAAAAGTTATTATTTTAAAATAATTTTGTAATCAGTCATTCAATTAGTCTGATAGTGGGTAGAATTTCTATCAGCAACAGAACCTAAATCTAAACTTTCATCATTTTATACTAACCACTTCATACCATCAAATACATGATGTAGATGTGCACGTAAACTGGAGATTATTCCAGTACTTAGCTAGTGGACTAATTATTTGATTCGAGAACATGTGCGTTAGTTATGCAGCACGGAATCTCTAATAGCCTTAACTGCAGTAGGTAGGAGACTCTGACGTAATGCTGATGTCATAAGCCAAGCCTTGTCTTACGCATTCTCGGGGTATTGAGACTCGCCTAACTAGTGAGAGACGTTTCAAAGATCAGTAAGTGAGGTTTAGTAATAATTTAATTTTAAACGTTACTAATACGCAATACTCACTCTGTTGCTGTCTGTACGTACACGTAAGCAAGTTATGAACATATCGAGACTATTTGCGGCCTCAATGCGCGTTTGAATCTCAGTTCCAAATCGGAGCTTTGCAGCAGAAATTATGAGCAATATCGTCATATTGCTCATATTGCGATGCAGTTTAATGATTCATTCAATACGAAAACTTCCGTGCCGTGGAAATGTGGAATCCCATTACCGTGCCAGTGTTACGTTAGTGTGCCAGGGGTGTTTTCCTCACTTCTTGACATGGTTTTAGTACAATAACCCAATTACGCACGTGTTCTCAGTTCGCGCACTATCCAATACCGTGGCAGAGGTACCTCTAATTTGTAGAAGCGAAATTTCGAATTATCAGGCTCACTAGCGTGCTTTTAATTTTAGATACTTGACTAGTAAACATTCTGCCTTACTGAATATTATCCCATTAAAGAAAGTTAACACCATCTGTAAAGTAAATAATCATGTACATGCCTCTGCTCATAGGAGAGAGATAATTATTGCGGGCTTTATACTAAGGCATATAACGAAATATTTCTAATATGTATTGCTAGCGGAGTACGGAAATTCTCAGCAACAGAGGAATGCGGAATTTATGTACCATTAGGGTTTGAGAAATTGGCAGTGACCACCCCGTGAAAATATCACTCACATTTAATAATAACTGAGCTAATAGGTATTAGTAGGTATAAATTCTGCCGTATTCGCCGTAGTTTTAGCTTGTTTTGCAAACTCATTTAAAACTGTCTCACTTTTATTCTATGTATGTTAGTAACAATGCTTATTCTAAAGTAGTAAGAACGCAACTAGTCCCGCAACAAGTCTGGCAAACGTGATACGTTTAAATCGCAATACAAACCTATGTCTATGCATATACAGTAGCATATAAAATATATAAAGTTTTCTAGCTAATTCAGTCTGCATCCCGCAATGTTTTTTTTATATACTGTAGTAATCTATAAGTCATGGGAGGCCTCGAACTTGGCTAGTTACCATCTAAGCAACAAAGACGACGTGCTAAGCAATTTAGCATTGCCGCGCAGAAATACGGGTATGGAACTGCCATAACCCTAACAGGTTAGCCCGCTGTCATCTTAGATTGCATCATTACATACTACCAGGTGAGATCGCGGACCAGTGCTAAAAACTATAAGTTAATTTTAATTTTGATTAGGCTATAATATCCATGTCGTTGTTGAGTAATACAGATGAATTTAAATTTTGTTGTGCAGGTAATAGCATTCACAGTTGTAATTAACATACGCATGAACGCGGCGAAAAACAACTCCTACGAGAACTTTCCAAAGGTATCAACGCAGTCGAACACTAGATAAGGACTAAAGAAGTTCATGACGTACCTATATCACTAACATTGCTGTTCCCTTCGGTTTCACATGCATTAACTATTGCTCGCAACGTAATGTTCATGTATGTGTATCATAATAATCCCACGTATTATACGGTTACCTACCCGTAAACTATCTTTGCATACGTATTTTAATTTAAATTATCTGCAAAACTATAAGTGCAAATAAACATAAACATGGTGATAATTTTTTTCTTGATAATATCGGCTAATAATGACCATTTTAGTGAAAAACGCCTCTTAAAGTTTAAATTGTTAAAGAAAACAAAATGCTTTATTGTCGCTAATTCACATATGATTCCGTGGAATAAAATATTAATTATAGATATAATTATTAATTATTAACTTTATCAAGTTAATAATAATTAACTTTAACTATAGTTATTATATTATAGGTTCACCAAAGCAATATTCAAAATAACGTAAAAATATTAAATATTTTAGTGTTTTTCTTATGTTACTTCTTTATTAAGAACATCTTATTTTTTAATGTAGTGCTCCTTTTTGGCAATTCTTAGCTGAATAGCATATTTATAATTTAGTTTCGTTAACCTAACCTATACAATTTATCAAAGTAGGTTGCGTCTGTTACTAAATGTCTGATTCTTAATAGTCAATATAAAACTATATGTTGATTACAACGTTTCGTTAAATTAATTAGGATATGATGACTGGCATATAAAGTCATTAATGTAGGTACTTTAATTTTAATTGTATATTTAAATATTAATTTAAACAAATTTATTTATTTTAATGCCAGATTCTAAGTAAATAAATATAAAACCAACATATATCACTCAGAGTCACTCAGCGAGCAATGGAGAGAGCTATGCTAGGAGTATCTCTACGTGATCAAATCAGAAATGAAGAGATCCGTAGAAGGACCAGAGTTACCGACATAGCTCAGCGAGTTGCGAAGTTGAAGTGGCAATGGGCGGGGCACATAGCTCGGAGAACCGATGGACGTTGGGGTCCCAAGGTGTTGGAATGGCGACCCCGCACCGGTAAACGTAGCGTTGGTCGACCCCCAACAAGGTGGACAAACGACATCAAACGAGTCGCAGGGAGCCGCTGGATACAAGCGGCCCAAGGACCGTGGCCATTGGAACTCCCTACAAAAGACCTATGTCCAGCAGTGGACGTCTATAGGTTGAAATGATGATGATGATGATGATTACAAGATTTATGATATGACGTAATTATAAATCTAATTAAATGGACTAAGGGTGCTAGTGCAAACGATTTTTAAAGGGGAGCTTAGGTGTTTCTTTATACCCGGAACCTGTTTTATCAGTTTAAAACCTAGATACAGCGCTCCACTTTTCTACCAACCCCACTGACACACTGTCAACAAAATCGGTCGAGTGATTTTTGAATTTTTGCAACGACAATCAAATTTTCAAAAACACTTAAAATTTTGCTGAGAATGCTGGAACAGCGTGGATAGAGATCCTTCTGATTTAATTCACATTGGGTTAGGCCAAGCCCCGATTTTCCGAAACCGAAACCCAGGTCCTCGTGCTCTCTAGTGAATGAAACATGCTAACTAACGAGGAGGAGGCAGTTAGATAAGTTGTATTGCTGGCCATTATTTCTGATCGCGTTAGTAGCTCATTTACTAAAACACTGCACACCACTAAACCCGAGGGGGTATAGTTAAAAACAATCTTTACAATATTCTTTTTTCTACGGTTAGGTACATGAGTAAGTACCAATACGATATAATGATAAACCAGTGAATATAATGGTACAACTTCAAAAAAAAATTATACTAACTTTATCTGCTACGAATTCGAGAACTGCAAACTTTTAACTAAAAAAGTTCTCATATTAACATGGAGCTCCGGAACGTGCATACAGAAAGAGTCATTGTTTTCCGCTGAAACTTTTGCAAAGTGAATTTCGTGAGTTGGCATCCGTCGGTTCGTATTCATGAGACGAGCTGGATCGATACAACTCCATCGAGTGGTTACCATGGTGATACCGCCTTGGTGACCGACTTACCGTCGTCGACGCCAAATGTATACGACCTCCCCTGTTTATGTCAGATTTCCTCACGTCATGCTTCACTAGGCTGCGTAGGTAGATGTTATTTGCGTTAAACATTCTTGTAGAATTTTGAAGAGCCTAATCTGCCTAATGTATGTACAAATGATGAAAGATGTCTTTCCTTTTGGGGTTACAGCTGCTTTAATGAAGCTACTTGTATTAAGGCACACGTGTTTATGTATGAGCAGAAAACAAAGAGCGTTTGTCTATTCTTCATCATTAACATCAGCCTGCTTTATAATGTCCTACTGAACATACTCCCTCATTGGTAAGAGATAGGATACTGATCGACAACGCTGCTTCACTGCGGGCTTTAATGATTTTTTGGTTATTTGTCAATCACTGGGACATCAAAACGCGCTTTCAGGCAGTAAGGAGGTCATTTTATAACCACTAATGCCTGTTTCTTAGCAAAAAACATCGACAAGTACCAATAAAAATTACTAGTTTAACACCCAAGCATTTTTAACGGATCGCTAAGCTTCCGCGTAGATTAGGGATTTTTTAATGGCATAAGAAACGTTTGTATTTGAAGATTATTATCTCGTGGCTCATTCCTGTTCCCGTTTCTGTATTCGCGCTCTTTCCCAAGATATAAGTCGAATTTCGAGGAGGTTTGATAAGGCAAACTGAAGCTATAGTTATAGATCGTCGACGTGAAATTCAGCGTTTCACAAATCTGTGTATGTGATTTTATGTGGAATAAAAAGTAGCCAGTTGGCTATTATGATTTTTGGCTACTCCTTTAGCTATTTTTTGGAGTTTTTAACCAAATGTACCTTCGAACGAACGGCTAGACTTGTTTTGATATATACATTTTTCACAAAAAAAAAATTGCTTAATTTCAAAATTTATAAAGGATAAAAATTATCCTGTGTCCGTCTCCTGGTTCTAAGCTGTTTTAAGTCAAATCGGTGCAGCCGTTCAGATATAAATAATTTATCTAACACGACTTTCTTTAATACTTATATTTATGTAGATGCTAACTTTCATAATATGATGATATTATCATAACAGAAGCGGTGATAGCCTAGTGGTTAGGGCGTCCGCCTCCTAATCAGAGGTCGGCGGTTCGAATCCGGGCACGCAGCTTTAACTTTTTGGAGTTACGTGCGTTTTAAAAAAATTGAAATATTACTTGCTTCAACGGTGAAGGAAAACATCGTGAGGAAACCTGCCCGCCTGAGAGTTAAGATTAATTAACATTGTTTAATCTGATTAAATTTAAAATCATCATCATCATCATGATCAACCCATTACCGGCTCACTTCAGAGCACGGGTCTCTTCTCAATATGAGAAGGGTTTGGCCATAGTCCACAACGCTGGCCATGTGCGGATTGGTAGACTTCACACGCCTTTGAGAACATTATGGAGACTCTCAGGCGTGCAGGTTTCCTCACGATGTTTTCCTTCATCGTTGAAGCAAGTGATATTTTAATTGTTTTTTAAAAACGCACATAACTCCGAAAAGTTAGAGGTGCGTGCCCGGATTCAAACCGCCGACCTATGATTAGGAGGCTGACGCCCTTACCACTAGGCTATCACAATATAAATTTAAAAGAAAAAATACAGGTTTAAAATTAGTATGAGTGTAACGTTACGTAACGTAACAGTTATCGCAGACAAGGGTTTCATTATTACCTATCAGCAAGTTGCTCCAATTTCCTAACATGATACTGTAAACTACGAGCAGGTAAGTAGTTTAATATTGTACTCGTAAAGTGAAGGCCACCAGCTTATGCCAATGAAAATACGTAATAGCTATGGCTTCGAATTAATGCGACTACTTACTAGCAACTACACGTGTCATTCTCCTACAGGTTCTTATATTGCAATATACCCCTTCTGGCAGTTCTATTGTCGTAGTTAGATATGTAGTTTAGTTAATAGTAGCTTTTTATCGTATTTTAACTTTACTAGCTCCTCCCGCCGTTATCTATGGTTCATAACGTAATGTTTTTGTCAATAAATTAAGAGCTGCGTGGCGCACGGTAGCTTTGTTATAAGCTCGTATACGTGTTTGAATTATTCTTAACTAGGTGGTGCCCGCGACTTCGTCTGCACAGGATTACTATTTCGAGTAGCTTATATCAGCGTGTCGTAGAAAAGAACTAAAATTATGCCACTAAAATTATCACGCAGGTGGTAAATTTTTTTCTACTTACTTGATACTTCGTCATATTTTCGACAATTTATGTATTTATAAATTGTAGTGTATGTGTTATTCTGATGTATAAGCTATATTATTGTGAAGTTTCATAAAAATCCATTCGGTAGTTTTTACGTTAAAGAGTAACAAACATACATCCAAACATACATCCATCCATCCACACTTACAAACTTTTGCGTTTATAACATTTGTGGGATCTACTAAACCACACGTCCAAAAATATTGTATAAATAATTTTTAACGATTATTTATTTAATATCTAATTATGACGATTGAAAGTCTTTACATTTTTAATGGACTTAAAATACATAATTTTATAGGTCTACCAAAGAGCGATTGAGCCAGCGTATATAAAAATCATCCCGTTTATTTACGGCAGTGCAAAATATTACTACCATTTTAAATTTTGTATGAATAGAAAAGTTTGTATTAATGGATGTTTGTTACTTAAAAACCCCTGAACGACTTAACGAATATGGATCAAATATCAGATACATTATAGTTAGTCCGGAATAGCACATAGCTTACTTTCTATCCGGGAAAAATTAACTGTTCCCGTGGGATCGTGGGAATAATAAAAAATAATTTCGTACCCAGAATTTCAAGTACGATATCGAAAGGCTGCAATCCGCGATCTAATAGTTGTAAAGTTGTCATGGACTCCGGCGACATCGACGCTCGACGCATTGCAGTATTTAGGCAGTTTAATCAGAATGCGGTATTCGGTGTCACACGAGTACAGTGCGTTAATGCTACTACGAGCACATTTTATGCAGACAACCCGAAGTTGAAACTTGTAAAAACATTGGCAATTTAAAAATAAAATGAAAATACACTTTATTGCACACCAAACAAGAGAAGGAATAAGTAATAAGACAAACAAAGAAACAACCGCATAGAAACGAAAAGACGTGAAATAGGCGGCCTTATCGCTAATGAGCTATCTCTACTACAACTAGAGGCAACTTAGTAACACTACCTTTGATAAAATATTAAGAAAGGCAGGGTTGGGTTGTACAATTACAAATAAATTATAAAGCTCAAATATATAAACACCTAAAAATAGAAATAAATATGATATATTTTATATACAAAATATTATACATATATACAAACAATAGTAATGAAATATAATATAAATTAATAATAAAAATATGTATATAAAAAATATGTCATCTATTAGGGCATTAGGGAGAATAATAACTATCTAACAAGTAAAAATAAAAATTGAATAAAAAATAGTAATACTATTAACGAAATTAAAAGTTTAAAATTACTAAAATAAATAAATAAAAGAAAAAAAAAACAAACAGACATACAACAAAGAGGTACAAAATGTTTTTTAAAAACTGCACAGATCTGCAAGCTCATATCACCAATGTCAAAATAAAAAAAGCGTTTTTTTTTCTTGCTTATAAATATTATGTTTTCAGGCTAGAATCCGTAATCCGCAGTGCTGAAAGAAAATGTAGCCTATGTCAACTCAGGGGAAAATAGTTATCTAATGGAATAATTATCAACAATATCGGTTCAGTAATTTAAGAGTTTATCGATAGCAAACAAGCACTTTTCTAGGCATTGAGTTAGGTTGACTTTACTTAATTTTTCCAAATGATGCCCAGTCTGCCATGTTCTTGTAATAGGTATAAGTATTTGTACATTCAATCTAAAAGTGTATCCAGTAAATAGGTAGACACTATAAAAGTGGCTTTGACTTACCTACTATTTTTATAGACCAAGTAAAAAGTCTTCATCCGTTTTAGCCAGATGTGCCGGCTCATTTACATTTCCTATTACTAGAGGATAACAAGCAAGCAAAGCAAGCTTGCCAACCGTGTAATATGCTTTCTTAAAATGTTTTCGGTTTGATAAGCAACTCACGCTTAGCCGGTCAATCTTATATTCATAACTTTGCCTTCGACAGTATGTTATTTGTAACGGAGATCACGTTACGACTTATTTATTTATTTAATAGGCAGCCAAAGTTGTATACAATGTCTTACATTCAATTTAATTAAAATAATAACTTATACAAAAAGTTATATACTAGCTGTTGCCCGCGACTTCGTCTGCGTAGAATTACTGAATTCCCGCGAGATCAAGGTTTTCCGTGCGGCCAATGCCTTCAGAAAGTAAGCTAAGTTTTTTAAGATCTCGTGTTTAATCAGTAAGTAAGTATGTAAGTAAGTACGTAATATATAAGATTTTGTTCTTTGAGGCCTAAAAGTGTGCTTGTTTTTAATACGATTACTTACTAAGAAAATACCTAACGCATACCACTCCTATGTGGCTTCTACCCACAAAACTCTATATTCTTTTATGAGCCTACGGATGGGAGAACGTGCTATTTAATGGGTGACGAATTGTCTGTTTGTCCCTGCGCGCAGACTAAGATACAGGGTTACAGGATGGATAATTACCACTATATATCGGACGTCGTGCATTGGTGGCTTATATAATTTTTTTACCGTTATCTAACTGTAATAACTCACTAAACATGACAGGTGGTTATACGAAGGAAAATATTAAATTCACTTTATGTGGATGTTCTAAAATTTCTGCTATCAAGAATTAAAAGGAATTATATAGGTAAGTATTAGTAAGTAGCGTGGAGTAAGTACTTTTTTAAAGTATTTTTTTTAATTAAATAATACAAGAACACTAGAGCAATTTCAATTTCTTTTTTTATGTAACCAAAAACTCAAAAATATCCTAACAAATTCTTAATAGGTAGATAGACTCAAAATTATTAACGACATCTGTTGTGTATTAATGAAACTATTACGACCTTTTACTGTCTAGTTTAATACAACACAGTGTAGATGTCGCTGTTACCAAATCAATTAGAGGCATCTGTGATACGATTTTGTAACTATTACGAAGTTAATATTCGTAGCGTCGCAGTTTTGAACACTGTAAATAGATGTCGCAATACATATTAAAAATAACCCGCTCATATAAATTAGATAGAGTACTGAAATTTAATTAATGAACAAATATATTAATTACCACAATATTAACATTAATTAATATATAACCTACTGCGTTCATAGGCGTATTCTATATTTCGTAGCATGTTTAAAAAAATATTTTCATACCGGAAATCTGCGATTTTTATCCAACTGCGTCCGCGGGTGGTAAAGTTAAGTTTTTTAAAGCATGTTGACATTATTTATTTGAAATTACGACTATGTTTTTTCGTTAAAAAAAAAAATTAATAACTATCTGTTACCTAAACTATTTTTTTAAATGCATAGGTACAGAGGCGGCCTTACCCATTGCGAGGCCCCGGGCGGCAGGTCTTTGCGAGGTCCTTTGTCCTTCGTGAAAAGTATGTGTCTGATTGTTTGATTTAGGTATTTGTCATGTTTAAGGAAAAATTATACAGATAAATCAAATTTGAGTTTTAATATATTTTACATTGAAAGATTTACAAAATTAATAAATACAGAGATGATAAATTTTAAAATTGATGTTTGCGGCTTTTCCTAAGACTAAAATCTTTAATTAAAACATAATAATCTAACGAATAAGCTACGTCATTTTCGATTGAAAGAACAGCGAGGGCTGAAAGCCGATCTTGTGTCATGGAATTCCTAAAATATGTTTTAATAATTTTAAGCCTCGAAAAACTCCTTTCAGCAGACGCAACTGTAACAGGTGCGGTAGCAAAAATTCTTAGGACTATTTCGATAGTGGGGTAAACTTCAGTTAATTTTTTTTCTATTAAGTATGTATTTTAGCACCGAGATAATGGCATCGTTTCCTTCATACACACGGATAAACATATTCAGTTCTTCGTACAATTCATGTCCATAAATGTCACATGATTCTCCTACTGTCATAGATATTTACAAGTCGCTGCATTGCTTTAAAAGTTCACTATCATTAATTTCTAAACTGAGAGATTTTTTTCGATAACCGCAAGCACAAAACGTGACAAGACCGTGATTCGAAGTTAACAAGTGAAAATGTACGTAGATCGTAGTTAATTTTGGGTTATGATAAGTAAAACTGTACTAAGATTAAGAAAAATATAGAATAAAGTACATCTTATGGTTACAATAACCCAAAGTTCACTTCTGTTTACACCCATTTTTTTTTTTTTTTTTTTAATCTCATTTTAAGAGCGGAGTCACTTAAGTGACTATGTAGCTCTGGTGGGGCTACAGCTAACTAAATCTAACTTACATTACGTCTATTTTCTAAATTTTTTCTTATCATTTTATAAATAAATTTGGCGTCCTTAGATGTTGGGTTCGCCAGGCAGGTGTTTGCCCACCCACAAAATATTTCCTGTGGCAATTCGCTACGGACACATTCCATTAAAACATGGTAGACGTCTTCTTTTATGCCACAATCTGGACAATTGGGGGAGGGCACCTTTCCCAGCATAAATGCAAATCTATTCAATGGCATGTGTCCGGAGCGAAGTCTAAATGCAGTAACTATGTCCTGACGACCCATTTTACAATTGTCTACCCAAGACACATCCCAGGGTTGTGGTTGCATCGTCTTATACCAGATGCCTTTAAGTTTTGACCTCTCGTCGAAGTATTCATTCCACTCATATTTGCACCTCTCTTTAACTAACCGCACACAATCCAAGTAGTATGGAGTTACGTTCGTGGGAATACCCTCACTACAAGCCTGCTTAGCGTAAACGTCTACCATCTCGTTACCTAAAATACCCACGTGTGACGGTACCCACTGAAAAATGATTGTTTTTTGATTTTGCTGCAAATTAAGTACGAGTTCTAAAATTGTGTAGGCTATCGGTGTTCCTCGTAAAGACGAGGTACATCGAGCCATATGTTGTAAGGCACTTTTTGCATCAGAAAGTATTAAAAATTTATGAAAACTAATCAAACGTATGTAAGACAGTGCCTCGGCTATTGCAATTAATTCCGCGTACATAATGGATATATTGGAAGTGATCATTAGTTTAACATTGGTGTTGGTTTGCGGGTCGTAAAATGCAACACCAATTCGACCATGCCTATCGAGAGAAGCGTCAGTGAATATTTTATAAAAGTCAGAATATTTATGGTTAAGATGCCTCGTACACCTCCTCTTTAAATTAATAGGGTTATATGCTCGCTTCGCCTGATCAATTTCAGGTATGTTGGTAATAATGCTAGTTGAGATATTAATTTGCGACGTCCACGTGTTTAGTGAGAACATTTCTAGCTGTGCACTTGAGTGGATAGATATACTTTTATATTCGATATGTATTGAAATTAATAAAGGTTTTTTCTTTCTATTCCAGTAGGCTCTTTCATATTTTTCTAGTGACTCTTCCAATAAAGCGATAAGCGTGTTTTCCTTGAGCGATTTCGATCGAAGCCAAAATTTGCCGCTCTACGTATTTCCAGAGGGGGTAAACACAGTTCACTCTCCATGACGTGAATTGGGGTCGTTCTTACAAAGCCTCCAATAATTCTCATCGCTTGATTTTGTACAACATCCAATTTAGATAAATGTGTCTTTGCACAATTCCCGAACAAAAAGCTAGCGTAATCAATTATACTTCTGATGATGGCTATGTACAGTCTTCTCAATCCTTTTGGATGAATACCCCAGCCCGGTCCGGCTAAGACTTTAAATATATTCAAATACTTTGTGATTTTATGTTTAATTTCATTGATATGTTTACCCCATTTTAATTTTCGATCCAACCACAACCCCAGATATTTTACATAATCAACTGTTTCTATACAGTAGTCCTTAACCCTAAGATTTGTCGATTTCCCAATATAACTTCTATCAAATATACATATTTTGCTCTTGTGAGGAGAAACGTCTAATCCTAAGTTTTCCATCATAACTCCAAACAAAGTCAATGCACTTTGCAATTTATCTGTCGCTATGGATAAATTTTTGTCAGAGGTATAAATCACGAAGTCATCAGCGTATTGAGAAATCGAAACATTTTGAATTGCTTTGCATACCTTTGCAGTAGCTACATTAAACAATAATGGAGAAAGCGGGTCTCCCTGAGCTAAACCACGACTACTTAATCTACTTATATTAATTTTATCAATATTTATACATAAATTTCTATTATTTAAAAATCTCCATAGATAACCACACAGCTTCGATCCTATTCCATAATCGTCTAAGTTTATAATTACACCCATTTGTACTTATAAACTTCGAATCGCGGACTTGTCAAGTTTTGTACTGTTATCGAAAAAAAACCCTCAGTGTACATAATTAATTTTTCAATTATGTTTTGAATGAATGAATTAGTTAACTAACTTTATTTTAATTTACGGTTATGTTATAACCTTAATAAGTAATTAAGGATCAAAATCAAAAGTTTTAAATTAAAAAAAAATTGTTAAAAAAAAATATATTTTTTTAAATTTGCATGGGTTGTTGCGCGAGGCCCCTGTCGGAGCGAGGCCCGGGGCGATTGCCCTGTTCGCCACCCCCTAAGGCCGCCACTGCATAGGTATCTATACCAATATTAAGTATTATGTATATATGTATTATGTATATATGTATATGTATTATGTATAGTATTAAGTATAAGTATTATGACCCATTAAAATACAGGCAAAAGAAACAATGCTAAAATGTTATACCAATAATTTAAAAATTATTAAAGAAGCAAGATATAAATATATATCGAACCTTTTATATTAACCAATTGATGTGTTTTATGTTTGTAATTGAAGCAGATCCTGGCTTTCACGTTTCAGTTTAGTTTTACCCTTCTTTTACACTAATATTATAAAGAGGAAAGATTTGTATTTTTGCATGTTTCGAATAAACTTGGAAACTACAGGACCGATTTAAAAAACTCTTTCACTATAAAATGCTGCATTATCCCTGAGTAACATAGGCGATATTTGGAAATTAGATAGATTATGCCCTATGGGGCAATTTTGGAAGTTAGATGGTGGCGTGAAAGAGATAAAAGGTGAATCACGGTTTTTCAAATCCCTCCAAAACTTTTTTTATTTTATGCAAAGGTTTATAATTTTTGTTGTGTAAATGAAAGAGCGACTGGATGACAACTGTCTTTATTAATATTTTATGTGTCTACCCACAACATCTTCCCCATAAATGAAATAAAGATATAAATAATCTTATTGAATTTATCTTAATTATAACCCAGCACCAAATAAAATATGTAACAGTTTCTCTCCTCCCCCTTCAAGCAGAGAAGCAGATAAAATTAACATATAGCGATGAAACTGTTAATATTATGATTAAAAAAAAAACTTATTTATCTATAGGTACTAATTTTAGTTACATTAAAAAAGTCTTTTATGTAAGGATATAAAAATAAAAACTTTTACTTTTTTCTTAAGGTAATCATTGGTGAATGAGATTCTATGACCCTGTCATGATCTGACCCAGCAGAGCAGTAATAATCACTATAGGGTGACTATGCATTCAGGTCATGTTGGTCGCCTTCTTTTTGTTTAGCTGTATTAGAAGTGCTACACCGAGGCTCACATCTTATCAAATGTCTGCGGTTTCGACGGTAAATTCCTCGTCTATTTTTCACTAAATATGACCTCGGAGCAGCATATTCAGAAACTATTTGACCTCTCATTTTACGATTCTTATCAATGACAATAACATCGTCTCCTTTATTTAATTTAGGCAATTCTCTACAACGTTGATCATAGTAGAGCTTACTCTTACATTGCCTTTTAATGAGCTCATTATACTGATCAGCTGATACTGGGCTTGGCTGTAACAAATTGGGATGCACCGGTAACCTACACCTCAGTATCCGGCCCATCAGCAGTTGTGCTGGAGAATTCAAATTTTCCCTAGGTGTATTACGATAGCTAAGTAAGTTTAGATGAAAGTCTGTTTTACTTCTTAGTGATTTCTTTAAAATATTTTTAACGGTTTGCACGGCACGTTCATTTTTCCCATTAGCTTGAGCATAATTAGGTGAAGAAGTGACGTGTTCAAATACCCACTCTTCAGCAAAGCGCTTGAAGTCCCTACTTGTAAATTGTCTAGCGTTATCGCTTATAACTTTTTCTGGTATCCCATATCTTACAAAAATTTCTTTTAGTGATTGTATAACTTGTAATATTGTTTAAGATAGTTACTTCCACAAAACCCGAAAAATAATCAACAATAATCAAATAATATTTCTTTAAGTATTCGAATATATCTGTGCCAACTTGATTCCACGGCAAATTGGGTATGGGTATCGGTATTAAAGGTTCGCGACTAGGTGCGTTTGAATACTCCTGGCACACTGAGCAACGTTTTACATAAAGTTCTATTTCCTTATTTATACCCGGCCAGAATAATACTTGTCGTGCTCGCTTCTTGCACCGGTCAATACCCAGGTGGCCATCATGAATTATGCTAAGCATGTCCTGCCTCATCGAGAAATATTATACCATCTACAACAAATAATTCATCCCTCATTGACCAAAAATATTTCAGTTCGTCTGTCACGTCGTATTTATTTATGGGCTATCCCTGGCACTGGGACAGACTGCAATGATTTTTTAAATAGGCTTTCTAGGGGCTTATGTTCAGTTTCCACAACTACATTATTTTTACCATAAATATACTGTCGAATTTTTCACAGGCAAATACCATAGCCAGCAATTTTTTTTCCACCTGCGCATACCGGGTCTGCGTGTCGGTGAGCATACGCGACGCGTACTCGACGGGCCGCCCGCCCTGCAGCAGCACGGCGCCCAGCGCCACGCTGCTGGCGTCCACCGACAGCATGACCGGCGCCGCCACGTCATACAGCGCCAGCACTGGCGCCGTGCTCAGCAGTTTTTTCAGTTGATCTAATGCCTCCTGATGTTTCGAGTCCCAGACCCAACACGAATCTTTCTTTAATAATAGTTTATTATAATATATATATATATATAATAGTCAACAGTTTTGTATGCTCCGAATAATTTCGTATAAATTTTGATAAATAGTTAGTAGCCCCCAAAAATCTTTCTAGACTTCTTTTATCACGCGGTGGAGGCATGTCGACGATCGCCTCAACTTTAGTACTATCCGGTTTCATCCCGTTTTTGTTAAAAATATGACCCAAGTAGGTGACTTCCTCGACACATATTTTGCATTTGTTTTTGTTAAATTTTAAATTGTTTGCGACCTCTAATAAAGCGTTCAATCTTTTATCGTGCTCCTGTTTAGTTCGTCCCCAACAAATTATATCGTCAATAAATGATTCAACGCCCTCTAAGTTTTCTATTAATTGTTTAACTCTAGCATGAAATACTTCCGATGCGCAATTTAATCCAAAAGGTAACCTTGTAAACTGGTATCGGCCAAAGGGTGTGCTGAACGTGCACAAGTCTGCACTCGCTTCATCCAACTTGACTGCCCAGAATCCCGAATTAGCATCTAAAACCGAAAAATAACACGCCCCGTGTAATTTTGATGTTAATTCTGTAAGTGTGGGTAGCTGAAAATGAGCACGTCGAATAGCACAATTTAATGGTCGCGGATCAAGACAGATACGTAAATCACCATTTTTTTTTAGCAGCAATTACTATTGCGTTAACCCATGTAGTGGGGTGAGTGACCTTTCTTATCACGCCTAAGTCAATCATTCTATTTAACTCGTCCCGCAATTTTTCGCGCAGAGCTATAGGTACCTTGCGCGGCGCGCTCACTACCGGCGGCACTCTCGTATCAACAACAATACTATACTCTCCCGGCAAGCAACTTAACCCTTTAAATAAATCCGAATAATCGTTTAGATTTATACTGTGAATTCGACGTATTAACCCCATCTGAGAACACGCTTGCGTACAATTCCATTATTTATGCCACAAACTATGCGATCGCAAATTAATGAATCCTCTAATGATTGAAATTCACACTTCTTGCTAAGAAGCTTTAACGCCACTACGTACTGGATTATTGTGTTCTTGGTCACGTGTGAAAAAGTTGTATCTTGCCAGCGTAATATTTGACTTAACTCCAAAATATCCATCAAATTTTTTGAGCAGAGCCTGGACGTCTTCTCGATCTTTTTCGTTGATGAACATAAAGGTTTGATAAACATCAAATCCGTCCGGCCTGATTAAATTAATCAAGAGGATGGCCTGCACTGCTGATTCCTCTTTGTGCACCCCGGATGCCGTAAGGAATAGCTCAAATTGCGTCTTCCATTTACGCCACGCGTCAGCCCGGCTGACGGGACTGCCATCCAGATTCAATTCTGACGGAGGTCGCGCGTTTGCAACAAATCACTATTGTTTCCTTATTTCTCTAACTAATTAAACCACTTTGCACCACTAACAATATCAATACTGCACAAAAACGTAATTTAAAACACCGCTGCCACCATGTTGTGTAAATGAAAGAGCGACTGGATGACAACTGTCTTTATTAATATTTTATGTGTCTACCCACGACAGTATTACTATCGCTTTCATCTGTTGCCTCTATTCGATCCAATTTTTATACAGAATATGCTATATATATAAATATGTAGAACTGTCTGCTTATACACAACCAAATTTCATTTGTTATTCTATAACTATGTATATAATTCAGAATAATCAATCTCCCCTTCACATTTAACACACTGCTTGCTCTAAAATATCTAATACTGCTGTATATACAATAGATTGTCTTGTGACAGGCTTGCATATTGACAAGTGATCAAGGGGGAGTTGATAAAACACTCTACAACCTAAATCAGCTGAATATGGCTCCACAAAGTCTACATAAACTTTGAAAGCTGTAAAGGGAGTAGGTAAAGTTTCTGCAAAGCCAATAGTTTCTAAGTTATACGCCATTTAAATTTTGCAAGAACAAACAAAGGGATGACAAAAGAAAGTTCAATTTCTTTTTTGATTTACCAGTGTCTCTTAAACTGAAAAAATAAAGACTTAAAATTATTAACGACATCTGTTGTATTATAATGAAACTATTACGACCGTTTACTGTCTAGTTTGATACAACATGGTGTAGATGTCGCTGTTACCAAATTAATTAGAGACATCTGTGACACGATTTTGTAACTACTACGAAGTTAATATTCGTACCGACGTAGTTTTGAACACTGTAAATAGATGTCGCAATACATATTCTTAAGAATAACCCGATTATATAAATTACGTAGAGTACCTACTGAAATTTAATTTATAGCCTAATTTTATAATGCTGGACATAGGCCTTTCCGAGAGCGCGCCACCACACACGGTCCTCCGCCTTCCTCATCCACCCGCCACCAACGATCCTTTTCAGGTCGTTGGTCCAGCGACCAGGAGGTCGTCCTACGCTGCGCTTAATCTATCTATGCGTATATTCAAGTATTATGACCCATTAAAATACAGGCAAAAGAAACAATGCAAAAATATTATGTCAAAAACTTGAAAATAACTAAAGAAGAATGAACACTGTAGAAGAATATACCTTTTAACGAACAAATATTTTATGAAATGACGTGATAAAATTGCAAATTTCCGTTTTAAACCATATTTTTACTTAATCAACTTTCTTCGCAATCGATATTATAGTAGCAAATTGATGTGTATAACGTTTGTAATTGAAGCATATCCAATGTCTCATTCCTTACACGTTACAGTTTCCACCCTTCTTCTATACTAATATTATAAAGAGGATAGTTTTGCATTTTTCTATGTTTGTAACGAATAAACTCAAGACTGCGTATATGTATAAAAAAAAAATGTGTGCGTGTACTAGTGTACACACGTAAGAAGTGAAACTTCTTTATGGCCTTATTTTTCGAAAAATGATCTACATGCAACTTTCTAGAAATTGGTTAAATAAAGTTAAATTAGATAAAGTTTAAACAAAAGGATTTTATTATCATAGACATGAATACAAATAATACAATTATTTCACTTTACCTTTTTGCTACTAAGATTATTACAGCATTTCATTAATTGTAATAGAATTATTACTATCATTGTCATCGTCATTATATATTTTTGTAATTAATGGCTTATGGTAACTGAAATATGAAATATATAGTTTACATTCCACGAAATTTAGTGACCGAGTAAAAACTCCATCAATTGTAGTGCCAGATCTTGTTGTTGACGTTTGAGGACTGTTTTTCATGGATAAATTCAATTTATCTTTCAGAAATTCAACTAGATTCAAAGATTTTTCCGATGCAAAATTGACATTAAAATCTCCACTTAAAATCATCGGTATTTTATAATTATTATTACCGACTAAAGAGGCACCTTCACTTGTGTACGGCAACAATGAACGGTGAAGAAAATTAATAATATCGTCCAACTTCTGATTAGGAGATATATACAGTGCAACAATCAAAATTTTCATCCCATTTTCCATTGACTTTGACTTTGGCTTTGGCTTTGGCTTTGACTTTGGCTTTGGCTTTGGCTTTGAGTTCGAGTTCGAGTTCGAGTTCGAGTTCGAGTTCGAGTTCGAGTTCGAGTTCGAGTTCGAGTTCGAGTTCGAGTTCGAGTTCGAGTTCGAGTTCGAGTTCGAGTTCGAGTTCGAGTTCGAGTTCGAGTTCGAGTTCGAGTTCGAGTTCGAGTTCGAGTTCGAGTTCGAGTTCGAGTTCGAGTTCGAGTTCGAGTTCGAGTTCGAGTTCGAGTTCGAGTTCGAGTTCGAGTTCGAGTTCGAGTTCGAGTTCGAGTTCGAGTTCGAGTTCGAGTTCGAGTTCGAGTTCGAGTTCGAGTTCGAGTTCGAGTTCGAGTTCGAGTTCGAGTTCGAGTTCGAGTTCGAGTTCGAGTTCGAGTTCGAGTTCGAGTTCGAGTTCGAGTTCGAGTTCGAGTTCGAGTTCGAGTTCGAGTTCGAGTTCGAGTTCGAGTTCGAGTTCGAGTTCGAGTTCGAGTTCGAGTTCGAGTTCGAGTTCGAGTTCGAGTTCGAGTTCGAGTTCGAGTTCGAGTTCGAGTTCGAGTTCGAGTTCGAGTTCGAGTTCGAGTTCGAGTTCGAGTTCGAGTTCGAGTTCGAGTTCGAGTTCGAGTTCGAGTTCGACTTCGACTTCGACTTCGACTTCGACTTCGACTTCGACTTCGACTTCGACTTCGACTTCGACTTCGACTTCGACTTCGACTTCGACTTCGACTTCGACTTCGACTTCGACTTCGACTTCGACTTCGACTTCGACTTTAAGAAAGTGAAAGTACTCTTCGTCTAAACTAACCATGGTAGGGGCAAGAAAAAGATGGCGCGTAACGGAAAAATGTGACGCGTAACCGAGAAATGTGACGCGTAACCGAGAAATGTGACGCGTAACCGAAAAATGTGACGGTAAATTTTTTTCCAACGCCGATAAAGAAGAGTTCGAGTTCGAGTTCGAGTTCGAGTTCGAGTTCGAGTTCGAGTTCGAGTTCGAGTTCGAGTTCGAGTTCGAGTTCGAGTTCGAGTTCGACTTCGACTTCGACTTCGACTTCGACTTCGACTTCGACTTCGACTTCGACTTCGACTTCGACTTCGACTTCGACTTCGACTTCGACTTCGACTTCGACTTCGACTTCGACTTCGACTTCGACTTCGACTTCGACTTCGACTTCGACTTTAAGAAAGTGAAAGTACTCTTCGTCTAAACTAACTATGGTAGGGGCAAGAAAAAGATGGCGCGTAACGGAAAAATGTGACGCATAACCGAGAAATGTGACGCGTAACCGAGAAATGTGACGCGTAACCGAAAAATGTGACGGTAAATTTTTTTCCAACGCCGATAAAGAAGTTTCACTTCAAAAATGTCTTTCATTGCATGTGCTGCGAAAATATTAATGACAGAACAAATAAAACGTCTACAATATGAAGGGTCCACTGCAATATTATTCAGTTGGCAATTAATGATCACTGTCCACTTTGTGTTCATCAACTTAATAATCATCAACACATAGCCGGCTCTCTACAGAGCACGGATCTTCTCTCAGTATGGGAAGGGTTTTGCCATAGTCCACCAGACTCTACACGTGCGGTTTGGTAGACTTCACACACCTTTGAGAACATTAAAACCCACTAACTAGAACACAGTTAAGGACTACGGCTTAATGTAATGATAATGAAGTCAACATACTTTTGGTCCTGCAAGCCAGTGTTCTTCATAAATAAGTATTTATCTATTCTCGAAAAGGGGCAGGAGTATTTGGTGTAATCCCATAGCTCGGTGAACAGCGCTTGGATTTGCGCCTTCTCTGGATACTCGTCGAAGAATGAATGGATCATGTTGGTCTGGCTGTGTGTGAATGCGTTCGTCTCCTCGGAATCCGGGTCTTCTAGCCAACGGGAAAGCTCTGCTATCTGTCGAATGTTGAAACATAATATATATGAAGTTGTCTCGTCGATCTAGTGGTTAGTGTTGTAATCAGGAATTATTAAATGTTAACTACGAACATTATATTCTTCGCCTGACACACTCTTGATCGGATTTTAATAATTATAATATGAACACAGTAACACAGTAAAGTAAAAATCTTTTACATATTTGGATTTCAAAAAAGAGTACAGATATAAAGCAATTTTATGATTAAAATTACTACTTAAGATTGAAAGTATTAGTGATCGCTTTCATCTGTTGCCTCTATTCGATCCAATTTTTATACACAATATGCTATATATATAAATATGTAGAACTGTCTGCTTATACACAACCAAATTTCATTTGGTATTCTATAACTATGTATATAATTCAGAATAATCAATCTCCCCTTCACATTTAACACACTGCTTGCTCTAAAATATCTAATACTGCTGTATATACAATAGATTGTCTTGTGACAGACTTGCATATTGGCAAGTGATCAAGGGGGAGTTGATAAAACACTCTACAACCTAAATCTGCTGAATATGGCCCCACAAAGTCTACATAAACTTTGAAAGCTGTAAAGGGAGTAGGTAAAGTTTCTGCAAAGCCAATAGTTTCTAAGTTAAACGCCATTTAAATTTTGCAAGAACAAACTAAGGGATGACAAAAGAAAGTTCAATTTCTTTTTTGATTTAACCAGTGTCTCATAAACGGGGTGCCAGGTCGGGTAACCTCCACGTGTGCCTGGGTGCTGTGGGTCCCTCTTGATTCGTCCGGGGGGAAGAGCAGCATTCGGGCCGGTGCACCCTGGTAACATCGGTTAACAATTTCTTTTGTGCGAGATTGTTAGCCGATGGCCAATGACCCGACGCGGAGGGGGTCTCCGCGCGTCCCTCTGACCAAGCTGAGGGCGCAGTGGATGACCCAGGGGGTGTATCACCCCGTGTGGTGGAAGGCCTGTCCAGGTATGGGACTGGCAGGCGGGGGTGGGCGGCAGTTTGCTGCTGGAGGTGGGGGTGACGACTGGTCTGGTCGTCCCCATTGGTGGTTTGCGGCCCGTCCAGGTATGGGACTGGCGGGCCGGGCCCGTTCAGGAATGGGACTGGTGGGCCTGGGTGGACGGCAAGCGTTCGCTGCGCTTGCCGTCGGCGATGGAAGGCCGGGTGCGAGAGAGCTCTTCTACCTCTCTTGTTCCTGTGCCTTCGGAGGACTTGTGGGCGATGGAAACGGGGCCGTCCATCACTCACACTACGGTTCTCAAGTTGGCTGGTGTGCTGTTGTTCCGGCACACCTCTAACCGGCGAAACTGGGCACATTGTGCCCAAGGAGGGTCTGCTGCGGCGGACACCCGCTGGTGGAGTTGCGGTTGTATGCGAAGGCTTTCCCGTAACTCCACCATACAGCGGTGAGTAGGAACACGTGGGGGTTTTAGTCAGTAGGAGTCTGACATAACCTCTGTGCCTCCCCGTGGCGCAGAGGTATCCATGAGGATTTACCCACGATAAAAAAAAAAAAAAAAAAAAAAAAAAGTGTCTCATAAACTGAAAAAATAAAGACTTAAAATTATTAACGACATCTGTTGTATTATAATGAAACTATTACGTCTAGTTTGCTACAACATGGTGTAGATGTCGCTGTTACCAAATCAATTAGAGACATCTGTGACACGATTTTGTAACTACTACGAAGTTAATATTCGTACCGACGTAGTTATGAACACTGTAAATAGATGTCGCAATACATATTCTTAAGAATAACCCGCTTATATAAATTACGTAGAGTACCTACTGAAATTTAATTTATAGCCTAATTTTATAATGCTGGACATAGGCCTTTCCGAGAGCGCGCCACCACACACGGTCCTCCGCCTTCCTCATCCACCCGCCACCAACGATCCTTTTCAGGCCGTTGGTCCAGCGACCAGGAGGTCGTCCTACGCTGCGCTTAATTTATCTATGCGTATATTCAAATATTATGACCCATTAAAATACAGACAAAAGAAACAATGCAAAAATATTATGTCAAAAACTTGAAAATAACTAAAGAAGAATGAACACTGTAGAAGAATATACCTTTTCAAGAACAAATATTTTATGAAATGACGTGATAAAATTGCAAATTTCCGTTTTAAACCATATTTTTACTTAATCAACTTTCTTCGCAATCGATATTATATTAGCAAATTGATGTGTATAACGTTTGTAATTGAAGCATATCCAACGTGTCATTCCTTACACGTTACAGTTTCCACCCTTCTTCTATACTAATATTAGAAAGAGGATAGTTTTGCAATTTCTATGTTTGTAACGAATAAACTCAAGACTGCGTATATGTATAAAAAATGTCTTTCATTGCATGTGCTGCGAAAATATTAATGACAGAACAAATTAAACGTCTACGATATGAAGGATCCACTGCAATATTATTCAGTTGGCAATTAATGATCACTGTCCACTTTGTGTTCATCAACCTAATAATCATCAACACATAGCCGGCTCACTACAGAGCACGGATCTTCTCTCAGTATGAGAAGGGTTTTGCCATAGTCCACCAGACTCTACACGTGCGGTTTGGTAGACTTCACACACCTTTGAGAACATTAAAACACACTAACTAGAACACAGTTAAGGACTACGGTTTAATGTAATGATAATGAAGTCAACATACTTTTGGTCCTGCAAGCCAGTGTTCTTCATAAATAAGTATTTATCTATTCTCGAAAAGGGGCAGGAGTATTTGGTGTAATCCCGTAGCTCGGTGAACAGCGCTTGGATTTGCGCCTTCTCTGGATACTCGTCGAAGAATGAATGGATCATGTTGTTCTGGCTGTGTGTGAATGCGTTCGTCTCCTCGGAATCCGGGTCTTCTAGCCAACGGTAAAGCTCTGCTATCTGTCGAATGTTGAAACATAATATATATGAAGTTGTCTCGTCGATCTAGTGGTTAGTGTTGTAATCAGGAATTATTAAATGTTAACTACGAACATTATATTCTTCGCCTGACACACTCTTGATCGGATTTTAATAATTATAATATGAATCATGTAACACAGTAAAGTAAAAATCTTTTACATATTTGGATTTCAAAAAAGAGTATAGATATAAAGCAATTTTATGATTAAAATTACTACTTAAGATTGAAAGTATTAGTATCGCTTTCATCTGTTGCCTCTATTCGATCCAATTTTTATACACAATATGCTATATATATAAATATGTAGAACTGTCTGCTTATACACAACCAAATTTCATTTGGTATTCTATAACTATGTATATAATTCAGAATAATCAATCTCCCCTTCACATTTAACACACTGCTTGCTCTAAAATATCTAATACTGCTGTATATACAATAGATTGTCTTGTGACAGACTTGCATATTGGCAAGTGATCGAGGGGGAGTTGATAAAACACTCTACAACCTAAATCTGCTGAATATGGCTCCACAAAGTCTACATAAACTTTGAAAGCTGTAAAGGGAGTAGGTAAAGTTTCTGCAAAGCCAATAGTTTCTAAGTTAAGCGCCATTTAAATTTTGCAAGAACAAACAAAGGGATGACAAAAGAAAGTTCAATTTCTTTTTTGATTTAACCAGTGTCTCATAAACTGAAAAAATAAAGACTTAAAATTATTAACGACATCTGCTGTATTATAATGAAACTATTACGTCTAGTTTGCTACAACATGGTGTAGATGTCGCTGTTACCAAATCAATTAGAGACATCTGTGACACGATTTTGTAACTACTACGAAGTTAATATTCGTACCGACGTAGTTATGAACACTGTAAATAGATGTCGCAATACATATTCTTAAGAATAACCCGCTTATATAAATTACGTAGAGTACCTACTGAAATTTAATTTATAGCCTAATTTTATAATGCTGGACATAGGCCTTTCCGAGAGCGCGCAACCACACACGGTCCTCCGCCTTCCTCATCCACCCGCCACCAACGAACCTTTTCAGGTCGTTGGTCCAGCGACCAGGAGGTCGACCTACGCTGCGCTTTATCTATCTATGCGTATATTCAAGTATTATGACCCATTAAAATACAGGCAAAAGAAACAATGCAAAAATATTATGTCAAAAACTTGAAAATAACTAAAGAAGAATGAACACTGTAGAAGAATATACCTTTTAACGAACAAATATTTTATGAAATGACGTGATAAAATTGCAAATTTCCGTTTTAAACCATATTTTTACTTAATCAACTTTCTTCGCAATCGATATTATATGAGCAAATTGATGTGTATAACGTTTGTAATTGAAGCATATCTAATGTCTCATTCCTTACACGTTACAGTTTCCACCCTTCTTCTATACTAATATTATAAAGAGGATAGTTTTGCATTTTTCTATGTTTGTAACGAATAAACTCAAGACTGCGTATATGTATAAAAAATGTCTTTCATTGCATGTGCTGCGAAAATATTAATGACAGAACAAATAAAACGTCTACGATATGAAGGGTCCACTGCAATATTATTCAGTTGGCAAATAATGATCACTGTCCACTTTGTGTTCATCAACTTAATAATCATCAACACATAGCCGGCTCACTACAGAGCACGGATCTCCTCCCAGTATGAGAAGGGTTTTGCCATACTCTCCATAGTCGACCAGACTCTACACGTGCGGTTTGGTAGACTTCACACACCTTTGAGAACATTTAAACACACTAACTAGAACACAGTTAAGGACTACGGTTTAATGTAATGATAATGAAGTCAACATACTTTTGGTCCTGCAAGCCAGTGTTCTTCATAAATAAGTATTTATCTATTCTCGAAAAGGGGCAGGAGTATTTGGTGTAATCCCATAGCTCGGTGAACAGCGCTTGGATTTGCGCCTTCTCTGGATACTCGTCGAAGAATGAATGGATCATGTTGTTCTGGCTGTGTGTGAATGCGTTCGTCTCCTCGGAATCCGGGTCTTCTAGCCAACGGTAAAGCTCTGCTATCTGTCGAATGTTGAAACATAATATATATGAAGTTGTCTCGTCGATCTAGTGGTTAGTGTTGTAATCAGGAATTATTAAATGTTAACTACGAACATTATATTCTTCGCCTGACACACTCTTGATCGGATTTTAATAATTATAATATGAATCATGTAACACAGTAAAGTAAAAATCTTTTACATATTTGGATTTCAAAAAAGAGTACAGATATAAAGCAATTTTATGATTAAAATTACTACTTAAGATTGAAAGTATTAGTATCGCTTTCATCTGTTGCCTCTATTCGATCCAATTTTTATACACAATATGCTATATATATAAATATGTAGAACTGTCTGCTTATACACAACCAAATTTCATTTGGTATTCTATAACTATGTATATAATTCAGAATAATCAATCTCCCCTTCACATTTAACACACTGCTTGCTCTAAAATATCTAATACTGCTGTATATACAATAGATTGTCTTGTGACAGACTTGCATATTGGCAAGTGATCAAGGGGGAGTTGATAAAACACTCTACAACCTAAATCTGCTGAATATGGGCTCCACAAAGTCTACATAAACTTTGAAAGCTGTAAAGGGAGTAGGTAAAGTTTCTGCAAAGCCAATAGTTTCTAAGTTAAACGCCATTTAAATTTTGCAAGAACAAACAAAGGGATGACAAAAGAAAGTTCAATTTCTTTTTTGATTTAACCAGTGTCTCATAAACTGCAAAAATAAAGACTTAAAATTATTAACGACATCTGTTGTATTATAATGAAACTATTACGTCTAGTTTGCTACAACATGGTGTAGATGTCGCTGTTACCAAATCAATTAGAGACATCTGTGACACGATTTTGTAACTACTACGAAGTTAATATTCGTACCGACGTAGTTTTGAACACTGTAAATAGATGTCGCAATACATATCCTTAAGAATAACCCGCTTATATAAATTACATAGAGTACCTACTGAAATTTAATTTATAACCTAATTTTATAATGCTGGACATAGGCCTTTCCGAGAGCGCGCCACCACACACGGTCCTCCGCCTTCCTCATCCACCCGCCACCAACGATCCTTTTCAGGTCGTTGGTCCAGCGACCAGGAGGTCGTCCTACGCTGCGCTTAATCTATCTATGCGTATATTCAAGTATTATGACCCATTAAAATACAGGCAAAAGAAGGGTCCACTGCAATATTATTCAGTTGGCAAATAATGATCACTGTCCACTTTGTGTTCATCAACTTAATAATCATCAACACATAGCCGGCTCACTACAGAGCACGGATCTCCTCCCAGTATGAGAAGGGTTTTGCCATACTCTCCATAGTCGACCAGACTCTACACGTGCGGTTTGGTAGACTTCACACACCTTTGAGAACATTTAAACACACTAACTAGAACACAGTTAAGGACTACGGTTTAATGTAATGATAATGAAGTCAACATACTTTTGGTCCTGCAAGCCAGTGTTCTTCATAAATAAGTATTTATCTATTCTCGAAAAGGGGCAGGAGTATTTGGTGTAATCCCATAGCTCGGTGAACAGCGCTTGGATTTGCGCCTTCTCTGGATACTCGTCGAAGAATGAATGGATCATGTTGTTCTGGCTGTGTGTGAATGCGTTCGTCTCCTCGGAATCCGGGTCTTCTAGCCAACGGTAAAGCTCTGCTATCTGTCGAATGTTGAAACATAATATATATGAAGTTGTCTCGTCGATCTAGTGGTTAGTGTTGTAATCAGGAATTATTAAATGTTAACTACGAACATTATATTCTTCGCCTGACACACTCTTGATCGGATTTTAATAATTATAATATGAATCATGTAACACAGTAAAGTAAAAATCTTTTACATATTTGGATTTCAAAAAAGAGTACAGATATAAAGCAATTTTATGATTAAAATTACTACTTAAGATTGAAAGTATTAGTATCGCTTTCATCTGTTGCCTCTATTCGATCCAATTTTTATACACAATATGCTATATATATAAATATGTAGAACTGTCTGCTTATACACAACCAAATTTCATTTGGTATTCTATAACTATGTATATAATTCAGAATAATCAATCTCCCCTTCACATTTAACACACTGCTTGCTCTAAAATATCTAATACTGCTGTATATACAATAGATTGTCTTGTGACAGACTTGCATATTGGCAAGTGATCAAGGGGGAGTTGATAAAACACTCTACAACCTAAATCTGCTGAATATGGGCTCCACAAAGTCTACATAAACTTTGAAAGCTGTAAAGGGAGTAGGTAAAGTTTCTGCAAAGCCAATAGTTTCTAAGTTAAACGCCATTTAAATTTTGCAAGAACAAACAAAGGGATGACAAAAGAAAGTTCAATTTCTTTTTTGATTTAACCAGTGTCTCATAAACTGCAAAAATAAAGACTTAAAATTATTAACGACATCTGTTGTATTATAATGAAACTATTACGTCTAGTTTGCTACAACATGGTGTAGATGTCGCTGTTACCAAATCAATTAGAGACATCTGTGACACGATTTTGTAACTACTACGAAGTTAATATTCGTACCGACGTAGTTTTGAACACTGTAAATAGATGTCGCAATACATATCCTTAAGAATAACCCGCTTATATAAATTACATAGAGTACCTACTGAAATTTAATTTATAACCTAATTTTATAATGCTGGACATAGGCCTTTCCGAGAGCGCGCCACCACACACGGTCCTCCGCCTTCCTCATCCACCCGCCACCAACGATCCTTTTCAGGTCGTTGGTCCAGCGACCAGGAGGTCGTCCTACGCTGCGCTTAATCTATCTATGCGTATATTCAAGTATTATGACCCATTAAAATACAGGCAAAAGAAACAATGCAAAAATATTATGTCAAAAACTTGAAAATAACTAAAGAAGAATGAACACTGTAGAAGAATATACCTTTTAACGAACAAATATTTTATGAAATGACGTGATAAAATTGCAAATTTCCGTTTTAAACCATATTTTTACTTAATCAACTTTCTTCGCAATCGATATTATAGTAGCAAATTGATGTGTATAACGTTTGTAATTGAAGCATATCCAATGTCTCATTCCTTACACGTTACAGTTTCCACCCTTCTTCTATACTAATATTATAAAGAGGATAGTTTTGCATTTTTCTATGTTTGTAACGAATAAACTCAAGACTGCGTATATGTATAAAAAATGTCTTTCATTGCATATGCTGCGAAAATATTATTGACAGAACAAATAAAACGTCTACAATATGAAGGGTCCACTGCAATATTATTCAGTTGGCAATTAATGATCACTGTCCACTTTGTGTTCATCAACTTAATAATCATCAACACATAGCCGGCTCTCTACAGAGCACGGATCTTCTCTCAGTATGGGAAGGGCTTTGCCATAGTCCACCAGACTCTACACGTGCGGTTTGGTAGACTTCACACACCTTTGAGAACATTAAAACCCACTAACTAGAACACAGTTAAGGACTACGGCTTAATGTAATGATAATGAAGTCAACATACTTTTGGTCCTGCAAGCCAGTGTTCTTCATAAATAAGTATTTATCTATTCTCGAAAAGGGGCAGGAGTATTTGGTGTAATCCCATAGCTCGGTGAAGAGCGCTTGGATTTGCGCCTTCTCTGGATACTCGTCGAAGAATGAATGGATCATGTTGGTCTGGCTGTGTGTGAATGCGTTCGTCTCCTCGGAATCCGGGTCTTCTAGCCAACGGTAAAGCTCTGCTATCTGTCGAATGTTGAAACATAATATATATGAAGTTGTCTCGTCGATCTAGTGGTTAGTGTTGTAATCAGGAATTATTAAATGTTAACTACGAACATTATATTCTTCGCCTGACACACTCTTGATCGGATTTTAATAATTATAATATGAATCATGTAACACAGTAAAGTAAAAATCTTTTACATATTTGGATTTCAAAAAAGAGTACAGATATAAAGCAATTTTATGATTAAAATTACTACTTAAGATTGAAAGTATTAGTATCGCTTTCATCTGTTGCCTCTATTCGATCCAATTTTTATACACAATATGCTATATATATAAATATGTAGAACTGTCTGCTTATACACAACCAAATTTCATTTGGTATTCTATAACTATGTATATAATTCAGAATAATCAATCTCCCCTTCACATTTAACACACTGCTTGCTCTAAAATATCTAATACTGCTGTATATACAATAGATTGTCTTGTGACAGACTTGCATATTGGCAAGTGATCAAGGGGGAGTTGATAAAACACTCTACAACCTAAATCTGCTGAATATGGCTCCACAAAGTCTACATAAACTTTGAAAGCTGTAAAGGGAGTAGGTAAAGTTTCTGCAAAGCCAATAGTTTCTAAGTTAAACGCCATTTAAAGTTTGCAAGAACAAACAAAGGGATGACAAAAGAAAGTTCAATTTCTTTTTTGATTTAACCAGTGTCTCATAAACTGAAAAAATAAAGACTTAAAATTATTAACGACATCTGTTGTATTATAATGAAACTATTACGTTTAGTTTGCTACAACATGGTGTAGATGTCGCTGTTACCAAATCAATTAGAGACATCTGTGACACGATTTTGTAACTACTACGAAGTTAATATTCGTACCGACGTAGTTTTGAACACTGTAAATAGATGTCGCAATACATATCCTTAAGAATAACCCGCTTATATAAATTACATAGAGTACCTACTGAAATTTAATTTATAACCTAATTTTATAATGCTGGACATAGGCCTTTCCGAGAGCGCGCCACCACACACGGTCCTCCGCCTTCCTCATCCACCCGCCACCAACGATCCTTTTCAGGTCGTTGGTCCAGCGACCAGGAGGTCGTCCTACGCTGCGCTTAATCTATCTATGCGTATATTCAAATATTATGACCCATTAAAATACAGACAAAAGAAACAATGCAAAAATATTATGTCAAAAACTTGAAAATAACTAAAGAAGAATGAACACTGTAGAAGAATATACCTTTTCAAGAACAAATATTTTATGAAATGACGTGATAAAATTGCAAATTTCCGTTTTAAACCACATTTTTACTTAATCAACTTTCTTCGCAATCGATATTATATTAGCAAATTGATGTGTATAACGTTTGTAATTGAAGCATATCCAACGTGTCATTCCTTACACGTTACAGTTTCCACCCTTCTTCTATACTAATATTAGAAAGAGGATAGTTTTGCAATTTCTATGTTTGTAACGAATAAACTCAAGACTGCGTATATGTATAAAAAATGTCTTTCATTGCATGTGCTGCGAAAATATTAATGACAGAACAAATTAAACGTCTACGATATGAAGGATCCACTGCAATATTATTCAGTTGGCAATTAATGATCACTGTCCACTTTGTGTTCATCAACCTAATAATCATCAACACATAGCCGGCTCACTACAGAGCACGGATCTTCTCTCAGTATGAGAAGGGTTTTACCATAGTCCACCAGACTCTACACGTGCGGTTTGGTAGACTTCACACACCTTTGAGAACATTAAAACACACTAACTAGAACACAGTTAAGGACTACGGTTTAATGTAATGATAATGAAGTCAACATACTTTTGGTCCTGCAAGCCAGTGTTCTTCATAAATAAGTATTTATCTATTCTCGAAAAGGGGCAGGAGTATTTGGTGTAATCCCATAGCTCGGTGAACAGCGCTTGGATTTGCGCCTTCTCTGGATACTCGTCGAAGAATGAATGGATCATGTTGTTCTGGCTGTGTGTGAATGCGTTCGTCTCCTCGGAATCCGGGTCTTCTAGCCAACGGTAAAGCTCTGCTATCTGTCGAATGTTGAAACATAATATATATGAAGTTGTCTCGTCGATCTAGTGGTTAGTGTTGTAATCAGGAATTATTAAATGTTAACTACGAACATTATATTCTTCGCCTGACACACTCTTGATCGGATTTTAATAATTATAATATGAACACAGTAACACAGTAAAGTAAAAATCTTTTACATATTTGGATTTCAAAAAAGAGTACAGATATAAAGCAATTTTATGATTAAAATTACTACTTAAGATTGAAAGTATTAGTATCGCTTTCATCTGTTGCCTCTATTCGATCCAATTTTTATACACAATATGCTATATATATAAATATGTAGAACTGTCTGCTTATACACAACCAAATTTCATTTGGTATTCTATAACTATGTATATAATTCAGAATAATCAATCTCCCCTTCACATTTAACACACTGCTTGCTCTAAAATATCTAATACTGCTGTATATACAATAGATTGTCTTGTGACAGACTTGCATATTGGCAAGTGATCAAGGGGGAGTTGATAAAACACTCTACAACCTAAATCTGCTGAATATGGCTCCACAAAGTCTACATAAACTTTGAAAGCTGTAAAGGGAGTAGGTAAAGTTTCTGCAAAGCCAATAGTTTCTAAGTTAAACGCCATTTAAATTTTGCAAGAACAAACAAAGGGATGACAAAAGAAAGTTCAATTTCTTTTTTGATTTAACCAGTGTCTCATAAACTGAAAAAATAAAGACTTAAAATTATTAACGACATCTGTTGTATTATAATGAAACTATTACGTCTAGTTTGCTACAACATGGTGTAGATGTCGCTGTTACCAAATCAATTAGAGACATCTGTGACACGATTTTGTAACTACTACGAAGTTAATATTCGTACCGACGTAGTTTTGAACACTGTAAATAGATGTCGCAATACATATCCTTAAGAATAACCCGCTTATATAAATTACATAGAGTACCTACTGAAATTTAATTTATAACCTAATTTTATAATGCTGGACATAGGCCTTTCCGAGAGCGCGCCACCACACACGGTCCTCCGCCTTCCTCATCCACCCGCCACCAACGATCCTTTTCAGGTCGTTGGTCCAGCGACCAGGAGGTCGTCCTACGCTGCGCTTAATCTATCTATGCGTATATTCAAGTATTATGACCCATTAAAATACAGGCAAAAGAAACAATGCAAAAATATTATGTCAAAAACTTGAAAATAACTAAAGAAGAATGAACACTGTAGAAGAATATACCTTTTAACGAACAAATATTTTATGAAATGACGTGATAAAATTGCAAATTTCCGTTTTAAACCATATTTTTACTTAATCAACTTTCTTCGCAATCGATATTATATTAGCAAATTGATGTGTATAACGTTTGTAATTGAAGCATATCCAATGTCTCATTCCTTACAGGTTACAGTTTCCACCCTTCTTCTATACTAATATTAGAAAGAGGATAGTTTTGCATTTTTCTATGTATGTAACGAATAAACTCAAGACTGCGTATATGTATAAAAAATGTCTTTCATTGCATGTACTGCGAAAATATTAATGACAGAACAAATTAAACGTCTACGATATGAAGGGTCCACTGCAATATTATTCAGTTGGCAATTAATGATCACTGTCCACTTTGTGTTCATCAACCTAATAATCATCAACACATAGCCGGCTCACTACAGAGCACGGATCTTCTCTCAGTATGAGAAGGGTTTTGCCATAGTCCACCAGACTCTACACGTGCGGTTTGGTAGACTTCACACACCTTTGAGAACATTTAAACACACTAACTAGAACACAGTTAAGGACTACGGTTTAATGTAATGATAATGAAGTCAACATACTTTTGGTCCTGCAAGCCAGTGTTCTTCATAAATAAGTATTTATCTATTCTCGAAAAGGGGCAGGAGTATTTGGTGTAATCCCATAGCTCGGTGAACAGCGCTTGGATTTGCGCCTTCTCTGGATACTCGTCGAAGAATGAATGGATCATGTTGTTCTGGCTGTGTGTGAATGCGTTCGTCTCCTCGGAATCCGGGTCTTCTAGCCAACGGTAAAGCTCTGCTATCTGTCGAATGTTGAAACATAATATATATGAAGTTGTCTCGTCGATCTAGTGGTTAGTGTTGTAATCAGGAATTATTAAATGTTAACTACGAACATTATATTCTTCGCCTGACACACTCTTGATCGGATTTTAATAATTATAATATGAATCATGTAACACAGTAAAGTAAAAATCTTTTACATATTTGGATTTCAAAAAAGAGTACAGATATAAAGCAATTTTATGATTAAAATTACTACTTAAGATTGAAAGTATTAGTATCGCTTTCATCTGTTGCCTCTATTCGATCCAATTTTTATACACAATATGCTATATATATAAATATGTAGAACTGTCTGCTTATACACAACCAAATTTCATTTGGTATTCTATAACTATGTATATAATTCAGAATAATCAATCTCCCCTTCACATTTAACACACTGCTTGCTCTAAAATATCTAATACTGTTGTATATACAATAGATTGTCTTGTGACAGACTTGCATATTGGCAAGTGATCAAGGGGGAGTTGATAAAACACTCTACAACCTAAATCTGCTGAATATGGGCTCCACAAAGTCTACATAAACTTTGAAAGCTGTAAAGGGAGTAGGTAAAGTTTCTGCAAAGCCAATAGTTTCTAAGTTAAACGCCATTTAAATTTTGCAAGAACAAACAAAGGGATGACAAAAGAAAGTTCAATTTCTTTTTTGATTTAACCAGTGTCTCATAAACTGCAAAAATAAAGACTTAAAATTATTAACGACATCTGTTGTATTATAATGAAACTATTACGTCTAGTTTGCTACAACATGGTGTAGATGTCGCTGTTACCAAATCAATTAGAGACATCTGTGACACGATTTTGTAACTACTACGAAGTTAATATTCGTACCGACGTAGTTTTGAACACTGTAAATAGATGTCGCAATACATATCCTTAAGAATAACCCGCTTATATAAATTACATAGAGTACCTACTGAAATTTAATTTATAACCTAATTTTATAATGCTGGACATAGGCCTTTCCGAGAGCGCGCCACCACACACGGTCCTCCGCCTTCCTCATCCACCCGCCACCAACGATCCTTTTCAGGTCGTTGGTCCAGCGACCAGGAGGTCGTCCTACGCTGCGCTTAATCTATCTATGCGTATATTCAAGTATTATGACCCATTAAAATACAGGCAAAAGAAACAATGCAAAAATATTATGTCAAAAACTTGAAAATAACTAAAGAAGAATGAACACTGTAGAAGAATATACCTTTTAACGAACAAATATTTTATGAAATGACGTGATAAAATTGCAAATTTCCGTTTTAAACCATATTTTTACTTAATCAACTTTCTTCGCAATCGATATTATAGTAGCAAATTGATGTGTATAACGTTTGTAATTGAAGCATATCCAATGTCTCATTCCTTACACGTTACAGTTTCCACCCTTCTTCTATACTAATATTATAAAGAGGATAGTTTTGCATTTTTCTATGTTTGTAACGAATAAACTCAAGACTGCGTATATGTATAAAAAATGTCTTTCATTGCATGTGCTGCGAAAATATTAATGACAGAACAAATAAAACGTCTACAATATGAAGGGTCCACTGCAATATTATTCAGTTGGCAATTAATGATCACTGTCCACTTTGTGTTCATCAACTTAATAATCATCAACACATAGCCGGCTCTCTACAGAGCACGGATCTTCTCTCAGTATGGGAAGGGTTTTGCCATAGTCCACCAGACTCTACACGTGCGGTTTGGTAGACTTCACACACCTTTGAGAACATTAAAACCCACTAACTAGAACACAGTTAAGGACTACGGCTTAATGTAATGATAATGAAGTCAACATACTTTTGGTCCTGCAAGCCAGTGTTCTTCATAAATAAGTATTTATCTATTCTCGAAAAGGGGCAGGAGTATTTGGTGTAATCCCATAGCTCGGTGAACAGCGCTTGGATTTGCGCCTTCTCTGGATACTCGTCGAAGAATGAATGGATCATGTTGGTCTGGCTGTGTGTGAATGCGTTCGTCTCCTCGGAATCCGGGTCTTCTAGCCAACGGTAAAGCTCTGCTATCTGTCGAATGTTGAAACATAATATATATGAAGTTGTCTCGTCGATCTAGTGGTTAGT
The DNA here is from genome assembly GCA_928268935.1 of Lasiommata megera. NCBI lineage: Eukaryota > Metazoa > Arthropoda > Insecta > Lepidoptera > Nymphalidae > Lasiommata > Lasiommata megera. Next base: position 18,757,673 of record OV743307.1, on the reverse strand, counting down.
GTTGTAATCAGGAATTATTAAATGTTAACTACGAACATTATATTCTTCGCCTGACACACTCTTGATCGGATTTTAATAATTATAATATGAATCATGTAACACAGTAAAGTAAAAATCTTTTACATATTTGGATTTCAAAAAAGAGTACAGATATAAAGCAATTTTATGATTAAAATTACTACTTAAGATTGAAAGTATTAGTATCGCTTTCATCTGTTGCCTCTATTCGATCCAATTTTTATACACAATATACTATATATATAAATATGTAGAACTGTCTGCTTATACACAACCAAATTTCATTTGGTATTCTATAACTATGTATATAATTCAGAATAATCAATCTCCCCTTCACATTTAACACACTGCTTGCTCTAAAATATCTAATACTGCTGTATATACAATAGATTGTCTTGTGACAGACTTGCATATTGGCAAGTGATCAAGGGGGAGTTGATAAAACACTCTACAACCTAAATCTGCTGAATATGGCTCCACAAAGTCTACATAAACTTTGAAAGCTGTAAAGGGAGTAGGTAAAGTTTCTGCAAAGCCAATAGTTTCTAAGTTAAACGCCATTTAAAGTTTGCAAGAACAAACAAAGGGATGACAAAAGAAAGTTCAATTTCTTTTTTGATTTAACCAGTGTCTCATAAACTGAAAAAATAAAGACTTAAAATTATTAACGACATCTGTTGTATTATAATGAAACTATTACGTTTAGTTTGCTACAACATGGTGTAGATGTCGCTGTTACCAAATCAATTAGAGACATCTGTGACACGATTTTGTAACTACTACGAAGTTAATATTCGTACCGACGTAGTTTTGAACACTGTAAATAGATGTCGCAATACATATCCTTAAGAATAACCCGCTTATATAAATTACATAGAGTACCTACTGAAATTTAATTTATAACCTAATTTTATAATGCTGGACATAGGCCTTTCCGAGAGCGCGCCACCACACACGGTCCTCCGCCTTCCTCATCCACCCGCCACCAACGATCCTTTTCAGGTCGTTGGTCCAGCGACCAGGAGGTCGTCCTACGCTGCGCTTAATCTATCTATGCGTATATTCAAGTATTATGACCCATTAAAATACAGGCAAAAGAAACAATGCAAAAATATTATGTCAAAAACTTGAAAATAACTAAAGAAGAATGAACACTGTAGAAGAATATACCTTTTAACGAACAAATATTTTATGAAATGACGTGATAAAATTGCAAATTTCCGTTTTAAACCATATTTTTACTTAATCAACTTTCTTCGCAATCGATATTATAGTAGCAAATTGATGTGTATAACGTTTGTAATTGAAGCATATCCAATGTCTCATTCCTTACACGTTACAGTTTCCACCCTTCTTCTATACTAATATTATAAAGAGGATAGTTTTGCATTTTTCTATGTTTGTAACGAATAAACTCAAGACTGCGTATATGTATAAAAAATGTCTTTCATTGCATGTGCTGCGAAAATATTAATGACAGAACAAATAAAACGTCTACAATATGAAGGGTCCACTGCAATATTATTCAGTTGGCAATTAATGATCACTGTCCACTTTGTGTTCATCAACTTAATAATCATCAACACATAGCCGGCTCTCTACAGAGCACGGATCTTCTCTCAGTATGGGAAGGGTTTTGCCATAGTCCACCAGACTCTACACGTGCGGTTTGGTAGACTTCACACAACTTTGAGAACATTAAAACACACTAACTAGAACACAGTTAAGGACTACGGCTTAATGTAATGATAATGAAGTCAACATACTTTTGGTCCTGCAAGCCAGTGTTCTTCATAAATAAGTATTTATCTATTCTCGAATAGGGGCAGGAGTATTTGGTGTAATCCCATAGCTCGGTGAACAGCGCTTGGATTTGCGCCTTCTCTGGATACTCGTCGAAGAATGAATGGATCATGTTGTTCTGGCTGTGTGTGAATGCGTTCGTCTCCTCGGAATCCGGGTCTTCTAGCCAACGGTAAAGCTCTGCTATCTGTCGAATGTTGAAACATAATATATATGAAGTTGTCTCGTCGATCTAGTGGTTAGTGTTGTAATCAGGAATTATTAAATGTTAACTACGAACATTATATTCTTCGCCTGACACACTCTTGATCGGATTTGAATAGTTATAATATGAACACAGTAACACAGTAAAGTAAAAATCTTTTACATATTTGGATTTCAAAAAAGAGTACAGATATAAAGCAATTTTATGATTAAAATTACTACTTAAGATTGAAAGTATTAGTATCGCTTTCATCTGTTGCCTCTATTCGATCCAATTTTTATACACAATATGCTATATATATAAATATGTAGAACTGTCTGCTTATACACAACCAAATTTCATTTGGTATTCGATAACTATGTATATAATTCAGAATAATCAATCTCCCCTTCACATTTAACACACTGCTTGCTCTAAAATATCTAATACTGCTGTATATACAATAGATTGTCTTGTGACAGACTTGCATATTGGCAAGTGATCAAGGGGGAGTTGATAAAACACTCTACAACCTAAATCTGCTGAATATGGCTCCACAAAATCTACATAAACTTTGAAAGCTGTAAAGGGAGTAGGTAAAGTTTCTGCAAAGCCAATAGTTTCTAAATTAAACAAAAGGATGACAAAAGAAAGTTCAATTTCTTTTTTGATTTAACCAGTGTCTCATAAACTGAAAAAATAAAGACTTAAAATTATTAACGACATCTGTTGTATTATAATGAAACTATTACGTCTAGTTTGCTACAACATGGTGTAGATGTCGCTGTTACCAAATCAATTAGAGACATCTGTGACACGATTTTGTAACTACTACGAAGTTAATATTCGTACCGACGTAGTTTTGAACACTGTAAATAGATGTCGCAATACATATCCTTAAGAATAACCCGCTTATATAAATTACATAGAGTACCTACTGAAATTTAATTTATAACCTAATTTTATAATGCTGGACATAGGCCTTTCCGAGAGCGCGCCACCACACACGGTCCTCCGCCTTCCTCATCCACCCGCCACCAACGATCCTTTTCAGGTCGTTGGTCCAGCGACCAGGAGGTCATCCTACGCTGCGCTTAATCTATCTATGCGTATATTCAAGTATTATGACCCATTAAAATACAGGCAAAAGAAACAATGCAAAAATATTATGTCAAAAACTTGAAAATAACTAAAGAAGAATGAACACTGTAGAAGAATATACCTTTTAACGAACAAATATTTTATGAAATGACGTGATAAAATTGCAAATTTCCGTTTTAAACCATATTTTTACTTAATCAACTTTCTTCGCAATCGATATTATATTAGCAAATTGATGTGTATAACGTTTGTAATTGAAGCATATCCAATGTCTCATTCCTTACAGGTTACAGTTTCCACCCTTCTTCTATACTAATATTAGAAAGAGGATAGTTTTGCATTTTTCTATGTATGTAACGAATAAACTCAAGACTGCGTATATGTATAAAAAATGTCTTTCATTGCATGTACTGCGAAAATATTAATGACAGAACAAATTAAACGTCTACGATATGAAGGGTCCACTGCAATATTATTCAGTTGGCAATTAATGATCACTGTCCACTTTGTGTTCATCAACCTTATAATCATCAACACATAGCCGGCTCACTACAGAGCACGGATCTTCTCTCAGTATGAGAAGGGTTTTGCCATAGTCCACCAGACTCGACACGTGCGGTTTGGTAGACTTCACACACCTTTGAGAACATTAAAACACACTAACTAGAACACAGTTAAGGACTACGGTTTAATGTAATGATAATGAAGTCAACATACTTTTGGTCCTGCAAGCCAGTGTTCTTCATAAATAAGTATTTATCTATTCTCGAAAAGGGGCAGGAGTATTTGGTGTAATCCCATAGCTCGGTGAACAGCGCTTGGATTTGCGCCTTCTCTGGATACTCGTCGAAGAATGAATGGATCATGTTGTTCTGGCTGTGTGTGAATGCGTTCGTCTCCTCGGAATCCGGGTCTTCTAGCCAACGGTAAAGCTCTGCTATCTGTCGAATGTTGAAACATAATATATATGAAGTTGTCTCGTCGATCTAGTGGTTAGTGTTGTAATCAGGAATTATTAAATGTTAACTACGAACATTATATTCTTCGCCTGACACACTCTTGATCGGATTTTAATAATTATAATATGAACACAGTAACACAGTAAAGTAAAAATCTTTTACATATTTGGATTTCAAAAAAGAGTACAGGTATAAAGCAATTTTATGATTAAAATTACTACTTAAGATTGAAAGTATTAGTATCGCTTTCATCTGTTGCCTCTATTCGATCCAATTTTTATACACAATATGCTATATATATAAATATGTAGAACTGTCTGCTTATACACAACCAAATTTCATTTGGTATTCGATAACTATGTATATAATTCAGAATAATCAATCTCCCCTTCACATTTAACACACTGCTTGCTCTAAAATATCTAATACTGCTGTATATACAATAGATTGTCTTGTGACAGACTTGCATATTGGCAAGTGATCAAGGGGGAGTTGATAAAACACTCTACAACCTAAATCTGCTGAATATGGCTCCACAAAATCTACATAAACTTTGAAAGCTGTAAAGGGAGTAGGTAAAGTTTCTGCAAAGCCAATAGTTTCTAAATTAAACAAAAGGATGACAAAAGAAAGTTCAATTTCTTTTTTGATTTAACCAGTGTCTCATAAACTGAAAAAATAAAGACTTAAAATTATTAACGACATCTGTTGTATTATAATGAAACTATTACGTCTAGTTTGCTACAACATGGTGTAGATGTCGCTGTTACCAAATCAATTAGAGACATCTGTGACACGATTTTGTAACTACTACGAAGTTAATATTCGTACCGACGTAGTTTTGAACACTGTAAATAGATGTCGCAATACATATCCTTAAGAATAACCCGCTTATATAAATTACATAGAGTACCTACTGAAATTTAATTTATAACCTAATTTTATAATGCTGGACATAGGCCTTTCCGAGAGCGCGCCACCACACACGGTCCTCCGCCTTCCTCATCCACCCGCCACCAACGATCCTTTTCAGGTCGTTGGTCCAGCGACCAGGAGGTCATCCTACGCTGCGCTTAATCTATCTATGCGTATATTCAAGTATTATGACCCATTAAAATACAGGCAAAAGAAACAATGCAAAAATATTATGTCAAAAACTTGAAAATAACTAAAGAAGAATGAACACTGTAGAAGAATATACCTTTTAACGAACAAATATTTTATGAAATGACGTGATAAAATTGCAAATTTCCGTTTTAAACCATATTTTTACTTAATCAACTTTCTTCGCAATCGATATTATATTAGCAAATTGATGTGTATAACGTTTGTAATTGAAGCATATCCAATGTCTCATTCCTTACACGTTACAGTTTCCACCCTTCTTCTATACTAATATTATAAAGAGGATAGTTTTGCATTTTTCTATGTTTGTAACGAATAAACTCAAGACTGCGTATATGTATAAAAAATGTCTTTCATTGCATGTGCTGCGAAAATATTAATGACAGAACAAATAAAACGTCTACAATATGAAGGGTCCACTGCAATATTATTCAGTTGGCAATTAATGATCACTGTCCACTTTGTGTTCATCAACTTAATAATCATCAACACATAGCCGGCTCTCTACAGAGCACGGATCTTCTCTCAGTATGGGAAGGGTTTTGCCATAGTCCACCAGACTCTACACGTGCGGTTTGGTAGACTTCACACACCTTTGAGAACATTAAAACACACTAACTAGAACACAGTTAAGGACTACGGCTTAATGTAATGATAATGAAGTCAACATACTTTTGGTCCTGCAAGCCAGTGTTCTTCATAAATAAGTATTTATCTATTCTCGAAAAGGGGCAGGAGTATTTGGTGTAATCCCATAGCTCGGTGAACAGCGCTTGGATTTGCGCCTTCTCTGGATACTCGTCGAAGAATGAATGGATCATGTTGTTCTGGCTGTGTGTGAATGCGTTCGTCTCCTCGGAATCCGGGTCTTCTAGCCAACGGTAAAGCTCTGCTATCTGTCGAATGTTGAAACATAATATATATGAAGTTGTCTCGTCGATCTAGTGGTTAGTGTTGTAATCAGGAATTATTAAATGTTAACTACGAACATTATATTCTTCGCCTGACACACTCTTGATCGGATTTGAATAGTTATAATATGAACACAGTAACACAGTAAAGTAAAAATCTTTTACATATTTGGATTTCAAAAAAGAGTACAGATATAAAGCAATTTTATGATTAAAATTACTACTTAAGATTGAAAGTATTAGTATCGCTTTCATCTGTTGCCTCTATTCGATCCAATTTTTATACACAATATGCTATATATATAAATATGTAGAACTGTCTGCTTATACACAACCAAATTTCATTTGGTATTCTATAACTATGTATATAATTCAGAATAATCAATCTCCCCTTCACATTTAACACACTGCTTGCTCTAAAATATCTAATACTGCTATATATACAATAGATTGTCTTGTGACAGACTTGCATATTGGCAAGTGATCAAGGGGGAGTTGATAAAACACTCTACAACCTAAATCTGCTGAATATGGCTCCACAAAGTCTACATAGACTTTGAAAGCTGTAAAGGGAGTAGGTAAAGTTTCTGCAAAGCCAATAGTTTCTAAGTTAAACGCCATTTAAATTTTGCAAGAACAAACAAAAGGATGACAAAAGAAAGTTCAATTTCTTTTTTGATTTAACCAGTGTCTCATTAACTGAAAAAATAAAGACTTAAAATTATTAACGACATCTGTTGTATTATAATGAAACTATTACGTCTAGTTTGCTACAACATGGTGTAGATGTCGCTGTTACCAAATCAATTAGAGACATCTGTGACACGATTTTGTAACTACTACGAAGTTAATATTCGTACCGACGTAGTTTTGAACACTGTAAATAGATGTCGCAATACATATCCTTAAGAATAACCCGCTTATATAAATTACATAGAGTACCTACTGAAATTTAATTTATAACCTAATTTTATAATGCTGGACATAGGCCTTTCCGAGAGCGCGCCACCACACACGGTCCTCCGCCTTCCTCATCCACCCGCCACCAACGATCCTTTTCAGGTCGTTGGTCCAGCGACCAGGAGGTCGTCCTACGCTGCGCTTAATCTATCTATGCGTATATTCAAGTATTATGACCCATTAAAATACAGGCAAAAGAAACAATGCAAAAATATTATGTCAAAAACTTGAAAATAACTAAAGAAGAATGAACACTGTAGAAGAATATACCTTTTAACGAACAAATATTTTATGAAATGACGTGATAAAATTGCAAATTTCCGTTTTAAACCATATTTTTACTTAATCAACTTTCTTCGCAATCGATATTATATTAGCAAATTGATGTGTATAACGTTTGTAATTGAAGCATATCCAACGTCTCATTCCTTACACGTTACAGTTTCCACCCTTTTTCTATACTAATATTAGAAAGAGGATAGTTTTGCATTTTTCTATGTATGTAACGAATAAACTCAAGACTGCGTATATGTATAAAAAATGTCTTTCATTGCATGTACTGCGAAAATATTAATGACAGAACAAATTAAACGTCTACGGTATGAAGGGTCCACTGCAATATTATTCAGTTGGCAATTAATGATCACTGTCCACTTTGTGTTCATCAACCTAATAATCATCAACACATAGCCGGCTCACTACAGAGCACGGATCTTCTCTCAGTATGAGAAGGGTTTTGCCATAGTCCACCAGACTCTACACGTGCGGTTTGGTAGACTTCACACACCTTTGAGAACATTAAAACACTAACTAGAACACAGTTAAGGACTACGGTTTAATGTAATGATAATGAAGTCAACATACTTTTGGTCCTGCAAGCCAGTGTTCTTCATAAATAAGTATTTATCTATTCTCGAAAAGGGGCAGGAGTATTTGGTGTAATCCCATAGCTCGGTGAACAGCGCTTGGATTTGCGCCTTCTCTGGATACTCGTCGAAGAATGAATGGATCATGTTGTTCTGGCTGTGTGTGAATGCGTTCGTCTCCTCGGAATCCGGGTCTTCTAGCCAACGGTAAAGCTCTGCTATCTGTCGAATGTTGAAACATAATATATATGAAGTTGTCTCGTCGATCTAGTGGTTAGTGTTGTAATCAGGAATTATTAAATGTTAACTACGAACATTATATTCTTCGCCTGACACACTCTTGATCGGATTTTAATAATTATAATATGAATCATGTAACACAGTAAAGTAAAAATCTTTTACATATTTGGATTTCAAAAAAGAGTACAGATATAAAGCAATTTTATGATTAAAATTACTACTTAAGATTGAAAGTATTAGTATCGCTTTCATCTGTTGCCTCTATTCGATCCAATTTTTATACACAATATGCTATATATATAAATATGTAGAACTGTCTGCTTATACACAACCAAATTTCATTTGGTATTCTATAACTATGTATATAATTCAGAATAATCAATCTCCCCTTCACATTTAACACACTGCTTGCTCTAAAATATCTAATACTGCTGTATATACAATAGATTGTCTTGTGACAGACTTGCATATTGGCAAGTGATCAAGGGGGAGTTGATAAAACACTCTACAACCTAAATCTGCTGAATATGGCTCCACAAAGTCTACATAAACTTTGAAAGCTGTAAAGGGAGTAGGTAAAGTTTCTGCGAAGCCAATAGTTTCTAAGTTAAACGCCATTTAAATTTTGCAAGAACAAACAAAAGGATGACAAAAGAAAGTTCAATTTCTTTTTTGATTTAACCAGTGTCTCATAAACTGAAAAAATAAAGACTTAAAATTATTAACGACATCTGTTGTATTATAATGAAACTATTACGTCTAGTTTGCTACAACATGGTGTAGATGTCGCTGTTACCAAATCAATTAGAGACATCTGTGACACGATTTTGTAACTACTACGAAGTTAATATTCGTACCGACGTAGTTTTGAACACTGTAAATAGATGTCGCAATACATATTCTTAAGAATAACCCGCTTATATAAATTACGTAGAGTACCTACTGAAATTTAATTTATAGTCTAATTTTATAATGCTGGACATAGGCCTTCCCGAGAGCGCGCAACCACACACGGTCCTCCGCCTTCCTCATCCACCCGCCACCAACGATCCTTTTCAGGTCGTTGGTCCAGCGACCAGGAGGTCGTCCTACGCTGCGCTTAATCTATCTATGCGTATATTCAAGTATTATGACCCATTAAAATACAGGCAAAAGAAACAATGCAAAAATATTATGTCAAAAACTTGAAAATAACTAAAGAAGAATGCACACTGTAGAAGAATATACCTTTTAACGAACAAATATTTTATGAAATGACGTGATAAAATTGCAAATTTCCGTTTTAAACCATATTTTTACTTAATCAACTTTCTTCGCAATCGATATTATATTAGTAAATTGATGTGTATAACGTTTGTAATTGAAGCATATCCAATGTCTCATTCCTTACACGTTACAGTTTCCACCCTTCTTCTATACTAATATTATAAAGAGGATAGTTTTGCATTTTTCTATGTATGTAACGAATAAACTCAAGACTGCGTATATGTATAAAAAATGTCTTTCATTGCATGTACTGCGAAAATATTAATGACAGAACAAATTAAACGTCTACGGTATGAAGGGTCCACTGCAATATTATTCAGTTGGCAATTAATGATCACTGTCCACTTTGTGTTCATCAACTTAATAATCATCAACACATAGCCGGCTCTCTACAGAGCACGGATCTTCTCTCAGTATGGGAAGGGTTTTGCCATAGACCACCAGACTCTACACGTGCGGTTTGGTAGACTTCACACACCTTTGAGAACATTAAAACACACTAACTAGAACACAGTTAAGGACTACGGCTTAATGTAATGATAATGAAGTCAACATACTTTTGGTCCTGCAAGCCAGTGTTCTTCATAAATAAGTATTTATCTATTCTCGAAAAGGGGCAGGAGTATTTGGTGTAATCCCATAGCTCGGTGAACAGCGCTTGGATTTGCGCCTTCTCTGGATACTCGTCGAAGAATGAATGGATCATGTTGTTCTGGCTGTGTGTGAATGCGTTCGTCTCCTCGGAATCCGGGTCTTCTAGCCAACGGTAAAGCTCTGCTATCTGTCGAATGTTGAAACATAATATATATGAAGTTGTCTCGTCGATCTAGTGGTTAGTGTTGTAATCAGGAATTATTAAATGTTAACTACGAACATTATATTCTTCGCCTGACACACTCTTGATCGGATTTTAATAATTATAATATGAATCATGTAACACAGTAAAGTAAAAATCTTTTACATATTTGGATTTCAAAAAAGAGTACAGATATAAAGCAATTTTATGATTAAAATTACTACTTAAGATTGAAAGTATTAGTATCGCTTTCATCTGTTGCCTCTATTCGATCCAATTTTTATACACAATATGCTATATATATAAATATGTAGAACTGTCTGCTTATACACAACCAAATTTCATTTGGTATTCTATAACTATGTATATAATTCAGAATAATCAATCTCCCCTTCACATTTAACACACTGCTTGCTCTAAAATATCTAATACTGCTGTATATACAATAGATTGTCTTGTGACAGACTTGCATATTGGCAAGTGATCAAGGGGGAGTTGATAAAACACTCTACAACCTAAATCTGCTGAATATGGCTCCACAAAGTCTACATAAACTTTGAAAGCTGTAAAGGGAGTAGGTAAAGTTTCTGCAAAGCCAATAGTTTCTAAGTTAAACGCCATTTAAATTTTGCAAGAACAAACAAAAGGATGACAAAAGAAAGTTCAATTTCTTTTTTGATTTAACCAGTGTCTCATAAACTGAAAAAATAAAGACTTAAAATTATTAACGACATCTGTTGTATTATAATGAAACTATTACGTCTAGTTTGCTACAACATGGTGTAGATGTCGCTGTTACCAAATCAATTAGAGACATCTGTGACACGATTTTGTAACTACTACGAAGTTAATATTCGTACCGACGTAGTTTTGAACACTGTAAATAGATGTCGCAATACATATCCTTAAGAATAACCCGCTTATATAAATTACATAGAGTACCTACTGAAATTTAATTTATAACCTAATTTTATAATGCTGGACATGGGCCTTTCCGAGAGCGCGCCACCACACACGGTCCTCCGCCTTCCTCATCCACCCGCCACCAACGATCCTTTTCAGGTCGTTGGTCCAGCGACCAGGAGGTCGTCCTACGCTGCGCTTAATCTATCTATGCGTATATTCAAGTATTATGACCCATTAAAATACAGGCAAAAGAAACAATGCAAAAATATTATGTCAAAAACTTGAAAATAACTAAAGAAGAATGCACACTGTAGAAGAATATACCTTTTAACGAACAAATATTTTATGAAATGACGTGATAAAATTGCAAATTTCCGTTTTAAACCATATTTTTACTTAATCAACTTTCTTCGCATACGATATTATATTAGCAAATTGATGTGTATAACGTTTGTAATTGAAGCATATCCAACGTCTCATTCCTTACACGTTACAGTTTCCACCCTTCTTCTATACTAATATTAGAAAGAGGATAGTTTTGCATTTTTCTATGTATGTAACGAATAAACTCAAGACTGCGTATATGTATAAAAAATGTCTTTCATTGCATGTACTGCGAAAATATTAATGACAGAACAAATTAAACGTCTACGGTATGAAGGGTCCACTGCAATATTATTCAGTTGGCAATTAATGATCACTGTCCACTCTGTGTTCATCAACCTAATAATCATCAACACATAGCCGGCTCACTACAGAGCACGGATCTTCTCTCAGTATGAGAAGGGTTTTGCCATAGTCCACCAGACTCTACACGTGCGGTTTGGTAGACTTCACACACCTTTGAGAACATTAAAACACTAACTAGAACACAGTTAAGGACTACGGTTTAATGTAATGATAATGAAGTCAACATACTTTTGGTCCTGCAAGCCAGTGTTCTTCATAAATAAGTATTTATCTATTCTCGAAAAGGGGCAGGAGTATTTGGTGTAATCCCATAGCTCGGTGAACAGCGCTTGGATTTGCGCCTTCTCTGGATACTCGTCGAAGAATGAATGGATCATGTTGTTCTGGCTGTGTGTGAATGCGTTCGTCTCCTCGGAATCCGGGTCTTCTAGCCAACGGTAAAGCTCTGCTATCTGTCGAATGTTGAAACATAATATATATGAAGTTGTCTCGTCGATCTAGTGGTTAGTGTTGTAATCAGGAATTATTAAATGTTAACTACGAACATTATATTCTTCGCCTGACACACTCTTGATCGGATTTTAATAATTATAATATGAACACAGTAACACAGTAAAGTAAAAATCTTTTACATATTTGGATTTCAAAAAAGAGTACAGATATAAAGCAATTTTATGATTAAAATTACTACTTAAGATTGAAAGTATTAGTATCGCTTTCATCTGTTGCCTCTATTCGATCCAATTTTTATACACAATATGCTATATATATAAATATGTAGAACTGTCTGCTTATACACAACCAAATTTCATTTGGTATTCTATAACTATGTATATAATTCAGAATAATCAATCTCCCCTTCACATTTAACACACTGCTTGCTCTAAAATATCTAATACTGCTGTATATACAATAGATTGTCTTGTGACACACTTGCATATTGGCAAGTGATCAAGGGGGAGTTGATAAAACACTCTACAACCTAAATCTGCTGAATATGGCTCCACAAAGTCTACATAAACTTTGAAAGCTGTAAAGGGAGTAGGTAAAGTTTCTGCAAAGCCAATAGTTTCTAAGTTAAACGCCATTTAAATTTTGCAAGAACAAACAAAGGGATGACAAAAGAAAGTTCAATTTCTTTTTTGATTTAACCAGTGTCTCATAAACTGAAAAAATAAAGACTTAAAATTATTAACGACATCTGTTGTATTATAATGAAACTATTACGTCTAGTTTGCTACAACATGGTGTAGATGTCGCTGTTACCAAATCAATTAGAGACATCTGTGACACGATTTTGTAACTACTACGAAGTTAATATTCGTACCGACGTAGTTTTGAACACTGTAAATAGATGTCGCAATACATATCCTTAAGAATAACCCGCTTATATAAATTACATAGAGTACCTACTGAAATTTAATTTATAACCTAATTTTATAATGCTGGACATAGGCCTTTCCGAGAGCGCGCCACCACACACGGTCCTCCGCCTTCCTCATCCACCCGCCACCAACGATCCTTTTCAGGTCGTTGGTCCAGCGACCAGGAGGTCGTCCTACGCTGCGCTTAATCTATCTATGCGTATATTCAAGTATTATGACCCATTAAAATACAGGCAAAAGAAACAATGCAAAAATATTATGTCAAAAACTTGAAAATAACTAAAGAAGAATGAACACTTTAGAAGAATATACCTTTTAACGAACAAATATTTTATGAAATGACGTGATAAAATTGCAAATTTCCGTTTTAAACCATATTTTTACTTAATCAACTTTCTTCGCAATCGATATTATATTAGCAAATTGATGTGTATAACGTTTGTAATTGAAGCATATCCAATGTCTCATTCCTTACAGGTTACAGTTTCCACCCTTCTTCTATACTAATATTAGAAAGAGGATAGTTTTGCATTTTTCTATGTATGTAACGAATAAACTCAAGACTGCGTATATGTATAAAAAATGTCTTTCATTGCATGTACTGCGAAAATATTAATGACAGAACAAATTAAACGTCTACGATATGAAGGGTCCACTGCAATATTATTCAGTTGGCAATTAATGATCACTGTCCACTTTGTGTTCATCAACCTTATAATCATCAACACATAGCCGGCTCACTACAGAGCACGGATCTTCTCTCAGTATGAGAAGGGTTTTGCCATAGTCCACCAGACTCGACACGTGCGGTTTGGTAGACTTCACACACCTTTGAGAACATTAAAACACACTAACTAGAACACAGTTAAGGACTACGGTTTAATGTAATGATAATGAAGTCAACATACTTTTGGTCCTGCAAGCCAGTGTTCTTCATAAATAAGTATTTATCTATTCTCGAAAAGGGGCAGGAGTATTTGGTGTAATCCCATAGCTCGGTGAACAGCGCTTGGATTTGCGCCTTCTCTGGATACTCGTCGAAGAATGAATGGATCATGTTGTTCTGGCTGTGTGTGAATGCGTTCGTCTCCTCGGAATCCGGGTCTTCTAGCCAACGGTAAAGCTCTGCTATCTGTCGAATGTTGAAACATAATATATATGAAGTTGTCTCGTCGATCTAGTGGTTAGTGTTGTAATCAGGAATTATTAAATGTTAACTACGAACATTATATTCTTCGCCTGACACACTCTTGATCGGATTTTAATAATTATAATATGAACACAGTAACACAGTAAAGTAAAAATCTTTTACATATTTGGATTTCAAAAAAGAGTACAGGTATAAAGCAATTTTATGATTAAAATTACTACTTAAGATTGAAAGTATTAGTATCGCTTTCATCTGTTGCCTCTATTCGATCCAATTTTTATACACAATATGCTATATATATAAATATGTAGAACTGTCTGCTTATACACAACCAAATTTCATTTGGTATTCGATAACTATGTATATAATTCAGAATAATCAATCTCCCCTTCACATTTAACACACTGCTTGCTCTAAAATATCTAATACTGCTGTATATACAATAGATTGTCTTGTGACAGACTTGCATATTGGCAAGTGATCAAGGGGGAGTTGATAAAACACTCTACAACCTAAATCTGCTGAATATGGCTCCACAAAATCTACATAAACTTTGAAAGCTGTAAAGGGAGTAGGTAAAGTTTCTGCAAAGCCAATAGTTTCTAAATTAAACAAAAGGATGACAAAAGAAAGTTCAATTTCTTTTTTGATTTAACCAGTGTCTCATAAACTGAAAAAATAAAGACTTAAAATTATTAACGACATCTGTTGTATTATAATGAAACTATTACGTCTAGTTTGCTACAACATGGTGTAGATGTCGCTGTTACCAAATCAATTAGAGACATCTGTGACACGATTTTGTAACTACTACGAAGTTAATATTCGTACCGACGTAGTTTTGAACACTGTAAATAGATGTCGCAATACATATCCTTAAGAATAACCCGCTTATATAAATTACATAGAGTACCTACTGAAATTTAATTTATAACCTAATTTTATAATGCTGGACATAGGCCTTTCCGAGAGCGCGCCACCACACACGGTCCTCCGCCTTCCTCATCCACCCGCCACCAACGATCCTTTTCAGGTCGTTGGTCCAGCGACCAGGAGGTCATCCTACGCTGCGCTTAATCTATCTATGCGTATATTCAAGTATTATGACCCATTAAAATACAGGCAAAAGAAACAATGCAAAAATATTATGTCAAAAACTTGAAAATAACTAAAGAAGAATGAACACTGTAGAAGAATATACCTTTTAACGAACAAATATTTTATGAAATGACGTGATAAAATTGCAAATTTCCGTTTTAAACCATATTTTTACTTAATCAACTTTCTTCGCAATCGATATTATATTAGCAAATTGATGTGTATAACGTTTGTAATTGAAGCATATCCAATGTCTCATTCCTTACACGTTACAGTTTCCACCCTTCTTCTATACTAATATTATAAAGAGGATAGTTTTGCATTTTTCTATGTTTGTAACGAATAAACTCAAGACTGCGTATATGTATAAAAAATGTCTTTCATTGCATGTGCTGCGAAAATATTAATGACAGAACAAATAAAACGTCTACAATATGAAGGGTCCACTGCAATATTATTCAGTTGGCAATTAATGATCACTGTCCACTTTGTGTTCATCAACTTAATAATCATCAACACATAGCCGGCTCTCTACAGAGCACGGATCTTCTCTCAGTATGGGAAGGGTTTTGCCATAGTCCACCAGACTCTACACGTGCGGTTTGGTAGACTTCACACACCTTTGAGAACATTAAAACACACTAACTAGAACACAGTTAAGGACTACGGCTTAATGTAATGATAATGAAGTCAACATACTTTTGGTCCTGCAAGCCAGTGTTCTTCATAAATAAGTATTTATCTATTCTCGAAAAGGGGCAGGAGTATTTGGTGTAATCCCATAGCTCGGTGAACAGCGCTTGGATTTGCGCCTTCTCTGGATACTCGTCGAAGAATGAATGGATCATGTTGTTCTGGCTGTGTGTGAATGCGTTCGTCTCCTCGGAATCCGGGTCTTCTAGCCAACGGTAAAGCTCTGCTATCTGTCGAATGTTGAAACATAATATATATGAAGTTGTCTCGTCGATCTAGTGGTTAGTGTTGTAATCAGGAATTATTAAATGTTAACTACGAACATTATATTCTTCGCCTGACACACTCTTGATCGGATTTGAATAGTTATAATATGAACACAGTAACACAGTAAAGTAAAAATCTTTTACATATTTGGATTTCAAAAAAGAGTACAGATATAAAGCAATTTTATGATTAAAATTACTACTTAAGATTGAAAGTATTAGTATCGCTTTCATCTGTTGCCTCTATTCGATCCAATTTTTATACACAATATGCTATATATATAAATATGTAGAACTGTCTGCTTATACACAACCAAATTTCATTTGGTATTCTATAACTATGTATATAATTCAGAATAATCAATCTCCCCTTCACATTTAACACACTGCTTGCTCTAAAATATCTAATACTGCTATATATACAATAGATTGTCTTGTGACAGACTTGCATATTGGCAAGTGATCAAGGGGGAGTTGATAAAACACTCTACAACCTAAATCTGCTGAATATGGCTCCACAAAGTCTACATAGACTTTGAAAGCTGTAAAGGGAGTAGGTAAAGTTTCTGCAAAGCCAATAGTTTCTAAGTTAAACGCCATTTAAATTTTGCAAGAACAAACAAAAGGATGACAAAAGAAAGTTCAATTTCTTTTTTGATTTAACCAGTGTCTCATTAACTGAAAAAATAAAGACTTAAAATTATTAACGACATCTGTTGTATTATAATGAAACTATTACGTCTAGTTTGCTACAACATGGTGTAGATGTCGCTGTTACCAAATCAATTAGAGACATCTGTGACACGATTTTGTAACTACTACGAAGTTAATATTCGTACCGACGTAGTTTTGAACACTGTAAATAGATGTCGCAATACATATCCTTAAGAATAACCCGCTTATATAAATTACATAGAGTACCTACTGAAATTTAATTTATAACCTAATTTTATAATGCTGGACATAGGCCTTTCCGAGAGCGCGCCACCACACACGGTCCTCCGCCTTCCTCATCCACCCGCCACCAACGATCCTTTTCAGGTCGTTGGTCCAGCGACCAGGAGGTCGTCCTACGCTGCGCTTAATCTATCTATGCGTATATTCAAGTATTATGACCCATTAAAATACAGGCAAAAGAAACAATGCAAAAATATTATGTCAAAAACTTGAAAATAACTAAAGAAGAATGAACACTGTAGAAGAATATACCTTTTAACGAACAAATATTTTATGAAATGACGTGATAAAATTGCAAATTTCCGTTTTAAACCATATTTTTACTTAATCAACTTTCTTCGCAATCGATATTATATTAGCAAATTGATGTGTATAACGTTTGTAATTGAAGCATATCCAACGTCTCATTCCTTACACGTTACAGTTTCCACCCTTTTTCTATACTAATATTAGAAAGAGGATAGTTTTGCATTTTTCTATGTATGTAACGAATAAACTCAAGACTGCGTATATGTATAAAAAATGTCTTTCATTGCATGTACTGCGAAAATATTAATGACAGAACAAATTAAACGTCTACGGTATGAAGGGTCCACTGCAATATTATTCAGTTGGCAATTAATGATCACTGTCCACTTTGTGTTCATCAACCTAATAATCATCAACACATAGCCGGCTCACTACAGAGCACGGATCTTCTCTCAGTATGAGAAGGGTTTTGCCATAGTCCACCAGACTCTACACGTGCGGTTTGGTAGACTTCACACACCTTTGAGAACATTAAAACACTAACTAGAACACAGTTAAGGACTACGGTTTAATGTAATGATAATGAAGTCAACATACTTTTGGTCCTGCAAGCCAGTGTTCTTCATAAATAAGTATTTATCTATTCTCGAAAAGGGGCAGGAGTATTTGGTGTAATCCCATAGCTCGGTGAACAGCGCTTGGATTTGCGCCTTCTCTGGATACTCGTCGAAGAATGAATGGATCATGTTGTTCTGGCTGTGTGTGAATGCGTTCGTCTCCTCGGAATCCGGGTCTTCTAGCCAACGGTAAAGCTCTGCTATCTGTCGAATGTTGAAACATAATATATATGAAGTTGTCTCGTCGATCTAGTGGTTAGTGTTGTAATCAGGAATTATTAAATGTTAACTACGAACATTATATTCTTCGCCTGACACACTCTTGATCGGATTTTAATAATTATAATATGAATCATGTAACACAGTAAAGTAAAAATCTTTTACATATTTGGATTTCAAAAAAGAGTACAGATATAAAGCAATTTTATGATTAAAATTACTACTTAAGATTGAAAGTATTAGTATCGCTTTCATCTGTTGCCTCTATTCGATCCAATTTTTATACACAATATGCTATATATATAAATATGTAGAACTGTCTGCTTATACACAACCAAATTTCATTTGGTATTCTATAACTATGTATATAATTCAGAATAATCAATCTCCCCTTCACATTTAACACACTGCTTGCTCTAAAATATCTAATACTGCTGTATATACAATAGATTGTCTTGTGACAGACTTGCATATTGGCAAGTGATCAAGGGGGAGTTGATAAAACACTCTACAACCTAAATCTGCTGAATATGGCTCCACAAAGTCTACATAAACTTTGAAAGCTGTAAAGGGAGTAGGTAAAGTTTCTGCAAAGCCAATAGTTTCTAAGTTAAACGCCATTTAAATTTTGCAAGAACAAACAAAAGGATGACAAAAGAAAGTTCAATTTCTTTTTTGATTTAACCAGTGTCTCATAAACTGAAAAAATAAAGACTTAAAATTATTAACGACATCTGTTGTATTATAATGAAACTATTACGTCTAGTTTGCTACAACATGGTGTAGATGTCGCTGTTACCAAATCAATTAGAGACATCTGTGACACGATTTTGTAACTACTACGAAGTTAATATTCGTACCGACGTAGTTTTGAACACTGTAAATAGATGTCGCAATACATATTCTTAAGAATAACCCGCTTATATAAATTACGTAGAGTACCTACTGAAATTTAATTTATAGTCTAATTTTATAATGCTGGACATAGGCCTTCCCGAGAGCGCGCAACCACACACGGTCCTCCGCCTTCCTCATCCACCCGCCACCAACGATCCTTTTCAGGTCGTTGGTCCAGCGACCAGGAGGTCGTCCTACGCTGCGCTTAATCTATCTATGCGTATATTCAAGTATTATGACCCATTAAAATACAGGCAAAAGAAACAATGCAAAAATATTATGTCAAAAACTTGAAAATAACTAAAGAAGAATGCACACTGTAGAAGAATATACCTTTTAACGAACAAATATTTTATGAAATGACGTGATAAAATTGCAAATTTCCGTTTTAAACCATATTTTTACTTAATCAACTTTCTTCGCAATCGATATTATATTAGTAAATTGATGTGTATAACGTTTGTAATTGAAGCATATCCAATGTCTCATTCCTTACACGTTACAGTTTCCACCCTTCTTCTATACTAATATTATAAAGAGGATAGTTTTGCATTTTTCTATGTATGTAACGAATAAACTCAAGACTGCGTATATGTATAAAAAATGTCTTTCATTGCATGTACTGCGAAAATATTAATGACAGAACAAATTAAACGTCTACGGTATGAAGGGTCCACTGCAATATTATTCAGTTGGCAATTAATGATCACTGTCCACTCTGTGTTCATCAACCTAATAATCATCAACACATAGCCGGCTCACTACAGAGCACGGATCTTCTCTCAGTATGAGAAGGGTTTTGCCATAGTCCACCAGACTCTACACGTGCGGTTTGGTAGACTTCACACACCTTTGAGAACATTAAAACACTAACTAGAACACAGTTAAGGACTACGGTTTAATGTAATGATAATGAAGTCAACATACTTTTGGTCCTGCAAGCCAGTGTTCTTCATAAATAAGTATTTATCTATTCTCGAAAAGGGGCAGGAGTATTTGGTGTAATCCCATAGCTCGGTGAACAGCGCTTGGATTTGCGCCTTCTCTGGATACTCGTCGAAGAATGAATGGATCATGTTGTTCTGGCTGTGTGTGAATGCGTTCGTCTCCTCGGAATCCGGGTCTTCTAGCCAACGGTAAAGCTCTGCTATCTGTCGAATGTTGAAACATAATATATATGAAGTTGTCTCGTCGATCTAGTGGTTAGTGTTGTAATCAGGAATTATTAAATGTTAACTACGAACATTATATTCTTCGCCTGACACACTCTTGATCGGATTTTAATAATTATAATATGAATCATGTAACACAGTAAAGTAAAAATCTTTTACATATTTGGATTTCAAAAAAGAGTACAGATATAAAGCAATTTTATGATTAAAATTACTACTTAAGATTGAAAGTATTAGTATCGCTTTCATCTGTTGCCTCTATTCGATCCAATTTTTATACACAATATGCTATATATATAAATATGTAGAACTGTCTGCTTATACACAACCAAATTTCATTTGGTATTCTATAACTATGTATATAATTCAGAATAATCAATCTCCCCTTCACATTTAACACACTGCTTGCTCTAAAATATCTAATACTGCTGTATATACAATAGATTGTCTTGTGACAGACTTGCATATTGGCAAGTGATCAAGGGGGAGTTGATAAAACACTCTACAACCTAAATCTGCTGAATATGGCTCCACAAAGTCTACATAAACTTTGAAAGCTGTAAAGGGAGTAGGTAAAGTTTCTGCAAAGCCAATAGTTTCTAAGTTAAACGCCATTTAAATTTTGCAAGAACAAACAAAAGGATGACAAAAGAAAGTTCAATTTCTTTTTTGATTTAACCAGTGTCTCATAAACTGAAAAAATAAAGACTTAAAATTATTAACGACATCTGTTGTATTATAATGAAACTATTACGTCTAGTTTGCTACAACATGGTGTAGATGTCGCTGTTACCAAATCAATTAGAGACATCTGTGACACGATTTTGTAACTACTACGAAGTTAATATTCGTACCGACGTAGTTTTGAACACTGTAAATAGATGTCGCAATACATATCCTTAAGAATAACCCGCTTATATAAATTACATAGAGTACCTACTGAAATTTAATTTATAACCTAATTTTATAATGCTGGACATGGGCCTTTCCGAGAGCGCGCCACCACACACGGTCCTCCGCCTTCCTCATCCACCCGCCACCAACGATCCTTTTCAGGTCGTTGGTCCAGCGACCAGGAGGTCGTCCTACGCTGCGCTTAATCTATCTATGCGTATATTCAAGTATTATGACCCATTAAAATACAGGCAAAAGAAACAATGCAAAAATATTATGTCAAAAACTTGAAAATAACTAAAGAAGAATGCACACTGTAGAAGAATATACCTTTTAACGAACAAATATTTTATGAAATGACGTGATAAAATTGCAAATTTCCGTTTTAAACCATATTTTTACTTAATCAACTTTCTTCGCATACGATATTATATTAGCAAATTGATGTGTATAACGTTTGTAATTGAAGCATATCCAACGTCTCATTCCTTACACGTTACAGTTTCCACCCTTCTTCTATACTAATATTAGAAAGAGGATAGTTTTGCATTTTTCTATGTATGTAACGAATAAACTCAAGACTGCGTATATGTATAAAAAATGTCTTTCATTGCATGTACTGCGAAAATATTAATGACAGAACAAATTAAACGTCTACGGTATGAAGGGTCCACTGCAATATTATTCAGTTGGCAATTAATGATCACTGTCCACTCTGTGTTCATCAACCTAATAATCATCAACACATAGCCGGCTCACTACAGAGCACGGATCTTCTCTCAGTATGAGAAGGGTTTTGCCATAGTCCACCAGACTCTACACGTGCGGTTTGGTAGACTTCACACACCTTTGAGAACATTAAAACACTAACTAGAACACAGTTAAGGACTACGGTTTAATGTAATGATAATGAAGTCAACATACTTTTGGTCCTGCAAGCCAGTGTTCTTCATAAATAAGTATTTATCTATTCTCGAAAAGGGGCAGGAGTATTTGGTGTAATCCCATAGCTCGGTGAACAGCGCTTGGATTTGCGCCTTCTCTGGATACTCGTCGAAGAATGAATGGATCATGTTGTTCTGGCTGTGTGTGAATGCGTTCGTCTCCTCGGAATCCGGGTCTTCTAGCCAACGGTAAAGCTCTGCTATCTGTCGAATGTTGAAACATAATATATATGAAGTTGTCTCGTCGATCTAGTGGTTAGTGTTGTAATCAGGAATTATTAAATGTTAACTACGAACATTATATTCTTCGCCTGACACACTCTTGATCGGATTTTAATAATTATAATATGAACACAGTAACACAGTAAAGTAAAAATCTTTTACATATTTGGATTTCAAAAAAGAGTACAGATATAAAGCAATTTTATGATTAAAATTACTACTTAAGATTGAAAGTATTAGTATCGCTTTCATCTGTTGCCTCTATTCGATCCAATTTTTATACACAATATGCTATATATATAAATATGTAGAACTGTCTGCTTATACACAACCAAATTTCATTTGGTATTCTATAACTATGTATATAATTCAGAATAATCAATCTCCCCTTCACATTTAACACACTGCTTGCTCTAAAATATCTAATACTGCTGTATATACAATAGATTGTCTTGTGACACACTTGCATATTGGCAAGTGATCAAGGGGGAGTTGATAAAACACTCTACAACCTAAATCTGCTGAATATGGCTCCACAAAGTCTACATAAACTTTGAAAGCTGTAAAGGGAGTAGGTAAAGTTTCTGCAAAGCCAATAGTTTCTAAGTTAAACGCCATTTAAATTTTGCAAGAACAAACAAAGGGATGACAAAAGAAAGTTCAATTTCTTTTTTGATTTAACCAGTGTCTCATAAACTGAAAAAATAAAGACTTAAAATTATTAACGACATCTGTTGTATTATAATGAAACTATTACGTCTAGTTTGCTACAACATGGTGTAGATGTCGCTGTTACCAAATCAATTAGAGACATCTGTGACACGATTTTGTAACTACTACGAAGTTAATATTCGTACCGACGTAGTTTTGAACACTGTAAATAGATGTCGCAATACATATCCTTAAGAATAACCCGCTTATATAAATTACATAGAGTACCTACTGAAATTTAATTTATAACCTAATTTTATAATGCTGGACATAGGCCTTTCCGAGAGCGCGCCACCACACACGGTCCTCCGCCTTCCTCATCCACCCGCCACCAACGATCCTTTTCAGGTCGTTGGTCCAGCGACCAGGAGGTCGACCTACGCTGCGCTTTATCTATCTATGCGTATATTCAAGTATTATGACCCATTAAAATACAGGCAAAAGAAACAATGCAAAAATATTATGTCAAAAACTTGAAAATAACTAAAGAAGAATGAACACTGTAGAAGAATATACCTTTTAACGAACAAATATTTTATGAAATGACGTGATAAAATTGCAAATTTCCGTTTTAAACCATATTTTTACTTAATCAACTTTCTTCGCAATCGATATTATATTAGCAAATTGATGTGTATAACGTTTGTAATTGAAGCATATCCAACGTCTCATTCCTTACACGTTACAGTTTCCACCCTTCTTCTATACTAATATTAGAAAGAGGATAGTTTTGCATTTTTCTATGTATGTAACGAATAAACTCAAGACTGCGTATATGTATAAAAAATGTCTTTCATTGCATGTACTGCGAAAATATTAATGACAGAACAAATTAAACGTCTACGATATGAAGGGTCCACTGCAATATTATTCAGTTGGCAATTAATGATCACTGTCCACTTTGTGTTCATCAACCTAATAATCATCAACACATAGCCGGCTCACTACAGAGCACGGATCTTCTCTCAGTATGAGAAGGGTTTTGCCATAGTCCACCAGACTCTACACGTGCGGTTTGGTAGACTTCACACACCTTTGAGAACATTAAAACACACTAACTAGAACACAGTTAAGGACTACGGTTTAATGTAATGATAATGAAGTCAACATACTTTTGGTCCTGCAAGCCAGTGTTCTTCATAAATAAGTATTTATCTATTCTCGAAAAGGGGCAGGAGTATTTGGTGTAATCCCATAGCTCGGTGAACAGCGCTTGGATTTGCGCCTTCTCTGGATACTCGTCGAAGAATGAATGGATCATGTTGTTCTGGCTGTGTGTGAATGCGTTCGTCTCCTCGGAATCCGGGTCTTCTAGCCAACGGTAAAGCTCTGCTATCTGTCGAATGTTGAAACATAATATATATGAAGATGTCTCGTCGATCTAGTGGTTAGTGTTGTAATCAGGAATTATTAAATGTTAACTACGAACATTATATTCTTCGCCTGACACACTCTTGATCGGATTTTAATAATTATAATATGAACACAGTAACACAGTAAAGTAAAAATCTTTTACATATTTGGATTTCAAAAAAGAGTACAGGTATAAAGCAATTTTATGATTAAAATTACTACTTAAGATTGAAAGTATTAGTATCGCTTTCATCTGTTGCCTCTATTCGATCCAATTTTTATACACAATATGCTATATATATAAATATGTAGAACTGTCTGCTTATACACAACCAAATTTCATTTGGTATTCTATAACTATGTATATAATTCAGAATAATCAATCTCCCCTTCACATTTAACACACTGCTTGCTCTAAAATATATAATACTGCTGTATATACAATAGATTGTCTTGTGACAGACTTGCATATTGGCAAGTGATCAAGGGGGAGTTGATAAAACACTCTACAACCTAAATCTGCTGAATATGGCTCCACAAAATCTACATAAACTTTGAAAGCTGTAAAGGGAGTAGGTAAAGTTTCTGCAAAGCCAATAGTTTCTAAGTTAAACGCCATTTAAATTTTGCAAGAACAAACAAAAGGATGACAAAAGAAAGTTCAATTTCTTTTTTGATTTAACCAGTGTCTCATAAACTGAAAAAATAAAGACTTAAAATTATTAACGACATCTGTTGTATTATAATGAAACTATTACGTCTAGTTTGCTTCAACATGGTGTAGATGTCGCTGTTGTCAAATCAATTAGAGACATCTGTGACACGATTTTGTAACTACTACGAAGTTAATATTCGTACCGACGTAGTTTTGAACACTGTAAATAGATGTCGCAATACATATCCTTAAGAATAACCCGCTTATATAAATTACATAGAGTACCTACTGAAATTTAATTTATAACCTAATTTTATAATGCTGGACATAGGCCTTTCCGAGAGCGCGCCACCACACACGGTCCTCCGCCTTCCTCATCCACCCGCCACCAACGATCCTTTTCAGGTCGTTGGTCCAGCGACCAGGAGGTCGTCCTACGCTGCGCTTAATCTATCTATGCGTATATTCAAGTATTATGACCCATTAAAATACAGGCAAAAGAAACAATGCAAAAATATTATGTCAAAAACTTGAAAATAACTAAAGAAGAATGAACACTGTAGAAGAATATACCTTTTAACGAACAAATATTTTATGAAATGACGTGATAAAATTGCAAATTTCCGTTTTAAACCATATTTTTACTTAATCAACTTTCTTCGCAATCGATATTATATTAGCAAATTGATGTGTATAACGTTTGTAATTGAAGCATATCCAACGTCTCATTCCTTACACGTTACAGTTTCCACCCTTCTTCTATACTAATATTAGAAAGAGGATAGTTTTGCATTTTTCTATGTATGTAACGAATAAACTCAAGACTGCGTATATGTATAAAAAATGTCTTTCATTGCATGTACTGCGAAAATATTAATGACAGAACAAATTAAACGTCTACGATATGAAGGGTCCACTGCAATATTATTCAGTTGGCAATTAATGATCACTGTCCACTTTGTGTTCATCAACCTAATAATCATCAACACATAGCCGGCTCACTACAGAGCACGGATCTTCTCTCAGTATGAGAAGGGTTTTGCCATAGTCCACCAGACTCTACACGTGCGGTTTGGTAGACTTCACACACCTTTGAGAACATTAAAACACACTAACTAGAACACAGTTAAGGACTACGGTTTAATGTAATGATAATGAAGTCAACATACTTTTGGTCCTGCAAGCCAGTGTTCTTCATAAATAAGTATTTATCTATTCTCGAAAAGGGGCAGGAGTATTTGGTGTAATCCCATAGCTCGGTGAACAGCGCTTGGATTTGCGCCTTCTCTGGATACTCGTCGAAGAATGAATGGATCATGTTGTTCTGGCTGTGTGTGAATGCGTTCGTCTCCTCGGAATCCGGGTCTTCTAGCCAACGGTAAAGCTCTGCTATCTGTCGAATGTTGAAACATAATATATATGAAGTTGTCTCGTCGATCTAGTGGTTAGTGTTGTAATCAGGAATTATTAAATGTTAACTACGAACATTATATTCTTCGCCTGACACACTCTTGATCGGATTTTAATAATTATAATAGGAATCATGTAACACAGTAAAGTAAAAATCTTTTACATATTTGGATTTCAAAAAAGAGTACAGATATAAAGCAATTTTATGATTAAAATTACTACTTAAGATTGAAAGTATTAGTATCGCTTTCATCTGTTGCCTCTATTCGATCCAATTTTTATACACAATATGCTATATATATAAATATGTAGAACTGTCTGCTTATACACAACCAAATTTCATTTGGTATTCTATAACTATGTATATAATTCAGAATAATCAATCTCCCCTTCACATTTAACACACTGCTTGCTCTAAAATATCTAATACTGCTGTATATACAATAGATTGTCT
Source organism: Lasiommata megera (assembly GCA_928268935.1). NCBI lineage: Eukaryota > Metazoa > Arthropoda > Insecta > Lepidoptera > Nymphalidae > Lasiommata > Lasiommata megera. Next base: position 18,730,502 of record OV743307.1, on the reverse strand, counting down.
TGTGACAGACTTGCATATTGGCAAGTGATCAAGGGGGAGTTGATAAAACACTCTACAACCTAAATCTGCTGAATATGGCTCCACAAAGTCTACATAAACTTTGAAAGCTGTAAAGGGAGTAGGTAAAGTTTCTGCAAAGCCAATAGTTTCTAAGTTAAACGCCATTTAAATTTTGCAAGAACAAACAAAGGGATGACAAAAGAAAGTTCAATTTCTTTTTTGATTTAACCAGTGTCTCATAAACTGAAAAAATAAAGACTTAAAATTATTAACGACATCTGTTGTATTATAATGAAACTATTACGTCTAGTTTGCTACAACATGGTGTAGATGTCGCTGTTACCAAATCAATTAGAGACATCTGTGACACGATTTTGTAACTACTACGAAGTTAATATTCGTACCGACGTAGTTTTGAACACTGTAAATAGATGTCGCAATACATATCCTTAAGAATAACCCGCTTATATAAATTACATAGAGTACCTACTGAAATTTAATTTATAACCTAATTTTATAATGCTGGACATAGGCCTTTCCGAGAGCGCGCCACCACACACGGTCCTCCGCCTTCCTCATCCACCCGCCACCAACGATCCTTTTCAGGTCGTTGGTCCAGCGACCAGGAGGTCGTCCTACGCTGCGCTTAATCTATCTATGCGTATATTCAAGTATTATGACCCATTAAAATACAGGCAAAAGAAACAATGCAAAAATATTATGTCAAAAACTTGAAAATAACTAAAGAAGAATGAACACTGTAGAAGAATATACCTTTTAACGAACAAATATTTTATGAAATGACGTGATAAAATTGCAAATTTCCGTTTTAAACCATATTTTTACTTAATCAACTTTCTTCGCAATCGATATTATATTAGCAAATTGATGTGTATAACGTTTGTAATTGAAGCATATCCAATGTCTCATTCCTTACAGGTTACAGTTTCCACCCTTCTTCTATACTAATATTAGAAAGAGGATAGTTTTGCATTTTTCTATGTATGTAACGAATAAACTCAAGACTGCGTATATGTATAAAAAATGTCTTTCATTGCATGTACTGCGAAAATATTAATGACAGAACAAATTAAACGTCTACGATATGAAGGGTCCACTGCAATATTATTCAGTTGGCAATTAATGATCACTGTCCACTTTGTGTTCATCAACCTTATAATCATCAACACATAGCCGGCTCACTACAGAGCACGGATCTTCTCTCAGTATGAGAAGGGTTTTGCCATAGTCCACCAGACTCGACACGTGCGGTTTGGTAGACTTCACACACCTTTGAGAACATTAAAACACACTAACTAGAACACAGTTAAGGACTACGGTTTAATGTAATGATAATGAAGTCAACATACTTTTGGTCCTGCAAGCCAGTGTTCTTCATAAATAAGTATTTATCTATTCTCGAAAAGGGGCAGGAGTATTTGGTGTAATCCCATAGCTCGGTGAACAGCGCTTGGATTTGCGCCTTCTCTGGATACTCGTCGAAGAATGAATGGATCATGTTGTTCTGGCTGTGTGTGAATGCGTTCGTCTCCTCGGAATCCGGGTCTTCTAGCCAACGGTAAAGCTCTGCTATCTGTCGAATGTTGAAACATAATATATATGAAGTTGTCTCGTCGATCTAGTGGTTAGTGTTGTAATCAGGAATTATTAAATGTTAACTACGAACATTATATTCTTCGCCTGACACACTCTTGATCGGATTTTAATAATTATAATATGAACACAGTAACACAGTAAAGTAAAAATCTTTTACATATTTGGATTTCAAAAAAGAGTACAGGTATAAAGCAATTTTATGATTAAAATTACTACTTAAGATTGAAAGTATTAGTATCGCTTTCATCTGTTGCCTCTATTCGATCCAATTTTTATACACAATATGCTATATATATAAATATGTAGAACTGTCTGCTTATACACAACCAAATTTCATTTGGTATTCTATAACTATGTATATAATTCAGAATAATCAATCTCCCCTTCACATTTAACACACTGCTTGCTCTAAAATATCTAATACTGCTGTATATACAATAGATTGTCTTGTGACAGACTTGCATATTGGCAAGTGATCAAGGGGGAGTTGATAAAACACTCTACAACCTAAATCTGCTGAATATGGCTCCACAAAATCTACATAAACTTTGAAAGCTGTAAAGGGAGTAGGTAAAGTTTCTGCAAAGCCAATAGTTTCTAAATTAAACAAAAGGATGACAAAAGAAAGTTCAATTTCTTTTTTGATTTAACCAGTGTCTCATAAACTGAAAAAATAAAGACTTAAAATTATTAACGACATCTGTTGTATTATAATGAAACTATTACGTCTAGTTTGCTACAACATGGTGTAGATGTCGCTGTTACCAAATCAATTAGAGACATCTGTGACACGATTTTGTAACTACTACGAAGTTAATATTCGTACCGACGTAGTTTTGAACACTGTAAATAGATGTCGCAATACATATCCTTAAGAATAACCCGCTTATATAAATTACATAGAGTACCTACTGAAATTTAATTTATAACCTAATTTTATAATGCTGGACATAGGCCTTTCCGAGAGCGCGCCACCACACACGGTCCTCCGCCTTCCTCATCCACCCGCCACCAACGATCCTTTTCAGGTCGTTGGTCCAGCGACCAGGAGGTCATCCTACGCTGCGCTTAATCTATCTATGCGTATATTCAAGTATTATGACCCATTAAAATACAGGCAAAAGAAACAATGCAAAAATATTATGTCAAAAACTTGAAAATAACTAAAGAAGAATGAACACTGTAGAAGAATATACCTTTTAACGAACAAATATTTTATGAAATGACGTGATAAAATTGCAAATTTCCGTTTTAAACCATATTTTTACTTAATCAACTTTCTTCGCAATCGATATTATATTAGCAAATTGATGTGTATAACGTTTGTAATTGAAGCATATCCAATGTCTCATTCCTTACACGTTACAGTTTCCACCCTTCTTCTATACTAATATTATAAAGAGGATAGTTTTGCATTTTTCTATGTTTGTAACGAATAAACTCAAGACTGCGTATATGTATAAAAAATGTCTTTCATTGCATGTGCTGCGAAAATATTAATGACAGAACAAATAAAACGTCTACAATATGAAGGGTCCACTGCAATATTATTCAGTTGGCAATTAATGATCACTGTCCACTTTGTGTTCATCAACTTAATAATCATCAACACATAGCCGGCTCTCTACAGAGCACGGATCTTCTCTCAGTATGGGAAGGGTTTTGCCATAGTCCACCAGACTCTACACGTGCGGTTTGGTAGACTTCACACACCTTTGAGAACATTAAAACACACTAACTAGAACACAGTTAAGGACTACGGCTTAATGTAATGATAATGAAGTCAACATACTTTTGGTCCTGCAAGCCAGTGTTCTTCATAAATAAGTATTTATCTATTCTCGAAAAGGGGCAGGAGTATTTGGTGTAATCCCATAGCTCGGTGAACAGCGCTTGGATTTGCGCCTTCTCTGGATACTCGTCGAAGAATGAATGGATCATGTTGTTCTGGCTGTGTGTGAATGCGTTCGTCTCCTCGGAATCCGGGTCTTCTAGCCAACGGTAAAGCTCTGCTATCTGTCGAATGTTGAAACATAATATATATGAAGTTGTCTCGTCGATCTAGTGGTTAGTGTTGTAATCAGGAATTATTAAATGTTAACTACGAACATTATATTCTTCGCCTGACACACTCTTGATCGGATTTTAATAATTATAATATGAACACAGTAACACAGTAAAGTAAAAATCTTTTACATATTTGGATTTCAAAAAAGAGTACAGATATAAAGCAATTTTATGATTAAAATTACTACTTAAGATTGAAAGTATTAGTATCGCTTTCATCTGTTGCCTCTATTCGATCCAATTTTTATACACAATATGCTATATATATAAATATGTAGAACTGTCTGCTTATACACAACCAAATTTCATTTGGTATTCTATAACTATGTATATAATTCAGAATAATCAATCTCCCCTTCACATTTAACACACTGCTTGCTCTAAAATATCTAATACTGCTGTATATACAATAGATTGTCTTGTGACAGACTTGCATATTGGCAAGTGATCAAGGGGGATTTGATAAAACACTCTACAACCTAAATCTGCTGAATATGGCTCCACAAAGTCTACATAAACTTTGAAAGCTGTAAAGGGAGTAGGTAAAGTTTCTGCAAAGCCAATAGTTTCTAAGTTAAACGCCATTTAAATTTTGCAAGAACAAACAAAAGGATGACAAAAGAAAGTTCAATTTCTTTTTTGATTTAACCAGTGTCTCATAAACTGAAAAAATAAAGACTTAAAATTATTAACGACATCTGTTGTATTATAATGAAACTATTACGTCTAGTTTGCTACAACATGGTGTAGATGTCGCTGTTACCAAATCAATTAGAGACATCTGTGACACGATTTTGTAACTACTACGAAGTTAATATTCGTACCGACGTAGTTTTGAACACTGTAAATAGATGTCGCAATACATATCCTTAAGAATAACCCGCTTATATAAATTACATAGAGTACCTACTGAAATTTAATTTATAACCTAATTTTATAATGCTGGACATAGGCCTTTCCGAGAGCGCGCCACCACACACGGTCCTCCGCCTTCCTCATCCACCCGCCACCAACGATCCTTTTCAGGTCGTTGGTCCAGCGACCAGGAGGTCGTCCTACGCTGCGCTTAATCTATCTATGCGTATATTCAAGTATTATGACCCATTAAAATACAGGCAAAAGAAACAATGCAAAAATATTATGTCAAAAACTTGAAAATAACTAAAGAAGAATGAACACTGTAGAAGAATATACCTTTTAACGAACAAATATTTTATGAAATGACGTGATAAAATTGCAAATTTCCGTTTTAAACCATATTTTTACTTAATCAACTTTCTTCGCAATCGATATTATATTAGCAAATTGATGTGTATAACGTTTGTAATTGAAGCATATCCAACGTCTCATTCCTTACACGTTACAGTTTCCACCCTTCTTCTATACTAATATTAGAAAGAGGATAGTTTTGCATTTTTCTATGTATGTAACGAATAAACTCAAGACTGCGTATATGTATAAAAAATGTCTTTCATTGCATGTACTGCGAAAATATTAATGACAGAACAAATTAAACGTCTACGATATGAAGGGTCCACTGCAATATTATTCAGTTGGCAATTAATGATCACTGTCCACTTTGTGTTCATCAACCTAATAATCATCAACACATAGCCGGCTCACTACAGAGCACGGATCTTCTCTCAGTATGAGAAGGGTTTTGCCATAGTCCACCAGACTCTACACGTGCGGTTTGGTAGACTTCACACACCTTTGAGAACATTAAAACACACTAACTAGAACACAGTTAAGGACTACGGTTTAATGTAATGATAATGAAGTCAACATACTTTTGGTCCTGCAAGCCAGTGTTCTTCATAAATAAGTATTTATCTATTCTCGAAAAGGGGCAGGAGTATTTGGTGTAATCCCATAGCTCGGTGAACAGCGCTTGGATTTGCGCCTTCTCTGGATACTCGTCGAAGAATGAATGGATCATGTTGTTCTGGCTGTGTGTGAATGCGTTCGTCTCCTCGGAATCCGGGTCTTCTAGCCAACGGTAAAGCTCTGCTATCTGTCGAATGTTGAAACATAATATATATGAAGTTGTCTCGTCGATCTAGTGGTTAGTGTTGTAATCAGGAATTATTAAATGTTAACTACGAACATTATATTCTTCGCCTGACACACTCTTGATCGGATTTTAATAATTATAATATGAACACAGTAACACAGTAAAGTAAAAATCTTTTACATATTTGGATTTCAAAAAAGAGTACAGATATAAAGCAATTTTATGATTAAAATTACTACTTAAGATTGAAAGTATTAGTATCGCTTTCATCTGTTGCCTCTATTCGATCCAATTTTTATACACAATATGCTATATATATAAATATGTAGAACTGTCTGCTTATACACAACCAAATTTCATTTGGTATTCTATAACTATGTATATAATTCAGAATAATCAATCTCCCCTTCACATTTAACACACTGCTTGCTCTAAAATATCTAATACTGCTGTATATACAATAGATTGTCTTGTGACAGACTTGCATATTGGCAAGTGATCAAGGGGGAGTTGATAAAACACTCTACAACCTAAATCTGCTGAATATGGCTCCACAAAGTCTACATAAACTTTGAAAGCTGTAAAGGGAGTAGGTAAAGTTTCTGCAAAGCCAATAGTTTCTAAGTTAAACGCCATTTAAATTTTGCAAGAACAAACAAAGGGATGACAAAAGAAAGTTCAATTTCTTTTTTGATTTAACCAGTGTCTCATAAACTGAAAAAATAAAGACTTAAAATTATTAACGACATCTGTTGTATTATAATGAAACTATTACGTCTAGTTTGCTACAACATGGTGTAGATGTCGCTGTTACCAAATCAATTAGAGACATCTGTGACACGATTTTGTAACTACTACGAAGTTAATATTCGTACCGACGTAGTTTTGAACACTGTAAATAGATGTCGCAATACATATCCTTAAGAATAACCCGCTTATATAAATTACATAGAGTACCTACTGAAATTTAATTTATAACCTAATTTTATAATGCTGGACATAGGCCTTTCCGAGAGCGCGCCACCACACACGGTCCTCCGCCTTCCTCATCCACCCGCCACCAACGATCCTTTTCAGGTCGTTGGTCCAGCGACCAGGAGGTCGTCCTACGCTGCGCTTAATCTATCTATGCGTATATTCAAGTATTATGACCCATTAAAATACAGGCAAAAGAAACAATGCAAAAATATTATGTCAAAAACTTGAAAATAACTAAAGAAGAATGAACACTGTAGAAGAATATACCTTTTAACGAACAAATATTTTATGAAATGACGTGATAAAATTGCAAATTTCCGTTTTAAACCATATTTTTACTTAATCAACTTTCTTCGCAATCGATATTATATTAGCAAATTGATGTGTATAACGTTTGTAATTGAAGCATATCCAACGTCTCATTCCTTACACGTTACAGTTTCCACCCTTTTTCTATACTAATATTAGAAAGAGGATAGTTTTGCATTTTTCTATGTATGTAACGAATAAACTCAAGACTGCGTATATGTATAAAAAATGTCTTTCATTGCATGTACTGCGAAAATATTAATGACAGAACAAATTAAACGTCTACGGTATGAAGGGTCCACTGCAATATTATTCAGTTGGCAATTAATGATCACTGTCCACTTTGTGTTCATCAACCTAATAATCATCAACACATAGCCGGCTCACTACAGAGCACGGATCTTCTCTCAGTATGAGAAGGGTTTTGCCATAGTCCACCAGACTCTACACGTGCGGTTTGGTAGACTTCACACACCTTTGAGAACATTAAAACACTAACTAGAACACAGTTAAGGACTACGGTTTAATGTAATGATAATGAAGTCAACATACTTTTGGTCCTGCAAGCCAGTGTTCTTCATAAATAAGTATTTATCTATTCTCGAAAAGGGGCAGGAGTATTTGGTGTAATCCCATAGCTCGGTGAACAGCGCTTGGATTTGCGCCTTCTCTGGATACTCGTCGAAGAATGAATGGATCATGTTGTTCTGGCTGTGTGTGAATGCGTTCGTCTCCTCGGAATCCGGGTCTTCTAGCCAACGGTAAAGCTCTGCTATCTGTCGAATGTTGAAACATAATATATATGAAGTTGTCTCGTCGATCTAGTGGTTAGTGTTGTAATCAGGAATTATTAAATGTTAACTACGAACATTATATTCTTCGCCTGACACACTCTTGATCGGATTTTAATAATTATAATATGAATCATGTAACACAGTAAAGTAAAAATCTTTTACATATTTGGATTTCAAAAAAGAGTACAGATATAAAGCAATTTTATGATTAAAATTACTACTTAAGATTGAAAGTATTAGTATCGCTTTCATCTGTTGCCTCTATTCGATCCAATTTTTATACACAATATGCTATATATATAAATATGTAGAACTGTCTGCTTATACACAACCAAATTTCATTTGGTATTCTATAACTATGTATATAATTCAGAATAATCAATCTCCCCTTCACATTTAACACACTGCTTGCTCTAAAATATCTAATACTGCTGTATATACAATAGATTGTCTTGTGACAGACTTGCATATTGGCAAGTGATCAAGGGGGAGTTGATAAAACACTCTACAACCTAAATCTGCTGAATATGGCTCCACAAAGTCTACATAAACTTTGAAAGCTGTAAAGGGAGTAGGTAAAGTTTCTGCAAAGCCAATAGTTTCTAAGTTAAACGCCATTTAAATTTTGCAAGAACAAACAAAAGGATGACAAAAGAAAGTTCAATTTCTTTTTTGATTTAACCAGTGTCTCATAAACTGAAAAAATAAAGACTTAAAATTATTAACGACATCTGTTGTATTATAATGAAACTATTACGTCTAGTTTGCTACAACATGGTGTAGATGTCGCTGTTACCAAATCAATTAGAGACATCTGTGACACGATTTTGTAACTACTACGAAGTTAATATTCGTACCGACGTAGTTTTGAACACTGTAAATAGATGTCGCAATACATATTCTTAAGAATAACCCGCTTATATAAATTACGTAGAGTACCTACTGAAATTTAATTTATAGTCTAATTTTATAATGCTGGACATGGGCCTTCCCGAGAGCGCGCAACCACACACGGTCCTCCGCCTTCCTCATCCACCCGCCACCAACGATCCTTTTCAGGTCGTTGGTCCAGCGACCAGGAGGTCGTCCTACGCTGCGCTTAATCTATCTATGCGTATATTCAAGTATTATGACCCATTAAAATACAGGCAAAAGAAACAATGCAAAAATATTATGTCAAAAACTTGAAAATAACTAAAGAAGAATGCACACTGTAGAAGAATATACCTTTTAACGAACAAATATTTTATGAAATGACGTGATAAAATTGCAAATTTCCGTTTTAAACCATATTTTTACTTAATCAACTTTCTTCGCAATCGATATTATATTAGTAAATTGATGTGTATAACGTTTGTAATTGAAGCATATCCAATGTCTCATTCCTTACACGTTACAGTTTCCACCCTTCTTCTATACTAATATTATAAAGAGGATAGTTTTGCATTTTTCTATGTATGTAACGAATAAACTCAAGACTGCGTATATGTATAAAAAATGTCTTTCATTGCATGTACTGCGAAAATATTAATGACAGAACAAATTAAACGTCTACGGTATGAAGGGTCCACTGCAATATTATTCAGTTGGCAATTAATGATCACTGTCCACTCTGTGTTCATCAACCTAATAATCATCAACACATAGCCGGCTCACTACAGAGCACGGATCTTCTCTCAGTATGAGAAGGGTTTTGCCATAGTCCACCAGACTCTACACGTGCGGTTTGGTAGACTTCACACACCTTTGAGAACATTAAAACACTAACTAGAACACAGTTAAGGACTACGGTTTAATGTAATGATAATGAAGTCAACATACTTTTGGTCCTGCAAGCCAGTGTTCTTCATAAATAAGTATTTATCTATTCTCGAAAAGGGGCAGGAGTATTTGGTGTAATCCCATAGCTCGGTGAACAGCGCTTGGATTTGCGCCTTCTCTGGATACTCGTCGAAGAATGAATGGATCATGTTGTTCTGGCTGTGTGTGAATGCGTTCGTCTCCTCGGAATCCGGGTCTTCTAGCCAACGGTAAAGCTCTGCTATCTGTCGAATGTTGAAACATAATATATATGAAGTTGTCTCGTCGATCTAGTGGTTAGTGTTGTAATCAGGAATTATTAAATGTTAACTACGAACATTATATTCTTCGCCTGACACACTCTTGATCGGATTTTAATAATTATAATATGAATCATGTAACACAGTAAAGTAAAAATCTTTTACATATTTGGATTTCAAAAAAGAGTACAGATATAAAGCAATTTTATGATTAAAATTACTACTTAAGATTGAAAGTATTAGTATCGCTTTCATCTGTTGCCTCTATTCGATCCAATTTTTATACACAATATGCTATATATATAAATATGTAGAACTGTCTGCTTATACACAACCAAATTTCATTTGGTATTCTATAACTATGTATATAATTCAGAATAATCAATCTCCCCTTCACATTTAACACACTGCTTGCTCTAAAATATCTAATACTGCTGTATATACAATAGATTGTCTTGTGACAGACTTGCATATTGGCAAGTGATCAAGGGGGAGTTGATAAAACACTCTACAACCTAAATCTGCTGAATATGGCTCCACAAAGTCTACATAAACTTTGAAAGCTGTAAAGGGAGTAGGTAAAGTTTCTGCAAAGCCAATAGTTTCTAAGTTAAACGCCATTTAAATTTTGCAAGAACAAACAAAAGGATGACAAAAGAAAGTTCAATTTCTTTTTTGATTTAACCAGTGTCTCATAAACTGAAAAAATAAAGACTTAAAATTATTAACGACATCTGTTGTATTATAATGAAACTATTACGTCTAGTTTGCTACAACATGGTGTAGATGTCGCTGTTACCAAATCAATTAGAGACATCTGTGACACGATTTTGTAACTACTACGAAGTTAATATTCGTACCGACGTAGTTTTGAACACTGTAAATAGATGTCGCAATACATATCCTTAAGAATAACCCGCTTATATAAATTACATAGAGTACCTACTGAAATTTAATTTATAACCTAATTTTATAATGCTGGACATGGGCCTTTCCGAGAGCGCGCCACCACACACGGTCCTCCGCCTTCCTCATCCACCCGCCACCAACGATCCTTTTCAGGTCGTTGGTCCAGCGACCAGGAGGTCGTCCTACGCTGCGCTTAATCTATCTATGCGTATATTCAAGTATTATGACCCATTAAAATACAGGCAAAAGAAACAATGCAAAAATATTATGTCAAAAACTTGAAAATAACTAAAGAAGAATGCACACTGTAGAAGAATATACCTTTTAACGAACAAATATTTTATGAAATGACGTGATAAAATTGCAAATTTCCGTTTTAAACCATATTTTTACTTAATCAACTTTCTTCGCATACGATATTATATTAGCAAATTGATGTGTATAACGTTTGTAATTGAAGCATATCCAACGTCTCATTCCTTACACGTTACAGTTTCCACCCTTCTTCTATACTAATATTAGAAAGAGGATAGTTTTGCATTTTTCTATGTATGTAACGAATAAACTCAAGACTGCGTATATGTATAAAAAATGTCTTTCATTGCATGTACTGCGAAAATATTAATGACAGAACAAATTAAACGTCTACGGTATGAAGGGTCCACTGCAATATTATTCAGTTGGCAATTAATGATCACTGTCCACTCTGTGTTCATCAACCTAATAATCATCAACACATAGCCGGCTCACTACAGAGCACGGATCTTCTCTCAGTATGAGAAGGGTTTTGCCATAGTCCACCAGACTCTACACGTGCGGTTTGGTAGACTTCACACACCTTTGAGAACATTAAAACACTAACTAGAACACAGTTAAGGACTACGGTTTAATGTAATGATAATGAAGTCAACATACTTTTGGTCCTGCAAGCCAGTGTTCTTCATAAATAAGTATTTATCTATTCTCGAAAAGGGGCAGGAGTATTTGGTGTAATCCCATAGCTCGGTGAACAGCGCTTGGATTTGCGCCTTCTCTGGATACTCGTCGAAGAATGAATGGATCATGTTGTTCTGGCTGTGTGTGAATGCGTTCGTCTCCTCGGAATCCGGGTCTTCTAGCCAACGGTAAAGCTCTGCTATCTGTCGAATGTTGAAACATAATATATATGAAGTTGTCTCGTCGATCTAGTGGTTAGTGTTGTAATCAGGAATTATTAAATGTTAACTACGAACATTATATTCTTCGCCTGACACACTCTTGATCGGATTTTAATAATTATAATATGAACACAGTAACACAGTAAAGTAAAAATCTTTTACATATTTGGATTTCAAAAAAGAGTACAGATATAAAGCAATTTTATGATTAAAATTACTACTTAAGATTGAAAGTATTAGTATCGCTTTCATCTGTTGCCTCTATTCGATCCAATTTTTATACACAATATGCTATATATATAAATATGTAGAACTGTCTGCTTATACACAACCAAATTTCATTTGGTATTCTATAACTATGTATATAATTCAGAATAATCTAAAATTTTGCTCTAAAATATCTAATACTGCTGTATATACAATAGATTGTCTTGTGACACACTTGCATATTGGCAAGTGATCAAGGGGGAGTTGATAAAACACTCTACAACCTAAATCTGCTGAATATGGCTCCACAAAGTCTACATAAACTTTGAAAGCTGTAAAGGGAGTAGGTAAAGTTTCTGCAAAGCCAATAGTTTCTAAGTTAAACGCCATTTAAATTTTGCAAGAACAAACAAAGGGATGACAAAAGAAAGTTCAATTTCTTTTTTGATTTAACCAGTGTCTCATAAACTGAAAAAATAAAGACTTAAAATTATTAACGACATCTGTTGTATTATAATGAAACTATTACGTCTAGTTTGCTACAACATGGTGTAGATGTCGCTGTTACCAAATCAATTAGAGACATCTGTGACACGATTTTGTAACTACTACGAAGTTAATATTCGTACCGACGTAGTTTTGAACACTGTAAATAGATGTCGCAATACATATCCTTAAGAATAACCCGCTTATATAAATTACATAGAGTACCTACTGAAATTTAATTTATAACCTAATTTTATAATGCTGGACATAGGCCTTTCCGAGAGCGCGCCACCACACACGGTCCTCCGCCTTCCTCATCCACCCGCCACCAACGATCCTTTTCAGGTCGTTGGTCCAGCGACCAGGAGGTCGACCTACGCTGCGCTTTATCTATCTATGCGTATATTCAAGTATTATGACCCATTAAAATACAGGCAAAAGAAACAATGCAAAAATATTATGTCAAAAACTTGAAAATAACTAAAGAAGAATGAACACTGTAGAAGAATATACCTTTTAACGAACAAATATTTTATGAAATGACGTGATAAAATTGCAAATTTCCGTTTTAAACCATATTTTTACTTAATCAACTTTCTTCGCAATCGATATTATATTAGCAAATTGATGTGTATAACGTTTGTAATTGAAGCATATCCAACGTCTCATTCCTTACACGTTACAGTTTCCACCCTTCTTCTATACTAATATTAGAAAGAGGATAGTTTTGCATTTTTCTATGTATGTAACGAATAAACTCAAGACTGCGTATATGTATAAAAAATGTCTTTCATTGCATGTACTGCGAAAATATTAATGACAGAACAAATTAAACGTCTACGATATGAAGGGTCCACTGCAATATTATTCAGTTGGCAATTAATGATCACTGTCCACTTTGTGTTCATCAACCTAATAATCATCAACACATAGCCGGCTCACTACAGAGCACGGATCTTCTCTCAGTATGAGAAGGGTTTTGCCATAGTCCACCAGACTCTACACGTGCGGTTTGGTAGACTTCACACACCTTTGAGAACATTAAAACACACTAACTAGAACACAGTTAAGGACTACGGTTTAATGTAATGATAATGAAGTCAACATACTTTTGGTCCTGCAAGCCAGTGTTCTTCATAAATAAGTATTTATCTATTCTCGAAAAGGGGCAGGAGTATTTGGTGTAATCCCATAGCTCGGTGAACAGCGCTTGGATTTGCGCCTTCTCTGGATACTCGTCGAAGAATGAATGGATCATGTTGTTCTGGCTGTGTGTGAATGCGTTCGTCTCCTCGGAATCCGGGTCTTCTAGCCAACGGTAAAGCTCTGCTATCTGTCGAATGTTGAAACATAATATATATGAAGATGTCTCGTCGATCTAGTGGTTAGTGTTGTAATCAGGAATTATTAAATGTTAACTACGAACATTATATTCTTCGCCTGACACACTCTTGATCGGATTTTAATAATTATAATATGAACACAGTAACACAGTAAAGTAAAAATCTTTTACATATTTGGATTTCAAAAAAGAGTACAGGTATAAAGCAATTTTATGATTAAAATTACTACTTAAGATTGAAAGTATTAGTATCGCTTTCATCTGTTGCCTCTATTCGATCCAATTTTTATACACAATATGCTATATATATAAATATGTAGAACTGTCTGCTTATACACAACCAAATTTCATTTGGTATTCTATAACTATGTATATAATTCAGAATAATCAATCTCCCCTTCACATTTAACACACTGCTTGCTCTAAAATATATAATACTGCTGTATATACAATAGATTGTCTTGTGACAGACTTGCATATTGGCAAGTGATCAAGGGGGAGTTGATAAAACACTCTACAACCTAAATCTGCTGAATATGGCTCCACAAAATCTACATAAACTTTGAAAGCTGTAAAGGGAGTAGGTAAAGTTTCTGCAAAGCCAATAGTTTCTAAGTTAAACGCCATTTAAATTTTGCAAGAACAAACAAAAGGATGACAAAAGAAAGTTCAATTTCTTTTTTGATTTAACCAGTGTCTCATAAACTGAAAAAATAAAGACTTAAAATTATTAACGACATCTGTTGTATTATAATGAAACTATTACGTCTAGTTTGCTTCAACATGGTGTAGATGTCGCTGTTGTCAAATCAATTAGAGACATCTGTGACACGATTTTGTAACTACTACGAAGTTAATATTCGTACCGACGTAGTTTTGAACACTGTAAATAGATGTCGCAATACATATCCTTAAGAATAACCCGCTTATATAAATTACATAGAGTACCTACTGAAATTTAATTTATAACCTAATTTTATAATGCTGGACATAGGCCTTTCCGAGAGCGCGCCACCACACACGGTCCTCCGCCTTCCTCATCCACCCGCCACCAACGATCCTTTTCAGGTCGTTGGTCCAGCGACCAGGAGGTCGTCCTACGCTGCGCTTAATCTATCTATGCGTATATTCAAGTATTATGACCCATTAAAATACAGGCAAAAGAAACAATGCAAAAATATTATGTCAAAAACTTGAAAATAACTAAAGAAGAATGAACACTGTAGAAGAATATACCTTTTAACGAACAAATATTTTATGAAATGACGTGATAAAATTGCAAATTTCCGTTTTAAACCATATTTTTACTTAATCAACTTTCTTCGCAATCGATATTATATTAGCAAATTGATGTGTATAACGTTTGTAATTGAAGCATATCCAACGTCTCATTCCTTACACGTTACAGTTTCCACCCTTCTTCTATACTAATATTAGAAAGAGGATAGTTTTGCATTTTTCTATGTATGTAACGAATAAACTCAAGACTGCGTATATGTATAAAAAATGTCTTTCATTGCATGTACTGCGAAAATATTAATGACAGAACAAATTAAACGTCTACGATATGAAGGGTCCACTGCAATATTATTCAGTTGGCAATTAATGATCACTGTCCACTTTGTGTTCATCAACCTAATAATCATCAACACATAGCCGGCTCACTACAGAGCACGGATCTTCTCTCAGTATGAGAAGGGTTTTGCCATAGTCCACCAGACTCTACACGTGCGGTTTGGTAGACTTCACACACCTTTGAGAACATTAAAACACACTAACTAGAACACAGTTAAGGACTACGGTTTAATGTAATGATAATGAAGTCAACATACTTTTGGTCCTGCAAGCCAGTGTTCTTCATAAATAAGTATTTATCTATTCTCGAAAAGGGGCAGGAGTATTTGGTGTAATCCCATAGCTCGGTGAACAGCGCTTGGATTTGCGCCTTCTCTGGATACTCGTCGAAGAATGAATGGATCATGTTGTTCTGGCTGTGTGTGAATGCGTTCGTCTCCTCGGAATCCGGGTCTTCTAGCCAACGGTAAAGCTCTGCTATCTGTCGAATGTTGAAACATAATATATATGAAGTTGTCTCGTCGATCTAGTGGTTAGTGTTGTAATCAGGAATTATTAAATGTTAACTACGAACATTATATTCTTCGCCTGACACACTCTTGATCGGATTTTAATAATTATAATAGGAATCATGTAACACAGTAAAGTAAAAATCTTTTACATATTTGGATTTCAAAAAAGAGTACAGATATAAAGCAATTTTATGATTAAAATTACTACTTAAGATTGAAAGTATTAGTATCGCTTTCATCTGTTGCCTCTATTCGATCCAATTTTTATACACAATATGCTATATATATAAATATGTAGAACTGTCTGCTTATACACAACCAAATTTCATTTGGTATTCTATAACTATGTATATAATTCAGAATAATCAATCTCCCCTTCACATTTAACACACTGCTTGCTCTAAAATATCTAATACTGCTGTATATACAATAGATTGTCTTGTGACAGACTTGCATATTGGCAAGTGATCAAGGGGGAGTTGATAAAACACTCTACAACCTAAATCTGCTGAATATGGCTCCACAAAGTCTACATAAACTTTGAAAGCTGTAAAGGGAGTAGGTAAAGTTTCTGCAAAGCCAATAGTTTCTAAGTTAAACGCCATTTAAATTTTGCAAGAACAAACAAAGGGATGACAAAAGAAAGTTCAATTTCTTTTTTGATTTAACCAGTGTCTCATAAACTGAAAAAATAAAGACTTAAAATTATTAACGACATCTGTTGTATTATAATGAAACTATTACGTCTAGTTTGCTACAACATGGTGTAGATGTCGCTGTTACCAAATCAATTAGAGACATCTGTGACACGATTTTGTAACTACTACGAAGTTAATATTCGTACCGACGTAGTTTTGAACACTGTAAATAGATGTCGCAATACATATCCTTAAGAATAACCCGCTTATATAAATTACATAGAGTACCTACTGAAATTTAATTTATAACCTAATTTTATAATGCTGGACATAGGCCTTTCCGAGAGCGCGCCACCACACACGGTCCTCCGCCTTCCTCATCCACCCGCCACCAACGATCCTTTTCAGGTCGTTGGTCCAGCGACCAGGAGGTCGTCCTACGCTGCGCTTAATCTATCTATGCGTATATTCAAGTATTATGACCCATTAAAATACAGGCAAAAGAAACAATGCAAAAATATTATGTCAAAAACTTGAAAATAACTAAAGAAGAATGAACACTGTAGAAGAATATACCTTTTAACGAACAAATATTTTATGAAATGACGTGATAAAATTGCAAATTTCCGTTTTAAACCATATTTTTACTTAATCAACTTTCTTCGCAATCGATATTATATTAGCAAATTGATGTGTATAACGTTTGTAATTGAAGCATATCCAATGTCTCATTCCTTACAGGTTACAGTTTCCACCCTTCTTCTATACTAATATTAGAAAGAGGATAGTTTTGCATTTTTCTATGTATGTAACGAATAAACTCAAGACTGCGTATATGTATAAAAAATGTCTTTCATTGCATGTACTGCGAAAATATTAATGACAGAACAAATTAAACGTCTACGATATGAAGGGTCCACTGCAATATTATTCAGTTGGCAATTAATGATCACTGTCCACTTTGTGTTCATCAACCTTATAATCATCAACACATAGCCGGCTCACTACAGAGCACGGATCTTCTCTCAGTATGAGAAGGGTTTTGCCATAGTCCACCAGACTCGACACGTGCGGTTTGGTAGACTTCACACACCTTTGAGAACATTAAAACACACTAACTAGAACACAGTTAAGGACTACGGTTTAATGTAATGATAATGAAGTCAACATACTTTTGGTCCTGCAAGCCAGTGTTCTTCATAAATAAGTATTTATCTATTCTCGAAAAGGGGCAGGAGTATTTGGTGTAATCCCATAGCTCGGTGAACAGCGCTTGGATTTGCGCCTTCTCTGGATACTCGTCGAAGAATGAATGGATCATGTTGTTCTGGCTGTGTGTGAATGCGTTCGTCTCCTCGGAATCCGGGTCTTCTAGCCAACGGTAAAGCTCTGCTATCTGTCGAATGTTGAAACATAATATATATGAAGTTGTCTCGTCGATCTAGTGGTTAGTGTTGTAATCAGGAATTATTAAATGTTAACTACGAACATTATATTCTTCGCCTGACACACTCTTGATCGGATTTTAATAATTATAATATGAACACAGTAACACAGTAAAGTAAAAATCTTTTACATATTTGGATTTCAAAAAAGAGTACAGGTATAAAGCAATTTTATGATTAAAATTACTACTTAAGATTGAAAGTATTAGTATCGCTTTCATCTGTTGCCTCTATTCGATCCAATTTTTATACACAATATGCTATATATATAAATATGTAGAACTGTCTGCTTATACACAACCAAATTTCATTTGGTATTCTATAACTATGTATATAATTCAGAATAATCAATCTCCCCTTCACATTTAACACACTGCTTGCTCTAAAATATCTAATACTGCTGTATATACAATAGATTGTCTTGTGACAGACTTGCATATTGGCAAGTGATCAAGGGGGAGTTGATAAAACACTCTACAACCTAAATCTGCTGAATATGGCTCCACAAAATCTACATAAACTTTGAAAGCTGTAAAGGGAGTAGGTAAAGTTTCTGCAAAGCCAATAGTTTCTAAATTAAACAAAAGGATGACAAAAGAAAGTTCAATTTCTTTTTTGATTTAACCAGTGTCTCATAAACTGAAAAAATAAAGACTTAAAATTATTAACGACATCTGTTGTATTATAATGAAACTATTACGTCTAGTTTGCTACAACATGGTGTAGATGTCGCTGTTACCAAATCAATTAGAGACATCTGTGACACGATTTTGTAACTACTACGAAGTTAATATTCGTACCGACGTAGTTTTGAACACTGTAAATAGATGTCGCAATACATATCCTTAAGAATAACCCGCTTATATAAATTACATAGAGTACCTACTGAAATTTAATTTATAACCTAATTTTATAATGCTGGACATAGGCCTTTCCGAGAGCGCGCCACCACACACGGTCCTCCGCCTTCCTCATCCACCCGCCACCAACGATCCTTTTCAGGTCGTTGGTCCAGCGACCAGGAGGTCATCCTACGCTGCGCTTAATCTATCTATGCGTATATTCAAGTATTATGACCCATTAAAATACAGGCAAAAGAAACAATGCAAAAATATTATGTCAAAAACTTGAAAATAACTAAAGAAGAATGAACACTGTAGAAGAATATACCTTTTAACGAACAAATATTTTATGAAATGACGTGATAAAATTGCAAATTTCCGTTTTAAACCATATTTTTACTTAATCAACTTTCTTCGCAATCGATATTATATTAGCAAATTGATGTGTATAACGTTTGTAATTGAAGCATATCCAATGTCTCATTCCTTACACGTTACAGTTTCCACCCTTCTTCTATACTAATATTATAAAGAGGATAGTTTTGCATTTTTCTATGTTTGTAACGAATAAACTCAAGACTGCGTATATGTATAAAAAATGTCTTTCATTGCATGTGCTGCGAAAATATTAATGACAGAACAAATAAAACGTCTACAATATGAAGGGTCCACTGCAATATTATTCAGTTGGCAATTAATGATCACTGTCCACTTTGTGTTCATCAACTTAATAATCATCAACACATAGCCGGCTCTCTACAGAGCACGGATCTTCTCTCAGTATGGGAAGGGTTTTGCCATAGTCCACCAGACTCTACACGTGCGGTTTGGTAGACTTCACACACCTTTGAGAACATTAAAACACACTAACTAGAACACAGTTAAGGACTACGGCTTAATGTAATGATAATGAAGTCAACATACTTTTGGTCCTGCAAGCCAGTGTTCTTCATAAATAAGTATTTATCTATTCTCGAAAAGGGGCAGGAGTATTTGGTGTAATCCCATAGCTCGGTGAACAGCGCTTGGATTTGCGCCTTCTCTGGATACTCGTCGAAGAATGAATGGATCATGTTGTTCTGGCTGTGTGTGAATGCGTTCGTCTCCTCGGAATCCGGGTCTTCTAGCCAACGGTAAAGCTCTGCTATCTGTCGAATGTTGAAACATAATATATATGAAGTTGTCTCGTCGATCTAGTGGTTAGTGTTGTAATCAGGAATTATTAAATGTTAACTACGAACATTATATTCTTCGCCTGACACACTCTTGATCGGATTTTAATAATTATAATATGAACACAGTAACACAGTAAAGTAAAAATCTTTTACATATTTGGATTTCAAAAAAGAGTACAGATATAAAGCAATTTTATGATTAAAATTACTACTTAAGATTGAAAGTATTAGTATCGCTTTCATCTGTTGCCTCTATTCGATCCAATTTTTATACACAATATGCTATATATATAAATATGTAGAACTGTCTGCTTATACACAACCAAATTTCATTTGGTATTCTATAACTATGTATATAATTCAGAATAATCAATCTCCCCTTCACATTTAACACACTGCTTGCTCTAAAATATCTAATACTGCTGTATATACAATAGATTGTCTTGTGACAGACTTGCATATTGGCAAGTGATCAAGGGGGAGTTGATAAAACACTCTACAACCTAAATCTGCTGAATATGGCTCCACAAAGTCTACATAAACTTTGAAAGCTGTAAAGGGAGTAGGTAAAGTTTCTGCAAAGCCAATAGTTTCTAAGTTAAACGCCATTTAAATTTTGCAAGAACAAACAAAGGGATGACAAAAGAAAGTTCAATTTCTTTTTTGATTTAACCAGTGTCTCATAAACTGAAAAAATAAAGACTTAAAATTATTAACGACATCTGTTGTATTATAATGAAACTATTACGTCTAGTTTGCTACAACATGGTGTAGATGTCGCTGTTACCAAATCAATTAGAGACATCTGTGACACGATTTTGTAACTACTACGAAGTTAATATTCGTACCGACGTAGTTTTGAACACTGTAAATAGATGTCGCAATACATATCCTTAAGAATAACCCGCTTATATAAATTACATAGAGTACCTACTGAAATTTAATTTATAACCTAATTTTATAATGCTGGACATAGGCCTTTCCGAGAGCGCGCCACCACACACGGTCCTCCGCCTTCCTCATCCACCCGCCACCAACGATCCTTTTCAGGTCGTTGGTCCAGCGACCAGGAGGTCGTCCTACGCTGCGCTTAATCTATCTATGCGTATATTCAAGTATTATGACCCATTAAAATACAGGCAAAAGAAACAATGCAAAAATATTATGTCAAAAACTTGAAAATAACTAAAGAAGAATGAACACTGTAGAAGAATATACCTTTTAACGAACAAATATTTTATGAAATGACGTGATAAAATTGCAAATTTCCGTTTTAAACCATATTTTTACTTAATCAACTTTCTTCGCAATCGATATTATATTAGCAAATTGATGTGTATAACGTTTGTAATTGAAGCATATCCAATGTCTCATTCCTTACACGTTACAGTTTCCACCCTTCTTCTATACTAATATTATAAAGAGGATAGTTTTGCATTTTTCTATGTTTGTAACGAATAAACTCAAGACTGCGTATATGTATAAAAAATGTCTTTCATTGCATGTACTGCGAAAATATTAATGACAGAACAAATTAAACGTCTACGATATGAAGGGTCCACTGCAATATTATTCAGTTGGCAATTAATGATCACTGTCCACTTTGTGTTCATCAACCTAATAATCATCAACACATAGCCGGCTCACTACAGAGCACGGATCTTCTCTCAGTATGAGAAGGGTTTTGCCATAGTCCACCAGACTCTACACGTGCGGTTTGGTAGACTTCACACACCTTTGAGAACATTAAAACACACTAACTAGAACACAGTTAAGGACTACGGTTTAATGTAATGATAATGAAGTCAACATACTTTTGGTCCTGCAAGCCAGTGTTCTTCATAAATAAGTATTTATCTATTCTCGAAAAGGGGCAGGAGTATTTGGTGTAATCCCATAGCTCGGTGAACAGCGCTTGGATTTGCGCCTTCTCTGGATACTCGTCGAAGAATGAATGGATCATGTTGTTCTGGCTGTGTGTGAATGCGTTCGTCTCCTCGGAATCCGGGTCTTCTAGCCAACGGTAAAGCTCTGCTATCTGTCGAATGTTGAAACATAATATATATGAAGATGTCTCGTCGATCTAGTGGTTAGTGTTGTAATCAGGAATTATTAAATGTTAACTACGAACATTATATTCTTCGCCTGACACACTCTTGATCGGATTTTAATAATTATAATATGAACACAGTAACACAGTAAAGTAAAAATCTTTTACATATTTGGATTTCAAAAAAGAGTACAGGTATAAAGCAATTTTATGATTAAAATTACTACTTAAGATTGAAAGTATTAGTATCGCTTTCATCTGTTGCCTCTATTCGATCCAATTTTTATACACAATATGCTATATATATAAATATGTAGAACTGTCTGCTTATACACAACCAAATTTCATTTGGTATTCTATAACTATGTATATAATTCAGAATAATCAATCTCCCC
Source organism: Lasiommata megera (assembly GCA_928268935.1). NCBI lineage: Eukaryota > Metazoa > Arthropoda > Insecta > Lepidoptera > Nymphalidae > Lasiommata > Lasiommata megera. The sequence goes on along the minus strand of OV743307.1, from coordinate 18,707,930 downwards.
TTCACATTTAACACACTGCTTGCTCTAAAATATCTAATACTGCTGTATATACAATAGATTGTCTTGTGACAGACTTGCATATTGGCAAGTGATCAAGGGGGAGTTGATAAAACACTCTACAACCTAAATCTGCTGAATATGGCTCCACAAAATCTACATAAACTTTGAAAGCTGTAAAGGGAGTAGGTAAAGTTTCTGCAAAGCCAATAGTTTCTAAGTTAAACGCCATTTAAATTTTGCAAGAACAAACAAAAGGATGACAAAAGAAAGTTCAATTTCTTTTTTGATTTAACCAGTGTCTCATAAACTGAAAAAATAAAGACTTAAAATTATTAACGACATCTGTTGTATTATAATGAAACTATTACGTCTAGTTTGCTTCAACATGGTGTAGATGTCGCTGTTGTCAAATCAATTAGAGACATCTGTGACACGATTTTGTAACTACTACGAAGTTAATATTCGTACCGACGTAGTTTTGAACACTGTAAATAGATGTCGCAATACATATCCTTAAGAATAAATTATTGACGCGTCAAAAGTGCCTTTTTAAGGACTATTTGAATAAAGATTATTTTGAATTTGAATTTTGAATTTGAATAACCCGCTTATATAAATTACATAGAGTACCTACTGAAATTTAATTTATAACCTAATTTTATAATGCTGGACATAGGCCTTTCCGAGAGCGCGCCACCACACACGGTCCTCCGCCTTCCTCATCCACCCGCCACCAACGATCCTTTTCAGGTCGTTGGTCCAGCGACCAGGAGGTCGACCTACGCTGCGCTTTATCTATCTATGCGTATATTCAAGTATTATGACCCATTAAAATACAGGCAAAAGAAACAATGCAAAAATATTATGTCAAAAACTTGAAAATAACTAAAGAAGAATGAACACTGTAGAAGAATATACCTTTTAACGAACAAATATTTTTATTTATTTATTTATTTATTTATTCATAAGGCATGCCAGCGACAAGTTGTATGTTACATTTTAAATCAGTCTTAATAAGCTAGTGCTGGTGCTGTTACAACTTGTCCATTACAGGCACACTCAGCATTGCCAACAATCTCCGAATACAATTTAATTAATATTTTATAAAAATTTACAATTTAATTATGACATTGGATAATTATTAAGTAAGTATTTAAAATGTCAGGCGAAAAAAGGTTACAAAATGAATAAAATTAAAATTGGGTAAATTAAATTAAAATAAAAAAAAAAAAAAAACAATTAAACAAATCAAAAATTAAACTAATTAAAAATTAAAAAATATTTACATAAATTAATCAAAAAACAAGTACAATTTTTTCTTATAGCTAAATAAATTATCATGAAATATGTCAATGTCAGGGCATGTCAAATTATTATATGTGTTTATTAATCGATTTATTGGGGCCAATTTGCCTAGGTTAGTTTTAGAGTAGTGGGGCTGAAAAACGTTTTTGATAGGATATGTAGAGTGCCTTCGTGACCTAGTGGGTTGCCGAGGAACATGAATGTTGATATACTTCAACAGATTTTATGAAATGACGTGATAAAATTGCAAATTTCCGTTTTAAACCATATTTTTACTTAATCAACTTTCTTCGCAATCGATATTATATTAGCAAATTGATGTGTATAACGTTTGTAATTGAAGCATATCCAATGTCTCATTCCTTACAGGTTACAGTTTCCACCCTTCTTCTATACTAATATTAGAAAGAGGATAGTTTTGCATTTTTCTATGTATGTAACGAATAAACTCAAGACTGCGTATATGTATAAAAAATGTCTTTCATTGCATGTACTGCGAAAATATTAATGACAGAACAAATTAAACGTCTACGATATGAAGGGTCCACTGCAATATTATTCAGTTGGCAATTAATGATCACTGTCCACTTTGTGTTCATCAACCTAATAATCATCAACACATAGCCGGCTCACTACAGAGCACGGATCTTCTCTCAGTATGAGAAGGGTTTTGCCATAGTCCACCAGACTCTACACGTGCGGTTTGGTAGACTTCACACACCTTTGAGAACATTAAAACACACTAACTAGAACACAGTTAAGGACTACGGCTTAATGTAATGATAATGAAGTCAACATACTTTTGGTCCTGCAAGCCAGTGTTCTTCATAAATAAGTATTTATCTATTCTCGAAAAGGGGCAGGAGTATTTGGTGTAATCCCATAGCTCGGTGAACAGCGCTTGGATTTGCGCCTTCTCTGGATACTCGTCGAAGAATGAATGGATCATGTTGTTCTGGCTGTGTGTGAATGCGTTCGTCTCCTCGGAATCCGGGTCTTCTAGCCAACGGTAAAGCTCTGCTATCTGTCGAATGTTGAAACATAATATATATGAAGTTGTCTCGTCGATCTAGTGGTTAGTGTTGTAATCAGGAATTATTAAATGTTAACTACGAACATTATATTCTTCGCCTGACACACTCTTGATCGGATTTTAATAATTATAATATGAACACAGTAACACAGTAAAGTAAAAATCTTTTACATATTTGGATTTCAAAAAAGAGTACAGATATAAAGCAATTTTATGATTAAAATTACTACTTAAGATTGAAAGTATTAGCATCGCTTTCATCTGTTGCCTCTATTCGATCCAATTTTTATACACAATATGCTATATATATAAATATGTAGAACTGTCTGCTTATACACAACCAAATTTCATTTGGTATTCTATAACTATGTATATAATTCAGAATAATCAATCTCCCCTTCACATTTAACACACTGCTTGCTCTAAAATATCTAATACTGCTGTATATACAATAGATTGTCTTGTGACAGACTTGCATATTGGCAAGTGATCAAGGGGGAGTTGATAAAACACTCTACAACCTAAATCTGCTGAATATGGCTCCACAAAGTCTACATAAACTTTGAAAGCTGTTAAGGGAGTAGGTAAAGTTTCTGCAAAGCCAATAGTTTCTAAGTTAAACGCCATTTAAATTTTGCAAGAACAAACAAAGGGATGACAAAAGAAAGTTCAATTTCTTTTTTGATTTAACCAGTGTCTCATAAACTGAAAAAATAAAGACTTAAAATTATTAACGACATCTGTTGTATTATAATGAAACTATTACGTCTAGTTTGCTACAACATGGTGTAGATGTCGCTGTTACCAAATCAATTAGAGACATCTGTGACACGATTTTGTAACTACTACGAAGTTAATATTCGTACCGACGTAGTTTTGAACACTGTAAATAGATGTCGCAATACATATCCTTAAGAATAACCCGCTTATATAAATTACATAGAGTACCTACTGAAATTTAATTTATAACCTAATTTTATAATGCTGGACATAGGCCTTTCCGAGAGCGCGCCACCACACACGGTCCTCCGCCTTCCTCATCCACCCGCCACCAACGATCCTTTTCAGGTCGTTGGTCCAGCGACCAGGAGGTCGTCCTACGCTGCGCTTAATCTATCTATGCGTATATTCAAGTATTATGACCCATTAAAATACAGGCAAAAGAAACAATGCAAAAATATTATGTCAAAAACTTGAAAATACCTAAAGAAGAATGAACACTAGAAGAATATACCTTTTAACGAACAAATATTTTATGAAATGACGTGATAAAATTGCAAATTTCCGTTTTAAACCATATTTTTCCTTAATCAACTTTCTTCGCAATCGATATTATATTAGCAAATTGATGTGTATAACGTTTGTAATTGAAGCATATCCAACGTCTCATTCCTTACACGTTACAGTTTCCACCCTTCTTCTATACTAATATTAGAAAGAGGATAGTTTTGCATTTTTCTATGTATGTAACGAATAAACTCAAGACTGCGTATATAAGAACATTAAAACACTAACTAGAACACAGTTAAGGACTACGGTTTAATGTAATGATAATGAAGTCAACATACTTTTGGTCCTGCAAGCCAGTGTTCTTCATAAATAAGTATTTATCTATTCTCGAAAAGGGGCAGGAGTATTTGGTGTAATCCCATAGCTCGGTGAACAGCGCTTGGATTTGCGCCTTCTCTGGATACTCGTCGAAGAATGAATGGATCATGTTGTTCTGGCTGTGTGTGAATGCGTTCGTCTCCTCGGAATCCGGGTCTTCTAGCCAACGGTAAAGCTCTGCTATCTGTCGAATGTTGAAACATAATATATATGAAGTTGTCTCGTCGATCTAGTGGTTAGTGTTGTAATCAGGAATTATTAAATGTTAACTACGAACATTATATTCTTCGCCTGACACACTCTTGATCGGATTTTAATAATTATAATATGAACACAGTAACACAGCAAAGTAAAAATCTTTTACATATTTGGATTTCAAAAAAGAGTACAGATATAAAGCAATTTTATGATTAAAATTACTACTTAAGATTGAAAGTATTAGTATCGCTTTCATCTGTTGCCTCTATTCGATCCAATTTTTATACACAATATGCTATATATATAAATATGTAGAACTGTCTGCTTATACACAACCAAATTTCATTTGGTATTCTATAACTATGTATATAATTCAGAATAATCAATCTCCCCTTCACATTTAACACACTGCTTGCTCTAAAATATCTAATACTGCTGTATATACAATAGATTGTCTTGTGACAGACTTGCATATTGGCAAGTGATCAAGGGGGAGTTGATAAAACACTCTACAACCTAAATCTGCTGAATATGGCTCCACAAAGTCTACATAAACTTTGAAAGCTGTAAAGGGAGTAGGTAAAGTTTCTGCAAAGCCAATAGTTTCTAAGTTAAACGCCATTTAAATTTTGCAAGAACAAACAAAGGGATGACAAAAGAAAGTTCAATTTCTTTTTTGATTTAACCAGTGTCTCATAAACTGAAAAAATAAAGACTTAAAATTATTAACGACATCTGTTGTATTATAATGAAACTATTACGTCTAGTTTGCTACAACATGGTGTAGATGTCGCTGTTACCAAATCAATTAGAGACATCTGTGACACGATTTTGTAACTACTACGAAGTTAATATTCGTACCGACGTAGTTTTGAACTCTGTAAATAGATGTCGCAATACATATCCTTAAGAATAACCCGCTTATATAAATTACATAGAGTACCTACTGAAATTTAATTTATAACCTAATTTTATAATGCTGGACATAGGCCTTTCCGAGAGCGCGCCACCACACACGGTCCTCCGCCTTCCTCATCCACCCGCCACCAACGATCCTTTTCAGGTCGTTGGTCCAGCGACCAGGAGGTCGTCCTACGCTGCGCTTAATCTATCTATGCGTATATTCAAGTATTATGACCCATTAAAATACAGGCAAAAGAAACAATGCAAAAATATTATGTCAAAAACTTGAAAATAACTAAAGAAGAATGAACACTGTAGAAGAATATACCTTTTAACGAACAAATATTTTATGAAATGACGTGATAAAATTGCAAATTTCCGTTTTAAACCATATTTTTACTTAATCAACTTTCTTCGCAATCGATATTATATTAGCAAATTGATGTGTATAACGTTTGTAATTGAAGCATATCCAATGTCTCATTCCTTACACGTTACAGTTTCCACCCTTCTTCTATACTAATATTATAAAGAGGATAGTTTTGCATTTTTCTATGTTTGTAACGAATAAACTCAAGACTGCGTATATGTATAAAAAATGTCTTTCATTGCATGTACTGCGAAAATATTAATGACAGAACAAATTAAACGTCTACGATATGAAGGGTCCACTGCAATATTATTCAGTTGGCAATTAATGATCACTGTCCACTTTGTGTTCATCAACCTAATAATCATCAAAACATAGCCGGCTCACTACAGAGCACGGATCTTCTCTCAGTATGAGAAGGGTTTTGCCATAGTCCACCAGACTCTACACGTGCGGTTTGGTAGACTTCACACACCTTTGAGAACATTAAAACACACTAACTAGAACACAGTTAAGGACTACGGTTTAATGTAATGATAATGAAGTCAACATACTTTTGGTCCTGCAAGCCAGTGTTCTTCATAAATAAGTATTTATCTATTCTCGAAAAGGGGCAGGAGTATTTGGTGTAATCCCATAGCTCGGTGAACAGCGCTTGGATTTGCGCCTTCTCTGGATACTCGTCGAAGAATGAATGGATCATGTTGTTCTGGCTGTGTGTGAATGCGTTCGTCTCCTCGGAATCCGGGTCTTCTAGCCAACGGTAAAGCTCTGCTATCTGTCGAATGTTGAAACATAATATATATGAAGTTGTCTCGTCGATCTAGTGGTTAGTGTTGTAATCAGGAATTATTAAATGTTAACTACGAACATTATATTCTTCGCCTGACACACTCTTGATCGGATTTTAATAATTATAATATGAACACAGTAACACAGTAAAGTAAAAATCTTTTACATATTTGGATTTCAAAAAAGAGTACAGATATAAAGCAATTTTATGATTAAAATTACTACTTAAGATTGAAAGTATTAGTATCGCTTTCATCTGTTGCCTCTATTCGATCCAATTTTTATACACAATATGCTATATATATAAATATGTAGAACTGTCTGCTTATACACAACCAAATTTCATTTGGTATTCTATAACTATGTATATAATTCAGAATAATCAATCTCCCCTTCACATTTAACACACTTCTTGCTCTAAAATATCTAATACTGCTTTATATACAATAGATTGTCTTGTGACAGACTTGCATATTGGCAAGTGATCAAGGGGGAGTTGATAAAACACTCTACAACCTAAATCTGCTGAATATGGCTCCACAAAGTCTACATAAACTTTGAAAGCTGTAAAGGGAGTAGGTAAAGTTTCTGCTAAGCCAATAGTTTCTAAGTTAAACGCCATTTAAATTTTGCAAGAACAAACAAAGGGATGACAAAAGAAAGTTCAATTTCTTTTTTGATTTAACCAGTGTCTCATAAACTGAAAAAATAAAGACTTAAAATTATTAACGACATCTGTTGTATTATAATGAAACTATTACGTCTAGTTTGCTACAACATGGTGTAGATGTCGCTGTTACCAAATCAATTAGAGACATCTGTGACACGATTTTGTAACTACTACGAAGTTAATATTCGTACCGACGTAGTTTTGAACACTGTAAATAGATGTCGCAATACATATCCTTAAGAATAACCCGCTTATATAAATTACATAGAGTACCTACTGAAATTTAATTTATAACCTAATTTTATAATGCTGGACATAGGCCTTTCCGAGAGCGCGCCACCACACACGGTCCTCCGCCTTCCTCATCCACCCGCCACCAACGATCCTTTTCAGGTCGTTGGTCCAGCGACCAGGAGGTCGTCCTACGCTGCGCTTAATCTATCTATGCGTATATTCAAGTATTATGACCCATTAAAATACAGGCAAAAGAAACAATGCAAAAATATTATGTCAAAAACTTGAAAATAACTAAAGAAGAATGAACACTGTAGAAGAATATACCTTTTAACGAACAAATATTTTATGAAATGACGTGATAAAATTGCAAATTTCCGTTTTAAACCATATTTTTACTTAATCAACTTTCTTCGCAATCGATATTATATTAGCAAATTGATGTGTATAACGTTTGTAATTGAAGCATATCCAACGTCTCATTCCTTACACGTTACAGTTTCCACCCTTCTTCTATACTAATATTAGAAAGAGGATAGTTTTGCATTTTTCTATGTATGTAACGAATAAACTCAAGACTGCGTATATGTATAAAAAATGTCTTTCATTGCATGTACTGCGAAAATATTAATGACAGAACAAATTAAACGTCTACGATATGAAGGGTCCACTGCAATATTATTCAGTTGGCAATTAATGATCACTGTCCACTTTGTGTTCATCAACCTAATAATCATCAACACATAGCCGGCTCACTACAGAGCACGGATCTTCTCTCAGTATGAGAAGGGTTTTGCCATAGTCCACCAGACTCTACACGTGCGGTTTGGTAGACTTCACACACCTTTGAGAACATTAAAACACACTAACTAGAACACAGTTAAGGACTACGGTTTAATGTAATGATAATGAAGTCAACATACTTTTGGTCCTGCAAGCCAGTGTTCTTCATAAATAAGTATTTATCTATTCTCGAAAAGGGGCAGGAGTATTTGGTGTAATCCCATAGCTCGGTGAACAGCGCTTGGATTTGCGCCTTCTCTGGATACTCGTCGAAGAATGAATGGATCATGTTGTTCTGGCTGTGTGTGAATGCGTTCGTCTCCTCGGAATCCGGGTCTTCTAGCCAACGGTAAAGCTCTGCTATCTGTCGAATGTTGAAACATAATATATATGAAGTTGTCTCGTCGATCTAGTGGTTAGTGTTGTAATCAGGAATTATTAAATGTTAACTACGAACATTATATTCTTCGCCTGACACACTCTTGATCGGATTTTAATAATTATAATATGAACACAGTAACACAGTAAAGTAAAAATCTTTTACATATTTGGATTTCAAAAAAGAGTACAGATATAAAGCAATTTTATGATTAAAATTACTACTTAAGATTGAAAGTATTAGTATCGCTTTCATCTGTTGCCTCTATTCGATCCAATTTTTATACACAATATGCTATATATATAAATATGTAGAACTGTCTGCTTATACACAACCAAATTTCATTTGGTATTCTATAACTATGTATATAATTCAGAATAATCAATCTCCCCTTCACATTTAACACACTGCTTGCTCTAAAATATCTAATACTGCTGTATATACAATAGATTGTCTTGTGACAGACTTGCATATTGGCAAGTGATCAAGGGGGAGTTGATAAAACACTCTACAACCTAAATCTGCTGAATATGGCTCCACAAAGTCTACATAAACTTTGAAAGTTGTAAAGGGAGTAGGTAAAGTTTCTGCAAAGCCAATAGTTTCTAAGTTAAACGCCATTTAAATTTTGCAAGAACAAACAAAGGGATGACAAAAGAAAGTTCAATTTCTTTTTTGATTTAACCAGTGTCTCATAAACTGAAAAAATAAAGACTTAAAATTATTAACGACATCTGTTGTATTATAATGAAACTATTACGTCTAGTTTGCTACAACATGGTGTAGATGTCGCTGTTACCAAATCAATTAGAGACATCTGTGACACGATTTTGTAACTACTACGAAGTTAATATTCGTACCGACGTAGTTTTGAACACTGTAAATAGATGTCGCAATACATATCCTTAAGAATAACCCGCTTATATAAATTACATAGAGTACCTACTGAAATTTAATTTATAACCTAATTTTATAATGCTGGACATAGGCCTTTCCGAGAGCGCGCCACCACACACGGTCCTCCGCCTTCCTCATCCACCCGCCACCAACGATCCTTTTCAGGTCGTTGGTCCAGCGACCAGGAGGTCGTCCTACGCTGCGCTTAATCTATCTATGCGTATATTCAAGTATTATGACCCATTAAAATACAGGCAAAAGAAACAATGCAAAAATATTATGTCAAAAACTTGAAAATAACTAAAGAAGAATGAACACTGTAGAAGAATATACCTTTTAACGAACAAATATTTTATGAAATGACGTGATAAAATTGCAAATTTCCGTTTTAAACCATATTTTTACTTAATCAACTTTCTTCGCAATCGATATTATATTAGCAAATTGATGTGTATAACGTTTGTAATTGAAGCATATCCAATGTCTCATTCCTTACAGGTTACAGTTTCCACCCTTCTTCTATACTAATATTAGAAAGAGGATAGTTTTGCATTTTTCTATGTATGTAACGAATAAACTCAAGACTGCGTATATGTATAAAAAATGTCTTTCATTGCATGTACTGCGAAAATATTAATGACAGAACAAATTAAACGTCTACGATATGAAGGGTCCACTGCAATATTATTCAGTTGGCAATTAATGATCACTGTCCACTTTGTGTTCATCAACCTAATAATCATCAACACATAGCCGGCTCACTACAGAGCACGGATCTTCTCTCAGTATGAGAAGGGTTTTGCCATAGTCCACCAGACTCTACACGTGCGGTTTGGTAGACTTCACACACCTTTGAGAACATTAAAACACACTAACTAGAACACAGTTAAGGACTACGGTTTAATGTAATGATAATGAAGTCAACATACTTTTGGTCCTGCAAGCCAGTGTTCTTCATAAATAAGTATTTATCTATTCTCGAAAAGGGGCAGGAGTATTTGGTGTAATCCCATAGCTCGGTGAACAGCGCTTGGATTTGCGCCTTCTCTGGATACTCGTCGAAGAATGAATGGATCATGTTGTTCTGGCTGTGTGTGAATGCGTTCGTCTCCTCGGAATCCGGGTCTTCTAGCCAACGGTAAAGCTCTGCTATCTGTCGAATGTTGAAACATAATATATATGAAGTTGTCTCGTCGATCTAGTGGTTAGTGTTGTAATCAGGAATTATTAAATGTTAACTACGAACATTATATTCTTCGCCTGACACACTCTTGATCGGATTTTAATAATTATAATATGAACACAGTAACACAGTAAAGTAAAAATCTTTTACATATTTGGATTTCAAAAAAGAGTACAGATATAAAGCAATTTTATGATTAAAATTACTACTTAAGATTGAAAGTATTAGTATCGCTTTCATCTGTTGCCTCTATTCGATCCAATTTTTATACACAATATGCTATATATATAAATATGTAGAACTGTCTGCTTATACACAACGAAATTTCATTTGGTATTCTATAACTATGTATATAATTCAGAATAATTAATCTCCCCTTCACATTTAACACACTGCTTGCTCTAAAATATCTAATACTGCTGTATATACAATAGATTGTCTTGTGACAGACTTGCATATTGGCAAGTGATCAAGGGGGAGTTGATAAAACACTCTACAACCTAAATCTGCTGAATATGGCTCCACAAAGTCTACATAAACTTTGAAAGCTGTAAAGGGAGTAGGTAAAGTTTCTGCAAAGCCAATAGTTTCTAAGTTAAACGCCATTTAAATTTTGCAAGAACAAACAAAGGGATGACAAAAGAAAGTTCAATTTCTTTTTTGATTTAACCAGTGTCTCATAAACCTAAAAAAATAAAGACTTAAAATTATTAACGACATCTGCTGTATTATAATGAAACTATTACGTCTAGTTTGCTACAACATGGTGTAGATGTCGCTGTTACCAAATCAATTAGAGACATCTGTGACACGATTTTGTAACTACTACGAAGTTAATATTCGTACCGACGTAGTATTGAACACTGTAAATAGATGTCGCAATACATATTCTTAAGAATAACCCGCTTATATAAATTACGTAGAGTACCTACTGAAATTTAATTTATAGCCTAATTTTATAATGCTGGACATAGGCCTTTCCGAGAGCGCGCCACCACACACGGTCCTCCGCCTTCCTCATCCACCCGCCACCAACGATCCTTTTCAGGTCGTTGGTCCAGCGACCAGGAGGTCGTCCTACGCTGCGCTTAATCTATCTATGCGTATATTCAAGTATTATGACCCATTAAAATACAGGCAAAAGAAACAATGCAAAAATATTATGTCAAAAACTTGAAAATAACTAAAGAAGAATGAACACTGTAGAAGAATATACCTTTTAACGAACAAATATTTTATGAAATGACGTGATAAAATTGCAAATTTCCGTTTTAAACCATATTTTTACTTAATCAACTTTCTTCGCAATCGATATTATATTAGCAAATTGATGTGTATAACGTTTGTAATTGAAGCATATCCAATGTCTCATTCCTTACACGTTACAGTTTCCACCCTTCTTCTATACTAATATTAGAAAGAGGATAGTTTTGCATGTTTCTATGTATGTAACGAATAAACTCAAGACTGCGTATATGAATAAAAAATGTCTTTCATTGCATGTGCTGCGAAAATATTAATGACAGAACAAATAAAACGTCTACAATATGAAGGGTCCACTGCAATATTATTCAGTTGGCAATTAATGATCACTGTCCACTTTGTGTTCATCAACTTAATAATCATCAACACATAGCCGGCTCTCTACAGAGCACGGATCTTCTCTCAGTATGGGAAGGGTTTTGCCATAGACCACCAGACTCTACACGTGCGGTTTGGTAGACTTCACACACCTTTGAGAACATTAAAACACACTAACTAGAACACAGTTAAGGACTACGGCTTAATGTAATGATAATGAAGTCAACATACTTTTGGTCCTGCAAGCCAGTGTTCTTCATAAATAAGTATTTATCTATTCTCGAAAAGGGGCAGGAGTATTTGGTGTAATCCCATAGCTCGGTGAACAGCGCTTGGATTTGCGCCTTCTCTGGATACTCGTCGAAGAATGAATGGATCATGTTGTTCTGGCTGTGTGTGAATGCGTTCGTCTCCTCGGAATCCGGGTCTTCTAGCCAACGGTAAAGCTCTGCTATCTGTCGAATGTTGAAACATAATATATATAAAGTTGTCTCGTCGATCTAGTGGTTAGTGTTGTAATCAGGAATTATTAAATGTTAACTACGAACATTATATTCTTCGCCTGACACACTCTTGATCGGATTTTAATAATTATAATATGAACACAGTAACACAGTAAAGTAAAAATCTTTTACATATTTGGATTTCAAAAAAGAGTACAGGTATAAAGCAATTTTATGATTAAAATTACTACTTAAGATTGAAAGTATTAGTATCGCTTTCATCTGTTGCCTCTATTCGATCCAATTTTTATACACAATATGCTATATATATAAATATGTAGAACTGTCTGCTTATACACAACCAAATTTCATTTGGTATTCTATAACTATGTATATAATTCAGAATAATCAATCTCCCCTTCACATTTAACACACTGCTTGCTCTAAAATATCTAATACTGCTGTATATACAATAGATTGTCTTGTGACAGACTTGCATATTGGCAAGTGATCAAGGGGGAGTTGATAAAACACTCTACAACCTAAATCTGCTGAATATGGCTCCACAAAGTCTACATAAACTTTGAAAGCTGTAAAGGGAGTAGGTAAAGTTTCTGCAAAGCCAATAGTTTCTAAGTTAAACGCCATTTAAATTTTGCAAGAACAAACAAAAGGATGACAAAAGAAAGTTCAATTTCTTTTTTGATTTAACCAGTGTCTCATAAACTGAAAAAATAAAGACTTAAAATTATTAACGACATCTGTTGTATTATAATGAAACTATTACGTCTAGTTTGCTACAACATGGTGTAGATGTCGCTGTTACCAAATCAATTAGAGACATCTGTGACACGATTTTGTAACTACTACGAAGTTAATATTCGTACCGACGTAGTTTTGAACACTGTAAATAGATGTCGCAATACATATCCTTAAGAATAACCCGCTTATATAAATTACATAGAGTACCTACTGAAATTTAATTTATAACCTAATTTTATAATGCTGGACATAGGCCTTTCCGAGAGCGCGCCACCACACACGGTCCTCCGCCTTCCTCATCCACCCGCCACCAACGATCCTTTTCAGGTCGTTGGTCCAGCGACCAGGAGGTCGTCCTACGCTGCGCTTAATCTATCTATGCGTATATTCAAGTATTATGACCCATTAAAATACAGGCAAAAGAAACAATGCAAAAATATTATGTCAAAAACTTGAAAATACCTAAAGAAGAATGAACACTAGAAGAATATACCTTTTAACGAACAAATATTTTATGAAATGACGTGATAAAATTGCAAATTTCCGTTTTAAACCATATTTTTCCTTAATCAACTTTCTTCGCAATCGATATTATATTAGCAAATTGATGTGTATAACGTTTGTAATTGAAGCATATCCAACGTCTCATTCCTTACACGTTACAGTTTCCACCCTTCTTCTATACTAATATTAGAAAGAGGATAGTTTTGCATTTTTCTATGTATGTAACGAATAAACTCAAGACTGCGTATATGAATAAAAAATGTCTTTCATTGCATGTGCTGCGAAAATATTAATGACAGAACAAATAAAACGTCTACAATATGAAGGGTCCACTGCAATATTATTCAGTTGGCAATTAATGATCACTGTCCACTTTGTGTTCATCAACTTAATAATCATCAACACATAGCCGGCTCTCTACAGAGCACGGATCTTCTCTCAGTATGGGAAGGGTTTTGCCATAGACCACCAGACTCTACACGTGCGGTTTGGTAGACTTCACACACCTTTGAGAACATTAAAACACACTAACTAGAACACAGTTAAGGACTACGGCTTAATGTAATGATAATGAAGTCAACATACTTTTGGTCCTGCAAGCCAGTGTTCTTCATAAATAAGTATTTATCTATTCTCGAAAAGGGTCAGGAGTATTTGGTGTAATCCCATAGCTCGGTGAACAGCGCTTGGATTTGCGCCTTCTCTGGATACTCGTCGAAGAATGAATGGATCATGTTGTTCTGGCTGTGTGTGAATGCGTTCGTCTCCTCGGAATCCGGGTCTTCTAGCCAACGGTAAAGCTCTGCTATCTGTCGAATGTTGAAACATAATATATATGAAGTTGTCTCGTCGATCTAGTGGTTAGTGTTGTAATCAGGAATTATTAAATGTTAACTACGAACATTATATTCTTCGCCTGACACACTCTTGATCGGATTTTAATAATTATAATATGAACACAGTAACACAGTAAAGTAAAAATCTTTTACATATTTGGATTTCAACAAAGAGTACAGGTATAAAGCAATTTTATGATTAAAATTACTACTTAAGATTGAAAGTATTAGTATCGCTTTCATCTGTTGCCTCTATTCGATCCAATTTTTATACACAATATGCTATATATATAAATATGTAGAACTGTCTGCTTATACACAACCAAATTTCATTTGGAATTCTATAACTATGTATATAATTCAGAATAATCAATCTCCCCTTCACATTTAACACACTGCTTGCTCTAAAATATCTAATACTGCTGTATATACAATAGATTGTCTTGTGACAGACTTGCATATTGGCAAGTGATCAAGGGGGAGTTGATAAAACACTCTACAACCTAAATCTGCTGAATATGGCTCCACAAAGTCTACATAAACTTTGAAAGCTGTAAAGGGAGTAGGTAAAGTTTCTGCAAAGCCAATAGTTTCTAAGTTAAACGCCATTTAAATTTTGCAAGAACAAACAAAAGGATGACAAAAGAAAGTTCAATTTCTTTTTTGATTTAACCAGTGTCTCATAAACTGAAAAAATAAAGACTTAAAATTATTAACGACATCTGTTGTATTATAATGAAACTATTACGTCTAGTTTGCTACAACATGGTGTAGATGTCGCTGTTACCAAATCAATTAGAGACATCTGTGACACGATTTTGTAACTACTACGAAGTTAATATTCGTACCGACGTAGTTTTGAACACTGTAAATAGATGTCGCAATACATATCCTTAAGAATAACCCGCTTATATAAATTACATAGAGTACCTACTGAAATTTAATTTATAACCTAATTTTATAATGCTGGACATAGGCCTTTCCGAGAGCGCGCCACCACACACGGTCCTCCGCCTTCCTCATCCACCCGCCACCAACGATCCTTTTCAGGTCGTTGGTCCAGCGACCAGGAGGTCGTCCTACGCTGCGCTTAATCTATCTATGCGTATATTCAAGTATTATGACCCATTAAAATACAGGCAAAAGAAACAATGCAAAAATATTATGTCAAAAACTTGAAAATAACTAAAGAAGAATGAACACTGTAGAAGAATATACCTTTTAACGAACAAATATTTTATGAAATGACGTGATAAAATTGCAAATTTCCGTTTTAAACCATATTTTTACTTAATCAACTTTCTTCGCAATCGATATTATATTAGCAAATTGATGTGTATAACGTTTGTAATTGAAGCATATCCAATGTCTCATTCCTTACACGTTACAGTTTCCACCCTTCTTCTATACTAATATTAGAAAGAGGATAGTTTTGCATTTTTCTATGTATGTAACGAATAAACTCAAGACTGCGTATATGTATAAAAAATGTCTTTCATTGCATGTACTGCGAAAATATTAATGACAGAACAAATTAAACGTCTACGATATGAAGGGTCCACTGCAATATTATTCAGTTGGCAATTAATGATCACTGTCCACTTTGTGTTCATCAACCTAATAATCATCAACACATAGCCGGCTCACTACAGAGCACGGATCTTCTCTCAGTATGAGAAGGGTTTTGCCATAGTCCACCAGACTCTACACGTGCGGTTTGGTAGACTTCACACACCTTTGAGAACATTAAAACACACTAACTAGAACACAGTTAAGGACTACGGTTTAATGTAATGATAATGAAGTCAACATACTTTTGGTCCTGCAAGCCAGTGTTCTTCATAAATAAGTATTTATCTATTCTCGAAAAGGGGCAGGAGTATTTGGTGTAATCCCATAGCTCGGTGAACAGCGATTGGATTTGCGCCTTCTCTGGATACTCGTCGAAGAATGAATGGATCATGTTGTTCTGGCTGTGTGTGAATGCGTTCGTCTCCTCGGAATCCGGGTCTTCTAGCCAACGGTAAAGCTCTGCTATCTGTCGAATGTTGAAACATAATATATATGAAGTTGTCTCGTCGATCTAGTGGTTAGTGTTGTAATCAGGAATTATTAAATGTTAACTACGAACATTATATTCTTCGCCTGACATACTCTTGATCGGATTTTAATAATTATAATATGAACACAGTAACACAGTAAAGTAAAAATCTTTTACATATTTGGATTTCAAAAAAGAGTACAGATATAAAGCAATTTTATGATTAAAATTACTACTTAAGATTGAAAGTATTAGTATCGCTTTCATCTGTTGCCTCTATTCGATCCAACTTTTATACACAATATGCTATATATATAAATATGTAGAACTGTCTGCTTATACACAACCAAATTTCATTTGGTATTCTATAACTATGTATATAATTCAGAATAATCAATCTCCCCTTCACATTTAACACACTTCTTGCTCTAAAATATCTAATACTGCTTTATATACAATAGATTGTCTTGTGACAGACTTGCATATTGGCAAGTGATCAAGGGGGAGTTGATAAAACACTCTACAACCTAAATCTGCTGAATATGGCTCCACAAAGTCTACATAAACTTTGAAAGCTGTAAAGGGAGTAGGTAAAGTTTCTGCAAAGCCAATAGTTTCTAAGTTAAACGCCATTTAAATTTTGCAAGAACAAACAAAGGGATGACAAAAGAAAGTTCAATTTCTTTTTTGATTTAACCAGTGTCTCATAAACTGAAAAAATAAAGACTTAAAATTATTAACGACATCTGTTGTATTATAATGAAACTATTACGTCTAGTTTGCTACAACATGGTGTAGATGTCGCTGTTACCAAATCAACTAGAGACATCTGTGACACGATTTTGTAACTACTACGAAGTTAATATTCGTACCGACGTAGTTTTGAACACTGTAAATAGATGTCGCAATACATATCCTTAAGAATAACCCGCTTATATAAATTACATAGAGTACCTACTGAAATTTAATTTATAACCTAATTTTATAATGCTGGACATAGGCCTTTCCGAGAGCGCGCCACCACACACGGTCCTCCGCCTTCCTCATCCACCCGCCACCAACGATCCTTTTCAGGTCGTTGGTCCAGCGACCAGGAGGTCGTCCTACGCTGCGCTTAATCTATCTATGCGTATATTCAAGTATTATGACCCATTAAAATACAGGCAAAAGAAACAATGCAAAAATATTATGTCAAAAACTTGAAAATACCTAAAGAAGAATGAACACTAGAAGAATATACCTTTTAACGAACAAATATTTTATGAAATGACGTGATAAAATTGCAAATTTCCGTTTTAAACCATATTTTTACTTTATCAACTTTCTTCGCAATCGATATTATATTAGCAAATTGATGTGTATAACGTTTGTAATTGAAGCATATCCAACGTCTCATTCCTTACACGTTACAGTTTCCACCCTTCTTCTTTACTAATATTAGAAAGAGGATAGTTTTGCATTTTTCTATGTATGTAACGAATAAACTCAAGACTGCGTATATGTATAAAAAATGTCTTTCATTGCATGTACTGCGAAAATATTAATGACAGAACAAATTAAACGTCTACGATATGAAGGGTCCACTGCAATATTATTCAGTTGGCAATTAATGATCACTGTCCACTTTGTCTTCATCAACTTAATAATCATCAACACATAGCCGGCTCTCTACAGAGCACGGATCTTCTCTCAGTATGGGAAGGGTTTTGCCATAGTCCACCAGACTCTACACGTGCGGTTTGGTAGACTTCACACACCTTTGAGAACATTAAAACACACTAACTAGAACACAGTTAAGGACTACGGCTTAATGTAATGATAATGAAATCAACATACTTTTGGTCCTGCAAGCCAGTGTTCTTCATAAATAAGTATTTATCTATTCTCGAAAAGGGGCAGGAGTATTTGGTGTAATCCCATAGCTCGGTGAACAGCGCTTGGATTTGCGCCTTCTCTGGATACTCGTCGAAGAATGAATGGATCATGTTGTTCTGGCTGTGTGTGAATGCGTTCGTCTCCTCGGAATCCGGGTCTTCTAGCCAACGGTAAAGCTCTGCTATCTGTCGAATGTTGAAACATAATATATATGAAGTTGTCTCGTCGATCTAGTGGTTAGTGTTGTAATCAGGAATTATTAAATGTTAACTACGAACATTATATTCTTCGCCTGACACACTCTTGATCGGATTTTAATAATTATAATATGAACACAGTAACACAGCAAAGTAAAAATCTTTTACATATTTGGATTTCAAAAAAGAGTACAGATATAAAGCAATTTTATGATTAAAATTACTACTTAAGATTGAAAGTATTAGTATCGCTTTCATCTGTTGCCTCTATTCGATCCAATTTTTATACACAATATGCTATATATATAAATATGTAGAACTGTCTGCTTATACACAACCAAATTTCATTTGGTATTCTATAACTATGTATATAATTCAGAATAATTAATCTCCCCTTCACATTTAACACACTGCTTGCTCTAAAATATCTAATACTGCTGTATATACAATAGATTGTCTTGTGACAGACTTGCATATTGGCAAGTGATCAAGGGGGAGTTGATAAAACACTCTACAACCTAAATCTGCTGAATATGGCTCCACAAAGTCTACATAAACTTTGAAAGCTGTAAAGGGAGTAGGTAAAGTTTCTGCAAAGCCAATAGTTTCTAAGTTAAACGCCATTTAAATTTTGCAAGAACAAACAAAGGGATGACAAAAGAAAGTTCAATTTCTTTTTTGATTTAACCAGTGTCTCATAAACCTAAAAAAATAAAGACTTAAAATTATTAACGACATCTGCTGTATTATAATGAAACTATTACGTCTAGTTTGCTACAACATGGTGTAGATGTCGCTGTTACCAAATCAATTAGAGACATCTGTGACACGATTTTGTAACTACTACGAAGTTAATATTCGTACCGACGTAGTATTGAACACTGTAAATAGATGTCGCAATACATATTCTTAAGAATAACCCGCTTATATAAATTACGTAGAGTACCTACTGAAATTTAATTTATAGCCTAATTTTATAATGCTGGACATAGGCCTTTCCGAGAGCGCGCCACCACACACGGTCCTCCGCCTTCCTCATCCACCCGCCACCAACGATCCTTTTCAGGTTGTTGGTCCAGCGACCAGGAGGTCGTCCTACGCTGCGCTTAATCTATCTATGCGTATATTCAAGTATTATGACCCATTAAAATACAGGCAAAAGAAACAATGCAAAAATATTATGTCAAAAACTTGAAAATACCTAAAGAAGAATGAACACTAGAAGAATATACCTTTTAACGAACAAATATTTTATGAAATGACGTGATAAAATTGCAAATTTCCGTTTTAAACCATATTTTTACTTTATCAACTTTCTTCGCAATCGATATTATATTAGCAAATTGATGTGTATAACGTTTGTAATTGAAGCATATCCAACGTCTCATTCCTTACACGTTACAGTTTCCACCCTTCTTCTTTACTAATATTAGAAAGAGGATAGTTTTGCATTTTTCTATGTATGTAACGAATAAACTCAAGACTGCGTATATGTATAAAAAATGTCTTTCATTGCATGTACTGCGAAAATATTAATGACAGAACAAATTAAACGTCTACGGTATGAAGGGTCCACTGCAATATTATTCAGTTGGCAATTAATGACCACTGTCCACTTTGTGTTCATCAACCTAATAATCATCAACACATAGCCGGCTCACTACAGAGCACGGATCTTCTCTCAGTATGAGAAGGGTTTTGCCATAGTCCACCAGACTCTACACGTGCGGTTTGGTAGACTTCACACACCTTTGAGAACATTAAAACACACTAACTAGAACACAGTTAAGGACTACGGTTTAATGTAATGATAATGAAGTCAACATACTTTTGGTCCTGCAAGCCAGTGTTCTTCATAAATAAGTATTTATCTATTCTCGAAAAGGGGCAGGAGTATTTGGTGTAATCCCATAGCTCGGTGAACAGCGCTTGGATTTGCGCCTTCTCTGGATACTCGTCG
This sequence comes from Lasiommata megera, assembly GCA_928268935.1. NCBI lineage: Eukaryota > Metazoa > Arthropoda > Insecta > Lepidoptera > Nymphalidae > Lasiommata > Lasiommata megera. The sequence continues at coordinate 18,687,376 of OV743307.1, read as the reverse complement.
AAGAATGAATGGATCATGTTGTTCTGGCTGTGTGTGAATGCGTTCGTCTCCTCGGAATCCGGGTCTTCTAGCCAACGGTAAAGCTCTGCTATCTGTCGAATGTTGAAACATAATATATATGAAGTTGTCTCGTCGATCTAGTGGTTAGTGTTGTAATCAGGAATTATTAAATGTTAACTACGAACATTATATTCTTCGCCTGACACACTCTTGATCGGATTTTAATAATTATAATATGAATCATGTAACACAGTAAAGTAAAAATCTTTTACATATTTGGATTTCAAAAACGAGTACAGATATAAAGCAATTTTATGATTAAAATTACTACTTAAGATTGAAAGTATTAGTATCGCTTTCATCTGTTGCCTCTATTCGATCCAATTTTTATACACAATATGCTATATATATAAATATGTAGAACTGTCTGCTTATACACAACCAAATTTCATTTGGTATTCTATAACTATGTATATAATTCAGAATAATCAATCTCCCCTTCACATTTAACACACTGCTTGCTCTAAAATATCTAATACTGCTGTATATACAATAGATTGTCTTGTGACAGACTTGCATATTGGCAAGTGATCAAGGGGAAGTTGATAAAACACTCTACAACCTAAATCTGCTGAATATGGCTCCACAAAGTCTACATAAACTTTGAAAGCTGTAAAGGGAGTAGGTAAAGTTTCTGCAAAGCCAATAGTTTCTAAGTTAAACGCCATTTAAATTTTGCAAGAACAAAGAAAGGGATGACAAAAGAAAGTTCAATTTCTTTTTTGATTTAACCAGTGTCTCATAAAGCTAAAAAAATAAAGACTTAAAATTATTAACGACATCTGCTGTATTATAATGAAACTATTACGTCTAGTTTGCTACAACATGGTGTAGATGTCGCTGTTACCAAATCAATTAGAGACATCTGTGACACGATTTTGTAACTACTACGAAGTTAATATTCGTACCGACGTAGTATTGAACACTGTAAATAGATGTCGCAATACATATTCTTAAGAATAACCCGCTTATATAAATTACGTAGAGTACCTACTGAAATTTAATTTATAGCCTAATTTTATAATGCTGGACATAGGCCTTTCCGAGAGCGCGCCACCACACACGGTCCTCCGCCTTCCTCATCCACCCGCCACCAACGATCCTTTTCAGGTCGTTGGTCCAGCGACCAGGAGGTCGTCCTACGCTGCGCTTAATCTATCTATGCGTATATTCAAGTATTATGACCCATTAAAATACAGGCAAAAGAAACAATGCAAAAATATTATGTCAAAAACTTGAAAATAACTAAAGAAGAATGAACACTGTAGAAGAATATACCTTTTAACGAACAAATATTTTATGAAATGACGTGATAAAATTGCAAATTTCCGTTTTAAACCATATTTTTACTTAATCAACTTTCTTCGCAATCGATATTATATTAGCAAATTGATGTGTATAACGTTTGTAATTGAAGCATATCCAATGTCTCATTCCTTACACGTTACAGTTTCCACCCTTCTTCTATACTAATATTATAAAGAGGATAGTTTTGCATTTTTCTATGTTTGTAACGAATAAACTCAAGACTGCGTATATGAATAAAAAATGTCTTTCATTGCATGTGCTGCGAAAATATTAATGACAGAACAAATAAAACGTCTACAATATGAAGGGTCCACTGCAATATTATTCAGTTGGCAATTAATGATCACTGTCCACTTTGTGTTCATCAACTTAATAATCATCAACACATAGCCGGCTCTCTACAGAGCACGGATCTTCTCTCAGTATGGGAAGGGTTTTGCCATAGACCACCAGACTCTACACGTGCGGTTTGGTAGACTTCACACACCTTTGAGAACATTAAAACACACTAACTAGAACACAGTTAAGGACTACGGCTTAATGTAATGATAATGAAGTCAACATACTTTTGGTCCTGCAAGCCAGTGTTCTTCATAAATAAGTATTTATCTATTCTCGAAAAGGGGCAGGAGTATTTGGTGTAATCCCATAGCTCGGTGAACAGCGCTTGGATTTGCGCCTTCTCTGGATACTCGTCGAAGAATGAATGGATCATGTTGTTCTGGCTGTGTGTGAATGCGTTCGTCTCCTCGGAATCCGGGTCTTCTAGCCAACGGTAAAGCTCTGCTATCTGTCGAATGTTGAAACATAATATATATGAAGTTGTCTCGTCGATCTAGTGGTTAGTGTTGTAATCAGGAATTATTAAATGTTAACTACGAACATTATATTCTTCGCCTGACACACTCTTGATTGGATTTTAATAATTGTAATATGAACACAGTAACACAGTAAAGTAAAAATCTTTTACATATTTGGATTTCAAAAAAGAGTACAGGTATAAAGCAATTTTATGATTAAAATTACTACTTAAGATTGAAAGTATTAGTATCGCTTTCATCTGTTGCCTCTATTCGATCCAATTTTTATACACAATATGCTATATATATAAATATGTAGAACTGTCTGCTTATACACAACCAAATTTCATTTGGTATTCTATAACTATGTATATAATTCAGAATAATCAATCTCCCCTTCACATTTAACACACTGCTTGCTCTAAAATATCTAATACTGCTGTATATACAATAGATTGTCTTGTGACAGACTTGCATATTGGCAAGTGATCAAGGGGGAGTTGATAAAACACTCTACAACCTAAATCTGCTGAATATGGCTCCACAAAGTCTACATAAACTTTGAAAGCTGTAAAGGGAGCAGGTAAAGTTTCTGCAAAGCCAATAGTTTCTAAGTTAAACGCCATTTAAATTTTGCAAGAACAAACAAAAGGATGACAAAAGAAAGTTCAATTTCTTTTTTGATTTAACCAGTGTCTCATAATCTGAAAAAATAAAGACTTAAAATTATTAACGACATCTGCTGTATTATAATGAAACTATTACGTCTAGTTTGCTACAACATGGTGTAGATGTCGCTGTTACCAAATCAATTAGAGACATCTGTGACACGATTTTGTAACTACTACGAAGTTAATATTCGTACCGACGTAGTATTGAACACTGTAAATAGATGTCGCAATACATATTCTTAAGAATAACCCGCTTATATAAATTACGTAGAGTACCTACTGAAATTTAATTTATAGCCTAATTTTATAATGCTGGACATAGGCCTTTCCGAGAGCGCGCCACCACACACGGTCCTCCGCCTTCCTCATCCACCCGCCACCAACGATCCTTTTCAGGTCGTTGGTCCAGCGACCAGGAGGTCGTCCTACGCTGCGCTTAATCTATCTATGCGTATATTCAAGTATTATGACCCATTAAAATACAGGCAAAAGAAACAATGCAAAAATATTATGTCAAAAACTTGAAAATAACTAAAGAAGAATGAACACTGTAGAAGAATATACCTTTTAACGAACAAATATTTTATGAAATGACGTGATAAAATTGCAAATTTCCGTTTTAAACCATATTTTTACTTAATCAACTTTCTTCGCAATCGATATTATATTAGCAAATTGATGTGTATAACGTTTGTAATTGAAGCATATCCAATGTCTCATTCCTTACACGTTACAGTTTCCACCCTTCTTCTATACTAATATTATAAAGAGGATAGTTTTGCAGTTTTCTATGTTTGTAACGAATAAACTCAAGACTGCGTATATGAATAAAAAATGTCTTTCATTGCATGTGCTGCGAAAATATTAATGACAGAACAAATAAAACGTCTACAATATGAAGGGTCCACTGCAATATTATTCAGTTGGCAATTAATGATCACTGTCCACTTTGTGTTCATCAACTTAATAATCATCAACACATAGCCGGCTCTCTACAGAGCACGGATCTTCTCTCAGTATGGGAAGGGTTTTGCCATAGACCACCAGACTCTACACGTGCGGTTTGGTAGACTTCACACACCTTTGAGAACATTAAAACACACTAACTAGAACACAGTTAATGACTACGGCTTAATGTAATGATAATGAAGTCAACATACTTTTGGTCCTGCAAGCCAGTGTTCTTCATAAATAAGTATTTATCTATTCTCGAAAAGGGGCAGGAGTATTTGGTGTAATCCCATAGCTCGGTGAACAGCGCTTGGATTTGCGCCTTCTCTGGATACTCGTCGAAGAATGAATGGATCATGTTGTTCTGGCTGTGTGTGAATGCGTTCGTCTCCTCGGAATCCGGGTCTTCTAGCCAACGGTAAAGCTCTGCTATCTGTCGAATGTTGAAACATAATATATATGAAGTTGTCTCGTCGATCTAGTGGTTAGTGTTGTAATCAGGAATTATTAAATGTTAACTACGAACATTATATTCTTCGCCTGACACACTCTTGATCGGATTTTAATAATTATAATATGAATCATGTAACACAGTAAAGTAAAAATCTTTTACATATTTGGATTTCAAAAAAGAGTACAGATATAAAGCAATTTTATGATTAAAATTACTACTTAAGATTGAAAGTATTAGTATCGCTTTCATCTGTTGCCTCTATTCGATCCAATTTTTATACACAATATGCTATATATATAAATATGTAGAACTGTCTGCTTATACACAACCAAATTTCATTTGGTATTCTATAACTATGTATATAATTCAGAATAATCAATCTCCCCTTCACATTTAACACACTGCTTGCTCTAAAATATCTAATACTGCTGTATATACAATAGATTGTCTTGTGACAGACTTGCATATTGGCAAGTGATCAAGGGGGAGTTGATAAAACACTCTACAACCTAAATCTGCTGAATATGGCTCCACAAAGTCTACATAAACTTTGAAAGCTGTAAAGGGAGTAGGTAAAGTTTCTGCAAAGCCAATAGTTTCTAAGTTAAACGCCATTTAAATTTTGCAAGAACAAACAAAAGGATGACAAAAGAAAGTTCAATTTCTTTTTTGATTTAACCAGTGTCTCATAAACTGAAAAAATAAAGACTTAAAATTATTAACGACATCTGTTGTATTATAATGAAACTATTACGTCTAGTTTGCTACAACATGGTGTAGATGTCGCTGTTACCAAATCAATTAGAGACATCTGTGACACGATTTTGTAACTACTACGAAGTTAATATTCGTACCGACGTAGTTTTGAACACTGTAAATAGATGTCGCAATACATATCCTTAAGAATAACCCGCTTATATAAATTACATAGAGTACCTACTGAAATTTAATTTATAACCTAATTTTATAATGCTGGACATAGGCCTTTCCGAGAGCGCGCCACCACACACGGTCCTCCGCCTTCCTCATCCACCCGCCACCAACGATCCTTTTCAGGTCGTTGGTCCAGCGACCAGGAGGTCGTCCTACGCTGCGCTTAATCTATCTATGCGTATATTCAAGTATTATGACCCATTAAAATACAGGCAAAAGAAACAATGCAAAAATATTATGTCAAAAACTTGAAAATAACTAAAGAAGAATGAACACTGTAGAAGAATATACCTTTTAACGAACAAATATTTTATGAAATGACGTGATAAAATTGCAAATTTCCGTTTTAAACCATATTTTTACTTAATCAACTTTCTTCGCAATCGATATTATATTAGCAAATTGATGTGTATAACGTTTGTAATTGAAGCATATCCAATGTCTCATTCCTTACACGTTACAGTTTCCACCCTTCTTCTATACTAATATTAGAAAGAGGATAGTTTTGCATTTTTCTATGTATGTAACGAATAAACTCAAGACTGCGTATATGTATAAAAAATGTCTTTCATTGCATGTACTGCGAAAATATTAATGACAGAACAAATTAAACGTCTACGATATGAAGGGTCCACTGCAATATTATTCAGTTGGCAATTAATGATCACTGTCCACTTTGTGTTCATCAACCTAATAATCATCAACACATAGCCGGCTCACTACAGAGCACGGATCTTCTCTCAGTATGAGAAGGGTTTTGCCATAGTCCACCAGACTCTACACGTGCGGTTTGGTAGACTTCACACACCTTTGAGAACATTAAAACACACTAACTAGAACACAGTTAAGGACTACGGTTTAATGTAATGATAATGAAGTCAACATACTTTTGGTCCTGCAAGCCAGTGTTCTTCATAAATAAGTATTTATCTATTCTCGAAAAGGGGCAGGAGTATTTGGTGTAATCCCATAGCTCGGTGAACAGCGATTGGATTTGCGCCTTCTCTGGATACTCGTCGAAGAATGAATGGATCATGTTGTTCTGGCTGTGTGTGAATGCGTTCGTCTCCTCGGAATCCGGGTCTTCTAGCCAACGGTAAAGCTCTGCTATCTGTCGAATGTTGAAACATAATATATATGAAGTTGTCTCGTCGATCTAGTGGTTAGTGTTGTAATCAGGAATTATTAAATGTTAACTACGAACATTATATTCTTCGCCTGACATACTCTTGATCGGATTTTAATAATTATAATATGAACACAGTAACACAGTAAAGTAAAAATCTTTTACATATTTGGATTTCAAAAAAGAGTACAGATATAAAGCAATTTTATGATTAAAATTACTACTTAAGATTGAAAGTATTAGTATCGCTTTCATCTGTTGCCTCTATTCGATCCAATTTTTATACACAATATGCTATATATATAAATATGTAGAACTGTCTGCTTATACACAACCAAATTTCATTTGGTATTCTATAACTATGTATATAATTCAGAATAATCAATCTCCCCTTCACATTTAACACACTTCTTGCTCTAAAATATCTAATACTGCTTTATATACAATAGATTGTCTTGTGACAGACTTGCATATTGGCAAGTGATCAAGGGGGAGTTGATAAAACACTCTACAACCTAAATCTGCTGAATATGGCTCCACAAAGTCTACATAAACTTTGAAAGCTGTAAAGGGAGTAGGTAAAGTTTCTGCAAAGCCAATAGTTTCTAAGTTAAACGCCATTTAAATTTTGCAAGAACAAACAAAGGGATGACAAAAGAAAGTTCAATTTCTTTTTTGATTTAACCAGTGTCTCATAAACTGAAAAAATAAAGACTTAAAATTATTAACGACATCTGTTGTATTATAATGAAACTATTACGTCTAGTTTGCTACAACATGGTGTAGATGTCGCTGTTACCAAATCAACTAGAGACATCTGTGACACGATTTTGTAACTACTACGAAGTTAATATTCGTACCGACGTAGTTTTGAACACTGTAAATAGATGTCGCAATACATATCCTTAAGAATAACCCGCTTATATAAATTACATAGAGTACCTACTGAAATTTAATTTATAACCTAATTTTATAATGCTGGACATAGGCCTTTCCGAGAGCGCGCCACCACACACGGTCCTCCGCCTTCCTCATCCACCCGCCACCAACGATCCTTTTCAGGTCGTTGGTCCAGCGACCAGGAGGTCGTCCTACGCTGCGCTTAATCTATCTATGCGTATATTCAAGTATTATGACCCATTAAAATACAGGCAAAAGAAACAATGCAAAAATATTATGTCAAAAACTTGAAAATACCTAAAGAAGAATGAACACTAGAAGAATATACCTTTTAACGAACAAATATTTTATGAAATGACGTGATAAAATTGCAAATTTCCGTTTTAAACCATATTTTTACTTTATCAACTTTCTTCGCAATCGATATTATATTAGCAAATTGATGTGTATAACGTTTGTAATTGAAGCATATCCAACGTCTCATTCCTTACACGTTACAGTTTCCACCCTTCTTCTTTACTAATATTAGAAAGAGGATAGTTTTGCATTTTTCTATGTATGTAACGAATAAACTCAAGACTGCGTATATGTATAAAAAATGTCTTTCATTGCATGTACTGCGAAAATATTAATGACAGAACAAATTAAACGTCTACGATATGAAGGGTCCACTGCAATATTATTCAGTTGGCAATTAATGATCACTGTCCACTTTGTCTTCATCAACTTAATAATCATCAACACATAGCCGGCTCTCTACAGAGCACGGATCTTCTCTCAGTATGGGAAGGGTTTTGCCATAGTCCACCAGACTCTACACGTGCGGTTTGGTAGACTTCACACACCTTTGAGAACATTAAAACACACTAACTAGAACACAGTTAAGGACTACGGCTTAATGTAATGATAATGAAATCAACATACTTTTGGTCCTGCAAGCCAGTGTTCTTCATAAATAAGTATTTATCTATTCTCGAAAAGGGGCAGGAGTATTTGGTGTAATCCCATAGCTCGGTGAACAGCGCTTGGATTTGCGCCTTCTCTGGATACTCGTCGAAGAATGAATGGATCATGTTGTTCTGGCTGTGTGTGAATGCGTTCGTCTCCTCGGAATCCGGGTCTTCTAGCCAACGGTAAAGCTCTGCTATCTGTCGAATGTTGAAACATAATATATATGAAGTTGTCTCGTCGATCTAGTGGTTAGTGTTGTAATCAGGAATTATTAAATGTTAACTACGAACATTATATTCTTCGCCTGACACACTCTTGATCGGATTTTAATAATTATAATATGAACACAGTAACACAGCAAAGTAAAAATCTTTTACATATTTGGATTTCAAAAAAGAGTACAGATATAAAGCAATTTTATGATTAAAATTACTACTTAAGATTGAAAGTATTAGTATCGCTTTCATCTGTTGCCTCTATTCGATCCAATTTTTATACACAATATGCTATATATATAAATATGTAGAACTGTCTGCTTATACACAACCAAATTTCATTTGGTATTCTATAACTATGTATATAATTCAGAATAATTAATCTCCCCTTCACATTTAACACACTGCTTGCTCTAAAATATCTAATACTGCTGTATATACAATAGATTGTCTTGTGACAGACTTGCATATTGGCAAGTGATCAAGGGGGAGTTGATAAAACACTCTACAACCTAAATTTGCTGAATATGGCTCCACAAAGTCTACATAAACTTTGAAAGCTGTAAAGGGAGTAGGTAAAGTTTCTGCAAAGCCAATAGTTTCTAAGTTAAACGCCATTTAAATTTTGCAAGAACAAAGAAAGGGATGACAAAAGAAAGTTCAATTTCTTTTTTGATTTAACCAGTGTCTCATAAACCTAAAAAAATAAAGACTTAAAATTATTAACGACATCTGCTGTATTATAATGAAACTATTACGTCTAGTTTGCTACAACATGGTGTAGATGTCGCTGTTACCAAATCAATTAGAGACATCTGTGACACGATTTTGTAACTACTACGAAGTTAATATTCGTACCGACGTAGTATTGAACACTGTAAATAGATGTCGCAATACATATTCTTAAGAATAACCCGCTTATATAAATTACGTAGAGTACCTACTGAAATTTAATTTATAGCCTAATTTTATAATGCTGGACATAGGCCTTTCCGAGAGCGCGCCACCACACACGGTCCTCCGCCTTCCTCATCCACCCGCCACCAACGATCCTTTTCAGGTCGTTGGTCCAGCGACCAGGAGGTCGTCCTACGCTGCGCTTAATCTATCTATGCGTATATTCAAGTATTATGACCCATTAAAATACAGGCAAAAGAAACAATGCAAAAATATTATGTCAAAAACTTGAAAATAACTAAAGAAGAATGAACACTGTAGAAGAATATACCTTTTAACGAACAAATATTTTATGAAATGACGTGATAAAATTGCAAATTTCCGTTTTAAACCATATTTTTACTTAATCAACTTTCTTCGCAATCGATATTATATTAGCAAATTGATGTGTATAACGTTTGTAATTGAAGCATATCCAATGTCTCATTCCTTACACGTTACAGTTTCCACCCTTCTTCTATACTAATATTATAAAGAGGATAGTTTTGCATTTTTCTATGTTTGTAACGAATAAACTCAAGACTGCGTATATGAATAAAAAATGTCTTTCATTGCATGTGCTGCGAAAATATTAATGACAGAACAAATAAAACGTCTACAATATGAAGGGTCCACTGCAATATTATTCAGTTGGCAATTAATGATCACTGTCCACTTTGTGTTCATCAACTTAATAATCATCAACACATAGCCGGCTCTCTACAGAGCACGGATCTTCTCTCAGTATGGGAAGGGTTTTGCCATAGACCACCAGACTCTACACGTGCGGTTTGGTAGACTTCACACACCTTTGAGAACATTAAAACACACTAACTAGAACACAGTTAAGGACTACGGCTTAATGTAATGATAATGAAGTCAACATACTTTTGGTCCTGCAAGCCAGTGTTCTTCATAAATAAGTATTTATCTATTCTCGAAAAGGGGCAGGAGTATTTGGTGTAATCCCATAGCTCGGTGAACAGCGCTTGGATTTGCGCCTTCTCTGGATACTCGTCGAAGAATGAATGGATCATGTTGTTCTGGCTGTGTGTGAATGCGTTCGTCTCCTCGGAATCCGGGTCTTCTAGCCAACGGTAAAGCTCTGCTATCTGTCGAATGTTGAAACATAATATATATGAAGTTGTCTCGTCGATCTAGTGGTTAGTGTTGTAATCAGGAATTATTAAATGTTAACTACGAACATTATATTCTTCGCCTGACACACTCTTGATTGGATTTTAATAATTATAATATGAACACAGTAACACAGTAAAGTAAAAATCTTTTACATATTTGGATTTCAAAAAAGAGTACAGGTATAAAGCAATTTTATGATTAAAATTACTACTTAAGATTGAAAGTATTAGTATCGCTTTCATCTGTTGCCTCTATTCGATCCAATTTTTATACACAATATGCTATATATATATAAATATGTAGAACTGTCTGCTTATACACAACCAAATTTCATTTGGTATTCTATAACTATGTATATAATTCAGAATAATCAATCTCCCCTTCACATTTAACACACTGCTTGCTCTAAAATATCTAATACTGCTGTATATACAATAGATTGTCTTGTGACAGACTTGCATATTGGCAAGTGATCAAGGGGGAGTTGATAAAACACTCTACAACCTAAATCTGCTGAATATGGCTCCACAAAGTCTACATAAACTTTGAAAGCTGTAAAGGGAGTAGGTAAAGTTTCTGCAAAGCCAATAGTTTCTAAGTTAAACGCCATTTAAATTTTGCAAGAACAAACAAAAGGATGACAAAAGAAAGTTCAATTTCTTTTTTGATTTAACCAGTGTCTCATAAACTGAAAAAATAAAGACTTAAAATTATTAACGACATCTGTTGTATTATAATGAAACTATTACGTCTAGTTTGCTACAACATGGTGTAGATGTCGCTGTTACCAAATCAATTAGAGACATCTGAGACACGATTTTGTAACTACTACGAAGTTAATATTCGTACCGACGTAGTTTTGAACACTGTAAATAGATGTCGCAATACATATCCTTAAGAATAACCCGCTTATATAAATTACATAGAGTACCTACTGAAATTTAATTTATAACTTAATTTTATAATGCTGGACATAGGCCTTTCCGAGAGCGCGCCACCACACACGGTCCTCCGCCTTCCTCATCCACCCGCCACCAACGATCCTTTTCAGGTCGTTGGTCCAGCGACCAGGAGGTCGTCCTACGCTGCGCTTAATCTATCTATGCGTATATTCAAGTATTATGACCCATTAAAATACAGGCAAAAGAAACAATGCAAAAATATTATGTCAAAAACTTGAAAATAACTAAAGAAGAATGAACACTGTAGAAGAATATACCTTTTAACGAACAAATATTTTATGAAATGACGTGATAAAATTGCAAATTTCCGTTTTAAACCATATTTTTACTTAATCAACTTTCTTCGCAATCGATATTATATTAGCAAATTGATGTGTATAACGTTTGTAATTGAAGCATATCCAACGTCTCATTCCTTACACGTTACAGTTTCCACCCTTCTTCTATACTAATATTAGAAAGAGGATAGTTTTGCATTTTTCTATGTATGTAACGAATAAACTCAAGACTGCGTATATGTATAAAAAATGTCTTTCATTGCATGTACTGCGAAAATATTAATGACAGAACAAATTAAACGTCTACGATATGAAGGGTCCACTGCAATATTATTCAGTTGGCAATTAATGATCACTGTCCACTTTGTGTTCATCAACCTAATAATCATCAACACATAGCCGGCTCACTACAGAGCACGGATCTTCTCTCAGTATGAGAAGGGTTTTGCCATAGTCCACCAGACTCTACACGTGCGGTTTGGTAGACTTCACACACCTTTGAGAACATTAAAACACACTAACTAGAACACAGTTAAGGACTACGGTTTAATGTAATGATAATGAAGTCAACATACTTTTGGTCCTGCAAGCCAGTGTTCTTCATAAATAAGTATTTATCTATTCTCGAAAAGGGGCAGGAGTATTTGGTGTAATCCCATAGCTCGGTGAACAGCGCTTGGATTTGCGCCTTCTCTGGATACTCGTCGAAGAATGAATGGATCATGTTGTTCTGGCTGTGTGTGAATGCGTTCGTCTCCTCGGAATCCGGGTCTTCTAGCCAACGGTAAAGCTCTGCTATCTGTCGAATGTTGAAACATAATATATATGAAGTTGTCTCGTCGATCTAGTGGTTAGTGTTGTAATCAGGAATTATTAAATGTTAACTACGAACATTATATTCTTCGCCTGACACACTCTTGATCGGATTTTAATAATTATAATATGAACACAGTAACACAGTAAAGTAAAAATCTTTTACATATTTGGATTTCAAAAAAGAGTACAGATATAAAGCAATTTTATGATTAAAATTACTACTTAAGATTGAAAGTATTAGTATCGCTTTCATCTGTTGCCTCTATTCGATCCAATTTTTATACACAATATGCTATATATATAAATATGTAGAACTGTCTGCTTATACACAACCAAATTTCATTTGGTATTCTATAACTATGTATATAATTCAGAATAATCAATCTCCCCTTCACATTTAACACACTGCTTGCTCTAAAATATCTAATACTGCTGTATATACAATAGATTGTCTTGTGACAGACTTGCATATTGGCAAGTGATCAAGGGGGAGTTGATAAAACACTCTACAACCTAAATCTGCTGAATATGGCTCCACAAAGTCTACATAAACTTTGAAAGCTGTAAAGGGAGTAGGTAAAGATTCTGCAAAGCCAATAGTTTCTAAGTTAAACGCCATTTAAATTTTGCAAGAACAAACAAAAGGATGACAAAAGAAAGTTCAATTTCTTTTTTGATTTAACCAGTGTCTCATTAACTGAAAAAATAAAGACTTAAAATTATTAACGACATCTGTTGTATTATAATGAAACTATTACGTCTAGTTTGCTACAACATGGTGTAGATGTCGCTGTTACCAAATCAATTAGAGACATCTGTGACACGATTTTGTAACTACTACGAAGTTAATATTCGTACCGACGTAGTTTTGAACACTGTAAATAGATGTCGCAATACACATTCTTAAGAATAACCCGCTTATATAAATTACGTAGAGTACCTACTGAAATTTAATTTATAGCCTAATTTTATAATGCTGGACATAGGCCTTCCCGAGAACGCGCCACCACACACGGTCCTCCGCCTTCCTCATCCACCCGCCACCAACGATCCTTTTCAGGTCGTTGGTCCAGCGACCAGGAGGTCGTCCTACGCTGCGCTTAATCTATCTATGCGTATATTCAAGTATTATGACCCATTAAAATACAGGCAAAAGAAACAATGCAAAAATATTATGTCAAAAACTTGAAAATAACTAAAGAAGAATGAACACTGTAGAAGAATATACCTTTTAACGAACAAATATTTTATGAAATGACGTGATAAAATTGCAAATTTCCGTTTTAAACCATATTTTTACTTAATCAACTTTCTTCGCAATCGATATTATATTAGCAAATTGATGTGTATAACGTTTGTAATTGAAGCATATCCAACGTCTCATTCCTTACACGTTACAGTTTCCACCCTTCTTCTATACTAATATTAGAAAGAGGATAGTTTTGCATTTTTCTATGTATGTAACGAATAAACTCAAGACTGCGTATATGTATAAAAAATGTCTTTCATTGCATGTACTGCGAAAATATTAATGACAGAACAAATTAAACGTCTACGATATGAAGGGTCCACTGCAATATTATTCAGTTGGCAATTAATGATCACTGTCCACTTTGTGTTCATCAACCTAATAATCATCAACACATAGCCGGCTCACTACAGAGCACGGATCTTCTCTCAGTATGAGAAGGGTTTTGCCATAGTCCACCAGACTCTACACGTGCGGTTTGGTAGACTTCACACACCTTTGAGAACATTAAAACACACTAACTAGAACACAGTTAAGGACTACGGTTTAATGTAATGATAATGAAGTCAACATACTTTTGGTCCTGCAAGCCAGTGTTCTTCATAAATAAGTATTTATCTATTCTCGAAAAGGGGCAGGAGTATTTGGTGTAATCCCATAGCTCGGTGAACAGCGCTTGGATTTGCGCCTTCTCTGGATACTCGTCGAAGAATGAATGGATCATGTTGTTCTGGCTGTGTGTGAATGCGTTCGTCTCCTCGGAATCCGGGTCTTCTAGCCAACGGTAAAGCTCTGCTATCTGTCGAATGTTGAAACATAATATATATGAAGTTGTCTCGTCGATCTAGTGGTTAGTGTTGTAATCAGGAATTATTAAATGTTAACTACGAACATTATATTCTTCGCCTGACACACTCTTGATCGGATTTTAATAATTATAATAGGAATCATGTAACACAGTAAAGTAAAAATCTTTTACATATTTGGATTTCAAAAAAGAGTACAGATATAAAGCAATTTTATGATTAAAATTACTACTTAAGATTGAAAGTATTAGTATCGCTTTCATCTGTTGCCTCTATTCGATCCAATTTTTATACACAATATGCTATATATATAAATATGTAGAACTGTCTGCTTATACACAACCAAATTTCATTTGGTATTCTATAACTATGTATATAATTCAGAATAATCAATCTCCCCTTCACATTTAACACACTGCTTGCTCTAAAATATCTAATACTGCTGTATATACAATAGATTGTCTTGTGACAGACTTGCATATTGGCAAGTGATCAAGGGGGAGTTGATAAAACACTCTACAACCTAAATCTGCTGAATATGGCTCCACAAAGTCTACATAGACTTTGAAAGCTGTAAAGGGAGTAGGTAAAGATTCTGCAAAGCCAATAGTTTCTAAGTTAAACGCCATTTAAATTTTGCAAGAACAAACAAAAGGATGACAAAAGAAAGTTCAATTTCTTTTTTGATTTAACCAGTGTCTCATTAACTGAAAAAATAAAGACTTAAAATTATTAACGACATCTGTTGTATTATAATGAAACTATTACGTCTAGTTTGCTACAACATGGTGTAGATGTCGCTGTTACCAAATCAATTAGAGACATCTGTGACACGATTTTGTAACTACTACGAAGTTAATATTCGTACCGACGTAGTTTTGAACACTGTAAATAGATGTCGCAATACACATTCTTAAGAATAACCCGCTTATATAAATTACATAGAGTACCTACTGAAATTTAATTTATAGCCTAATTTTATAATGCTGGACATAGGCCTTCCCGAGAACGCGCCACCACACACGGTCCTCCGCCTTCCTCATCCACCCGCCACCAACGATCCTTTTCAGGTCGTTGGTCCAGCGACCAGGAGGTCGTCCTACGCTGCGCTTAATCTATCTATGCGTATATTCAAGTATTATGACCCATTAAAATACAGGCAAAAGAAACAATGCAAAAATATTATGTCAAAAACTTGAAAATGACTAAAGAAGAATGAACACTGTAGAAGAATATACCTTTTAACGAACAAATATTTTATGAAATGACGTGACAAAATTGCAAATTTCCGTTTTAAACCATATTTTTACTTAATCAACTTTCTTCGCAATCGATATTATATTAGCAAATTGATGTGTATAACGTTTGTAATTGAAGCATATCCAATGTCTCATTCCTTACACGTTACAGTTTCCACCCTTCTTCTATACTAATATTATAAAGAGGATAGTTTTGCATTTTTCTATGTTTGTAACGAATAAACTCAAGACTGCGTATATGTATAAAAAATGTCTTTCATTGCATGTGCTGCGAAAATATTAATGACAGAACAAATAAAACGTCTACAATATGAAGGGTCCACTGCAATATTATTCAGTTGGCAATTAATGATCACTGTCCACTTTGTGTTCATCAACTTAATAATCATCAACACATAGCCGGCTCTCTACAGAGCACGGATCTTCTCTCAGTATGGGAAGGGTTTTGCCATAGTCCACCAGACTCTACACGTGCGGTTTGGTAGACTTCACACACCTTTGAGAACATTAAAACACACTAACTAGAACACAGTTAAGGACTACGGCTTAATGTAATGATAATGAAGTCAACATACTTTTGGTCCTGCAAGCCAGTGTTCTTCATAAATAAGTATTTGTCTATTCTCGAATAGGGGCAGGAGTATTTGGTGTAATCCCATAGCTCGGTGAACAGCGCTTGGATTTGCGCCTTCTCTGGATACTCGTCGAAGAATGAATGGATCATGTTGTTCTGGCTGTGTGTGAATGCGTTCGTCTCCTCGGAATCCGGGTCTTCTAGCCAACGGTAAAGCTCTGCTATCTGTCGAATGTTGAAACATAATATATATGAAGTTGTCTCGTCGATCTAGTGGTTAGTGTTGTAATCAGGAATTATTAAATGTTAACTACGAACACTATATTCTTCGCCTGACACACTCTTGATCGGATTTGAATAGTTATAATATGAACACAGTAACACAGTAAAGTAAAAATCTTTTACATATTTGGATTTCAAAAAAGAGTACAGATATAAAGCAATTTTATGATTAAAATTACTACTTAAGATTGAAAGTATTAGTATCGCTTTCATCTGTTGCCTCTATTCGATCCAATTTTTATACACAATATGCTATATATATAAATATGTAGAACTGTCTGCTTATACACAACCAAATTTCATTTGGTATTCTATAACTATGTATATAATTCAGAATAATCAATCTCCCCTTCACATTTAACACACTGCTTGCTCTAAAATATCTAATACTGCTATATATACAATAGATTGTCTTGTGACAGACTTGCATATTGGCAAGTGATCAAGGGGGAGTTGATAAAACACTCTACAACCTAAATCTGCTGAGTATGGCTCCAAAAAGTCTACATAGACTTTGAAAGCTGTAAAGGGAGTAGGTAAAGTTTCTGCAAAGCCAATAGTTTCTAAGTTAAACGCCATTTAAATTTTGCAAGAACAAACAAAAGGATGACAAAAGAAAGTTCAATTTCTTTTTTGATTTAACCAGTGTCTCATTAACTGAAAAAATAAAGACTTAAAATTATTAACGACATCTGTTGTATTATAATGAAACTATTACGTCTAGTTTGCTACAACATGGTGTAGATGTCGCTGTTACCAAATCAATTAGAGACATCTGTGACACGATTTTGTAACTACTACGAAGTTAATATTCGTACCGACGTAGTTTTGAACACTGTAAATAGATGTCGCAATACATATCCTTAAGAATAACCCGCTTATATAAATTACATAGAGTACCTACTGAAATTTAATTTATAACCTAATTTTATAATGCTGGACATAGGCCTTTCCGAGAGCGCGCCACCACACACGGTCCTCCGCCTTCCTCATCCACCCGCCACCAACGATCCTTTTCAGGTCGTTGGTCCAGCGACCAGGAGGTCGTCCTACGCTGCGCTTAATCTATCTATGCGTATATTCAAGTATTATGACCCATTAAAATACAGGCAAAAGAAACAATGCAAAAATATTATGTCAAAAACTTGAAAATAACTAAAGAAGAATGAACACTGTAGAAGAATATACCTTTTAACGAACAAATATTTTATGAAATGACGTGATAAAATTGCAAATTTCCGTTTTAAACCATATTTTTACTTAATCAACTTTCTTCGCAATCGATATTATATTAGCAAATTGATGTGTATAACGTTTGTAATTGAAGCATATCCAATGTCTCATTCCTTACACGTTACAGTTTCCACCCTTCTTCTATACTAATATTATAAAGAGGATAGTTTTGCATTTTTCTATGTTTGTAACGAATAAACTCAAGACTGCGTATATGTATAAAAAATGTCTTTCATTGCATGTGCTGCGAAAATATTAATGACAGAACAAATAAAACGTCTACAATATGAAGGGTCCACTGCAATATTATTCAGTTGGCAATTAATGATCACTGTCCACTTTGTGTTCATCAACTTAATAATCATCAACACATAGCCGGCTCTCTACAGAGCACGGATCTTCTCTCAGTATGGGAAGGGTTTTGCCATAGTCCACCAGACTCTACACGTGCGGTTTGGTAGACTTCACACACCTTTGAGAACATTAAAACACACTAACTAGAACACAGTTAAGGACTACGGCTTAATGTAATGATAATGAAGTCAACATACTTTTGGTCCTGCAAGCCAGTGTTCTTCATAAATAAGTATTTATCTATTCTCGAAAAGGGGCAGGAGTATTTGGTGTAATCCCATAACTCGGTGAACAGCGCTTGGATTTGCGCCTTCTCTGGATACTCGTCGAAGAATGAATGGATTATGTTGTTCTGGCTGTGTGTGAATGCGTTCGTCTAGTCGGGATCCGGGTCTTCTAGCCAACGGTAAAGCTCTGCTATCTGTCGAATGTTGAAACATAATATATATGAAGTTGTCTCGTCGATCTAGTGGTTAGTGTTGTAATCAGGAATTATTAAATGTTAACTACGAACATTATATTCTTCGCCTGACACACTCTTGATCGGATTTTAATAATTATAATATGAACACAGTAACACAGTACAGTAAAAATCTTTTACATATTTGGATTTCAAAAAAGAGTACAGATATAAAGCAATTTTATGATTAAAATTACTACTTAAGATTGAAAGTATTAGTATCGCTTTCATCTGTTGCCTCTATTCGATCCAATTTTTATACACAATATGCTATATATATAAATATGTAGAACTGTCTGCTTATACACAACCAAATTTCATTTGGTATTCTATAACTATGTATATAATTCAGAATAATCAATCTCCCCTTCACATTTAACACACTGCTTGCTCTAAAATATCTAATACTGCTGTATATACAATAGATTGTCTTGTGACAGACTTGCATATTGGCAAGTGATCAAGGGGGAGTTGATAAAACACTCTACAACCTAAATCTGCTGAATATGGCTCCACAAAGTCTACATAAACTTTGAAAGCTGTAAAGGGAGTAGGTAAAGATTCTGCAAAGCCAGTAGTTTCTAAGTTAAACGCCATTTAAATTTTGCAAGAACAAACAAAAGGATGACAAAAGAAAGTTCAATTTCTTTTTTGATTTAACCAGTGTCTCATTAACTGAAAAAATAAAGACTTAAAATTATTAACGACATCTGTTGTATTATAATGAAACTATTACGTCTAGTTTGCTATAACATGGTGTAGATGTCGCTGTTACCAAATCAATTAGAGACATCTGTGACACGATTTTGTAACTACTACGAAGTTAATATTCGTACCGACGTAGTTTTGAACACTGTAAATAGATGTCGCAATACATATCCTTAAGAATAACCCGCTTATATAAATTACATAGAGTACCTACTGAAATTTAATTTATAACCTAATTTTATAATGCTGGACATAGGCCTTTCCGAGAGCGCGCCACCACACACGGTCCTCCGCCTTCCTCATCCACCCGCCACCAACGATCCTTTTCAGGTCGTTGGTCCAGCGACCAGGAGGTCATCCTACGCTGCGCTTAATCTATCTATGCGTATATTCAAGTATTATGACCCATTAAAATACAGGCAAAAGAAACAATGCAAAAATATTATGTCAAAAACTTGAAAATAACTAAAGAAGAATGAACACTGTAGAAGAATATACCTTTTAACGAACAAATATTTTATGAAATGACGTGATAAAATTGCAAATTTCCGTTTTAAACCATATTTTTACTTAATCAACTTTCTTCGCAATCGATATTATATTAGCAAATTGATGTGTATAACGTTTGTAATTGAAGCATATCCAATGTCTCATTCCTTACACGTTACAGTTTCCACCCTTCTTCTATACTAATATTATAAAGAGGATAGTTTTGCATTTTTCTATGTTTGTAACGAATAAACTCAAGACTGCGTATATGTATAAAAAATGTCTTTCATTGCATGTGCTGCGAAAATATTAATGACAGAACAAATAAAACGTCTACAATATGAAGGGTCCACTGCAATATTATTCAGTTGGCAATTAATGATCACTGTCCACTTTGTGTTCATCAACTTAATAATCATCAACACATAGCCGGCTCTCTACAGAGCACGGATCTTCTCTCAGTATGGGAAGGGTTTTGCCATAGTCCACCAGACTCTACACGTGCGGTTTGGTAGACTTCACACAACTTTGAGAACATTAAAACACACTAACTAGAACACAGTTAAGGACTACGGCTTAATGTAATGATAATGAAGTCAACATACTTTTGGTCCTGCAAGCCAGTGTTCTTCATAAATAAGTATTTATCTATTCTCGAATAGGGGCAGGAGTATTTGGTGTAATCCCATAGCTCGGTGAACAGCGCTTGGATTTGCGCCTTCTCTGGATACTCGTCGAAGAATGAATGGATCATGTTGTTCTGGCTGTGTGTGAATGCGTTCGTCTCCTCGGAATCCGGGTCTTCTAGCCAACGGTAAAGCTCTGCTATCTGTCGAATGTTGAAACATAATATATATGAAGTTGTCTCGTCGATCTAGTGGTTAGTGTTGTAATCAGGAATTATTAAATGTTAACTACGAACATTATATTCTTCGCCTGACACACTCTTGATCGGATTTGAATAGTTATAATATGAACACAGTAACACAGTAAAGTAAAAATCTTTTACATATTTGGATTTCAAAAAAGAGTACAGATATAAAGCAATTTTATGATTAAAATTACTACTTAAGATTGAAAGTATTAGTATCGCTTTCATCTGTTGCCTCTATTCGATCCAATTTTTATACACAATATGCTATATATATAAATATGTAGAACTGTCTGCTTATACACAACCAAATTTCATTTGGTATTCTATAACTATGTATATAATTCAGAATAATCAATCTCCCCTTCACATTTAACACACTGCTTGCTCTAAAATATCTAATACTGCTATATATACAATAGATTGTCTTGTGACAGACTTGCATATTGGCAAGTGATCAAGGGGGAGTTGATAAAACACTCTACAACCTAAATCTGCTGAGTATGGCTCCACAAAGTCTACATAGACTTTGAAAGCTGTAAAGGGAGTAGGTAAAGTTTCTGCAAAGCCAATAGTTTCTAAGTTAAACGCCATTTAAATTTTGCAAGAACAAACAAAAGGATGACAAAAGAAAGTTCAATTTCTTTTTTGATTTAACCAGTGTCTCATTAACTGAAAAAATAAAGACTTAAAATTATTAACGACATCTGTTGTATTATAATGAAACTATTACGTCTAGTTTGCTACAACATGGTGTAGATGTCGCTGTTACCAAATCAATTAGAGACATCTGTGACACGATTTTGTAACTACTACGAAGTTAATATTCGTACCGACGTAGTTTTGAACACTGTAAATAGATGTCGCAATACATATCCTTAAGAATAACCCGCTTATATAAATTACATAGAGTACCTACTGAAATTTAATTTATAACCTAATTTTATAATGCTGGACATAGGCCTTTCCGAGAGCGCGCCACCACACACGGTCCTCCGCCTTCCTCATCCACCCGCCACCAACGATCCTTTTCAGGTCGTTGGTCCAGCGACCAGGAGGTCGTCCTACGCTGCGCTTAATCTATCTATGCGTATATTCAAGTATTATGACCCATTAAAATACAGGCAAAAGAAACAATGCAAAAATATTATGTCAAAAACTTGAAAATAACTAAAGAAGAATGAACACTGTAGAAGAATATACCTTTTAACGAACAAATATTTTATGAAATGACGTGATAAAATTGCAAATTTCCGTTTTAAACCATATTTTTACTTAATCAACTTTCTTCGCAATCGATATTATATTAGCAAATTTATGTGTATAACGTTTGTAATTGAAGCATATCCAATGTCTCATTCCTTACACGTTACAGTTTCCACCCTTCTTCTATACTAATATTATAAAGAGGATAGTTTTGCATTTTTCTATGTTTGTAACGAATAAACTCAAGACTGCGTATATGTATAAAAAATGTCTTTCATTGCATGTGCTGCGAAAATATTAATGACAGAACAAATAAAACGTCTACAATATGAAGGGTCCACTGCAATATTATTCAGTTGGCAATTAATGATCACTGTCCACTTTGTGTTCATCAACTTAATAATCATCAACACATAGCCGGCTCTCTACAGAGCACGGATCTTCTCTCAGTATGGGAAGGGTTTTGCCATAGTCCACCAGACTCTACACGTGCGGTTTGGTAGACTTCACACACCTTTGAGAACATTAAAACACACTAACTAGAACACAGTTAAGGACTACGGCTTAATGTAATGATAATGAAGTCAACATACTTTTGGTCCTGCAAGCCAGTGTTCTTCATAAATAAGTATTTATCTATTCTCGAAAAGGGGCAGGAGTATTTGGTGTAATCCCATAGCTCGGTGAACAGCGCTTGGATTTGCGCCTTCTCTGGATACTCGTCGAAGAATGAATGGATTATGTTGTTCTGGCTGTGTGTGAATGCGTTCGTCTCCTCGGAATCCGGGTCTTCTAGCCAACGGTAAAGCTCTGCTATCTGTCGAATGTTGAAACATAATATATATGAAGTTGTCTCGTCGATCTAGTGGTTAGTGTTGTAATCAGGAATTATTAAATGTTAACTACGAACATTATATTCTTCGCCTGACAAACTCTTGATCGGATTTTAATAATTATAATATGAACACAGTAACACAGTACAGTAAAAATCTTTTACATATTTGGATTTCAAAAAAGAGTACAGATATAAAGCAATTTTATGATTAAAATTACTACTTAAGATTGAAAGTATTAGTATCGCTTTCATCTGTTGCCTCTATTCGATCCAATTTTTATACACAATATGCTATATATATAAATATGTAGAACTGTCTGCTTATACACAACCAAATTTCATTTGGTATTCTATAACTATGTATATAATTCAGAATAATCAATCTCCCCTTCACATTTAACACACTGCTTGCTCTAAAATATCTAATACTGCTGTATATACAATAGATTGTCTTGTGACAGACTTGCATATTGGCAAGTGATCAAGGGGGAGTTGATAAAACACTCTACAACCTAAATCTGCTGAATATGGCTCCACAAAGTCTACATAAACTTTGAAAGCTGTAAAGGGAGTAGGTAAAGATTCTGCAAAGCCAATAGTTTCTAAGTTAAACGCCATTTAAATTTTGCAAGAACAAACAAAAGGATGACAAAAGAAAGTTCAATTTCTTTTTTGATTTAACCAGTGTCTCATTAACTGAAAAAATAAAGACTTAAAATTATTAACGACATCTGTTGTATTATAATGAAACTATTACGTCTAGTTTGCTACAACATGGTGTAGATGTCGCTGTTACCAAATCAATTAGAGACATCTGTGACACGATTTTGTAACTACTACGAAGTTAATATTCGTACCGACGTAGTTTTGAACACTGTAAATAGATGTCGCAATACACATTCTTAAGAATAACCCGCTTATATAAATTACGTAGAGTACCTACTGAAATTTAATTTATAGCCTAATTTTATAATGCTGGACATAGGCCTTCCCGAGAACGCGCCACCACACACGGTCCTCCGCCTTCCTCATCCACCCGCCACCAACGATCCTTTTCAGGTCGTTGGTCCAGCGACCAGGAGGTCGTCCTACGCTGCGCTTAATCTATCTATGCGTATATTCAAGTATTATGACCCATTAAAATACAGGCAAAAGAAACAATGCAAAAATATTATGTCAAAAACTTGAAAATAACTAAAGAAGAATGAACACTGTAGAAGAATATACCTTTTAACGAACAAATATTTTATGAAATGACGTGATAAAATTGCAAATTTCCGTTTTAAACCATATTTTTACTTAATCAACTTTCTTCGCAATCGATATTATATTAGCAAATTGATGTGTATAACGTTTGTAATTGAAGCATATCCAACGTCTCATTCCTTACACGTTACAGTTTCCACCCTTCTTCTATACTAATATTAGAAAGAGGATAGTTTTGCATTTTTCTATGTATGTAACGAATAAACTCAAGACTGCGTATATGTATAAAAAATGTCTTTCATTGCATGTACTGCGAAAATATTAATGACAGAACAAATTAAACGTCTACGATATGAAGGGTCCACTGCAATATTATTCAGTTGGCAATTAATGATCACTGTCCACTTTGTGTTCATCAACCTAATAATCATCAACACATAGCCGGCTCACTACAGAGCACGGATCTTCTCTCAGTATGAGAAGGGTTTTGCCATAGTCCACCAGACTCTACACGTGCGGTTTGGTAGACTTCACACACCTTTGAGAACATTAAAACACACTAACTAGAACACAGTTAAGGACTACGGTTTAATGTAATGATAATGAAGTCAACATACTTTTGGTCCTGCAAGCCAGTGTTCTTCATAAATAAGTATTTATCTATTCTCGAAAAGGGGCAGGAGTATTTGGTGTAATCCCATAGCTCGGTGAACAGCGCTTGGATTTGCGCCTTCTCTGGATACTCGTCGAAGAATGAATGGATCATGTTGTTCTGGCTGTGTGTGAATGCGTTCGTCTCCTCGGAATCCGGGTCTTCTAGCCAACGGTAAAGCTCTGCTATCTGTCGAATGTTGAAACATAATATATATGAAGTTGTCTCGTCGATCTAGTGGTTAGTGTTGTAATCAGGAATTATTAAATGTTAACTACGAACATTATATTCTTCGCCTGACACACTCTTGATCGGATTTTAATAATTATAATAGGAATCATGTAACACAGTAAAGTAAAAATCTTTTACATATTTGGATTTCAAAAAAGAGTACAGATATAAAGCAATTTTATGATTAAAATTACTACTTAAGATTGAAAGTATTAGTATCGCTTTCATCTGTTGCCTCTATTCGATCCAATTTTTATACACAATATGCTATATATATAAATATGTAGAACTGTCTGCTTATACACAACCAAATTTCATTTGGTATTCTATAACTATGTATATAATTCAGAATAATCAATCTCCCCTTCACATTTAACACACTGCTTGCTCTAAAATATCTAATACTGCTGTATATACAATAGATTGTCTTGTGACAGACTTGCATATTGGCAAGTGATCAAGGGGGAGTTGATAAAACACTCTACAACCTAAATCTGCTGAATATGGCTCCACAAAGTCTACATAAACTTTGAAAGCTGTAAAGGGAGTAGGTAAAGTTTCTGCAAAGCCAATAGTTTCTAAGTTAAACGCCATTTAAATTTTGCAAGAACAAACAAAAGGATGACAAAAGAAAGTTCAATTTCTTTTTTGATTTAACCAGTGTCTCATAAACTGAAAAAATAAAGACTTAAAATTATTAACGACATCTGTTGTATTATAATGAAACTATTACGTCTAGTTTGCTACAACATGGTGTAGATGTCGCTGTTACCAAATCAATTAGAGACATCTGTGACACGATTTTGTAACTACTACGAAGTTAATATTCGTACCGACGTAGTTTTGAACACTGTAAATAGATGTCGCAATACATATCCTTAAGAATAACCCGCTTATATAAATTACATGGAGTACCTACTGAAATTTAATTTATAGCCTAATTTTATAATGCTGGACATAGGCCTTTCCGAGAGCGCGCCACCACACACGGTCCTCCGCCTTCCTCATCCACCCGCCACCAACGATCCTTTTCAGGTCGTTGGTCCAGCGACCAGGAGGCCGTCCTACGCTGCGCTTAATCTATCTATGCGTATATTCAAGTATTATGACCCATTAAAATACAGGCAAAAGAAACAATGCAAAAATATTATGTCAAAAACTTGAAAATAACTAAAGAAGAATGAACACTGTAGAAGAATATACCTTTTAACGAACAAATATTTTATGAAATGACGTGATAAAATTGCAAATTTCCGTTTTAAACCATATTTTTACTTAATCAACTTTCTTCGCAATCGATATTATATTAGCAAATTGATGTGTATAACGTTTGTAATTGAAGCATATCCAATGTCTCATTCCTTACACGTTACAGTTTCCACCCTTCTTCTATACTAATATTATAAAGAGGATAGTTTTGCATTTTTCTATGTTTGTAACGAATAAACTCAAGACTGCGTATATGAATAAAAAATGTCTTTCATTGCATGTGCTGCGAAAATATTAATGACAGAACAAATAAAACGTCTACAATATGAAGGGTCCACTGCAATATTATTCAGTTGGCAATTAATGATCACTGTCCACTTTGTGTTCATCAACTTAATAATCATCAACACATAGCCGGCTCTCTACAGAGCACGGATCTTCTCTCAGTATGGGAAGGGTTTTGCCATAGACCACCAGACTCTACACGTGCGGTTTGGTAGACTTCACACACCTTTGAGAACATTAAAACACACTAACTAGAACACAGTTAAGGACTACGGCTTAATGTAATGATAATGAAGTCAACATACTTTTGGTCCTGCAAGCCAGTGTTCTTCATAAATAAGTATTTATCTATTCTCGAAAAGGGGCAGGAGTATTTGGTGTAATCCCATAGCTCGGTGAACAGCGCTTGGATTTGCGCCTTCTCTGGATACTCGTCGAAGAATGAATGGATCATGTTGTTCTGGCTGTGTGTGAATGCGTTCGTCTCCTCGGAATCCGGGTCTTCTAGCCAACGGTAAAGCTCTGCTATCTGTCGAATGTTGAAACATAATATATATGAAGTTGTCTCGTCGATCTAGTGGTTAGTGTTGTAATCAGGAATTATTAAATGTTAACTACGAACATTATATTCTTCGCCTGACACACTCTTGATTGGATTTTAATAATTATAATATGAACACAGTAACACAGTAAAGTAAAAATCTTTTACATATTTGGATTTCAAAAAAGAGTACAGGTATAAAGCAATTTTATGATTAAAATTACTACTTAAGATTGAAAGTATTAGTATCGCTTTCATCTGTTGCCTCTATTCGATCCAATTTTTATACACAATATGCTATATATATATAAATATGTAGAACTGTCTGCTTATACACAACCAAATTTCATTTGGTATTCTATAACTATGTATATAATTCAGAATAATCAATCTCCCCTTCACATTTAACACACTGCTTGCTCTAAAATATCTAATACTGCTGTATATACAATAGATTGTCTTGTGACAGACTTGCATATTGGCAAGTGATCAAGGGGGAGTTGATAAAACACTCTACAACCTAAATCTGCTGAATATGGCTCCACAAAGTCTACATAAACTTTGAAAGCTGTAAAGGGAGTAGGTAAAGTTTCTGCAAAGCCAATAGTTTCTAAGTTAAACGCCATTTAAATTTTGCAAGAACAAACAAAAGGATGACAAAAGAAAGTTCAATTTCTTTTTTGATTTAACCAGTGTCTCATAAACTGAAAAAATAAAGACTTAAAATTATTAACGACATCTGTTGTATTATAATGAAACTATTACGTCTAGTTTGCTACAACATGGTGTAGATGTCGCTGTTACCAAATCAATTAGAGACATCTGAGACACGATTTTGTAACTACTACGAAGTTAATATTCGTACCGACGTAGTTTTGAACACTGTAAATAGATGTCGCAATACATATCCTTAAGAATAACCCGCTTATATAAATTACATAGAGTACCTACTGAAATTTAATTTATAACTTAATTTTATAATGCTGGACATAGGCCTTTCCGAGAGCGCGCCACCACACACGGTCCTCCGCCTTCCTCATCCACCCGCCACCAACGATCCTTTTCAGGTCGTTGGTCCAGCGACCAGGAGGTCGTCCTACGCTGCGCTTAATCTATCTATGCGTATATTCAAGTATTATGACCCATTAAAATACAGGCAAAAGAAACAATGCAAAAATATTATGTCAAAAACTTGAAAATAACTAAAGAAGAATGAACACTGTAGAAGAATATACCTTTTAACGAACAAATATTTTATGAAATGACGTGATAAAATTGCAAATTTCCGTTTTAAACCATATTTTTACTTAATCAACTTTCTTCGCAATCGATATTATATTAGCAAATTGATGTGTATAACGTTTGTAATTGAAGCATATCCAACGTCTCATTCCTTACACGTTACAGTTTCCACCCTTCTTCTATACTAATATTAGAAAGAGGATAGTTTTGCATTTTTCTATGTATGTAACGAATAAACTCAAGACTGCGTATATGTATAAAAAATGTCTTTCATTGCATGTACTGCGAAAATATTAATGACAGAACAAATTAAACGTCTACGATATGAAGGGTCCACTGCAATATTATTCAGTTGGCAATTAATGATCACTGTCCACTTTGTGTTCATCAACCTAATAATCATCAACACATAGCCGGCTCACTACAGAGCACGGATCTTCTCTCAGTATGAGAAGGGTTTTGCCATAGTCCACCAGACTCTACACGTGCGGTTTGGTAGACTTCACACACCTTTGAGAACATTAAAACACACTAACTAGAACACAGTTAAGGACTACGGTTTAATGTAATGATAATGAAGTCAACATACTTTTGGTCCTGCAAGCCAGTGTTCTTCATAAATAAGTATTTATCTATTCTCGAAAAGGGGCAGGAGTATTTGGTGTAATCCCATAGCTCGGTGAACAGCGCTTGGATTTGCGCCTTCTCTGGATACTCGTCGAAGAATGAATGGATCATGTTGTTCTGGCTGTGTGTGAATGCGTTCGTCTCCTCGGAATCCGGGTCTTCTAGCCAACGGTAAAGCTCTGCTATCTGTCGAATGTTGAAACATAATATATATGAAGTTGTCTCGTCGATCTAGTGGTTAGTGTTGTAATCAGGAATTATTAAATGTTAACTACGAACATTATATTCTTCGCCTGACACACTCTTGATCGGATTTTAATAATTATAATATGAACACAGTAACACAGTAAAGTAAAAATCTTTTACATATTTGGATTTCAAAAAAGAGTACAGATATAAAGCAATTTTATGATTAAAATTACTACTTAAGATTGAAAGTATTAGTATCGCTTTCATCTGTTGCCTCTATTCGATCCAATTTTTATACACAATATGCTATATATATAAATATGTAGAACTGTCTGCTTATACACAACCAAATTTCATTTGGTATTCTATAACTATGTATATAATTCAGAATAATCAATCTCCCCTTCACATTTAACACACTGCTTGCTCTAAAATATCTAATACTGCTGTATATACAATAGATTGTCTTGTGACAGACTTGCATATTGGCAAGTGATCAAGGGGGAGTTGATAAAACACTCTACAACCTAAATCTGCTGAATATGGCTCCACAAAGTCTACATAAACTTTGAAAGCTGTAAAGGGAGTAGGTAAAGATTCTGCAAAGCCAATAGTTTCTAAGTTAAACGCCATTTAAATTTTGCAAGAACAAACAAAAGGATGACAAAAGAAAGTTCAATTTCTTTTTTGATTTAACCAGTGTCTCATTAACTGAAAAAATAAAGACTTAAAATTATTAACGACATCTGTTGTATTATAATGAAACTATTACGTCTAGTTTGCTACAACATGGTGTAGATGTCGCTGTTACCAAATCAATTAGAGACATCTGTGACACGATTTTGTAACTACTACGAAGTTAATATTCGTACCGACGTAGTTTTGAACACTGTAAATAGATGTCGCAATACACATTCTTAAGAATAACCCGCTTATATAAATTACGTAGAGTACCTACTGAAATTTAATTTATAGCCTAATTTTATAATGCTGGACATAGGCCTTCCCGAGAACGCGCCACCACACACGGTCCTCCGCCTTCCTCATCCACCCGCCACCAACGATCCTTTTCAGGTCGTTGGTCCAGCGACCAGGAGGTCGTCCTACGCTGCGCTTAATCTATCTATGCGTATATTCAAGTATTATGACCCATTAAAATACAGGCAAAAGAAACAATGCAAAAATATTATGTCAAAAACTTGAAAATAACTAAAGAAGAATGAACACTGTAGAAGAATATACCTTTTAACGAACAAATATTTTATGAAATGACGTGATAAAATTGCAAATTTCCGTTTTAAACCATATTTTTACTTAATCAACTTTCTTCGCAATCGATATTATATTAGCAAATTGATGTGTATAACGTTTGTAATTGAAGCATATCCAACGTCTCATTCCTTACACGTTACAGTTTCCACCCTTCTTCTATACTAATATTAGAAAGAGGATAGTTTTGCATTTTTCTATGTATGTAACGAATAAACTCAAGACTGCGTATATGTATAAAAAATGTCTTTCATTGCATGTACTGCGAAAATATTAATGACAGAACAAATTAAACGTCTACGATATGAAGGGTCCACTGCAATATTATTCAGTTGGCAATTAATGATCACTGTCCACTTTGTGTTCATCAACCTAATAATCATCAACACATAGCCGGCTCACTACAGAGCACGGATCTTCTCTCAGTATGAGAAGGGTTTTGCCATAGTCCACCAGACTCTACACGTGCGGTTTGGTAGACTTCACACACCTTTGAGAACATTAAAACACACTAACTAGAACACAGTTAAGGACTACGGTTTAATGTAATGATAATGAAGTCAACATACTTTTGGTCCTGCAAGCCAGTGTTCTTCATAAATAAGTATTTATCTATTCTCGAAAAGGGGCAGGAGTATTTGGTGTAATCCCATAGCTCGGTGAACAGCGCTTGGATTTGCGCCTTCTCTGGATACTCGTCGAAGAATGAATGGATCATGTTGTTCTGGCTGTGTGTGAATGCGTTCGTCTCCTCGGAATCCGGGTCTTCTAGCCAACGGTAAAGCTCTGCTATCTGTCGAATGTTGAAACATAATATATATGAAGTTGTCTCGTCGATCTAGTGGTTAGTGTTGTAATCAGGAATTATTAAATGTTAACTACGAACATTATATTCTTCGCCTGACACACTCTTGATCGGATTTTAATAATTATAATAGGAATCATGTAACACAGTAAAGTAAAAATCTTTTACATATTTGGATTTCAAAAAAGAGTACAGATATAAAGCAATTTTATGATTAAAATTACTACTTAAGATTGAAAGTATTAGTATCGCTTTCATCTGTTGCCTCTATTCGATCCAATTTTTATACACAATATGCTATATATATAAATATGTAGAACTGTCTGCTTATACACAACCAAATTTCATTTGGTATTCTATAACTATGTATATAATTCAGAATAATCAATCTCCCCTTCACATTTAACACACTGCTTGCTCTAAAATATCTAATACTGCTGTATATACAATAGATTGTCTTGTGACAGACTTGCATATTGGCAAGTGATCAAGGGGGAGTTGATAAAACACTCTACAACCTAAATCTGCTGAATATGGCTCCACAAAGTCTACATAGACTTTGAAAGCTGTAAAGGGAGTAGGTAAAGATTCTGCAAAGCCAATAGTTTCTAAGTTAAACGCCATTTAAATTTTGCAAGAACAAACAAAAGGATGACAAAAGAAAGTTCAATTTCTTTTTTGATTTAACCAGTGTCTCATTAACTGAAAAAATAAAGACTTAAAATTATTAACGACATCTGTTGTATTATAATGAAACTATTACGTCTAGTTTGCTACAACATGGTGTAGATGTCGCTGTTACCAAATCAATTAGAGACATCTGTGACACGATTTTGTAACTACTACGAAGTTAATATTCGTACCGACGTAGTTTTGAACACTGTAAATAGATGTCGCAATACACATTCTTAAGAATAACCCGCTTATATAAATTACATAGAGTACCTACTGAAATTTAATTTATAGCCTAATTTTATAATGCTGGACATAGGCCTTCCCGAGAACGCGCCACCACACACGGTCCTCCGCCTTCCTCATCCACCCGCCACCAACGATCCTTTTCAGGTCGTTGGTCCAGCGACCAGGAGGTCGTCCTACGCTGCGCTTAATCTATCTATGCGTATATTCAAGTATTATGACCCATTAAAATACAGGCAAAAGAAACAATGCAAAAATATTATGTCAAAAACTTGAAAATAACTAAAGAAGAATGAACACTGTAGAAGAATATACCTTTTAACGAACAAATATTTTATGAAATGACGTGACAAAATTGCAAATTTCCGTTTTAAACCATATTTTTACTTAATCAACTTTCTTCGCAATCGATATTATATTAGCAAATTGATGTGTATAACGTTTGTAATTGAAGCATATCCAATGTCTCATTCCTTACACGTTACAGTTTCCACCCTTCTTCTATACTAATATTATAAAGAGGATAGTTTTGCATTTTTCTATGTTTGTAACGAATAAACTCAAGACTGCGTATATGTATAAAAAATGTCTTTCATTGCATGTGCTGCGAAAATATTAATGACAGAACAAATAAAACGTCTACAATATGAAGGGTCCACTGCAATATTATTCAGTTGGCAATTAATGATCACTGTCCACTTTGTGTTCATCAACTTAATAATCATCAACACATAGCCGGCTCTCTACAGAGCACGGATCTTCTCTCAGTATGGGAAGGGTTTTGCCATAGTCCACCAGACTCTACACGTGCGGTTTGGTAGACTTCACACACCTTTGAGAACATTAAAACACACTAACTAGAACACAGTTAAGGACTACGGCTTAATGTAATGATAATGAAGTCAACATACTTTTGGTCCTGCAAGCCAGTGTTCTTCATAAATAAGTATTTGTCTATTCTCGAATAGGGGCAGGAGTATTTGGTGTAATCCCATAGCTCGGTGAACAGCGCTTGGATTTGCGCCTTCTCTGGATACTCGTCGAAGAATGAATGGATCATGTTGTTCTGGCTGTGTGTGAATGCGTTCGTCTCCTCGGAATCCGGGTCTTCTAGCCAACGGTAAAGCTCTGCTATCTGTCGAATGTTGAAACATAATATATATGAAGTTGTCTCGTCGATCTAGTGGTTAGTGTTGTAATCAGGAATTATTAAATGTTAACTACGAACACTATATTCTTCGCCTGACACACTCTTGATCGGATTTGAATAGTTATAATATGAACACAGTAACACAGTAAAGTAAAAATCTTTTACATATTTGGATTTCAAAAAAGAGTACAGATATAAAGCAATTTTATGATTAAAATTACTACTTAAGATTGAAAGTATTAGTATCGCTTTCATCTGTTGCCTCTATTCGATCCAATTTTTATACACAATATGCTATATATATAAATATGTAGAACTGTCTGCTTATACACAACCAAATTTCATTTGGTATTCTATAACTATGTATATAATTCAGAATAATCAATCTCCCCTTCACATTTAACACACTGCTTGCTCTAAAATATCTAATACTGCTATATATACAATAGATTGTCTTGTGACAGACTTGCATATTGGCAAGTGATCAAGGGGGAGTTGATAAAACACTCTACAACCTAAATCTGCTGAGTATGGCTCCAAAAAGTCTACATAGACTTTGAAAGCTGTAAAGGGAGTAGGTAAAGTTTCTGCAAAGCCAATAGTTTCTAAGTTAAACGCCATTTAAATTTTGCAAGAACAAACAAAAGGATGACAAAAGAAAGTTCAATTTCTTTTTTGATTTAACCAGTGTCTCATTAACTGAAAAAATAAAGACTTAAAATTATTAACGACATCTGTTGTATTATAATGAAACTATTACGTCTAGTTTGCTACAACATGGTGTAGATGTCGCTGTTACCAAATCAATTAGAGACATCTGTGACACGATTTTGTAACTACTACGAAGTTAATATTCGTACCGACGTAGTTTTGAACACTGTAAATAGATGTCGCAATACATATCCTTAAGAATAACCCGCTTATATAAATTACATAGAGTACCTACTGAAATTTAATTTATAACCTAATTTTATAATGCTGGACATAGGCCTTTCCGAGAGCGCGCCACCACACACGGTCCTCCGCCTTCCTCATCCACCCGCCACCAACGATCCTTTTCAGGTCGTTGGTCCAGCGACCAGGAGGTCGTCCTACGCTGCGCTTAATCTATCTATGCGTATATTCAAGTATTATGACCCATTAAAATACAGGCAAAAGAAACAATGCAAAAATATTATGTCAAAAACTTGAAAATAACTAAAGAAGAATGAACACTGTAGAAGAATATACCTTTTAACGAACAAATATTTTATGAAATGACGTGATAAAATTGCAAATTTCCGTTTTAAACCATATTTTTACTTAATCAACTTTCTTCGCAATCGATATTATATTAGCAAATTGATGTGTATAACGTTTGTAATTGAAGCATATCCAATGTCTCATTCCTTACACGTTACAGTTTCCACCCTTCTTCTATACTAATATTATAAAGAGGATAGTTTTGCATTTTTCTATGTTTGTAACGAATAAACTCAAGACTGCGTATATGTATAAAAAATGTCTTTCATTGCATGTGCTGCGAAAATATTAATGACAGAACAAATAAAACGTCTACAATATGAAGGGTCCACTGCAATATTATTCAGTTGGCAATTAATGATCACTGTCCACTTTGTGTTCATCAACTTAATAATCATCAACACATAGCCGGCTCTCTACAGAGCACGGATCTTCTCTCAGTATGGGAAGGGTTTTGCCATAGTCCACCAGACTCTACACGTGCGGTTTGGTAGACTTCACACACCTTTGAGAACATTAAAACACACTAACTAGAACACAGTTAAGGACTACGGCTTAATGTAATGATAATGAAGTCAACATACTTTTGGTCCTGCAAGCCAGTGTTCTTCATAAATAAGTATTTATCTATTCTCGAAAAGGGGCAGGAGTATTTGGTGTAATCCCATAACTCGGTGAACAGCGCTTGGATTTGCGCCTTCTCTGGATACTCGTCGAAGAATGAATGGATTATGTTGTTCTGGCTGTGTGTGAATGCGTTCGTCTCCTCGGAATCCGGGTCTTCTAGCCAACGGTAAAGCTCTGCTATCTGTCGAATGTTGAAACATAATATATATGAAGTTGTCTCGTCGATCTAGTGGTTAGTGTTGTAATCAGGAATTATTAAATGTTAACTACGAACATTATATTCTTCGCCTGACACACTCTTGATCGGATTTTAATAATTATAATATGAACACAGTAACACAGTACAGTAAAAATCTTTTACATATTTGGATTTCAAAAAAGAGTACAGATATAAAGCAATTTTATGATTAAAATTACTACTTAAGATTGAAAGTATTAGTATCGCTTTCATCTGTTGCCTCTATTCGATCCAATTTTTATACACAATATGCTATATATATAAATATGTAGAACTGTCTGCTTATACACAACCAAATTTCATTTGGTATTCTATAACTATGTATATAATTCAGAATAATCAATCTCCCCTTCACATTTAACACACTGCTTGCTCTAAAATATCTAATACTGCTGTATATACAATAGATTGTCTTGTGACAGACTTGCATATTGGCAAGTGATCAAGGGGGAGTTGATAAAACACTCTACAACCTAAATCTGCTGAATATGGCTCCACAAAGTCTACATAAACTTTGAAAGCTGTAAAGGGAGTAGGTAAAGATTCTGCAAAGCCAGTAGTTTCTAAGTTAAACGCCATTTAAATTTTGCAAGAACAAACAAAAGGATGACAAAAGAAAGTTCAATTTCTTTTTTGATTTAACCAGTGTCTCATTAACTGAAAAAATAAAGACTTAAAATTATTAACGACATCTGTTGTATTATAATGAAACTATTACGTCTAGTTTGCTATAACATGGTGTAGATGTCGCTGTTACCAAATCAATTAGAGACATCTGTGACACGATTTTGTAACTACTACGAAGTTAATATTCGTACCGACGTAGTTTTGAACACTGTAAATAGATGTCGCAATACATATCCTTAAGAATAACCCGCTTATATAAATTACATAGAGTACCTACTGAAATTTAATTTATAACCTAATTTTATAATGCTGGACATAGGCCTTTCCGAGAGCGCGCCACCACACACGGTCCTCCGCCTTCCTCATCCACCCGCCACCAACGATCCTTTTCAGGTCGTTGGTCCAGCGACCAGGAGGTCATCCTACGCTGCGCTTAATCTATCTATGCGTATATTCAAGTATTATGACCCATTAAAATACAGGCAAAAGAAACAATGCAAAAATATTATGTCAAAAACTTGAAAATAACTAAAGAAGAATGAACACTGTAGAAGAATATACCTTTTAACGAACAAATATTTTATGAAATGACGTGATAAAATTGCAAATTTCCGTTTTAAACCATATTTTTACTTAATCAACTTTCTTCGCAATCGATATTATATTAGCAAATTGATGTGTATAACGTTTGTAATTGAAGCATATCCAATGTCTCATTCCTTACACGTTACAGTTTCCACCCTTCTTCTATACTAATATTATAAAGAGGATAGTTTTGCATTTTTCTATGTTTGTAACGAATAAACTCAAGACTGCGTATATGTATAAAAAATGTCTTTCATTGCATGTGCTGCGAAAATATTAATGACAGAACAAATAAAACGTCTACAATATGAAGGGTCCACTGCAATATTATTCAGTTGGCAATTAATGATCACTGTCCACTTTGTGTTCATCAACTTAATAATCATCAACACATAGCCGGCTCTCTACAGAGCACGGATCTTCTCTCAGTATGGGAAGGGTTTTGCCATAGTCCACCAGACTCTACACGTGCGGTTTGGTAGACTTCACACAACTTTGAGAACATTAAAACACACTAACTAGAACACAGTTAAGGACTACGGCTTAATGTAATGATAATGAAGTCAACATACTTTTGGTCCTGCAAGCCAGTGTTCTTCATAAATAAGTATTTATCTATTCTCGAATAGGGGCAGGAGTATTTGGTGTAATCCCATAGCTCGGTGAACAGCGCTTGGATTTGCGCCTTCTCTGGATACTCGTCGAAGAATGAATGGATCATGTTGTTCTGGCTGTGTGTGAATGCGTTCGTCTCCTCGGAATCCGGGTCTTCTAGCCAACGGTAAAGCTCTGCTATCTGTCGAATGTTGAAACATAATATATATGAAGTTGTCTCGTCGATCTAGTGGTTAGTGTTGTAATCAGGAATTATTAAATGTTAACTACGAACATTATATTCTTCGCCTGACACACTCTTGATCGGATTTGAATAGTTATAATATGAACACAGTAACACAGTAAAGTAAAAATCTTTTACATATTTGGATTTCAAAAAAGAGTACAGATATAAAGCAATTTTATGATTAAAATTACTACTTAAGATTGAAAGTATTAGTATCGCTTTCATCTGTTGCCTCTATTCGATCCAATTTTTATACACAATATGCTATATATATAAATATGTAGAACTGTCTGCTTATACACAACCAAATTTCATTTGGTATTCTATAACTATGTATATAATTCAGAATAATCAATCTCCCCTTCACATTTAACACACTGCTTGCTCTAAAATATCTAATACTGCTATATATACAATAGATTGTCTTGTGACAGACTTGCATATTGGCAAGTGATCAAGGGGGAGTTGATAAAACACTCTACAACCTAAATCTGCTGAGTATGGCTCCACAAAGTCTACATAGACTTTGAAAGCTGTAAAGGGAGTAGGTAAAGTTTCTGCAAAGCCAATAGTTTCTAAGTTAAACGCCATTTAAATTTTGCAAGAACAAACAAAAGGATGACAAAAGAAAGTTCAATTTCTTTTTTGATTTAACCAGTGTCTCATTAACTGAAAAAATAAAGACTTAAAATTATTAACGACATCTGTTGTATTATAATGAAACTATTACGTCTAGTTTGCTACAACATGGTGTAGATGTCGCTGTTACCAAATCAATTAGAGACATCTGTGACACGATTTTGTAACTACTACGAAGTTAATATTCGTACCGACGTAGTTTTGAACACTGTAAATAGATGTCGCAATACATATCCTTAAGAATAACCCGCTTATATAAATTACATAGAGTACCTACTGAAATTTAATTTATAACCTAATTTTATAATGCTGGACATAGGCCTTTCCGAGAGCGCGCCACCACACACGGTCCTCCGCCTTCCTCATCCACCCGCCACCAACGATCCTTTTCAGGTCGTTGGTCCAGCGACCAGGAGGTCGTCCTACGCTGCGCTTAATCTATCTATGCGTATATTCAAGTATTATGACCCATTAAAATACAGGCAAAAGAAACAATGCAAAAATATTATGTCAAAAACTTGAAAATAACTAAAGAAGAATGAACACTGTAGAAGAATATACCTTTTAACGAACAAATATTTTATGAAATGACGTGATAAAATTGCAAATTTCCGTTTTAAACCATATTTTTACTTAATCAACTTTCTTCGCAATCGATATTATATTAGCAAATTTATGTGTATAACGTTTGTAATTGAAGCATATCCAATGTCTCATTCCTTACACGTTACAGTTTCCACCCTTCTTCTATACTAATATTATAAAGAGGATAGTTTTGCATTTTTCTATGTTTGTAACGAATAAACTCAAGACTGCGTATATGTATAAAAAATGTCTTTCATTGCATGTGCTGCGAAAATATTAATGACAGAACAAATAAAACGTCTACAATATGAAGGGTCCACTGCAATATTATTCAGTTGGCAATTAATGATCACTGTCCACTTTGTGTTCATCAACTTAATAATCATCAACACATAGCCGGCTCTCTACAGAGCACGGATCTTCTCTCAGTATGGGAAGGGTTTTGCCATAGTCCACCAGACTCTACACGTGCGGTTTGGTAGACTTCACACACCTTTGAGAACATTAAAACACACTAACTAGAACACAGTTAAGGACTACGGCTTAATGTAATGATAATGAAGTCAACATACTTTTGGTCCTGCAAGCCAGTGTTCTTCATAAATAAGTATTTATCTATTCTCGAAAAGGGGCAGGAGTATTTGGTGTAATCCCATAGCTCGGTGAACAGCGCTTGGATTTGCGCCTTCTCTGGATACTCGTCGAAGAATGAATGGATTATGTTGTTCTGGCTGTGTGTGAATGCGTTCGTCTCCTCGGAATCCGGGTCTTCTAGCCAACGGTAAAGCTCTGCTATCTGTCGAATGTTGAAACATAATATATATGAAGTTGTCTCGTCGATCTAGTGGTTAGTGTTGTAATCAGGAATTATTAAATGTTAACTACGAACATTATATTCTTCGCCTGACAAACTCTTGATCGGATTTTAATAATTATAATATGAACACAGTAACACAGTACAGTAAAAATCTTTTACATATTTGGATT
The DNA here is from genome assembly GCA_928268935.1 of Lasiommata megera. Taxonomy (NCBI): domain Eukaryota; kingdom Metazoa; phylum Arthropoda; class Insecta; order Lepidoptera; family Nymphalidae; genus Lasiommata; species Lasiommata megera. Next base: position 18,647,854 of record OV743307.1, on the reverse strand, counting down.
TCAAAAAAGAGTACAGATATAAAGCAATTTTATGATTAAAATTACTACTTAAGATTGAAAGTATTAGTATCGCTTTCATCTGTTGCCTCTATTCGATCCAATTTTTATACACAATATGCTATATATATAAATATGTAGAACTGTCTGCTTATACACAACCAAATTTCATTTGGTATTCTATAACTATGTATATAATTCAGAATAATCAATCTCCCCTTCACATTTAACACACTGCTTGCTCTAAAATATCTAATACTGCTGTATATACAAGAGATTGTCTTGTGACAGACTTGCATATTGGCAAGTGATCAAGGGGGAGTTGATAAAACACTCTACAACCTAAATCTGCTGAATATGGCTCCACAAAGTCTACATAAACTTTGAAAGCTGTAAAGGGAGTAGGTAAAGATTCTGCAAAGCCAATAGTTTCTAAGTTAAACGCCATTTAAATTTTGCAAGAACAAACAAAAGGATGACAAAAGAAAGTTCAATTTCTTTTTTGATTTAACCAGTGTCTCATTAACTGAAAAAATAAAGACTTAAAATTATTAACGACATCTGTTGTATTATAATGAAACTATTACGTCTAGTTTGCTACAACATGGTGTAGATGTCGCTGTTACCAAATCAATTAGAGACATCTGTGACACGATTTTGTAACTACTACGAAGTTAATATTCGTACCGACGTAGTTTTGAACACTGTAAATAGATGTCGCAATACACATTCTTAAGAATAACCCGCTTATATAAATTACGTAGAGTACCTACTGAAATTTAATTTATAGCCTAATTTTATAATGCTGGACATAGGCCTTCCCGAGAACGCGCCACCACACACGGTCCTCCGCCTTCCTCATCCACCCGCCACCAACGATCCTTTTCAGGTCGTTGGTCCAGCGACCAGGAGGTCGTCCTACGCTGCGCTTAATCTATCTATGCGTATATTCAAGTATTATGACCCATTAAAATACAGGCAAAAGAAACAATGCAAAAATATTATGTCAAAAACTTGAAAATAACTAAAGAAGAATGAACACTGTAGAAGAATATACCTTTTAACGAACAAATATTTTATGAAATGACGTGATAAAATTGCAAATTTCCGTTTTAAACCATATTTTTACTTAATCAACTTTCTTCGCAATCGATATTATATTAGCAAATTGATGTGTATAACGTTTGTAATTGAAGCATATCCAACGTCTCATTCCTTACACGTTACAGTTTCCACCCTTCTTCTATACTAATATTAGAAAGAGGATAGTTTTGCATTTTTCTATGTATGTAACGAATAAACTCAAGACTGCGTATATGTATAAAAAATGTCTTTCATTGCATGTACTGCGAAAATATTAATGACAGAACAAATTAAACGTCTACGATATGAAGGGTCCACTGCAATATTATTCAGTTGGCAATTAATGATCACTGTCCACTTTGTGTTCATCAACCTAATAATCATCAACACATAGCCGGCTCACTACAGAGCACGGATCTTCTCTCAGTATGAGAAGGGTTTTGCCATAGTCCACCAGACTCTACACGTGCGGTTTGGTAGACTTCACACACCTTTGAGAACATTAAAACACACTAACTAGAACACAGTTAAGGACTACGGTTTAATGTAATGATAATGAAGTCAACATACTTTTGGTCCTGCAAGCCAGTGTTCTTCATAAATAAGTATTTATCTATTCTCGAAAAGGGGCAGGAGTATTTGGTGTAATCCCATAGCTCGGTGAACAGCGCTTGGATTTGCGCCTTCTCTGGATACTCGTCGAAGAATGAATGGATCATGTTGTTCTGGCTGTGTGTGAATGCGTTCGTCTCCTCGGAATCCGGGTCTTCTAGCCAACGGTAAAGCTCTGCTATCTGTCGAATGTTGAAACATAATATATATGAAGTTGTCTCGTCGATCTAGTGGTTAGTGTTGTAATCAGGAATTATTAAATGTTAACTACGAACATTATATTCTTCGCCTGACACACTCTTGATCGGATTTTAATAATTATAATAGGAATCATGTAACACAGTAAAGTAAAAATCTTTTACATATTTGGATTTCAAAAAAGAGTACAGATATAAAGCAATTTTATGATTAAAATTACTACTTAAGATTGAAAGTATTAGTATCGCTTTCATCTGTTGCCTCTATTCGATCCAATTTTTATACACAATATGCTATATATATAAATATGTAGAACTGTCTGCTTATACACAACCAAATTTCATTTGGTATTCTATAACTATGTATATAATTCAGAATAATCAATCTCCCCTTCACATTTAACACACTGCTTGCTCTAAAATATCTAATACTGCTGTATATACAATAGATTGTCTTGTGACAGACTTGCATATTGGCAAGTGATCAAGGGGGAGTTGATAAAACACTCTACAACCTAAATCTGCTGAATATGGCTCCACAAAGTCTACATAAACTTTGAAAGCTGTAAAGGGAGTAGGTAAAGTTTCTGCAAAGCCAATAGTTTCTAAGTTAAACGCCATTTAAATTTTGCAAGAACAAACAAAAGGATGACAAAAGAAAGTTCAATTTCTTTTTTGATTTAACCAGTGTCTCATAAACTGAAAAAATAAAGACTTAAAATTATTAACGACATCTGTTGTATTATAATGAAACTATTACGTCTAGTTTGCTACAACATGGTGTAGATGTCGCTGTTACCAAATCAATTAGAGACATCTGTGACACGATTTTGTAACTACTACGAAGTTAATATTCGTACCGACGTAGTTTTGAACACTGTAAATAGATGTCGCAATACATATCCTTAAGAATAACCCGCTTATATAAATTACATGGAGTACCTACTGAAATTTAATTTATAACCTAATTTTATAATGCTGGACATAGGCCTTTCCGAGAGCGCGCCACCACACACGGTCCTCCGCCTTCCTCATCCACCCGCCACCAACGATCCTTTTCAGGTCGTTGGTCCAGCGACCAGTAGGTCGTCCTACGCTGCGCTTAATCTATCTATGCGTATATTCAAGTATTATGACCCATTAAAATACAGGCAAAAGAAACAATGCAAAAATATTATGTCAAAAACTTGAAAATAACTAAAGAAGAATGAACACTGTAGAAGAATATACCTTTTAACGAACAAATATTTTATGAAATGACGTGATAAAATTGCAAATTTCCGTTTTAAACCATATTTTTACTTAATCAACTTTCTTCGCAATCGATATTATATTAGCAAATTGATGTGTATAACGTTTGTAATTGAAGCATATCCAACGTCTCATTCCTTACACGTTACAGTTTCCACCCTTCTTCTATACTAATATTAGAAAGAGGATAGTTTTGCATTTTTCTATGTATGTAACGAATAAACTCAAGACTGCGTATATGTATAAAAAATGTCTTTCATTGCATGTACTGCGAAAATATTAATGACAGAACAAATTAAACGTCTACGATATGAAGGGTCCACTGCAATATTATTCAGTTGGCAATTAATGATCACTGTCCACTTTGTGTTCATCAACCTAATAATCATCAACACATAGCCGGCTCACTACAGAGCACGGATCTTCTCTCAGTATGAGAAGGGTTTTGCCATAGTCCACCAGACTCTACACGTGCGGTTTGGTAGACTTCACACACCTTTGAGAACATTAAAACACACTAACTAGAACACAGTTAAGGACTACGGTTTAATGTAATGATAATGAAGTCAACATACTTTTGGTCCTGCAAGCCAGTGTTCTTCATAAATAAGTATTTATCTATTCTCGAAAAGGGGCAGGAGTATTTGGTGTAATCCCATAGCTCGGTGAACAGCGCTTGGATTTGCGCCTTCTCTGGATACTCGTCGAAGAATGAATGGATCATGTTGTTCTGGCTGTGTGTGAATGCGTTCGTCTCCTCGGAATCCGGGTCTTCTAGCCAACGGTAAAGCTCTGCTATCTGTCGAATGTTGAAACATAATATATATGAAGTTGTCTCGTCGATCTAGTGGTTAGTGTTGTAATCAGGAATTATTAAATGTTAACTACGAACATTATATTCTTCGCCTGACAAACTCTTGATCGGATTTTAATAATTATAATATGAACACAGTAACACAGTAAAGTAAAAATCTTTTACATATTTGGATTTCAAAAAAGAGTACAGATATAAAGCAATTTATATGATTAAAATTACTACTTAAGATTGAAAGTATTAGTATCGCTTTCATCTGTTGCCTCTATTCGATCCAATTTTTATACACAATATGCTATATATATAAATATGTAGAACTGTCTGCTTATACACAACCAAATTTCATTTGGTATTCTATAACTATGTATATAATTCAGAATAATCAATCTCCCCTTCACATTTAACACACTGCTTGCTCTAAAATATCTAATACTGCTGTATATACAATAGATTGTCTTGTGACAGACTTGCATATTGGCAAGTGATCAAGGGGGAGTTGATAAAACACTCTACAACCTAAATCTGCTGAATATGGCTCCACAAAGTCTACATAAACTTTGAAAGCTGTAAAGGGAGTAGGTAAAGTTTCTGCAAAGCCAATAGTTTCTAAGTTAAACGCCATTTAAATTTTGCAAGAACAAACAAAGGGATGACAAAAGAAAGTTCAATTTCTTTTTTGATTTAACCAGTGTCTCATAAACTGAAAAAATAAAGACTTAAAATTATTAACGACATCTGTTGTATTATAATGAAACTATTACGTCTAGTTTGCTACAACATGGTGTAGATGTCGCTGTTACCAAATCAATTAGAGACATCTGTGACACGATTTTGTAACTACTACGAAGTTAATATTCGTACCGACGTAGTTTTGAACACTGTAAATAGATGTCGCAATACATATCCTTAAGAATAACCCGCTTATATAAATTACGTAGAGTACCTACTGAAATTTAATTTATAACCTAATTTTATAATGCTGGACATAGGCCTTTCCGAGAGCGCGCCACCACACACGGTCCTCCGCCTTCCTCATCCACCCGCCACCAACGATCCTTTTCAGGTCGTTGGTCCAGCGACCAGGAGGTCGACCTACGCTGCGCTTTATCTATCTATGCGTATATTCAAGTATTATGACCCATTAAAATACAGGCAAAAGAAACAATGCAAAAATATTATGTCAAAAACTTGAAAATAACTAAAGAAGAATGAACACTGTAGAAGAATATACCTTTTAACGAACAAATATTTTATGAAATGACGTGATAAAATTGCAAATTTCCGTTTTAAACCATATTTTTACTTAATCAACTTTCTTCGCAATCGATATTATATTAGCAAATTGATGTGTATAACGTTTGTAATTGAAGCATATCCAACGTCTCATTCCTTACACGTTACAGTTTCCACCCTTCTTCTATACTAATATTAGAAAGAGGATAGTTTTGCATTTTTCTATGTATGTAACGAATAAACTCAAGACTGCGTATATGTATAAAAAATGTCTTTCATTGCATGTACTGCGAAAATATTAATGACAGAACAAATTAAACGTCTACGATATGAAGGGTCCACTGCAATATTATTCAGTTGGCAATTAATGATCACTGTCCACTTTGTGTTCATCAACCTAATAATCATCAACACATAGCCGGCTCACTACAGAGCACGGATCTTCTCTCAGTATGAGAAGGGTTTTGCCATAGTCCACCAGACTCTACACGTGCGGTTTGGTAGACTTCACACACCTTTGAGAACATTAAAACACACTAACTAGAACACAGTTAAGGACTACGGTTTAATGTAATGATAATGAAGTCAACATACTTTTGGTCCTGCAAGCCAGTGTTCTTCATAAATAAGTATTTATCTATTCTCGAAAAGGGGCAGGAGTATTTGGTGTAATCCCATAGCTCGGTGAACAGCGCTTGGATTTGCGCCTTCTCTGGATACTCGTCGAAGAATGAATGGATCATGTTGTTCTGGCTGTGTGTGAATGCGTTCGTCTCCTCGGAATCCGGGTCTTCTAGCCAACGGTAAAGCTCTGCTATCTGTCGAATGTTGAAACATAATATATATGAAGATGTCTCGTCGATCTAGTGGTTAGTGTTGTAATCAGGAATTATTAAATGTTAACTACGAACATTATATTCTTCGCCTGACACACTCTTGATCGGATTTTAATAATTATAATATGAACACAGTAACACAGTAAAGTAAAAATCTTTTACATATTTGGATTTCAAAAAAGAGTACAGGTATAAAGCAATTTTATGATTAAAATTACTACTTAAGATTGAAAGTATTAGTATCGCTTTCATCTGTTGCCTCTATTCGATCCAATTTTTATACACAATATGCTATATATATAAATATGTAGAACTGTCTGCTTATACACAACCAAATTTCATTTGGTATTCTATAACTATGTATATAATTCAGAATAATCAATCTCCCCTTCACATTTAACACACTGCTTGCTCTAAAATATATAATACTGCTGTATATACAATAGATTGTCTTGTGACAGACTTGCATATTGGCAAGTGATCAAGGGGGAGTTGATAAAACACTCTACAACCTAAATCTGCTGAATATGGCTCCACAAAATCTACATAAACTTTGAAAGCTGTAAAGGGAGTAGGTAAAGTTTCTGCAAAGCCAATAGTTTCTAAGTTAAACGCCATTTAAATTTTGCAAGAACAAACAAAAGGATGACAAAAGAAAGTTCAATTTCTTTTTTGATTTAACCAGTGTCTCATAAACTGAAAAAATAAAGACTTAAAATTATTAACGACATCTGTTGTATTATAATGAAACTATTACGTCTAGTTTGCTTCAACATGGTGTAGATGTCGCTGTTGTCAAATCAATTAGAGACATCTGTGACACGATTTTGTAACTACTACGAAGTTAATATTCGTACCGACGTAGTTTTGAACACTGTAAATAGATGTCGCAATACATATCCTTAAGAATAACCCGCTTATATAAATTACATAGAGTACCTACTGAAATTTAATTTATAACCTAATTTTATAATGCTGGACATAGGCCTTTCCGAGAGCGCGCCACCACACACGGTCCTCCGCCTTCCTCATCCACCCGCCACCAACGATCCTTTTCAGGTCGTTGGTCCAGCGACCAGGAGGTCGTCCTACGCTGCGCTTAATCTATCTATGCGTATATTCAAGTATTATGACCCATTAAAATACAGGCAAAAGAAACAATGCAAAAATATTATGTCAAAAACTTGAAAATAACTAAAGAAGAATGAACACTGTAGAAGAATATACCTTTTAACGAACAAATATTTTATGAAATGACGTGATAAAATTGCAAATTTCCGTTTTAAACCATATTTTTACTTAATCAACTTTCTTCGCAATCGATATTATATTAGCAAATTGATGTGTATAACGTTTGTAATTGAAGCATATCCAACGTCTCATTCCTTACACGTTACAGTTTCCACCCTTCTTCTATACTAATATTAGAAAGAGGATAGTTTTGCATTTTTCTATGTATGTAACGAATAAACTCAAGACTGCGTATATGTATAAAAAATGTCTTTCATTGCATGTACTGCGAAAATATTAATGACAGAACAAATTAAACGTCTACGATATGAAGGGTCCACTGCAATATTATTCAGTTGGCAATTAATGATCACTGTCCACTTTGTGTTCATCAACCTAATAATCATCAACACATAGCCGGCTCACTACAGAGCACGGATCTTCTCTCAGTATGAGAAGGGTTTTGCCATAGTCCACCAGACTCTACACGTGCGGTTTGGTAGACTTCACACACCTTTGAGAACATTAAAACACACTAACTAGAACACAGTTAAGGACTACGGTTTAATGTAATGATAATGAAGTCAACATACTTTTGGTCCTGCAAGCCAGTGTTCTTCATAAATAAGTATTTATCTATTCTCGAAAAGGGGCAGGAGTATTTGGTGTAATCCCATAGCTCGGTGAACAGCGCTTGGATTTGCGCCTTCTCTGGATACTCGTCGAAGAATGAATGGATCATGTTGTTCTGGCTGTGTGTGAATGCGTTCGTCTCCTCGGAATCCGGGTCTTCTAGCCAACGGTAAAGCTCTGCTATCTGTCGAATGTTGAAACATAATATATATGAAGTTGTCTCGTCGATCTAGTGGTTAGTGTTGTAATCAGGAATTATTAAATGTTAACTACGAACATTATATTCTTCGCCTGACACACTCTTGATCGGATTTTAATAATTATAATATGAATCATGTAACACAGTAAAGTAAAAATCTTTTACATATTTGGATTTCAAAAAAGAGTACAGATATAAAGCAATTTTATGATTAAAATTACTACTTAAGATTGAAAGTATTAGTATCGCTTTCATCTGTTGCCTCTATTCGATCCAATTTTTATACACAATATGCTATATATATAAATATGTAGAACTGTCTGCTTATACACAACCAAATTTCATTTGGTATTCTATAACTATGTATATAATTCAGAATAATCAATCTCCCCTTCACATTTAACACACTGCTTGCTCTAAAATATCTAATACTGCTGTATATACAATAGATTGTCTTGTGACAGACTTGCATATTGGCAAGTGATCAAGGGGGAGTTGATAAAACACTCTACAACCTAAATCTGCTGAATATGGCTCCACAAAGTCTACATAAACTTTGAAAGCTGTAAAGGGAGTAGGTAAAGTTTCTGCAAAGCCAATAGTTTCTAAGTTAAACGCCATTTAAATTTTGCAAGAACAAACAAAAGGATGACAAAAGAAAGTTCAATTTCTTTTTTGATTTAACCAGTGTCTCATAAACTGAAAAAATAAAGACTTAAAATTATTAACGACATCTGTTGTATTATAATGAAACTATTACGTCTAGTTTGCTACAACATGGTGTAGATGTCGCTGTTACCAAATCAATTAGAGACATCTGTGACACGATTTTGTAACTACTACGAAGTTAATATTCGTACCGACGTAGTTTTGAACACTGTAAATAGATGTCGCAATACATATCCTTAAGAATAACCCGCTTATATAAATTACATAGAGTACCTACTGAAATTTAATTTATAACCTAATTTTATAATGCTGGACATATGCCTTTCCGAGAGCGCGCCACCACACACGGTCCTCCGCCTTCCTCATCCACCCGCCACCAACGATCCTTTTCAGGTCGTTGGTCCAGCGACCAGGAGGTCGTCCTACGCTGCGCTTAATCTATCTATGCGTATATTCAAGTATTATGACCCATTAAAATACAGGCAAAAGAAACAATGCAAAAATATTATGTCAAAAACTTGAAAATAACTAAAGAAGAATGAACACTGTAGAAGAATATACCTTTTAACGAACAAATATTTTATGAAATGACGTGATAAAATTGCAAATTTCCGTTTTAAACCATATTTTTACTTAATCAACTTGCTTCGCAATCGATATTATATTAGCAAATTGATGTGTATAACGTTTGTAATTGAAGCATATCCAATGTCTCATTCCTTACAGGTTACAGTTTCCACCCTTCTTCTATACTAATATTAGAAAGAGGATAGTTTTGCATTTTTCTATGTATGTAACGAATAAACTCAAGACTGCGTATATGTATAAAAAATGTCTTTCATTGCATGTACTGCGAAAATATTAATGACAGAACAAATTAAACGTCTACGATATGAAGGGTCCACTGCAATATTATTCAGTTGGCAATTAATGATCACTGTCCACTTTGTGTTCATCAACCTTATAATCATCAACACATAGCCGGCTCACTACAGAGCACGGATCTTCTCTCAGTATGAGAAGGGTTTTGCCATAGTCCACCAGACTCGACACGTGCGGTTTGGTAGACTTCACACACCTTTGAGAACATTAAAACACACTAACTAGAACACAGTTAAGGACTACGGTTTAATGTAATGATAATGAAGTCAACATACTTTTGGTCCTGCAAGCCAGTGTTCTTCATAAATAAGTATTTATCTATTCTCGAAAAGGGGCAGGAGTATTTGGTGTAATCCCATAGCTCGGTGAACAGCGCTTGGATTTGCGCCTTCTCTGGATACTCGTCGAAGAATGAATGGATCATGTTGTTCTGGCTGTGTGTGAATGCGTTCGTCTCCTCGGAATCCGGGTCTTCTAGCCAACGGTAAAGCTCTGCTATCTGTCGAATGTTGAAACATAATATATATGAAGTTGTCTCGTCGATCTAGTGGTTAGTGTTGTAATCAGGAATTATTAAATGTTAACTACGAACATTATATTCTTCGCCTGACACACTCTTGATCGGATTTTAATAATTATAATATGAACACAGTAACACAGTAAAGTAAAAATCTTTTACATATTTGGATTTCAAAAAAGAGTACAGGTATAAAGCAATTTTATGATTAAAATTACTACTTAAGATTGAAAGTATTAGTATCGCTTTCATCTGTTGCCTCTATTCGATCCAATTTTTATACACAATATGCTATATATATAAATATGTAGAACTGTCTGCTTATACACAACCAAATTTCATTTGGTATTCTATAACTATGTATATAATTCAGAATAATCAATCTCCCCTTCACATTTAACACACTGCTTGCTCTAAAATATCTAATACTGCTGTATATACAATAGATTGTCTTGTGACAGACTTGCATATTGGCAAGTGATCAAGGGGGAGTTGATAAAACACTCTACAACCTAAATCTGCTGAATATGGCTCCACAAAATCTACATAAACTTTGAAAGCTGTAAAGGGAGTAGGTAAAGTTTCTGCAAAGCCAATAGTTTCTAAATTAAACAAAAGGATGACAAAAGAAAGTTCAATTTCTTTTTTGATTTAACCAGTGTCTCATAAACTGAAAAAATAAAGACTTAAAATTATTAACGACATCTGTTGTATTATAATGAAACTATTACGTCTAGTTTGCTACAACATGGTGTAGATGTCGCTGTTACCAAATCAATTAGAGACATCTGTGACACGATTTTGTAACTACTACGAAGTTAATATTCGTACCGACGTAGTTTTGAACACTGTAAATAGATGTCGCAATACATATCCTTAAGAATAACCCGCTTATATAAATTACATAGAGTACCTACTGAAATTTAATTTATAACCTAATTTTATAATGCTGGACATAGGCCTTTCCGAGAGCGCGCCACCACACACGGTCCTCCGCCTTCCTCATCCACCAACCACCAACGATCCTTTTCAGGTCGTTGGTCCAGCGACCAGGAGGTCGTCCTACGCTGCGCTTAATCTATCTATGCGTATATTCAAGTATTATGACCCATTAAAATACAGGCAAAAGAAACAATGCAAAAATATTATGTCAAAAACTTGAAAATAACTAAAGAAGAATGAACACTGTAGAAGAATATACCTTTTAACGAACAAATATTTTATGAAATGACGTGATAAAATTGCAAATTTCCGTTTTAAACCATATTTTTACTTAATCAACTTTCTTCGCAATCGATATTATATTAGCAAATTGATGTGTATAACGTTTGTAATTGAAGCATATCCAACGTCTCATTCCTTACACGTTACAGTTTCCACCCTTCTTCTATACTAATATTAGAAAGAGGATAGTTTTGCATTTTTCTATGTATGTAACGAATAAACTCAAGACTGCGTATATGTATAAAAAATGTCTTTCATTGCATGTACTGCGAAAATATTAATGACAGAACAAATTAAACGTCTACGATATGAAGGGTCCACTGCAATATTATTCAGTTGGCAATTAATGATCACTGTCCACTTTGTGTTCATCAACCTAATAATCATCAACACATAGCCGGCTCACTACAGAGCACGGATCTTCTCTCAGTATGAGAAGGGTTTTGCCATAGTCCACCAGACTCTACACGTGCGGTTTGGTAGACTTCACACACCTTTGAGAACATTAAAACACACTAACTAGAACACAGTTAAGGACTACGGTTTAATGTAATGATAATGAAGTCAACATACTTTTGGTCCTGCAAGCCAGTGTTCTTCATAAATAAGTATTTATCTATTCTCGAAAAGGGGCAGGAGTATTTGGTGTAATCCCATAGCTCGGTGAACAGCGCTTGGATTTGCGCCTTCTCTGGATACTCGTCGAAGAATGAATGGATCATGTTGTTCTGGCTGTGTGTGAATGCGTTCGTCTCCTCGGAATCCGGGTCTTCTAGCCAACGGTAAAGCTCTGCTATCTGTCGAATGTTGAAACATAATATATATGAAGTTGTCTCGTCGATCTAGTGGTTAGTGTTGTAATCAGGAATTATTAAATGTTAACTACGAACATTATATTCTTCGCCTGACACACTCTTGATCGGATTTTAATAATTATAATATGAACACAGTAACACAGTAAAGTAAAAATCTTTTACATATTTGGATTTCAAAAAAGAGTACAGATATAAAGCAATTTTATGATTAAAATTACTACTTAAGATTGAAAGTATTAGTATCGCTTTCATCTGTTGCCTCTATTCGATCCAATTTTTATACACAATATGCTATATATATAAATATGTAGAACTGTCTGCTTATACACAACCAAATTTCATTTGGTATTCTATAACTATGTATATAATTCAGAATAATCAATCTCCCCTTCACATTTAACACACTGCTTGCTCTAAAATATCTAATACTGCTGTATATACAATAGATTGTCTTGTGACAGACTTGCATATTGGCAAGTGATCAAGGGGGAGTTGATAAAACACTCTACAACCTAAATCTGCTGAATATGGCTCCACAAAGTCTACATAAACTTTGAAAGCTGTAAAGGGAGTAGGTAAAGTTTCTGCAAAGCCAATAGTTTCTAAGTTAAACGCCATTTAAATTTTGCAAGAACAAACAAAGGGATGACAAAAGAAAGTTCAATTTCTTTTTTGATTTAACCAGTGTCTCATAAACTGAAAAAATAAAGACTTAAAATTATTAACGACATCTGTTGTATTATAATGAAACTATTACGTCTAGTTTGCTACAACATGGTGTAGATGTCGCTGTTACCAAATCAATTAGAGACATCTGTGACACGATTTTGTAACTACTACGAAGTTAATATTCGTACCGACGTAGTTTTGAACACTGTAAATAGATGTCGCAATACATATCCTTAAGAATAACCCGCTTATATAAATTACATAGAGTACCTACTGAAATTTAATTTATAACCTAATTTTATAATGCTGGACATAGGCCTTTCCGAGAGCGCGCCACCACACACGGTCCTCCGCCTTCCTCATCCACCCGCCACCAACGATCCTTTTCAGGTCGTTGGTCCAGCGACCAGGAGGTCGTCCTACGCTGCGCTTAATCTATCTATGCGTATATTCAAGTATTATGACCCATTAAAATACAGGCAAAAGAAACAATGCAAAAATATTATGTCAAAAACTTGAAAATAACTAAAGAAGAATGAACACTTTAGAAGAATATACCTTTTAACGAACAAATATTTTATGAAATGACGTGATAAAATTGCAAATTTCCGTTTTAAACCATATTTTTACTTAATCAACTTTCTTCGCAATCGATATTATATTAGCAAATTGATGTGTATAACGTTTGTAATTGAAGCATATCCAATGTCTCATTCCTTACAGGTTACAGTTTCCACCCTTCTTCTATACTAATATTAGAAAGAGGATAGTTTTGCATTTTTCTATGTATGTAACGAATAAACTCAAGACTGCGTATATGTATAAAAAATGTCTTTCATTGCATGTACTGCGAAAATATTAATGACAGAACAAATTAAACGTCTACGATATGAAGGGTCCACTGCAATATTATTCAGTTGGCAATTAATGATCACTGTCCACTTTGTGTTCATCAACCTTATAATCATCAACACATAGCCGGCTCACTACAGAGCACGGATCTTCTCTCAGTATGAGAAGGGTTTTGCCATAGTCCACCAGACTCGACACGTGCGGTTTGGTAGACTTCACACACCTTTGAGAACATTAAAACACACTAACTAGAACACAGTTAAGGACTACGGTTTAATGTAATGATAATGAAGTCAACATACTTTTGGTCCTGCAAGCCAGTGTTCTTCATAAATAAGTATTTATCTATTCTCGAAAAGGGGCAGGAGTATTTGGTGTAATCCCATAGCTCGGTGAACAGCGCTTGGATTTGCGCCTTCTCTGGATACTCGTCGAAGAATGAATGGATCATGTTGTTCTGGCTGTGTGTGAATGCGTTCGTCTCCTCGGAATCCGGGTCTTCTAGCCAACGGTAAAGCTCTGCTATCTGTCGAATGTTGAAACATAATATATATGAAGTTGTCTCGTCGATCTAGTGGTTAGTGTTGTAATCAGGAATTATTAAATGTTAACTACGAACATTATATTCTTCGCCTGACACACTCTTGATCGGATTTTAATAATTATAATATGAACACAGTAACACAGTAAAGTAAAAATCTTTTACATATTTGGATTTCAAAAAAGAGTACAGGTATAAAGCAATTTTATGATTAAAATTACTACTTAAGATTGAAAGTATTAGTATCGCTTTCATCTGTTGCCTCTATTCGATCCAATTTTTATACACAATATGCTATATATATAAATATGTAGAACTGTCTGCTTATACACAACCAAATTTCATTTGGTATTCTATAACTATGTATATAATTCAGAATAATCAATCTCCCCTTCACATTTAACACACTGCTTGCTCTAAAATATCTAATACTGCTGTATATACAATAGATTGTCTTGTGACAGACTTGCATATTGGCAAGTGATCAAGGGGGAGTTGATAAAACACTCTACAACCTAAATCTGCTGAATATGGCTCCACAAAATCTACATAAACTTTGAAAGCTGTAAAGGGAGTAGGTAAAGTTTCTGCAAAGCCAATAGTTTCTAAATTAAACAAAAGGATGACAAAAGAAAGTTCAATTTCTTTTTTGATTTAACCAGTGTCTCATAAACTGAAAAAATAAAGACTTAAAATTATTAACGACATCTGTTGTATTATAATGAAACTATTACGTCTAGTTTGCTACAACATGGTGTAGATGTCGCTGTTACCAAATCAATTAGAGACATCTGTGACACGATTTTGTAACTACTACGAAGTTAATATTCGTACCGACGTAGTTTTGAACACTGTAAATAGATGTCGCAATACATATCCTTAAGAATAACCCGCTTATATAAATTACATAGAGTACCTACTGAAATTTAATTTATAACCTAATTTTATAATGCTGGACATAGGCCTTTCCGAGAGCGCGCCACCACACACGGTCCTCCGCCTTCCTCATCCACCCGCCACCAACGATCCTTTTCAGGTCGTTGGTCCAGCGACCAGGAGGTCATCCTACGCTGCGCTTAATCTATCTATGCGTATATTCAAGTATTATGACCCATTAAAATACAGGCAAAAGAAACAATGCAAAAATATTATGTCAAAAACTTGAAAATAACTAAAGAAGAATGAACACTGTAGAAGAATATACCTTTTAACGAACAAATATTTTATTAAATGACGTGATAAAATTGCAAATTTCCGTTTTAAACCATATTTTTACTTAATCAACTTTCTTCGCAATCGATATTATATTAGCAAATTGATGTGTATAACGTTTGTAATTGAAGCATATCCAATGTCTCATTCCTTACACGTTACAGTTTCCACCCTTCTTCTATACTAATATTATAAAGAGGATAGTTTTGCATTTTTCTATGTTTGTAACGAATAAACTCAAGACTGCGTATATGTATAAAAAATGTCTTTCATTGCATGTGCTGCGAAAATATTAATGACAGAACAAATAAAACGTCTACAATATGAAGGGTCCACTGCAATATTATTCAGTTGGCAATTAATGATCACTGTCCACTTTGTGTTCATCAACTTAATAATCATCAACACATAGCCGGCTCTCTACAGAGCACGGATCTTCTCTCAGTATGGGAAGGGTTTTGCCATAGTCCACCAGACTCTACACGTGCGGTTTGGTAGACTTCACACACCTTTGAGAACATTAAAACACACTAACTAGAACACAGTTAAGGACTACGGCTTAATGTAATGATAATGAAGTCAACATACTTTTGGTCCTGCAAGCCAGTGTTCTTCATAAATAAGTATTTATCTATTCTCGAAAAGGGGCAGGAGTATTTGGTGTAATCCCATAGCTCGGTGAACAGCGCTTGGATTTGCGCCTTCTCTGGATACTCGTCGAAGAATGAATGGATCATGTTGTTCTGGCTGTGTGTGAATGCGTTCGTCTCCTCGGAATCCGGGTCTTCTAGCCAACGGTAAAGCTCTGCTATCTGTCGAATGTTGAAACATAATATATATGAAGTTGTCTCGTCGATCTAGTGGTTAGTGTTGTAATCAGGAATTATTAAATGTTAACTACGAACATTATATTCTTCGCCTGACACACTCTTGATCGGATTTGAATAGTTATAATATGAACACAGTAACACAGTAAAGTAAAAATCTTTTACATATTTGGATTTCAAAAAAGAGTACAGATATAAAGCAATTTTATGATTAAAATTACTACTTAAGATTGAAAGTATTAGTATCGCTTTCATCTGTTGCCTCTATTCGATCCAATTTTTATACACAATATGCTATATATATAAATATGTAGAACTGTCTGCTTATACACAACCAAATTTCATTTGGTATTCTATAACTATGTATATAATTCAGAATAATCAATCTCCCCTTCACATTTAACACACTGCTTGCTCTAAAATATCTAATACTGCTGTATATACAATAGATTGTCTTGTGACAGACTTGCATATTGGCAAGTGATCAAGGGGGATTTGATAAAACACTCTACAACCTAAATCTGCTGAATATGGCTCCACAAAGTCTACATAAACTTTGAAAGCTGTAAAGGGAGTAGGTAAAGTTTCTGCAAAGCCAATAGTTTCTAAGTTAAACGCCATTTAAATTTTGCAAGAACAAACAAAAGGATGACAAAAGAAAGTTCAATTTCTTTTTTGATTTAACCAGTGTCTCATAAACTGAAAAAATAAAGACTTAAAATTATTAACGACATCTGTTGTATTATAATGAAACTATTACGTCTAGTTTGCTACAACATGGTGTAGATGTCGCTGTTACCAAATCAATTAGAGACATCTGTGACACGATTTTGTAACTACTACGAAGTTAATATTCGTACCGACGTAGTTTTGAACACTGTAAATAGATGTCGCAATACATATCCTTAAGAATAACCCGCTTATATAAATTACATAGAGTACCTACTGAAATTTAATTTATAACCTAATTTTATAATGCTGGACATAGGCCTTTCCGAGAGCGCGCCACCACACACGGTCCTCCGCCTTCCTCATCCACCCGCCACCAACGATCCTTTTCAGGTCGTTGGTCCAGCGACCAGGAGGTCGTCCTACGCTGCGCTTAATCTATCTATGCGTATATTCAAGTATTATGACCCATTAAAATACAGGCAAAAGAAACAATGCAAAAATATTATGTCAAAAACTTGAAAATAACTAAAGAAGAATGAACACTGTAGAAGAATATACCTTTTAACGAACAAATATTTTATGAAATGACGTGATAAAATTGCAAATTTCCGTTTTAAACCATATTTTTACTTAATCAACTTTCTTCGCAATCGATATTATATTAGCAAATTGATGTGTATAACGTTTGTAATTGAAGCATATCCAACGTCTCATTCCTTACACGTTACAGTTTCCACCCTTCTTCTATACTAATATTAGAAAGAGGATAGTTTTGCATTTTTCTATGTATGTAACGAATAAACTCAAGACTGCGTATATGTATAAAAAATGTCTTTCATTGCATGTACTGCGAAAATATTAATGACAGAACAAATTAAACGTCTACGATATGAAGGGTCCACTGCAATATTATTCAGTTGGCAATTAATGATCACTGTCCACTTTGTGTTCATCAACCTAATAATCATCAACACATAGCCGGCTCACTACAGAGCACGGATCTTCTCTCAGTATGAGAAGGGTTTTGCCATAGTCCACCAGACTCTACACGTGCGGTTTGGTAGACTTCACACACCTTTGAGAACATTAAAACACACTAACTAGAACACAGTTAAGGACTACGGTTTAATGTAATGATAATGAAGTCAACATACTTTTGGTCCTGCAAGCCAGTGTTCTTCATAAATAAGTATTTATCTATTCTCGAAAAGGGGCAGGAGTATTTGGTGTAATCCCATAGCTCGGTGAACAGCGCTTGGATTTGCGCCTTCTCTGGATACTCGTCGAAGAATGAATGGATCATGTTGTTCTGGCTGTGTGTGAATGCGTTCGTCTCCTCGGAATCCGGGTCTTCTAGCCAACGGTAAAGCTCTGCTATCTGTCGAATGTTGAAACATAATATATATGAAGTTGTCTCGTCGATCTAGTGGTTAGTGTTGTAATCAGGAATTATTAAATGTTAACTACGAACATTATATTCTTCGCCTGACACACTCTTGATCGGATTTTAATAATTATAATATGAACACAGTAACACAGTAAAGTAAAAATCTTTTACATATTTGGATTTCAAAAAAGAGTACAGATATAAAGCAATTTTATGATTAAAATTACTACTTAAGATTGAAAGTATTAGTATCGCTTTCATCTGTTGCCTCTATTCGATCCAATTTTTATACACAATATGCTATATATATAAATATGTAGAACTGTCTGCTTATACACAACCAAATTTCATTTGGTATTCTATAACTATGTATATAATTCAGAATAATCAATCTCCCCTTCACATTTAACACACTGCTTGCTCTAAAATATCTAATACTGCTGTATATACAATAGATTGTCTTGTGACAGACTTGCATATTGGCAAGTGATCAAGGGGGAGTTGATAAAACACTCTACAACCTAAATCTGCTGAATATGGCTCCACAAAGTCTACATAAACTTTGAAAGCTGTAAAGGGAGTAGGTAAAGTTTCTGCAAAGCCAATAGTTTCTAAGTTAAACGCCATTTAAATTTTGCAAGAACAAACAAAGGGATGACAAAAGAAAGTTCAATTTCTTTTTTGATTTAACCAGTGTCTCATAAACTGAAAAAATAAAGACTTAAAATTATTAACGACATCTGTTGTATTATAATGAAACTATTACGTCTAGTTTGCTACAACATGGTGTAGATGTCGCTGTTACCAAATCAATTAGAGACATCTGTGACACGATTTTGTAACTACTACGAAGTTAATATTCGTACCGACGTAGTTTTGAACACTGTAAATAGATGTCGCAATACATATCCTTAAGAATAACCCGCTTATATAAATTACATAGAGTACCTACTGAAATTTAATTTATAACCTAATTTTATAATGCTGGACATAGGCCTTTCCGAGAGCGCGCCACCACACACGGTCCTCCGCCTTCCTCATCCACCCGCCACCAACGATCCTTTTCAGGTCGTTGGTCCAGCGACCAGGAGGTCGTCCTACGCTGCGCTTAATCTATCTATGCGTATATTCAAGTATTATGACCCATTAAAATACAGGCAAAAGAAACAATGCAAAAATATTATGTCAAAAACTTGAAAATAACTAAAGAAGAATGAACACTGTAGAAGAATATACCTTTTAACGAACAAATATTTTATGAAATGACGTGATAAAATTGCAAATTTCCGTTTTAAACCATATTTTTACTTAATCAACTTTCTTCGCAATCGATATTATATTAGCAAATTGATGTGTATAACGTTTGTAATTGAAGCATATCCAATGTCTCATTCCTTACACGTTACAGTTTCCACCCTTCTTCTATACTAATATTATAAAGAGGATAGTTTTGCATTTTTCTATGTTTGTAACGAATAAACTCAAGACTGCGTATATGTATAAAAAATGTCTTTCATTGCATGTACTGCGAAAATATTAATGACAGAACAAATTAAACGTCTACGATATGAAGGGTCCACTGCAATATTATTCAGTTGGCAATTAATGATCACTGTCCACTTTGTGTTCATCAACCTAATAATCATCAACACATAGCCGGCTCACTACAGAGCACGGATCTTCTCTCAGTATGAGAAGGGTTTTGCCATAGTCCACCAGACTCTACACGTGCGGTTTGGTAGACTTCACACACCTTTGAGAACATTAAAACACACTAACTAGAACACAGTTAAGGACTACGGTTTAATGTAATGATAATGAAGTCAACATACTTTTGGTCCTGCAAGCCAGTGTTCTTCATAAATAAGTATTTATCTATTCTCGAAAAGGGGCAGGAGTATTTGGTGTAATCCCATAGCTCGGTGAACAGCGCTTGGATTTGCGCCTTCTCTGGATACTCGTCGAAGAATGAATGGATCATGTTGTTCTGGCTGTGTGTGAATGCGTTCGTCTCCTCGGAATCCGGGTCTTCTAGCCAACGGTAAAGCTCTGCTATCTGTCGAATGTTGAAACATAATATATATGAAGATGTCTCGTCGATCTAGTGGTTAGTGTTGTAATCAGGAATTATTAAATGTTAACTACGAACATTATATTCTTCGCCTGACACACTCTTGATCGGATTTTAATAATTATAATATGAACACAGTAACACAGTAAAGTAAAAATCTTTTACATATTTGGATTTCAAAAAAGAGTACAGGTATAAAGCAATTTTATGATTAAAATTACTACTTAAGATTGAAAGTATTAGTATCGCTTTCATCTGTTGCCTCTATTCGATCCAATTTTTATACACAATATGCTATATATATAAATATGTAGAACTGTCTGCTTATACACAACCAAATTTCATTTGGTATTCTATAACTATGTATATAATTCAGAATAATCAATCTCCCCTTCACATTTAACACACTGCTTGCTCTAAAATATCTAATACTGCTGTATATACAATAGATTGTCTTGTGACAGACTTGCATATTGGCAAGTGATCAAGGGGGAGTTGATAAAACACTCTACAACCTAAATCTGCTGAATATGGCTCCACAAAATCTACATAAACTTTGAAAGCTGTAAAGGGAGTAGGTAAAGTTTCTGCAAAGCCAATAGTTTCTAAGTTAAACGCCATTTAAATTTTGCAAGAACAAACAAAAGGATGACAAAAGAAAGTTCAATTTCTTTTTTGATTTAACCAGTGTCTCATAAACTGAAAAAATAAAGACTTAAAATTATTAACGACATCTGTTGTATTATAATGAAACTATTACGTCTAGTTTGCTTCAACATGGTGTAGATGTCGCTGTTGTCAAATCAATTAGAGACATCTGTGACACGATTTTGTAACTACTACGAAGTTAATATTCGTACCGACGTAGTTTTGAACACTGTAAATAGATGTCGCAATACATATCCTTAAGAATAAATTATTGACGCGTCAAAAGTGCCTTTTTAAGGACTATTTGAATAAAGATTATTTTGAATTTGAATTTTGAATTTGAATAACCCGCTTATATAAATTACATAGAGTACCTACTGAAATTTAATTTATAACCTAATTTTATAATGCTGGACATAGGCCTTTCCGAGAGCGCGCCACCACACACGGTCCTCCGCCTTCCTCATCCACCCGCCACCAACGATCCTTTTCAGGTCGTTGGTCCAGCGACCAGGAGGTCGACCTACGCTGCGCTTTATCTATCTATGCGTATATTCAAGTATTATGACCCATTAAAATACAGGCAAAAGAAACAATGCAAAAATATTATGTCAAAAACTTGAAAATAACTAAAGAAGAATGAACACTGTAGAAGAATATACCTTTTAACGAACAAATATTTTTATTTATTTATTTATTTATTTATTCATAAGGCATGCCAGCGACAAGTTGTATGTTACATTTTAAATCAGTCTTAATAAGCTAGTGCTGGTGCTGTTACAACTTGTCCATTACAGGCACACTCAGCATTGCCAACAATCTCCGAATACAATTTAATTAATATTTTATAAAAATTTACAATTTAATTATGACATTGGATAATTATTAAGTAAGTATTTAAAATGTCAGGCGAAAAAAGGTTACAAAATGAATAAAATTAAAATTGGGTAAATTAAATTAAAATAAAAAAAAAAAAAAAACAATTAAACAAATCAAAAATTAAACTAATTAAAAATTAAAAAATATTTACATAAATTAATCAAAAAACAAGTACAATTTTTTCTTATAGCTAAATAAATTATCATGAAATATGTCAATGTCAGGGCATGTCAAATTATTATATGTGTTTATTAATCGATTTATTGGGGCCAATTTGCCTAGGTTAGTTTTAGAGTAGTGGGGCTGAAAAACGTTTTTGATAGGATATGTAGAGTGCCTTCGTGACCTAGTGGGTTGCCGAGGAACATGAATGTTGATATACTTCAACAGATTTTATGAAATGACGTGATAAAATTGCAAATTTCCGTTTTAAACCATATTTTTACTTAATCAACTTTCTTCGCAATCGATATTATATTAGCAAATTGATGTGTATAACGTTTGTAATTGAAGCATATCCAATGTCTCATTCCTTACAGGTTACAGTTTCCACCCTTCTTCTATACTAATATTAGAAAGAGGATAGTTTTGCATTTTTCTATGTATGTAACGAATAAACTCAAGACTGCGTATATGTATAAAAAATGTCTTTCATTGCATGTACTGCGAAAATATTAATGACAGAACAAATTAAACGTCTACGATATGAAGGGTCCACTGCAATATTATTCAGTTGGCAATTAATGATCACTGTCCACTTTGTGTTCATCAACCTAATAATCATCAACACATAGCCGGCTCACTACAGAGCACGGATCTTCTCTCAGTATGAGAAGGGTTTTGCCATAGTCCACCAGACTCTACACGTGCGGTTTGGTAGACTTCACACACCTTTGAGAACATTAAAACACACTAACTAGAACACAGTTAAGGACTACGGCTTAATGTAATGATAATGAAGTCAACATACTTTTGGTCCTGCAAGCCAGTGTTCTTCATAAATAAGTATTTATCTATTCTCGAAAAGGGGCAGGAGTATTTGGTGTAATCCCATAGCTCGGTGAACAGCGCTTGGATTTGCGCCTTCTCTGGATACTCGTCGAAGAATGAATGGATCATGTTGTTCTGGCTGTGTGTGAATGCGTTCGTCTCCTCGGAATCCGGGTCTTCTAGCCAACGGTAAAGCTCTGCTATCTGTCGAATGTTGAAACATAATATATATGAAGTTGTCTCGTCGATCTAGTGGTTAGTGTTGTAATCAGGAATTATTAAATGTTAACTACGAACATTATATTCTTCGCCTGACACACTCTTGATCGGATTTTAATAATTATAATATGAACACAGTAACACAGTAAAGTAAAAATCTTTTACATATTTGGATTTCAAAAAAGAGTACAGATATAAAGCAATTTTATGATTAAAATTACTACTTAAGATTGAAAGTATTAGCATCGCTTTCATCTGTTGCCTCTATTCGATCCAATTTTTATACACAATATGCTATATATATAAATATGTAGAACTGTCTGCTTATACACTACCAAATTTCATTTGGTATTCTATAACTATGTATATAATTCAGAATAATCAATCTCCCCTTCACATTTAACACACTGCTTGCTCTAAAATATCTAATACTGCTGTATATACAATAGATTGTCTTGTGACAGACTTGCATATTGGCAAGTGATCAAGGGGGAGTTGATAAAACACTCTACAACCTAAATCTGCTGAATATGGCTCCACAAAGTCTACATAAACTTTGAAAGCTGTTAAGGGAGTAGGTAAAGTTTCTGCAAAGCCAATAGTTTCTAAGTTAAACGCCATTTAAATTTTGCAAGAACAAACAAAGGGATGACAAAAGAAAGTTCAATTTCTTTTTTGATTTAACCAGTGTCTCATAAACTGAAAAAATAAAGACTTAAAATTATTAACGACATCTGTTGTATTATAATGAAACTATTACGTCTAGTTTGCTACAAGATGGTGTAGATGTCGCTGTTACCAAATCAATTAGAGACATCTGTGACACGATTTTGTAACTACTACGAAGTTAATATTCGTACCGACGTAGTTTTGAACACTGTAAATAGATGTCGCAATACATATCCTTAAGAATAACCCGCTTATATAAATTACATAGAGTACCTACTGAAATTTAATTTATAACCTAATTTTATAATGCTGGACATAGGCCTTTCCGAGAGCGCGCCACCACACACGGTCCTCCGCCTTCCTCATCCACCCGCCACCAACGATCCTTTTCAGGTCGTTGGTCCAGCGACCAGGAGGTCGTCCTACGCTGCGCTTAATCTATCTATGCGTATATTCAAGTATTATGACCCATTAAAATACAGGCAAAAGAAACAATGCAAAAATATTATGTCAAAAACTTGAAAATACCTAAAGAAGAATGAACACTAGAAGAATATACCTTTTAACGAACAAATATTTTATGAAATGACGTGATAAAATTGCAAATTTCCGTTTTAAACCATATTTTTCCTTAATCAACTTTCTTCGCAATCGATATTATATTAGCAAATTGATGTGTATAACGTTTGTAATTGAAGCATATCCAACGTCTCATTCCTTACACGTTACAGTTTCCACCCTTCTTCTATACTAATATTAGAAAGAGGATAGTTTTGCATTTTTCTATGTATGTAACGAATAAACTCAAGACTGCGTATATAAGAACATTAAAACACTAACTAGAACACAGTTAAGGACTACGGTTTAATGTAATGATAATGAAGTCAACATACTTTTGGTCCTGCAAGCCAGTGTTCTTCATAAATAAGTATTTATCTATTCTCGAAAAGGGGCAGGAGTATTTGGTGTAATCCCATAGCTCGGTGAACAGCGCTTGGATTTGCGCCTTCTCTGGATACTCGTCGAAGAATGAATGGATCATGTTGTTCTGGCTGTGTGTGAATGCGTTCGTCTCCTCGGAATCCGGGTCTTCTAGCCAACGGTAAAGCTCTGCTATCTGTCGAATGTTGAAACATAATATATATGAAGTTGGCTCGTCGATCTAGTGGTTAGTGTTGTAATCAGGAATTATTAAATGTTAACTACGAACATTATATTCTTCGCCTGACACACTCTTGATCGGATTTTAATAATTATAATATGAACACAGTAACACAGTAAAGTAAAAATCTTTTACATATTTGGATTTCAAAAAAGAGTACAGATATAAAGCAATTTTATGATTAAAATTACTACTTAAGATTGAAAGTATTAGTATCGCTTTCATCTGTTGCCTCTATTCGATCCAATTTTTATACACAATATGCTATATATATAAATATGTAGAACTGTCTGCTTATACACAACCAAATTTCATTTGGTATTCTATAACTATGTATATAATTCAGAATAATCAATCTCCCCTTCACATTTAACACACTGCTTGCTCTAAAATATCTAATACTGCTGTATATACAATAGATTGTCTTGTGACAGACTTGCATATTGGCAAGTGATCAAGGGGGAGTTGATAAAACACTCTACAACCTAAATCTGCTGAATATGGCTCCACAAAGTCTACATAAACTTTGAAAGCTGTAAAGGGAGTAGGTAAAGTTTCTGCAAAGCCAATAGTTTCTAAGTTAAACGCCATTTAAATTTTGCAAGAACAAACAAAGGGATGACAAAAGAAAGTTCAATTTCTTTTTTGATTTAACCAGTGTCTCATAAACTGAAAAAATAAAGACTTAAAATTATTAACGACATCTGTTGTATTATAATGAAACTATTACGTCTAGTTTGCTACAACATGGTGTAGATGTCGCTGTTACCAAATCAATTAGAGACATCTGTGACACGATTTTGTAACTACTACGAAGTTAATATTCGTACCGACGTAGTTTTGAACACTGTAAATAGATGTCGCAATACATATCCTTAAGAATAACCCGCTTATATAAATTACATAGAGTACCTACTGAAATTTAATTTATAACCTAATTTTATAATGCTGGACATAGGCCTTTCCGAGAGCGCGCCACCACACACGGTCCTCCGCCTTCCTCATCCACCCGCCACCAACGATCCTTTTCAGGTCGTTGGTCCAGCGACCAGGAGGTCGTCCTACGCTGCGCTTAATCTATCTATGCGTATATTCAAGTATTATGACCCATTAAAATACAGGCAAAAGAAACAATGCAAAAATATTATGTCAAAAACTTGAAAATAACTAAAGAAGAATGAACACTGTAGAAGAATATACCTTTTAACGAACAAATATTTTATGAAATGACGTGATAAAATTGCAAATTTCCGTTTTAAACCATATTTTTACTTAATCAACTTTCTTCGCAATCGATATTATATTAGCAAATTGATGTGTATAACGTTTGTAATTGAAGCATATCCAATGTCTCATTCCTTACAGGTTACAGTTTCCACCCTTCTTCTATACTAATATTAGAAAGAGGATAGTTTTGCATTTTTCTATGTATGTAACGAATAAACTCAAGACTGCGTATATGTATAAAAAATGTCTTTCATTGCATGTACTGCGAAAATATTAATGACAGAACAAATTAAACGTCTACGATATGAAGGGTCCACTGCAATATTATTCAGTTGGCAATTAATGATCACTGTCCACTTTGTGTTCATCAACCTAATAATCATCAACACATAGCCGGCTCACTACAGAGCACGGATCTTCTCTCAGTATGAGAAGGGTTTTGCCATAGTCCACCAGACTCTACACGTGCGGTTTGGTAGACTTCACACACCTTTGAGAACATTAAAACACACTAACTAGAACACAGTTAAGGACTACGGTTTAATGTAATGATAATGAAGTCAACATACTTTTGGTCCTGCAAGCCAGTGTTCTTCATAAATAAGTATTTATCTATTCTCGAAAAGGGGCAGGAGTATTTGGTGTAATCCCATAGCTCGGTGAACAGCGCTTGGATTTGCGCCTTCTCTGGATACTCGTCGAAGAATGAATGGATCATGTTGTTCTGGCTGTGTGTGAATGCGTTCGTCTCCTCGGAATCCGGGTCTTCTAGCCAACGGTAAAGCTCTGCTATCTGTCGAATGTTGAAACATAATATATATGAAGTTGTCTCGTCGATCTAGTGGTTAGTGTTGTAATCAGGAATTATTAAATGTTAACTACGAACATTATATTCTTCGCCTGACACACTCTTGATCGGATTTTAATAATTATAATATGAACACAGTAACACAGTAAAGTAAAAATCTTTTACATATTTGGATTTCAAAAAAGAGTACAGATATAAAGCAATTTTATGATTAAAATTACTACTTAAGATTGAAAGTATTAGTATCGCTTTCATCTGTTGCCTCTATTCGATCCAATTTTTATACACAATATGCTATATATATAAATATGTAGAACTGTCTGCTTATACACAACGAAATTTCATTTGGTATTCTATAACTATGTATATAATTCAGAATAATTAATCTCCCCTTCACATTTAACACACTGCTTGCTCTAAAATATCTAATACTGCTGTATATACAATAGATTGTCTTGTGACAGACTTGCATATTGGCAAGTGATCAAGGGGGAGTTGATAAAACACTCTACAACCTAAATCTGCTGAATATGGCTCCACAAAGTCTACATAAACTTTGAAAGCTGTAAAGGGAGTAGGTAAAGTTTCTGCAAAGCCAATAGTTTCTAAGTTAAACGCCATTTAAATTTTGCAAGAACAAACAAAGGGATGACAAAAGAAAGTTCAATTTCTTTTTTGATTTAACCAGTGTCTCATAAACCTAAAAAAATAAAGACTTAAAATTATTAACGACATCTGCTGTATTATAATGAAACTATTACGTCTAGTTTGCTACAACATGGTGTAGATGTCGCTGTTACCAAATCAATTAGAGACATCTGTGACACGATTTTGTAACTACTACGAAGTTAATATTCGTACCGACGTAGTATTGAACACTGTAAATAGATGTCGCAATACATATTCTTAAGAATAACCCGCTTATATAAATTACGTAGAGTACCTACTGAAATTTAATTTATAGCCTAATTTTATAATGCTGGACATAGGCCTTTCCGAGAGCGCGCCACCACACACGGTCCTCCGCCTTCCTCATCCACCCGCCACCAACGATCCTTTTCAGGTCGTTGGTCCAGCGACCAGGAGGTCGTCCTACGCTGCGCTTAATCTATCTATGCGTATATTCAAGTATTATGACCCATTAAAATACAGGCAAAAGAAACAATGCAAAAATATTATGTCAAAAACTTGAAAATAACTAAAGAAGAATGAACACTGTAGAAGAATATACCTTTTAACGAACAAATATTTTATGAAATGACGTGATAAAATTGCAAATTTCCGTTTTAAACCATATTTTTACTTAATCAACTTTCTTCGCAATCGATATTATATTAGCAAATTGATGTGTATAACGTTTGTAATTGAAGCATATCCAATGTCTCATTCCTTACACGTTACAGTTTCCACCCTTCTTCTATACTAATATTAGAAAGAGGATAGTTTTGCATGTTTCTATGTATGTAACGAATAAACTCAAGACTGCGTATATGAATAAAAAATGTCTTTCATTGCATGTGCTGCGAAAATATTAATGACAGAACAAATAAAACGTCTACAATATGAAGGGTCCACTGCAATATTATTCAGTTGGCAATTAATGATCACTGTCCACTTTGTGTTCATCAACTTAATAATCATCAACACATAGCCGGCTCTCTACAGAGCACGGATCTTCTCTCAGTATGGGAAGGGTTTTGCCATAGACCACCAGACTCTACACGTGCGGTTTGGTAGACTTCACACACCTTTGAGAACATTAAAACACACTAACTAGAACACAGTTAAGGACTACGGCTTAATGTAATGATAATGAAGTCAACATACTTTTGGTCCTGCAAGCCAGTGTTCTTCATAAATAAGTATTTATCTATTCTCGAAAAGGGGCAGGAGTATTTGGTGTAATCCCATAGCTCGGTGAACAGCGCTTGGATTTGCGCCTTCTCTGGATACTCGTCGAAGAATGAATGGATCATGTTGTTCTGGCTGTGTGTGAATGCGTTCGTCTCCTCGGAATCCGGGTCTTCTAGCCAACGGTAAAGCTCTGCTATCTGTCGAATGTTGAAACATAATATATATAAAGTTGTCTCGTCGATCTAGTGGTTAGTGTTGTAATCAGGAATTATTAAATGTTAACTACGAACATTATATTCTTCGCCTGACACACTCTTGATCGGATTTTAATAATTATAATATGAACACAGTAACACAGTAAAGTAAAAATCTTTTACATATTTGGATTTCAAAAAAGAGTACAGGTATAAAGCAATTTTATGATTAAAATTACTACTTAAGATTGAAAGTATTAGTATCGCTTTCATCTGTTGCCTCTATTCGATCCAATTTTTATACACAATATGCTATATATATAAATATGTAGAACTGTCTGCTTATACACAACCAAATTTCATTTGGTATTCTATAACTATGTATATAATTCAGAATAATCAATCTCCCCTTCACATTTAACACACTGCTTGCTCTAAAATATCTAATACTGCTGTATATACAATAGATTGTCTTGTGACAGACTTGCATATTGGCAAGTGATCAAGGGGGAGTTGATAAAACACTCTACAACCTAAATCTGCTGAATATGGCTCCACAAAGTCTACATAAACTTTGAAAGCTGTAAAGGGAGTAGGTAAAGTTTCTGCAAAGCCAATAGTTTCTAAGTTAAACGCCATTTAAATTTTGCAAGAACAAACAAAAGGATGACAAAAGAAAGTTCAATTTCTTTTTTGATTTAACCAGTGTCTCATAAACTGAAAAAATAAAGACTTAAAATTATTAACGACATCTGTTGTATTATAATGAAACTATTACGTCTAGTTTGCTACAACATGGTGTAGATGTCGCTGTTACCAAATCAATTAGAGACATCTGTGACACGATTTTGTAACTACTACGAAGTTAATATTCGTACCGACGTAGTTTTGAACACTGTAAATAGATGTCGCAATACATATCCTTAAGAATAACCCGCTTATATAAATTACATAGAGTACCTACTGAAATTTAATTTATAACCTAATTTTATAATGCTGGACATAGGCCTTTCCGAGAGCGCGCCACCACACACGGTCCTCCGCCTTCCTCATCCACCCGCCACCAACGATCCTTTTCAGGTCGTTGGTCCAGCGACCAGGAGGTCGTCCTACGCTGCGCTTAATCTATCTATGCGTATATTCAAGTATTATGACCCATTAAAATACAGGCAAAAGAAACAATGCAAAAATATTATGTCAAAAACTTGAAAATACCTAAAGAAGAATGAACACTAGAAGAATATACCTTTTAACGAACAAATATTTTATGAAATGACGTGATAAAATTGCAAATTTCCGTTTTAAACCATATTTTTCCTTAATCAACTTTCTTCGCAATCGATATTATATTAGCAAATTGATGTGTATAACGTTTGTAATTGAAGCATATCCAACGTCTCATTCCTTACACGTTACAGTTTCCACCCTTCTTCTATACTAATATTAGAAAGAGGATAGTTTTGCATTTTTCTATGTATGTAACGAATAAACTCAAGACTGCGTATATGAATAAAAAATGTCTTTCATTGCATGTGCTGCGAAAATATTAATGACAGAACAAATAAAACGTCTACAATATGAAGGGTCCACTGCAATATTATTCAGTTGGCAATTAATGATCACTGTCCACTTTGTGTTCATCAACTTAATAATCATCAACACATAGCCGGCTCTCTACAGAGCACGGATCTTCTCTCAGTATGGGAAGGGTTTTGCCATAGACCACCAGACTCTACACGTGCGGTTTGGTAGACTTCACACACCTTTGAGAACATTAAAACACACTAACTAGAACACAGTTAAGGACTACGGCTTAATGTAATGATAATGAAGTCAACATACTTTTGGTCCTGCAAGCCAGTGTTCTTCATAAATAAGTATTTATCTATTCTCGAAAAGGGTCAGGAGTATTTGGTGTAATCCCATAGCTCGGTGAACAGCGCTTGGATTTGCGCCTTCTCTGGATACTCGTCGAAGAATGAATGGATCATGTTGTTCTGGCTGTGTGTGAATGCGTTCGTCTCCTCGGAATCCGGGTCTTCTAGCCAACGGTAAAGCTCTGCTATCTGTCGAATGTTGAAACATAATATATATGAAGTTGTCTCGTCGATCTAGTGGTTAGTGTTGTAATCAGGAATTATTAAATGTTAACTACGAACATTATATTCTTCGCCTGACACACTCTTGATCGGATTTTAATAATTATAATATGAACACAGTAACACAGTAAAGTAAAAATCTTTTACATATTTGGATTTCAACAAAGAGTACAGGTATAAAGCAATTTTATGATTAAAATTACTACTTAAGATTGAAAGTATTAGTATCGCTTTCATCTGTTGCCTCTATTCGATCCAATTTTTATACACAATATGCTATATATATAAATATGTAGAACTGTCTGCTTATACACAACCAAATTTCATTTGGAATTCTATAACTATGTATATAATTCAGAATAATCAATCTCCCCTTCACATTTAACACACTGCTTGCTCTAAAATATCTAATACTGCTGTATATACAATAGATTGTCTTGTGACAGACTTGCATATTGGCAAGTGATCAAGGGGGAGTTGATAAAACACTCTACAACCTAAATCTGCTGAATATGGCTCCACAAAGTCTACATAAACTTTGAAAGCTGTAAAGGGAGTAGGTAAAGTTTCTGCAAAGCCAATAGTTTCTAAGTTAAACGCCATTTAAATTTTGCAAGAACAAACAAAAGGATGACAAAAGAAAGTTCAATTTCTTTTTTGATTTAACCAGTGTCTCATAAACTGAAAAAATAAAGACTTAAAATTATTAACGACATCTGTTGTATTATAATGAAACTATTACGTCTAGTTTGCTACAACATGGTGTAGATGTCGCTGTTACCAAATCAATTAGAGACATCTGTGACACGATTTTGTAACTACTACGAAGTTAATATTCGTACCGACGTAGTTTTGAACACTGTAAATAGATGTCGCAATACATATCCTTAAGAATAACCCGCTTATATAAATTACATAGAGTACCTACTGAAATTTAATTTATAACCTAATTTTATAATGCTGGACATAGGCCTTTCCGAGAGCGCGCCACCACACACGGTCCTCCGCCTTCCTCATCCACCCGCCACCAACGATCCTTTTCAGGTCGTTGGTCCAGCGACCAGGAGGTCGTCCTACGCTGCGCTTAATCTATCTATGCGTATATTCAAGTATTATGACCCATTAAAATACAGGCAAAAGAAACAATGCAAAAATATTATGTCAAAAACTTGAAAATAACTAAAGAAGAATGAACACTGTAGAAGAATATACCTTTTAACGAACAAATATTTTATGAAATGACGTGATAAAATTGCAAATTTCCGTTTTAAACCATATTTTTACTTAATCAACTTTCTTCGCAATCGATATTATATTAGCAAATTGATGTGTATAACGTTTGTAATTGAAGCATATCCAATGTCTCATTCCTTACACGTTACAGTTTCCACCCTTCTTCTATACTAATATTAGAAAGAGGATAGTTTTGCATTTTTCTATGTATGTAACGAATAAACTCAAGACTGCGTATATGTATAAAAATGTCTTTCATTGCATGTACTGCGAAAATATTAATGACAGAACAAATTAAACGTCTACGATATGAAGGGTCCACTGCAATATTATTCAGTTGGCAATTAATGATCACTGTCCACTTTGTGTTCATCAACCTAATAATCATCAACACATAGCCGGCTCACTACAGAGCACGGATCTTCTCTCAGTATGAGAAGGGTTTTGCCATAGTCCACCAGACTCTACACGTGCGGTTTGGTAGACTTCACACACCTTTGAGAACATTAAAACACACTAACTAGAACACAGTTAAGGACTACGGTTTAATGTAATGATAATGAAGTCAACATACTTTTGGTCCTGCAAGCCAGTGTTCTTCATAAATAAGTATTTATCTATTCTCGAAAAGGGGCAGGAGTATTTGGTGTAATCCCATAGCTCGGTGAACAGCGATTGGATTTGCGCCTTCTCTGGATACTCGTCGAAGAATGAATGGATCATGTTGTTCTGGCTGTGTGTGAATGCGTTCGTCTCCTCGGAATCCGGGTCTTCTAGCCAACGGTAAAGCTCTGCTATCTGTCGAATGTTGAAACATAATATATATGAAGTTGTCTCGTCGATCTAGTGGTTAGTGTTGTAATCAGGAATTATTAAATGTTAACTACGAACATTATATTCTTCGCCTGACATACTCTTGATCGGATTTTAATAATTATAATATGAACACAGTAACACAGTAAAGTAAAAATCTTTTACATATTTGGATTTCAAAAAAGAGTACAGATATAAAGCAATTTTATGATTAAAATTACTACTTAAGATTGAAAGTATTAGTATCGCTTTCATCTGTTGCCTCTATTCGATCCAATTTTTATACACAATATGCTATATATATAAATATGTAGAACTGTCTGCTTATACACAACCAAATTTCATTTGGTATTCTATAACTATGTATATAATTCAGAATAATCAATCTCCCCTTCACATTTAACACACTTCTTGCTCTAAAATATCTAATACTGCTTTATATACAATAGATTGTCTTGTGACAGACTTGCATATTGGCAAGTGATCAAGGGGGAGTTGATAAAACACTCTACAACCTAAATCTGCTGAATATGGCTCCACAAAGTCTACATAAACTTTGAAAGCTGTAAAGGGAGTAGGTAAAGTTTCTGCAAAGCCAATAGTTTCTAAGTTAAACGCCATTTAAATTTTGCAAGAACAAACAAAGGGATGACAAAAGAAAGTTCAATTTCTTTTTTGATTTAACCAGTGTCTCATAAACTGAAAAAATAAAGACTTAAAATTATTAACGACATCTGTTGTATTATAATGAAACTATTACGTCTAGTTTGCTACAACATGGTGTAGATGTCGCTGTTACCAAATCAACTAGAGACATCTGTGACACGATTTTGTAACTACTACGAAGTTAATATTCGTACCGACGTAGTTTTGAACACTGTAAATAGATGTCGCAATACATATCCTTAAGAATAACCCGCTTATATAAATTACATAGAGTACCTACTGAAATTTAATTTATAACCTAATTTTATAATGCTGGACATAGGCCTTTCCGAGAGCGCGCCACCACACACGGTCCTCCGCCTTCCTCATCCACCCGCCACCAACGATCCTTTTCAGGTCGTTGGTCCAGCGACCAGGAGGTCGTCCTACGCTGCGCTTAATCTATCTATGCGTATATTCAAGTATTATGACCCATTAAAATACAGGCAAAAGAAACAATGCAAAAATATTATGTCAAAAACTTGAAAATACCTAAAGAAGAATGAACACTAGAAGAATATACCTTTTAACGAACAAATATTTTATGAAATGACGTGATAAAATTGCAAATTTCCGTTTTAAACCATATTTTTACTTTATCAACTTTCTTCGCAATCGATATTATATTAGCAAATTGATGTGTATAACGTTTGTAATTGAAGCATATCCAACGTCTCATTCCTTACACGTTACAGTTTCCACCCTTCTTCTTTACTAATATTAGAAAGAGGATAGTTTTGCATTTTTCTATGTATGTAACGAATAAACTCAAGACTGCGTATATGTATAAAAAATGTCTTTCATTGCATGTACTGCGAAAATATTAATGACAGAACAAATTAAACGTCTACGATATGAAGGGTCCACTGCAATATTATTCAGTTGGCAATTAATGATCACTGTCCACTTTGTCTTCATCAACTTAATAATCATCAACACATAGCCGGCTCTCTACAGAGCACGGATCTTCTCTCAGTATGGGAAGGGTTTTGCCATAGTCCACCAGACTCTACACGTGCGGTTTGGTAGACTTCACACACCTTTGAGAACATTAAAACACACTAACTAGAACACAGTTAAGGACTACGGCTTAATGTAATGATAATGAAATCAACATACTTTTGGTCCTGCAAGCCAGTGTTCTTCATAAATAAGTATTTATCTATTCTCGAAAAGGGGCAGGAGTATTTGGTGTAATCCCATAGCTCGGTGAACAGCGCTTGGATTTGCGCCTTCTCTGGATACTCGTCGAAGAATGAATGGATCATGTTGTTCTGGCTGTGTGTGAATGCGTTCGTCTCCTCGGAATCCGGGTCTTCTAGCCAACGGTAAAGCTCTGCTATCTGTCGAATGTTGAAACATAATATATATGAAGTTGTCTCGTCGATCTAGTGGTTAGTGTTGTAATCAGGAATTATTAAATGTTAACTACGAACATTATATTCTTCGCCTGACACACTCTTGATCGGATTTTAATAATTATAATATGAACACAGTAACACAGCAAAGTAAAAATCTTTTACATATTTGGATTTCAAAAAAGAGTACAGATATAAAGCAATTTTATGATTAAAATTACTACTTAAGATTGAAAGTATTAGTATCGCTTTCATCTGTTGCCTCTATTCGATCCAATTTTTATACACAATATGCTATATATATAAATATGTAGAACTGTCTGCTTATACACAACCAAATTTCATTTGGTATTCTATAACTATGTATATAATTCAGAATAATTAATCTCCCCTTCACATTTAACACACTGCTTGCTCTAAAATATCTAATACTGCTGTATATACAATAGATTGTCTTGTGACAGACTTGCATATTGGCAAGTGATCAAGGGGGAGTTGATAAAACACTCTACAACCTAAATCTGCTGAATATGGCTCCACAAAGTCTACATAAACTTTGAAAGCTGTAAAGGGAGTAGGTAAAGTTTCTGCAAAGCCAATAGTTTCTAAGTTAAACGCCATTTAAATTTTGCAAGAACAAACAAAGGGATGACAAAAGAAAGTTCAATTTCTTTTTTGATTTAACCAGTGTCTCATAAACCTAAAAAAATAAAGACTTAAAATTATTAACGACATCTGCTGTATTATAATGAAACTATTACGTCTAGTTTGCTACAACATGGTGTAGATGTCGCTGTTACCAAATCAATTAGAGACATCTGTGACACGATTTTGTAACTACTACGAAGTTAATATTCGTACCGACGTAGTATTGAACACTGTAAATAGATATCGCAATACATATTCTTAAGAATAACCCGCTTATATAAATTACGTAGAGTACCTACTGAAATTTAATTTATAGCCTAATTTTATAATGCTGGACATAGGCCTTTCCGAGAGCGCGCCACCACACACGGTCCTCCGCCTTCCTCATCCACCCGCCACCAACGATCCTTTTCAGGTTGTTGGTCCAGCGACCAGGAGGTCGTCCTACGCTGCGCTTAATCTATCTATGCGTATATTCAAGTATTATGACCCATTAAAATACAGGCAAAAGAAACAATGCAAAAATATTATGTCAAAAACTTGAAAATACCTAAAGAAGAATGAACACTAGAAGAATATACCTTTTAACGAACAAATATTTTATGAAATGACGTGATAAAATTGCAAATTTCCGTTTTAAACCATATTTTTACTTTATCAACTTTCTTCGCAATCGATATTATATTAGCAAATTGATGTGTATAACGTTTGTAATTGAAGCATATCCAACGTCTCATTCCTTACACGTTACAGTTTCCACCCTTCTTCTTTACTAATATTAGAAAGAGGATAGTTTTGCATTTTTCTATGTATGTAACGAATAAACTCAAGACTGCGTATATGTATAAAAAATGTCTTTCATTGCATGTACTGCGAAAATATTAATGACAGAACAAATTAAACGTCTACGGTATGAAGGGTCCACTGCAATATTATTCAGTTGGCAATTAATGACCACTGTCCACTTTGTGTTCATCAACCTAATAATCATCAACACATAGCCGGCTCACTACAGAGCACGGATCTTCTCTCAGTATGAGAAGGGTTTTGCCATAGTCCACCAGACTCTACACGTGCGGTTTGGTAGACTTCACACACCTTTGAGAACATTAAAACACACTAACTAGAACACAGTTAAGGACTACGGTTTAATGTAATGATAATGAAGTCAACATACTTTTGGTCCTGCAAGCCAGTGTTCTTCATAAATAAGTATTTATCTATTCTCGAAAAGGGGCAGGAGTATTTGGTGTAATCCCATAGCTCGGTGAACAGCGCTTGGATTTGCGCCTTCTCTGGATACTCGTCGAAGAATGAATGGATCATGTTGTTCTGGCTGTGTGTGAATGCGTTCGTCTCCTCGGAATCCGGGTCTTCTAGCCAACGGTAAAGCTCTGCTATCTGTCGAATGTTGAAACATAATATATATGAAGTTGTCTCGTCGATCTAGTGGTTAGTGTTGTAATCAGGAATTATTAAATGTTAACTACGAACATTATATTCTTCGCCTGACACACTCTTGATCGGATTTTAATAATTATAATATGAATCATGTAACACAGTAAAGTAAAAATCTTTTACATATTTGGATTTCAAAAACGAGTACAGATATAAAGCAATTTTATGATTAAAATTACTACTTAAGATTGAAAGTATTAGTATCGCTTTCATCTGTTGCCTCTATTCGATCCAATTTTTATACACAATATGCTATATATATAAATATGTAGAACTGTCTGCTTATACACAACCAAATTTCATTTGGTATTCTATAACTATGTATATAATTCAGAATAATCAATCTCCCCTTCACATTTAACACACTGCTTGCTCTAAAATATCTAATACTGCTGTATATACAATAGATTGTCTTGTGACAGACTTGCATATTGGCAAGTGATCAAGGGGAAGTTGATAAAACACTCTACAACCTAAATCTGCTGAATATGGCTCCACAAAGTCTACATAAACTTTGAAAGCTGTAAAGGGAGTAGGTAAAGTTTCTGCAAAGCCAATAGTTTCTAAGTTAAACGCCATTTAAATTTTGCAAGAACAAAGAAAGGGATGACAAAAGAAAGTTCAATTTCTTTTTTGATTTAACCAGTGTCTCATAAAGCTAAAAAAATAAAGACTTAAAATTATTAACGACATCTGCTGTATTATAATGAAACTATTACGTCTAGTTTGCTACAACATGGTGTAGATGTCGCTGTTACCAAATCAATTAGAGACATCTGTGACACGATTTTGTAACTACTACGAAGTTAATATTCGTACCGACGTAGTATTGAACACTGTAAATAGATGTCGCAATACATATTCTTAAGAATAACCCGCTTATATAAATTACGTAGAGTACCTACTGAAATTTAATTTATAGCCTAATTTTATAATGCTGGACATAGGCCTTTCCGAGAGCGCGCCACCACACACGGTCCTCCGCCTTCCTCATCCACCCGCCACCAACGATCCTTTTCAGGTCGTTGGTCCAGCGACCAGGAGGTCGTCCTACGCTGCGCTTAATCTATCTATGCGTATATTCAAGTATTATGACCCATTAAAATACAGGCAAAAGAAACAATGCAAAAATATTATGTCAAAAACTTGAAAATAACTAAAGAAGAATGAACACTGTAGAAGAATATACCTTTTAACGAACAAATATTTTATGAAATGACGTGATAAAATTGCAAATTTCCGTTTTAAACCATATTTTTACTTAATCAACTTTCTTCGCAATCGATATTATATTAGCAAATTGATGTGTATAACGTTTGTAATTGAAGCATATCCAATGTCTCATTCCTTACACGTTACAGTTTCCACCCTTCTTCTATACTAATATTATAAAGAGGATAGTTTTGCATTTTTCTATGTTTGTAACGAATAAACTCAAGACTGCGTATATGAATAAAAAATGTCTTTCATTGCATGTGCTGCGAAAATATTAATGACAGAACAAATAAAACGTCTACAATATGAAGGGTCCACTGCAATATTATTCAGTTGGCAATTAATGATCACTGTCCACTTTGTGTTCATCAACTTAATAATCATCAACACATAGCCGGCTCTCTACAGAGCACGGATCTTCTCTCAGTATGGGAAGGGTTTTGCCATAGACCACCAGACTCTACACGTGCGGTTTGGTAGACTTCACACACCTTTGAGAACATTAAAACACACTAACTAGAACACAGTTAAGGACTACGGCTTAATGTAATGATAATGAAGTCAACATACTTTTGGTCCTGCAAGCCAGTGTTCTTCATAAATAAGTATTTATCTATTCTCGAAAAGGGGCAGGAGTATTTGGTGTAATCCCATAGCTCGGTGAACAGCGCTTGGATTTGCGCCTTCTCTGGATACTCGTCGAAGAATGAATGGATCATGTTGTTCTGGCTGTGTGTGAATGCGTTCGTCTCCTCGGAATCCGGGTCTTCTAGCCAACGGTAAAGCTCTGCTATCTGTCGAATGTTGAAACATAATATATATGAAGTTGTCTCGTCGATCTAGTGGTTAGTGTTGTAATCAGGAATTATTAAATGTTAACTACGAACATTATATTCTTCGCCTGACACACTCTTGATTGGATTTTAATAATTATAATATGAACACAGTAACACAGTAAAGTAAAAATCTTTTACATATTTGGATTTCAAAAAAGAGTACAGGTATAAAGCAATTTTATGATTAAAATTACTACTTAAGATTGAAAGTATTAGTATCGCTTTCATCTGTTGCCTCTATTCGATCCAATTTTTATACACAATATGCTATATATATAAATATGTAGAACTGTCTGCTTATACACAACCAAATTTCATTTGGTATTCTATAACTATGTATATAATTCAGAATAATCAATCTCCCCTTCACATTTAACACACTGCTTGCTCTAAAATATCTAATACTGCTGTATATACAATAGATTGTCTTGTGACAGACTTGCATATTGGCAAGTGATCAAGGGGGAGTTGATAAAACACTCTACAACCTAAATCTGCTGAATATGGCTCCACAAAGTCTACATAAACTTTGAAAGCTGTAAAGGGAGCAGGTAAAGTTTCTGCAAAGCCAATAGTTTCTAAGTTAAACGCTATTTAAATTTTGCAAGAACAAACAAAAGGATGACAAAAGAAAGTTCAATTTCTTTTTTGATTTAACCAGTGTCTCATAATCTGAAAAAATAAAGACTTAAAATTATTAACGACATCTGCTGTATTATAATGAAACTATTACGTCTAGTTTGCTACAACATGGTGTAGATGTCGCTGTTACCAAATCAATTAGAGACATCTGTGACACGATTTTGTAACTACTACGAAGTTAATATTCGTACCGACGTAGTATTGAACACTGTAAATAGATGTCGCAATACATATTCTTAAGAATAACCCGCTTATATAAATTACGTAGAGTACCTACTGAAATTTAATTTATAGCCTAATTTTATAATGCTGGACATAGGCCTTTCCGAGAGCGCGCCACCACACACGGTCCTCCGCCTTCCTCATCCACCCGCCACCAACGATCCTTTTCAGGTCGTTGGTCCAGCGACCAGGAGGTCGTCCTACGCTGCGCTTAATCTATCTATGCGTATATTCAAGTATTATGACCCATTAAAATACAGGCAAAAGAAACAATGCAAAAATATTATGTCAAAAACTTGAAAATAACTAAAGAAGAATGAACACTGTAGAAGAATATACCTTTTAACGAACAAATATTTTATGAAATGACGTGATAAAATTGCAAATTTCCGTTTTAAACCATATTTTTACTTAATCAACTTTCTTCGCAATCGATATTATATTAGCAAATTGATGTGTATAACGTTTGTAATTGAAGCATATCCAATGTCTCATTCCTTACACGTTACAGTTTCCACCCTTCTTCTATACTAATATTAGAAAGAGGATAGTTTTGCATTTTTCTATGTATGTAACGAATAAACTCAAGACTGCGTATATGTATAAAAAATGTCTTTCATTGCATGTACTGCGAAAATATTAATGACAGAACAAATTAAACGTCTACGATATGAAGGGTCCACTGCAATATTATTCAGTTGGCAATTAATGATCACTGTCCACTTTGTGTTCATCAACCTAATAATCATCAACACATAGCCGGCTCACTACAGAGCACGGATCTTCTCTCAGTATGAGAAGGGTTTTGCCATAGTCCACCAGACTCTACACGTGCGGTTTGGTAGACTTCACACACCTTTGAGAACATTAAAACACACTAACTAGAACACAGTTAAGGACTACGGTTTAATGTAATGATAATGAAGTCAACATACTTTTGGTCCTGCAAGCCAGTGTTCTTCATAAATAAGTATTTATCTATTCTCGAAAAGGGGCAGGAGTATTTGGTGTAATCCCATAGCTCGGTGAACAGCGATTGGATTTGCGCCTTCTCTGGATACTCGTCGAAGAATGAATGGATCATGTTGTTCTGGCTGTGTGTGAATGCGTTCGTCTCCTCGGAATCCGGGTCTTCTAGCCAACGGTAAAGCTCTGCTATCTGTCGAATGTTGAAACATAATATATATGAAGTTGTCTCGTCGATCTAGTGGTTAGTGTTGTAATCAGGAATTATTAAATGTTAACTACGAACATTATATTCTTCGCCTGACATACTCTTGATCGGATTTTAATAATTATAATATGAACACAGTAACACAGTAAAGTAAAAATCTTTTACATATTTGGATTTCAAAAAAGAGTACAGATATAAAGCAATTTTATGATTAAAATTACTACTTAAGATTGAAAGTATTAGTATCGCTTTCATCTGTTGCCTCTATTCGATCCAATTTTTATACACAATATGCTATATATATAAATATGTAGAACTGTCTGCTTATACACAACCAAATTTCATTTGGTATTCTATAACTATGTATATAATTCAGAATAATCAATCTCCCCTTCACATTTAACACACTTCTTGCTCTAAAATATCTAATACTGCTTTATATACAATAGATTGTCTTGTGACAGACTTGCATATTGGCAAGTGATCAAGGGGGAGTTGATAAAACACTCTACAACCTAAATCTGCTGAATATGGCTCCACAAAGTCTACATAAACTTTGAAAGCTGTAAAGGGAGTAGGTAAAGTTTCTGCAAAGCCAATAGTTTCTAAGTTAAACGCCATTTAAATTTTGCAAGAACAAACAAAGGGATGACAAAAGAAAGTTCAATTTCTTTTTTGATTTAACCAGTGTCTCATAAACTGAAAAAATAAAGACTTAAAATTATTAACGACATCTGTTGTATTATAATGAAACTATTACGTCTAGTTTGCTACAACATGGTGTAGATGTCGCTGTTACCAAATCAACTAGAGACATCTGTGACACGATTTTATAACTACTACGAAGTTAATATTCGTACCGACGTAGTTTTGAACACTGTAAATAGATGTCGCAATACATATCCTTAAGAATAACCCGCTTATATAAATTACATAGAGTACCTACTGAAATTTAATTTATAACCTAATTTTATAATGCTGGACATAGGCCTTTCCGAGAGCGCGCCACCACACACGGTCCTCCGCCTTCCTCATCCACCCGCCACCAACGATCCTTTTCAGGTCGTTGGTCCAGCGACCAGGAGGTCGTCCTACGCTGCGCTTAATCTATCTATGCGTATATTCAAGTATTATGACCCATTAAAATACAGGCAAAAGAAACAATGCAAAAATATTATGTCAAAAACTTGAAAATACCTAAAGAAGAATGAACACTAGAAGAATATACCTTTTAACGAACAAATATTTTATGAAATGACGTGATAAAATTGCAAATTTCCGTTTTAAACCATATTTTTACTTTATCAACTTTCTTCGCAATCGATATTATATTAGCAAATT
This sequence comes from Lasiommata megera, assembly GCA_928268935.1. Taxonomy (NCBI): domain Eukaryota; kingdom Metazoa; phylum Arthropoda; class Insecta; order Lepidoptera; family Nymphalidae; genus Lasiommata; species Lasiommata megera. The sequence goes on along the minus strand of OV743307.1, from coordinate 18,605,037 downwards.
GATGTGTATAACGTTTGTAATTGAAGCATATCCAACGTCTCATTCCTTACACGTTACAGTTTCCACCCTTCTTCTTTACTAATATTAGAAAGAGGATAGTTTTGCATTTTTCTATGTATGTAACGAATAAACTCAAGACTGCGTATATGTATAAAAAATGTCTTTCATTGCATGTACTGCGAAAATATTAATGACAGAACAAATTAAACGTCTACGATATGAAGGGTCCACTGCAATATTATTCAGTTGGCAATTAATGATCACTGTCCACTTTGTCTTCATCAACTTAATAATCATCAACACATAGCCGGCTCTCTACAGAGCACGGATCTTCTCTCAGTATGGGAAGGGTTTTGCCATAGTCCACCAGACTCTACACGTGCGGTTTGGTAGACTTCACACACCTTTGAGAACATTAAAACACACTAACTAGAACACAGTTAAGGACTACGGCTTAATGTAATGATAATGAAATCAACATACTTTTGGTCCTGCAAGCCAGTGTTCTTCATAAATAAGTATTTATCTATTCTCGAAAAGGGGCAGGAGTATTTGGTGTAATCCCATAGCTCGGTGAACAGCGCTTGGATTTGCGCCTTCTCTGGATACTCGTCGAAGAATGAATGGATCATGTTGTTCTGGCTGTGTGTGAATGCGTTCGTCTCCTCGGAATCCGGGTCTTCTAGCCAACGGTAAAGCTCTGCTATCTGTCGAATGTTGAAACATAATATATATGAAGTTGTCTCGTCGATCTAGTGGTTAGTGTTGTAATCAGGAATTATTAAATGTTAACTACGAACATTATATTCTTCGCCTGACACACTCTTGATCGGATTTTAATAATTATAATATGAACACAGTAACACAGCAAAGTAAAAATCTTTTACATATTTGGATTTCAAAAAAGAGTACAGATATAAAGCAATTTTATGATTAAAATTACTACTTAAGATTGAAAGTATTAGTATCGCTTTCATCTGTTGCCTCTATTCGATCCAATTTTTATACACAATATGCTATATATATAAATATGTAGAACTGTCTGCTTATACACAACCAAATTTCATTTGGTATTCTATAACTATGTATATAATTCAGAATAATTAATCTCCCCTTCACATTTAACACACTGCTTGCTCTAAAATATCTAATACTGCTGTATATACAATAGATTGTCTTGTGACAGACTTGCATATTGGCAAGTGATCAAGGGGGAGTTGATAAAACACTCTACAACCTAAATTTGCTGAATATGGCTCCACAAAGTCTACATAAACTTTGAAAGCTGTAAAGGGAGTAGGTAAAGTTTCTGCAAAGCCAATAGTTTCTAAGTTAAACGCCATTTAAATTTTGCAAGAACAAAGAAAGGGATGACAAAAGAAAGTTCAATTTCTTTTTTGATTTAACCAGTGTCTCATAAACCTAAAAAAATAAAGACTTAAAATTATTAACGACATCTGCTGTATTATAATGAAACTATTACGTCTAGTTTGCTACAACATGGTGTAGATGTCGCTGTTACCAAATCAATTAGAGACATCTGTGAGACGATTTTGTAACTACTACGAAGTTAATATTCGTACCGACGTAGTATTGAACACTGTAAATAGATGTCGCAATACATATTCTTAAGAATAACCCGCTTATATAAATTACGTAGAGTACCTACTGAAATTTAATTTATAGCCTAATTTTATAATGCTGGACATAGGCCTTTCCGAGAGCGCGCCACCACACACGGTCCTCCGCCTTCCTCATCCACCCGCCACCAACGATCCTTTTCAGGTCGTTAGTCCAGCGACCAGGAGGCCGTCCTACGCTGCGCTTAATCTATCTATGCGTATATTCAAGTATTATGACCCATTAAAATACAGGCAAAAGAAACAATGCAAAAATATTATGTCAAAAACTTGAAAATAACTAAAGAAGAATGAACACTGTAGAAGAATATACCTTTTAACGAACAAATATTTTATGAAATGACGTGATAAAATTGCAAATTTCCGTTTTAAACCATATTTTTACTTAATCAACTTTCTTCGCAATCGATATTATATTAGCAAATTGATGTGTATAACGTTTGTAATTGAAGCATATCCAATGTCTCATTCCTTACACGTTACAGTTTCCACCCTTCTTCTATACTAATATTATAAAGAGGATAGTTTTGCATTTTTCTATGTTTGTAACGAATAAACTCAAGACTGCGTATATGAATAAAAAATGTCTTTCATTGCATGTGCTGCGAAAATATTAATGACAGAACAAATAAAACGTCTACAATATGAAGGGTCCACTGCAATATTATTCAGTTGGCAATTAATGATCACTGTCCACTTTGTGTTCATCAACTTAATAATCATCAACACATAGCCGGCTCTCTACAGAGCACGGATCTTCTCTCAGTATGGGAAGGGTTTTGCCATAGACCACCAGACTCTACACGTGCGGTTTGGTAGACTTCACACACCTTTGAGAACATTAAAACACACTAACTAGAACACAGTTAAGGACTACGGCTTAATGTAATGATAATGAAGTCAACATACTTTTGGTCCTGCAAGCCAGTGTTCTTCATAAATAAGTATTTATCTATTCTCGAAAAGGGGCAGGAGTATTTGGTGTAATCCCATAGCTCGGTGAACAGCGCTTGGATTTGCGCCTTCTCTGGATACTCGTCGAAGAATGAATGGATCATGTTGTTCTGGCTGTGTGTGAATGCGTTCGTCTCCTCGGAATCCGGGTCTTCTAGCCAACGGTAAAGCTCTGCTATCTGTCGAATGTTGAAACATAATATATATGAAGTTGTCTCGTCGATCTAGTGGTTAGTGTTGTAATCAGGAATTATTAAATGTTAACTACGAACATTATATTCTTCGCCTGACACACTCTTGATTGGATTTTAATAATTATAATATGAACACAGTAACACAGTAAAGTAAAAATCTTTTACATATTTGGATTTCAAAAAAGAGTACAGGTATAAAGCAATTTTATGATTAAAATTACTACTTAAGATTGAAAGTATTAGTATCGCTTTCATCTGTTGCCTCTATTCGATCCAATTTTTATACACAATATGCTATATATATATAAATATGTAGAACTGTCTGCTTATACACAACCAAATTTCATTTGGTATTCTATAACTATGTATATAATTCAGAATAATCAATCTCCCCTTCACATTTAACACACTGCTTGCTCTAAAATATCTAATACTGCTGTATATACAATAGATTGTCTTGTGACAGACTTGCATATTGGCAAGTGATCAAGGGGGAGTTGATAAAACACTCTACAACCTAAATCTGCTGAATATGGCTCCACAAAGTCTACATAAACTTTGAAAGCTGTAAAGGGAGTAGGTAAAGTTTCTGCAAAGCCAATAGTTTCTAAGTTAAACGCCATTTAAATTTTGCAAGAACAAACAAAAGGATGACAAAAGAAAGTTCAATTTCTTTTTTGATTTAACCAGTGTCTCATAAACTGAAAAAATAAAGACTTAAAATTATTAACGACATCTGTTGTATTATAATGAAACTATTACGTCTAGTTTGCTACAACATGGTGTAGATGTCGCTGTTACCAAATCAATTAGAGACATCTGAGACACGATTTTGTAACTACTACGAAGTTAATATTCGTACCGACGTAGTTTTGAACACTGTAAATAGATGTCGCAATACATATCCTTAAGAATAACCCGCTTATATAAATTACATAGAGTACCTACTGAAATTTAATTTATAACCTAATTTTATAATGCTGGACATAGGCCTTTCCGAGAGCGCGCCACCACACACGGTCCTCCGCCTTCCTCATCCACCCGCCACCAACGATCCTTTTCAGGTCGTTGGTCCAGCGACCAGGAGGTCGTCCTACGCTGCGCTTAATCTATCTATGCGTATATTCAAGTATTATGACCCATTAAAATACAGGCAAAAGAAACAATGCAAAAATATTATGTCAAAAACTTGAAAATAACTAAAGAAGAATGAACACTGTAGAAGAATATACCTTTTAACGAACAAATATTTTATGAAATGACGTGATAAAATTGCAAATTTCCGTTTTAAACCATATTTTTACTTAATCAACTTTCTTCGCAATCGATATTATATTAGCAAATTGATGTGTATAACGTTTGTAATTGAAGCATATCCAACGTCTCATTCCTTACACGTTACAGTTTCCACCCTTCTTCTATACTAATATTAGAAAGAGGATAGTTTTGCATTTTTCTATGTATGTAACGAATAAACTCAAGACTGCGTATATGTATAAAAAATGTCTTTCATTGCATGTACTGCGAAAATATTAATGACAGAACAAATTAAACGTCTACGGTATGAAGGGTCCACTGCAATATTATTCAGTTGGCAATTAATGATCACTGTCCACTTTGTGTTCATCAACCTAATAATCATCAACACATAGCCGGCTCACTACAGAGCACGGATCTTCTCTCAGTATGAGAAGGGTTTTGCCATAGTCCACCAGACTCTACACGTGCGGTTTGGTAGACTTCACACACCTTTGAGAACATTAAAACACTAACTAGAACACAGTTAAGGACTACGGTTTAATGTAATGATAATGAAGTCAACATACTTTTGGTCCTGCAAGCCAGTGTTCTTCATAAATAAGTATTTATCTATTCTCGAAAAGGGTCAGGAGTATTTGGTGTAATCCCATAGCTCGGTGAACAGCGCTTGGATTAGCGCCTTCTCTGGATACTCGTCGAAGAATGAATGGATCATGTTGTTCTGGCTGTGTGTGAATGCGTTCGTCTCCTCGGAATCCGGGTCTTCTAGCCAACGGTAAAGCTCTGCTATCTGTCGAATGTTGAAACATAATATATATGAAGTTGTCTCGTCGATCTAGTGGTTAGTGTTGTAATCAGGAATTATTAAATGTTAACTACGAACATTATATTCTTCGCCTGACACACTCTTGATCGGATTTTAATAATTATAATATGAATCATGTAACACAGTAAAGTAAAAATCTTTTACATATTTGGATTTCAAAAAAGAGTCAAGATATAAAGCAATTTTATGATTAAAATTACTACTTAAGATTGAAAGTATTAGTATCGCTTTCATCTGTTGCCTCTATTCGATCCAATTTTTATACACAATATGCTATATATATAAATATGTAGAACTGTCTGCTTATACACAACCAAATTTCATTTGGTATTCTATAACTATGTATATAATTCAGAATAATCAATCTCCCCTTCACATTTAACACACTGCTTGCTCTAAAATATCTAATACTGCTGTATATACAATAGATTGTCTTGTGACAGACTTGCATATTGGCAAGTGATCAAGGGGGAGTTGATAAAACACTCTACAACCTAAATCTGCTGAATATGGCTCCACAAAGTCTACATAAACTTTGAAAGCTGTAAAGGGAGTAGGTAAAGTTTCTGCAAAGCCAATAGTTTCTAAGTTAAACGCCATTTAAATTTTGCAAGAACAAACAAAAGGATGACAAAAGAAAGTTCAATTTCTTTTTTGATTTAACCAGTGTCTCATAAACTGAAAAAATAAAGACTTAAAATTATTAACGACATCTGTTGTATTATAATGAAACTATTACGTCTAGTTTGCTACAACATGGTGTAGATGTCGCTGTTACCAAATCAATTAGAGACATCTGTGACACGATTTTGTAACTACTACGAAGTTAATATTCGTACCGACGTAGTTTTGAACACTGTAAATAGATGTCGCAATACATATCCTTAAGAATAACCCGCTTATATAAATTACATAGAGTACCTACTGAAATTTAATTTATAACCTAATTTTATAATGCTGGACATAGGCCTTTCCGAGAGCGCGCCACCACACACGGTCCTCCGCCTTCCTCATCCACCCGCCACCAACGATCCTTTTCAGGTCGTTGGTCCAGCGACCAGGAGGTCGTCCTACGCTGCGCTTAATCTATCTATGCGTATATTCAAGTATTATGACCCATTAAAATACAGGCAAAAGAAACAATGCAAAAATATTATGTCAAAAACTTGAAAATACCTAAAGAAGAATGAACACTAGAAGAATATACCTTTTAACGAACAAATATTTTATGAAATGACGTGATAAAATTGCAAATTTCCGTTTTAAACCATATTTTTACTTAATCAACTTTCTTCGCAATCGATATTATATTAGCAAATTGATGTGTATAACGTTTGTAATTGAAGCATATCCAACGTCTCATTCCTTACACGTTACAGTTTCCACCCTTCTTCTATACTAATATTAGAAAGAGGATAGTTTTGCATTTTTCTATGTATGTAACGAATAAACTCAAGACTGCGTATATGTATAAAAAATGTCTTTCATTGCATGTACTGCGAAAATATTAATGACAGAACAAATTAAACGTCTACGATATGAAGGGTCCACTGCAATATTATTCAGTTGGCAATTAATGATCACTGTCCACTTTGTCTTCATCAACTTAATAATCATCAACACATAGCCGGCTCTCTACAGAGCACGGATCTTCTCTCAGTATGGGAAGGGTTTTGCCATAGTCCACCAGACTCTACACGTGCGGTTTGGTAGACTTCACACACCTTTGAGAACATTAAAACACACTAACTAGAACACAGTTAAGGACTACGGCTTAATGTAATGATAATGAAGTCAACATACTTTTGGTCCTGCAAGCCAGTGTTCTTCATAAATAAGTATTTATCTATTCTCGAAAAGGGGCAGGAGTATTTGGTGTAATCCCATAGCTCGGTGAACAGCGCTTGGATTTGCGCCTTCTCTGGATACTCGTCGAAGAATGAATGGATCATGTTGTTCTGGCTGTGTGTGAATGCGTTCGTCTCCTCGGAATCCGGGTCTTCTAGCCAACGGTAAAGCTCTGCTATCTGTCGAATGTTGAAACATAATATATATGAAGTTGTCTCGTCGATCTAGTGGTTAGTGTTGTAATCAGGAATTATTAAATGTTAACTACGAACATTATATTCTTCGCCTGACACACTCTTGATCGGATTTTAATAATTATAATATGAACACAGTAACACAGTAAAGTAAAAATCTTTTACATATTTGGATTTCAAAAAAGAGTACAGGTATAAAGCAATTTTATGATTAAAATTACTACTTAAGATTGAAAGTATTAGTATCGCTTTCATCTGTTGCCTCTATTCGATCCAATTTTTATACACAATATGTTATATATATAAATATGTAGAACTGTCTGCTTATACACAACCAAATTTCATTTGGTATTCTATAACTATGTATATAATTCAGAATAATCAATCTCCCCTTCACATTTAACACACTGCTTGCTCTAAAATATCTAATACTGCTGTATATACAATAGATTGTCTTGTGACAGACTTGCATATTGGCAAGTGATCAAGGGGGAGTTGATAAAACACTCTACAACCTAAATCTGCTGAATATGGCTCCACAAAGTCTACATAAACTTTGAAAGCTGTAAAGGGAGTAGGTAAAGTTTCTGCAAAGCCAATAGTTTCTAAGTTAAACGCCATTTAAATTTTGCAAGAACAAACAAAAGGATGACAAAAGAAAGTTCAATTTCTTTTTTGATTTAACCAGTGTCTCATAAACTGAAAAAATAAAGACTTAAAATTATTAACGACATCTGTTGTATTATAATGAAACTATTACGTCTAGTTTGCCACAACATGGTGTAGATGTCGCTGTTACCAAATCAATTAGAGACATCTGTGACACGATTTTGTAACTACTACGAAGTTAATATTCGTACCGACGTAGTTTTGAACACTGTAAATAGATGTCGCAATACATATCCTTAAGAATAACCCGCTTATATAAATTACATAGAGTACCTACTGAAATTTAATTTATAACCTAATTTTATAATGCTGGACATAGGCCTTTCCGAGAGCGCGCCACCACACACGGTCCTCCGCCTTCCTCATCCACCCGCCACCAACGATCCTTTTCAGGTCGTTGGTCCAGCGACCAGGAGGTCGTCCTACGCTGCGCTTAATCTATCTATGCGTATATTCAAGTATTATGACCCATTAAAATACAGGCAAAAGAAACAATGCAAAAATATTATGTCAAAAACTTGAAAATACCTAAAGAATAATGAACACTAGAAGAATATACCTTTTAACGAACAAATATTTTATGAAATGACGTGATAAAATTGCAAATTTCCGTTTTAAACCATATTTTTACTTAATCAACTTTCTTCGCAATCGATATTATATTAGCAAATTGATGTGTATAACGTTTGTAATTGAAGCATATCCAACGACTCATTCCTTACACGTTACAGTTTCCACCCTTCTTCTATACTAATATTAGAAAGAGGATAGTTTTGCATTTTTCTATGTATGTAACGAATAAACTCAAGACTGCGTATATGTATAAAAAATGTCTTTCATTGCATGTACTGCGAAAATATTAATGACAGAACAAATTAAACGTCTACGATATGAAGGGTCCACTGCAATATTATTCAGTTGGCAATTAATGATCACTGTCCACTTTGTCTTCATCAACTTAATAATCATCAACACATAGCCGGCTCTCTACAGAGCACGGATCTTCTCTCAGTATGGGAAGGGTTTTGCCATAGTCAACCAGACTCTACACGTGCGGTTTGGTAGACTTCACACACCTTTGAGAACATTAAAACACACTAACTAGAACACAGTTAAGGACTACGGCTTAATGTAATGATAATGAAATCAACATACTTTTGGTCCTGCAAGCCAGTGTTCTTCATAAATAAGTATTTATCTATTCTCGAAAAGGGGCAGGAGTATTTGGTGTAATCCCATAGCTCGGTGAACAGCGCTTGGATTTGCGCCTTCTCTGGATACTCGTCGAAGAATGAATGGATCATGTTGTTCTGGCTGTGTGTGAATGCGTTCGTCTCCTCGGAATCCGGGTCTTCTAGCCAACGGTAAAGCTCTGCTATCTGTCGAATGTTGAAACATAATATATATGAAGTTGTCTCGTCGATCTAGTGGTTAGTGTTGTAATCAGGAATTATTAAATGTTAACTACGAACATTATATTCTTCGCCTGACACACTCTTGATCGGATTTTAATAATTATAATATGAACACAGTAACACAGCAAAGTAAAAATCTTTTACATATTTGGATTTCAAAAAAGAGTACAGATATAAAGCAATTTTATGATTAAAATTACTACTTAAGATTGAAAGTATTAGTATCGCTTTCATCTGTTGCCTCTATTCGATCCAATTTTTATACACAATATGCTATATATATAAATATGTAGAACTGTCTGCTTATACACAACCAAATTTCATTTGGTATTCTATAACTATGTATATAATTCAGAATAATTAATCTCCCCTTCACATTTAACACACTGCTTGCTCTAAAATATCTAATACTGCTGTATATACAATAGATTGTCTTGTGACAGACTTGCATATTGGCAAGTGATCAAGGGGGAGTTGATAAAACACTCTACAACCTAAATCTGCTGAATATGGCTCCACAAAGTCTACATAAACTTTGAAAGCTGTAAAGGGAGTAGGTAAAGTTTCTGCAAAGCCAATAGTTTCTAAGTTAAACGCCATTTAAATTTTGCAAGAACAAACAAAGGGATGACAAAAGAAAGTTCAATTTCTTTTTTGATTTAACCAGTGTCTCATAAACCTAAAAAAATAAAGACTTAAAATTATTAACGACATCTGCTGTATTATAATGAAACTATTACGTCTAGTTTGCTACAACATGGTGTAGATGTCGCTGTTACCAAATCAATTAGAGACATCTGTGACACGATTTTGTAACTACTACGAAGTTAATATTCGTACCGACGTAGTATTGAACACTGTAAATAGATGTCGCAATACATATTCTTAAGAATAACCCGCTTATATAAATTACGTAGAGTACCTACTGAAATTTAATTTATAGCCTAATTTTATAATGCTGGACATAGGCCTTTCCGAGAGCGCGCCACCACACACGGTCCTCCGCCTTCCTCATCCACCCGCCACCAACGATCCTTTTCAGGTTGTTGGTCCAGCGACCAGGAGGTCGTCCTACGCTGCGCTTAATCTATCTATGCGTATATTCAAGTATTATGACCCATTAAAATACAGGCAAAAGAAACAATGCAAAAATATTATGTCAAAAACTTGAAAATAACTAAAGAAGAATGAACACTATAGAAGAATATACCTTTTAACGAACAAATATTTTATGAAATGACGTGATAAAATTGCAAATTTCCGTTTTAAACCATATTTTTACTTAATCAACTTTCTTCGCAATCGATATTATATTAGCAAATTGATGTGTATAACGTTTGTAATTGAAGCATATCCAATGTCTCATTCCTTACACGTTACAGTTTCCACCCTTCTTCTATACTAATATTATAAAGAGGATAGTTTTGCATTTTTCTATGTTTGTAACGAATAAACTCAAGACTGCGTATATGAATAAAAAATGTCTTTCATTGCATGTGCTGCGAAAATATTAATGACAGAACAAATAAAACGTCTACAATATGAAGGGTCCACTGCAATATTATTCAGTTGGCAATTAATGATCACTGTCCACTTTGTGTTCATCAACTTAATAATCATCAACACATAGCCGGCTCTCTACAGAGCACGGATCTTCTCTCAGTATGGGAAGGGTTTTGCCATAGACCACCAGACTCTACACGTGCGGTTTGGTAGACTTCACACACCTTTGAGAACATTAAAACACACTAACTAGAACACAGTTAAGGACTACGGCTTAATGTAATGATAATGAAGTCAACATACTTTTGGTCCTGCAAGCCAGTGTTCTTCATAAATAAGTATTTATCTATTCTCGAAAAGGGGCAGGAGTATTTGGTGTAATCCCATAGCTCGGTGAACAGCGCTTGGATTTGCGCCTTCTCTGGATACTCGTCGAAGAATGAATGGATCATGTTGTTCTGGCTGTGTGTGAATGCGTTCGTCTCCTCGGAATCCGGGTCTTCTAGCCAACGGTAAAGCTCTGCTATCTGTCGAATGTTGAAACATAATATATATGAAGTTGTCTCGTCGATCTAGTGGTTAGTGTTGTAATCAGGAATTATTAAATGTTAACTACGAACATTATATTCTTCGCCTGACACACTCTTGATCGGATTTTAATAATTATAATATGAACACAGTAACACAGTAAAGTAAAAATCTTTTACATATTTGGATTTCAAAAAAGAGTACAGGTATAAAGCAATTTTATGATTAAAATTACTACTTAAGATTGAAAGTATTAGTATCGCTTTCATCTGTTGCCTCTATTCGATCCAATTTTTATACACAATATGCTATATATATAAATATGTAGAACTGTCTGCTTATACACAACCAAATTTCATTTGGTATTCTATAACTATGTATATAATTCAGAATAATCAATCTCCCCTTCACATTTAACACACTGCTTGCTCTAAAATATCTAATACTGCTGTATATACAATAGATTGTCTTGTGACAGACTTGCATATTGGCAAGTGATCAAGGGGGATTTGATAAAACACTCTACAACCTAAATCTGCTGAATATGGCTCCACAAAGTCTACATAAACTTTGAAAGCTGTAAAGGGAGTAGGTAAAGTTTCTGCAAAGCCAATAGTTTCTAAGTTAAACGCCATTTAAATTTTGCAAGAACAAACAAAAGGATGACAAAAGAAAGTTCAATTTCTTTTTTGATTTAACCAGTGTCTCATAAACTGAAAAAATAAAGACTTAAAATTATTAACGACATCTGTTGTATTATAATGAAACTATTACGTCTAGTTTGCTACAACATGGTGTAGATGTCGCTGTTACCAAATCAATTAGAGACATCTGTGACACGATTTTGTAACTACTACGAAGTTAATATTCGTACCGACGTAGTTTTGAACACTGTAAATAGATGTCGCAATACATATCCTTAAGAATAACCCGCTTATATAAATTACATAGAGTACCTACTGAAATTTAATTTATAACCTAATTTTATAATGCTGGACATAGGCCTTTCCGAGAGCGCGCCACCACACACGGTCCTCCGCCTTCCTCATCCACCCGCCACCAACGATCCTTTTCAGGTCGTTGGTCCAGCGACCAGGAGGTCGTCCTACGCTGCGCTTAATCTATCTATGCGTATATTCAAGTATTATGACCCATTAAAATACAGGCAAAAGAAACAATGCAAAAATATTATGTCAAAAACTTGAAAATAACTAAAGAAGAATGAACACTGTAGAAGAATATACCTTTTAACGAACAAATATTTTATGAAATGACGTGATAAAATTGCAAATTTCCGTTTTAAACCATATTTTTACTTAATCAACTTTCTTCGCAATCGATATTATATTAGCAAATTGATGTGTATAACGTTTGTAATTGAAGCATATCCAATGTCTCATTCCTTACACGTTACAGTTTCCACCCTTCTTCTATACTAATATTATAAAGAGGATAGTTTTGCATTTTTCTATGTTTGTAACGAATAAACTCAAGACTGCGTATATGAATAAAAAATGTCTTTCATTGCATGTGCTGCGAAAATATTAATGACAGAACAAATAAAACGTCTACAATATGAAGGGTCCACTGCAATATTATTCAGTTGGCAATTAATGATCACTGTCCACTTTGTGTTCATCAACTTAATAATCATCAACACATAGCCGGCTCTCTACAGAGCACGGATCTTCTCTCAGTATGGGAAGGGTTTTGCCATAGACCACCAGACTCTACACGTGCGGTTTGGTAGACTTCACACACCTTTGAGAACATTAAAACACACTAACTAGAACACAGTTAAGGACTACGGCTTAATGTAATGATAATGAAGTCAACATACTTTTGGTCCTGCAAGCCAGTGTTCTTCATAAATAAGTATTTATCTATTCTCGAAAAGGGGCAGGAGTATTTGGTGTAATCCCATAGCTCGGTGAACAGCGCTTGGATTTGCGCCTTCTCTGGATACTCGTCGAAGAATGAATGGATCATGTTGTTCTGGCTGTGTGTGAATGCGTTCGTCTCCTCGGAATCCGGGTCTTTTAGCCAACGGTAAAGCTCTGCTATCTGTCGAATGTTGAAACATAATATATATGAAGTTGTCTCGTCGATCTAGTGGTTAGTGTTGTAATCAGGAATTATTAAATGTTAACTACGAACATTATATTCTTCGCCTGACACACTCTTGATCGGATTTTAATAATTATAATATGAACACAGTAACACAGTAAAGTAAAAATCTTTTACATATTTGGATTTCAAAAAAGAGTACAGGTATAAAGCAATTTTATGATTAAAATTACTACTTAAGATTGAAAGTATTAGTATCGCTTTCATCTGTTGCCTCTATTCGATCCAATTTTTATACACAATATGCTATATATATAAATATGTAGAACTGTCTGCTTATACACAACCAAATTTCATTTGGTATTCTATAACTATGTATATAATTCAGAATAATCAATCTCCCCTTCACATTTAACACACTGCTTGCTCTAAAATATCTAATACTGCTGTATATACAATAGATTGTCTTGTGACAGACTTGCATATTGGCAAGTGATCAAAGGGGAGTTGATAAAACACTCTACAACCTAAATCTGCTGAATATGGCTCCACAAAGTCTACATAAACTTTGAAAGCTGTAAAGGGAGTAGGTAAAGTTTCTGCAAAGCCAATAGTTTCTAAGTTAAACGCCATTTAAATTTTGCAAGAACAAACAAAAGGATGACAAAAGAAAGTTCAATTTCTTTTTTGATTTAACCAGTGTCTCATAAACTGAAAAAATAAAGACTTAAAATTATTAACGACATCTGTTGTATTATAATGAAACTATTACGTCTAGTTTGCTACAACATGGTGTAGATGTCGCTGTTACCAAATCAATTAGAGACATCTGTGACACGATTTTGTAACTACTACGAAGTTAATATTCGTACCGACGTAGTTTTGAACACTGTAAATAGATGTCGCAATACATATCCTTAAGAATAACCCGCTTATATAAATTACATAGAGTACCTACTGAAATTTAATTTATAACCTAATTTTATAATGCTGGACATAGGCCTTTCCGAGAGCGCGCCACCACACACGGTCCTCCGCCTTCCTCATCCACCCGCCACCAACGATCCTTTTCAGGTCGTTGGTCCAGCGACCAGGAGGTCGTCCTACGCTGCGCTTAATCTATCTATGCGTATATTCAAGTATTATGACCCATTAAAATACAGGCAAAAGAAACAATGCAAAAATATTATGTCAAAAACTTGAAAATAACTAAAGAAGAATGAACACTGTAGAAGAATATACCTTTTAACGAACAAATATTTTATGAAATGACGTGATAAAATTGCAAATTTCCGTTTTAAACCATATTTTTACTTAATCAACTTTCTTCGCAATCGATATTATATTAGCAAATTGATGTGTATAACGTTTGTAATTGAAGCATATCCAATGTCTCATTCCTTACACGTTACAGTTTCCACCCTTCTTCTATACTAATATTATAAAGAGGATAGTTTTGCATTTTTCTATGTTTGTAACGAATAAACTCAAGACTGCGTATATGAATAAAAAATGTCTTTCATTGCATGTGCTGCGAAAATATTAATGACAGAACAAATAAAACGTCTACAATATGAAGGGTCCACTGCAATATTATTCAGTTGGCAATTAATGATCACTGTCCACTTTGTGTTCATCAACTTAATAATCATCAACACATAGCCGGCTCTCTACAGAGCACGGATCTTCTCTCAGTATGGGAAGGGTTTTGCCATAGACCACCAGACTCTACACGTGCGGTTTGGTAGACTTCACACACCTTTGAGAACATTAAAACACACTAACTAGAACACAGTTAAGGACTACGGCTTAATGTAATGATAATGAAGTCAACATACTTTTGGTCCTGCAAGCCAGTGTTCTTCATAAATAAGTATTTATCTATTCTCGAAAAGGGGCAGGAGTATTTGGTGTAATCCCATAGCTCGGTGAACAGCGCTTGGATTTGCGCCTTCTCTGGATACTCGTCGAAGAATGAATGGATCATGTTGTTCTGGCTGTGTGTGAATGCGTTCGTCTCCTCGGAATCCGGGTCTTTTAGCCAACGGTAAAGCTCTGCTATCTGTCGAATGTTGAAACATAATATATATGAAGTTGTCTCGTCGATCTAGTGGTTAGTGTTGTAATCAGGAATTATTAAATGTTAACTACGAACATTATATTCTTCGCCTGACACACTCTTGATCGGATTTTAATAATTATAATATGAACACAGTAACACAGTAAAGTAAAAATCTTTTACATATTTGGATTTCAAAAAAGAGTACAGGTATAAAGCAATTTTATGATTAAAATTACTACTTAAGATTGAAAGTATTAGTATCGCTTTCATCTGTTGCCTCTATTCGATCCAATTTTTATACACAATATGCTATATATATAAATATGTAGAACTGTCTGCTTATACACAACCAAATTTCATTTGGTATTCTATAACTATGTATATAATTCAGAATAATCAATCTCCCCTTCACATTTAACACACTGCTTGCTCTAAAATATCTAATACTGCTGTATATACAATAGATTGTCTTGTGACAGACTTGCATATTGGCAAGTGATCAAAGGGGAGTTGATAAAACACTCTACAACCTAAATCTGCTGAATATGGCTCCACAAAGTCTACATAAACTTTGAAAGCTGTAAAGGGAGTAGGTAAAGTTTCTGCAAAGCCAATAGTTTCTAAGTTAAACGCCATTTAAATTTTGCAAGAACAAACAAAAGGATGACAAAAGAAAGTTCAATTTCTTTTTTGATTTAACCAGTGTCTCATAAACTGAAAAAATAAAGACTTAAAATTATTAACGACATCTGTTGTATTATAATGAAACTATTACGTCTAGTTTGCTACAACATGGTGTAGATGTCGCTGTTACCAAATCAATTAGAGACATCTGTGACACGATTTTGTAACTACTACGAAGTTAATATTCGTACCAACGTAGTTTTGAACACTGTAAATAGATGTCGCAATACATATCCTTAAGAATAACCCGCTTATATAAATTACATAGAGTACCTACTGAAATTTAATTTATAACCTAATTTTATAATGCTGGACATAGGCCTTTCCGAGAGCGCGCCACCACACACGGTCCTCCGCCTTCCTCATCCACCCGCCACCAACGATCCTTTTCAGGTCGTTGGTCCAGCGACCAGGAGGTCGTCCTACGCTGCGCTTAATCTATCTATGCGTATATTCAAGTATTATGACCCATTAAAATACAGGCAAAAGAAACAATGCAAAAATATTATGTCAAAAACTTGAAAATAACTAAAGAAGAATGAACACTGTAGAAGAATATACCTTTTAACGAACAAATATTTTATGAAATGACGTGATAAAATTGCAAATTTCCGTTTTAAACCATATTTTTACTTAATCAACTTTCTTCGCAATCGATATTATATTAGCAAATTGATGTGTATAACGTTTGTAATTGAAGCATATCCAACGTCTCATTCCTTACACGTTACAGTTTCCACCCTTCTTCTATACTAATATTAGAAAGAGGATAGTTTTGCATTTTTCTATGTATGTAACGAATAAACTCAAGACTGCGTATATGTATAAAAAATGTCTTTCATTGCATGTACTGCGAAAATATTAATGACAGAACAAATTAAACGTCTACGGTATGAAGGGTCCACTGCAATATTATTCAGTTGGCAATTAATGATCACTGTCCACTTTGTGTTCATCAACCTAATAATCATCAACACATAGCCGGCTCACTACAGAGCACGGATCTTCTCTCAGTATGAGAAGGGTTTTGCCATAGTCCACCAGACTCTACACGTGCGGTTTGGTAGACTTCACACACCTTTGAGAACATTAAAACACTAACTAGAACACAGTCAAGGACTACGGTTTAATGTAATGATAATGAAGTCAACATACTTTTGGTCCTGCAAGCCAGTGTTCTTCATAAATAAGTATTTATCTATTCTCGAAAAGGGGCAGGAGTATTTGGTGTAATCCCATAGCTCGGTGAACAGCGCTTGGATTTGCGCCTTCTCTGGATACTCGTCGAAGAATGAATGGATCATGTTGTTCTGGCTGTGTGTGAATGCGTTCGTCTCCTCGGAATCCGGGTCTTCTAGCCAACGGTAAAGCTCTGCTATCTGTCGAATGTTGAAACATAATATATATGAAGTTGTCTCGTCGATCTAGTGGTTAGTGTTGTAATCAGGAATTATTAAATGTTAACTACGAACATTATATTCTTCGCCTGACACACTCTTGATCGGATTTTAATAATTATAATATGAATCATGTAACACAGTAAAGTAAAAATCTTTTACATATTTGGATTTCAAAAAAGAGTACAGATATAAAGCAATTTTATGATTAAAATTACTACTTAAGATTGAAAGTATTAGTATCGCTTTCATCTGTTGCCTCTATTCGATCCAATTTTTATACACAATATGCTATATATATAAATATGTAGAACTGTCTGCTTATACACAACCAAATTTCATTTGGTATTCTATAACTATGTATATAATTCAGAATAATCAATCTCCCCTTCACATTTAACACACTGCTTGCTCTAAAATATCTAATACTGCTGTATATACAATAGATTGTCTTGTGACAGACTTGCATATTGGCAAGTGATCAAGGGGGAGTTGATAAAACACTCTACAACCTAAATCTGCTGAATATGGCTCCACAAAGTCTACATAAACTTTGAAAGCTGTAAAGGGAGTAGGTAAAGTTTCTGCAAAGCCAATAGTTTCTAAGTTAAACGCCATTTAAATTTTGCAAGAACAAACAAAGGGATGACAAAAGAAAGTTCAATTTCTTTTTTGATTTAACCAGTGTCTCATAAACTGAAAAAATAAAGACTTAAAATTATTAACGACATCTGTTGTATTATAATGAAACTATTACGTCTAGTTTGCTACAACATGGTGTAGATGTCGCTGTTACCAAATCAATTAGAGACATCTGTGACACGATTTTGTAACTACTACGAAGTTAATATTCGTACCGACGTAGTATTGAACACTGTAAATAGATGTCGCAGTACATATTCTTAAGAATAACCCGCTTATATAAATTACGTAGAGTACCTACTGAAATTTAATTTATAGCCTAATTTTATAATGCTGGACATAGGCCTTTCCGAGAGCGCGCCACCACACACGGTCCTCCGCCTTCCTCATCCACCCGCCACCAACGATCCTTTTCAGGTCGTTGGTCCAGCGACCAGGAGGTCGTCCTACGCTGCGCTTAATCTATCTATGCGTATATTCAAGTATTATGACCCATTAAAATACAGGCAAAAGAAACAATGCAAAAATATTATGTCAAAAACTTGAAAATAACTAAAGAAGAATGAACACTGTAGAAGAATATACCTTTTAACGAACAAATATTTTATGAAATGACGTGATAAAATTGCAAATTTCCGTTTTAAACCATATTTTTACTTAATCAACTTTCTTCGCAATCGATATTATATTAGCAAATTGATGTGTATAACGTTTGTAATTGAAGCATATCCAATGTCTCATTCCTTACACGTTACAGTTTCCACCCTTCTTCTATACTAATATTATAAAGAGGATAGTTTTGCATTTTTCTATGTTTGTAACGAATAAACTCAAGACTGCGTATATGAATAAAAAATGTCTTTCATTGCATGTGCTGCGAAAATATTAATGACAGAACAAATAAAACGTCTACAATATGAAGGGTCCACTGCAATATTATTCAGTTGGCAATTAATGATCACTGTCCACTTTGTGTTCATCAACTTAATAATCATCAACACATAGCCGGCTCTCTACAGAGCACGGATCTTCTCTCAGTATGGGAAGGGTTTTGCCATAGACCACCAGACTCTACACGTGCGGTTTGGTAGACTTCACACACCTTTGAGAACATTAAAACACACTAACTAGAACACAGTTAAGGACTACGGCTTAATGTAATGATAATGAAGTCAACATACTTTTGGTCCTGCAAGCCAGTGTTCTTCATAAATAAGTATTTATCTATTCTCGAAAAGGGGCCGGAGTATTTGGTGTAATCCCATAGCTCGGTGAACAGCGCTTGGATTAGCGCCTTCTCTGGATACTCGTCGAAGAATGAATGGATCATGTTGTTCTGGCTGTGTGTGAATGCGTTCGTCTCCTCGGAATCCGGGTCTTCTAGCCAACGGTAAAGCTCTGCTATCTGTCGAATGTTGAAACATAATATATATGAAGTTGTCTCGTCGATCTAGTGGTTAGTGTTGTAATCAGGAATTATTAAATGTTAACTACGAACATTATATTCTTCGCCTGACACACTCTTGATCGGATTTTAATAATTATAATATGAATCATGTAACACAGTAAAGTAAAAATCTTTTACATATTTGGATTTCAAAAAAGAGTCAAGATATAAAGCAATTTTATGATTAAAATTACTACTTAAGATTGAAAGTATTAGTATCGCTTTCATCTGTTGCCTCTATTCGATCCAATTTTTATACACAATATGCTATATATATAAATATGTAGAACTGTCTGCTTATACACAACCAAATTTCATTTGGTATTCTATAACTATGTATATAATTCAGAATAATCAATCTCCCCTTCACATTTAACACACTGCTTGCTCTAAAATATCTAATACTGCTGTATATACAATAGATTGTCTTGTGACAGACTTGCATATTGGCAAGTGATCAAGGGGGAGTTGATAAAACACTCTACAACCTAAATCTGCTGAATATGGCTCCACAAAGTCTACATAAACTTTGAAAGCTGTAAAGGGAGTAGGTAAAGTTTCTGCAAAGCCAATAGTTTCTAAGTTAAACGCCATTTAAATTTTGCAAGAACAAACAAAAGGATGACAAAAGAAAGTTCAATTTCTTTTTTGATTTAACCAGTGTCTCATAAACTGAAAAAATAAAGACTTAAAATTATTAACGACATCTGTTGTATTATAATGAAACTATTACGTCTAGTTTGCTACAACATGGTGTAGATGTCGCTGTTACCAAATCAATTAGAGACATCTGTGACACGATTTTGTAACTACTACGAAGTTAATATTCGTACCGACGTAGTTTTGAACACTGTAAATAGATGTCGCAATACATATCCTTAAGAATAACCCGCTTATATAAATTACATAGAGTACCTACTGAAATTTAATTTATAACCTAATTTTATAACCTAATTTTATAATGCTGGACATAGGCCTTTCCGAGAGCGCGCCACCACACACGGTCCTCCGCCTTCCTCATCCACCCGCCACCAACGATCCTTTTCAGGTCGTTGGTCCAGCGACCAGGAGGTCGTCCTACGCTGCGCTTAATCTATCTATGCGTATATTCAAGTATTATGACCCATTAAAATACAGGCAAAAGAAACAATGCAAAAATATTATGTCAAAAACTTGAAAATAACTAAAGAAGAATGAACACTGTAGAAGAATATACCTTTTAACGAACAAATATTTTATGAAATGACGTGATAAAATTGCAAATTTCCGTTTTAAACCATATTTTTACTTAATCAACTTTCTTCGCAATCGATATTATATTAGCAAATTGATGTGTATAACGTTTGTAATTGAAGCATATCCAACGTCTCATTCCTTACACGTTACAGTTTCCACCCTTCTTCTAAACTAATATTAGAAAGAGGATAGTTTTGCATTTTTCTATGTATGTAACGAATAAACTCAAGACTGCGTATATGTATAAAAAATGTCTTTCATTGCATGTACTGCGAAAATATTAATGACAGAACAAATTAAACGTCTACGGTATGAAGGGTCCACTGCAATATTATTCAGTTGGCAATTAATGATCACTGTCCACTTTGTGTTTATCAACCTAATAATCATCAACACATAGCCGGCTCACTACAGAGCACGGATCTTCTCTCAGTATGAGAAGGGTTTTGCCATAGTCCACCAGACTTTACACGTGCGGTTTGGTAGACTTCACACACCTTTGAGAACATTAAAACACTAACTAGAACACAGTTAAGGACTACGGTTTAATGTAATGATAATGAAGTCAACATACTTTTGGTCCTGCAAGCCAGTGTTCTTCATAAATAAGTATTTATCTATTCTCGAAAAGGGGCAGGAGTATTTGGTGTAATCCCATAGCTCGGTGAACAGCGCTTGGATTTGCGCCTTCTCTGGATACTCGTCGAAGAATGAATGGATCATGTTGTTCTGGCTGTGTGTGAATGCGTTCGTCTCCTCGGAATCCGGGTCTTCTAGCCAACGGTAAAGCTCTGCTATCTGTCGAATGTTGAAACATAATATATATGAAGTTGTCTCGTCGATCTAGTGGTTAGTGTTGTAATCAGGAATTATTAAATGTTAACTACGAACATTATATTCTTCGCCTGACACACTCTTGATCGGATTTTAATAATTATAATATGAATCATGTAACACAGTAAAGTAAAAATCTTTTACATATTTGGATTTCAAAAAAGAGTCAAGATATAAAGCAATTTTATGATTAAAATTACTACTTAAGATTGAAAGTATTAGTATCGCTTTCATCTGTTGCCTCTATTCGATCCAATTTTTATACACAATATGCTATATATATAAATATGTAGAACTGTCTGCTTATACACAACCAAATTTCATTTGGTATTCTATAACTATGTATATAATTCAGAATAATCAATCTCCCCTTCACATTTAACACACTGCTTGCTCTAAAATATCTAATACTGCTGTATATACAATAGATTGTCTTGTGACAGACTTGCATATTGGCAAGTGATCAAGGGGGAGTTGATAAAATACTCTACAACCTAAATCTGCTGAATATGGCTCCACAAAGTCTACATAAACTTTGAAAGCTGTAAAGGGAGTAGGTAAAGTTTCTGCAAAGCCAATAGTTTCTAAGTTAAACGCCATTTAAATTTTGCAAGAACAAACAAAAGGATGACAAAAGAAAGTTCAATTTCTTTTTTGATTTAACCAGTGTCTCATAAACTGAAAAAATAAAGACTTAAAATTATTAACGACATCTGTTGTATTATAATGAAACTATTACGTCTAGTTTGCTACAACATGGTGTAGATGTCGCTGTTACCAAATCAATTAGAGACATCTGTGACACGATTTTGTAACTACTACGAAGTTAATATTCGTACCGACGTAGTTTTGAACACTGTAAATAGATGTCGCAATACATATCCTTAAGAATAACCCGCTTATATAAATTACATAGAGTACCTACTGAAATTTAATTTATAACCTAATTTTATAACCTAATTTTATAATGCTGGACATAGGCCTTTCCGAGAGCGCGCCACCACACACGGTCCTCCGCCTTCCTCATCCACCCGCCACCAACGATCCTTTTCAGGTCGTTGGTCCAGCGACCAGGAGGTCGTCCTACGCTGCGCTTAATCTATCTATGCGTATATTCAAGTATTATGACCCATTAAAATACAGGCAAAAGAAACAATGCAAAAATATTATGTCAAAAACTTGAAAATAACTAAAGAAGAATGAACACTGTAGAAGAATATACCTTTTAACGAACAAATATTTTATGAAATGACGTGATAAAATTGCAAATTTCCGTTTTAAACCATATTTTTACTTAATCAACTTTCTTCGCAATCGATATTATATTAGCAAATTGATGTGTATAACGTTTGTAATTGAAGCATATCCAACGTCTCATTCCTTACACGTTACAGTTTCCACCCTTCTTCTAAACTAATATTAGAAAGAGGATAGTTTTGCATTTTTCTATGTATGTAACGAATAAACTCAAGACTGCGTATATGTATAAAAAATGTCTTTCATTGCATGTACTGCGAAAATATTAATGACAGAACAAATTAAACGTCTACGGTATGAAGGGTCCACTGCAATATTATTCAGTTGGCAATTAATGATCACTGTCCACTTTGTGTTTATCAACCTAATAATCATCAACACATAGCCGGCTCACTACAGAGCACGGATCTTCTCTCAGTATGAGAAGGGTTTTGCCATAGTCCACCAGACTTTACACGTGCGGTTTGGTAGACTTCACACACCTTTGAGAACATTAAAACACTAACTAGAACACAGTTAAGGACTACGGTTTAATGTAATGATAATGAAGTCAACATACTTTTGGTCCTGCAAGCCAGTGTTCTTCATAAATAAGTATTTATCTATTCTCGAAAAGGGGCAGGAGTATTTGGTGTAATCCCATAGCTCGGTGAACAGCGCTTGGATTTGCGCCTTCTCTGGATACTCGTCGAAGAATGAATGGATCATGTTGTTCTGGCTGTGTGTGAATGCGTTCGTCTCCTCGGAATCCGGGTCTTCTAGCCAACGGTAAAGCTCTGCTATCTGTCGAATGTTGAAACATAATATATATGAAGTTGTCTCGTCGATCTAGTGGTTAGTGTTGTAATCAGGAATTATTAAATGTTAACTACGAACATTATATTCTTCGCCTGACACACTCTTGATCGGATTTTAATAATTATAATATGAATCATGTAACACAGTAAAGTAAAAATCTTTTACATATTTGGATTTCAAAAAAGAGTACAGATATAAAGCAATTTTATGATTAAAATTACTACTTAAGATTGAAAGTATTAGTATCGCTTTCATCTGTTGCCTCTATTCGATCCAATTTTTATACACAATATGCTATATATATAAATATGTAGAACTGTCTGCTTATACACAACCAAATTTCATTTGGTATTCTATAACTATGTATATAATTCAGAATAATCAATCTCCCCTTCACATTTAACACACTGCTTGCTCTAAAATATCTAATACTGCTGTATATACAATAGATTGTCTTGTGACAGACTTGCATATTGGCAAGTGATCAAGGGGGAGTTGATAAAACACTCTACAACCTAAATCTGCTGAATATGGCTCCACAAAGTCTACATAAACTTTGAAAGCTGTAAAGGGAGTAGGTAAAGTTTCTGCAAAGCCAATAGTTTCTAAGTTAAACGCCATTTAAATTTTGCAAGAACAAACAAAATGATGACAAAAGAAAGTTCAATTTCTTTTTTGATTTAACCAGTGTCTCATAAACTGAAAAAATAAAGACTTAAAATTATTAACGACATCTGTTGTATTATAATGAAACTATTACGTCTAGTTTGCTACAACATGGTGTAGATGTCGCTGTTACCAAATCAATTAGAGACATCTGTGACACGATTTTGTAACTACTACGAAGTTAATATTCGTACCGACGTAGTTTTGAACACTGTAAATAGATGTCGCAATACATATCCTTAAGAATAACCCGCTTATATAAATTACATAGAGTACCTACTGAAATTTAATTTATAACCTAATTTTATAATGCTGGACATAGGCCTTTCCGAGAGCGCGCCACCACACACGGTCCTCCGCCTTCCTCATCCACCCGCCACCAACGATCCTTTTCAGGTCGTTGGTCCAGCGACCAGGAGGTCGTCCTACGCTGCGCTTAATCTATCTATGCGTATATTCAAGTATTATGACCCATTAAAATACAGGCAAAAGAAACAATGCAAAAATATTATGTCAAAAACTTGAAAATAACTAAAGAAGAATGAACACTGTAGAAGAATATACCTTTTAACGAACAAATATTTTATGAAATGACGTGATAAAATTGCAAATTTCCGTTTTAAACCATATTTTTACTTAATCAACTTTCTTCGCAATCGATATTATATTAGCAAATTGATGTGTATAACGTTTGTAATTGAAGCATATCCAACGTCTCATTCCTTACACGTTACAGTTTCCACCCTTCTTCTATACTAATATTAGAAAGAGGATAGTTTTGCATTTTTCTATGTATGTAACGAATAAACTCAAGACTGCGTATATGTATAAAAAATGTCTTTCATTGCATGTACTGCGAAAATATTAATGACAGAACAAATTAAACGTCTACGGTATGAAGGGTCCACTGCAATATTATTCAGTTGGCAATTAATGATCACTGTCCACTTTGTGTTTATCAACCTAATAATCATCAACACATAGCCGGCTCACTACAGAGCACGGATCTTCTCTCAGTATGAGAAGGGTTTTGCCATAGTCCACCAGACTTTACACGTGCGGTTTGGTAGACTTCACACACCTTTGAGAACATTAAAACACTAACTAGAACACAGTTAAGGACTACGGTTTAATGTAATGATAATGAAGTCAACATACTTTTGGTCCTGCAAGCCAGTGTTCTTCATAAATAAGTATTTATCTATTCTCGAAAAGGGGCAGGAGTATTTGGTGTAATCCCATAGCTCGGTGAACAGCGCTTGGATTTGCGCCTTCTCTGGATACTCGTCGAAGAATGAATGGATCATGTTGTTCTGGCTGTGTGTGAATGCGTTCGTCTCCTCGGAATCCGGGTCTTCTAGCCAACGGTAAAGCTCTGCTATCTGTCGAATGTTGAAACATAATATATATGAAGTTGTCTCGTCGATCTAGTGGTTAGTGTTGTAATCAGGAATTATTAAATGTTAACTAAGAACATTATATTCTTCGCCTGACACACTCTTGATCGGATTTTAATAATTATAATATGAATCATGTAACACAGTAAAGTAAAAATCTTTTACATATTTGGATTTCAAAAAAGAGTCAAGATATAAAGCAATTTTATGATTAAAATTACTACTTAAGATTGAAAGTATTAGTATCGCTTTCATCTGTTGCCTCTATTCGATCCAATTTTTATACACAATATGCTATATATATAAATATGTAGAACTGTCTGCTTATACACAACCAAATTTCATTTGGTATTCTATAACTATGTATATAATTCAGAATAATCAATCTCCCCTTCACATTTAACACACTGCTTGCTCCAAAATATCTAATACTGCTGTATATACAATAGATTGTCTTGTGACAGACTTGCATATTGGCAAGTGATCAAGGGGGAGTTGATAAAACACTCTACAACCTAAATCTGCTGAATATGGCTCCACAAAGTCTACATAAACTTTGAAAGCTGTAAAGGGAGTAGGTCAAGTTTCTGCAAAGCCAATAGTTTCTAAGTTAAACGCCATTTAAATTTTGCAAGAACAAACAAAAGGATGACAAAAGAAAGTTCAATTTCTTTTTTGATTTAACCAGTGTCTCATAAACTGAAAAAATAAAGACTTAAAATTATTAACGACATCTGTTGTATTATAATGAAACTATTACGTCTAGTTTGCTACAACATGGTGTAGATGTCGCTGTTACCAAATCAATTAGAGACATCTGTGACACGATTTTGTAACTACTACGAAGTTAATATTCGTACCGACGTAGTTTTGAACACTGTAAATAGATGTCGCAATACATATCCTTAAGAATAACCCGCTTATATAAATTACATAGAGTACCTACTGAAATTTAATTTATAACCTAATTTTATAATGCTGGACATAGGCCTTTCCGAGAGCGCGCCACCACACACGGTCCTCCGCCTTCCTCATCCACCCGCCACCAACGATCCTTTTCAGGTCGTTGGTCCAGCGACCAGGAGGTCGTCCTACGCTGCGCTTAATCTATCTATGCGTATATTCAAGTATTATGACCCATTAAAATACAGGCAAAAGAAACAATGCAAAAATATTATGTCAAAAACTTGAAAATAACTAAAGAAGAATGAACACTGTAGAAGAATATACCTTTTAACGAACAAATATTTTATGAAATGACGTGATAAAATTGCAAATTTCCGTTTTAAACCATATTTTTACTTAATCAACTTTCTTCGCAATCGATATTATATTAGCAAATTGATGTGTATAACGTTTGTAATTGAAGCATATCCAACGTCTCATTCCTTACACGTTACAGTTTCCACCCTTCTTCTATACTAATATTAGAAAGAGGATAGTTTTGCATTTTTCTATGTATGTAACGAATAAACTCAAGACTGCGTATATGTATAAAAAATGTCTTTCATTGCATGTACTGCGAAAATATTAATGACAGAACAAATTAAACGTCTACGGTATGAAGGGTCCACTGCAATATTATTCAGTTGGCAATTAATGATCACTGTCCACTTTGTGTTTATCAACCTAATAATCATCAACACATAGCCGGCTCACTACAGAGCACGGATCTTCTCTCAGTATGAGAAGGGTTTTGCCATAGTCCACCAGACTTTACACGTGCGGTTTGGTAGACTTCACACACCTTTGAGAACATTAAAACACTAACTAGAACACAGTTAAGGACTACGGTTTAATGTAATGATAATGAAGTCAACATACTTTTGGTCCTGCAAGCCAGTGTTCTTCATAAATAAGTATTTATCTATTCTCGAAAAGGGGCAGGAGTATTTGGTGTAATCCCATAGCTCGGTGAACAGCGCTTGGATTTGCGCCTTCTCTGGATACTCGTCGAAGAATGAATGGATCATGTTGTTCTGGCTGTGTGTGAATGCGTTCGTCTCCTCGGAATCCGGGTCTTCTAGCCAACGGTAAAGCTCTGCTATCTGTCGAATGTTGAAACATAATATATATGAAGTTGTCTCGTCGATCTAGTGGTTAGTGTTGTAATCAGGAATTATTAAATGTTAACTACGAACATTATATTCTTCGCCTGACACACTCTTGATCGGATTTTAATAATTATAATATGAATCATGTAACACAGTAAAGTAAAAATCTTTTACATATTTGGATTTCAAAAAAGAGTACAGATATAAAGCAATTTTATGATTAAAATTACTACTTAAGATTGAAAGTATTAGTATCGCTTTCATCTGTTGCCTCTATTCGATCCAATTTTTATACACAATATGCTATATATATAAATATGTAGAACTGTCTGCTTATACACAACCAAATTTCATTTGGTATTCTATAACTATGTATATAATTCAGAATAATCAATCTCCCCTTCACATTTAACACACTGCTTGCTCTAAAATATCTAATACAGCTATATATACAATAGATTGTCTTGTGACAGGCTTGCATATTGGCAAGTGATCAAGGGGGAGTTGATAAAACACTCTACAACCTAAATCTGCTGAATATGGCTCCACAAAGTCTACATAAACTTTGAAAGCTGTAAAGGGAGTAGGTAAAGTTTCTGCAAAGCCAATAGTTTCTAAGTTAAACGCCATTTAAATTTTGCAAGAACAAACAAAAGGATGACAAAAGAAAGTTCAATTTCTTTTTTGATTTAACCAGTGTCTCATAAACTGAAAAAATAAAGACTTAAAATTATTAACGACATCTGTTGTATTATAATGAAACTATTACGTCTAGTTTGCTACAACATGGTGTAGATGTCGCTGTTACCAAATCAATTAGAGACATCTGTGACACGATTTTGTAACTACTACGAAGTTAATATTCGTACCGACGTAGTTTTGAACACTGTAAATAGATGTCGCAATACATATCCTTAAGAATAACCCGCTTATATAAATTACATAGAGTACCTACTGAAATTTAATTTATAACCTAATTTTATAATGCTGGACATAGGCCTTTCCGAGAGCGCGCCACCACACACGGTCCTCCGCCTTCCTCATCCACCCGCCACCAACGATCCTTTTCAGGTCGTTGGTCCAGCGACCAGGAGGTCGTCCTACGCTGCGCTTAATCTATCTATGCGTATATTCAAGTATTATGACCCATTAAAATACAGGCAAAAGAAACAATGCAAAAATATTATGTCAAAAACTTGAAAATAACTAAAGAAGAATGAACACTGTAGAAGAATATACCTTTTAACGAACAAATATTTTATGAAATGACGTGATAAAATTGCAAATTTCCGTTTTAAACCATATTTTTACTTAATCAACTTTCTTCGCAATCGATATTATATTAGCAAATTGATGTGTATAACGTTTGTAATTGAAGCATATCCAACGTCTCATTCCTTACACGTTACAGTTTCCACCCTTCTTCTATACTAATATTAGAAAGAGGATAGTTTTGCATTTTTCTATGTATGTAACGAATAAACACAAGACTGCGTATATGTATAAAAAATGTCTTTCATTGCATGTACTGCGAAAATATTAATGACAGAACAAATTAAACGTCTACGGTATGAAGGGTCCACTGCAATATTATTCAGTTGGCAATTAATGATCACTGTCCACTTTGTGTTCATCAACCTAATAATCATCAACACATAGCCGGCTCACTACAGAGCACGGATCTTCTCTCAGTATGAGAAGGGTTTTGCCATAGTCCACCAGACTCTACACGTGCGGTTTGGTAGACTTCACAAACCTTTGAGAACATTAAAACACTAACTAGAACACAGTTAAGGACTACGGTTTAATGTAATGATAATGAAGTCAACATACTTTTGGTCCTGCAAGCCAGTGTTCTTCATAAATAAGTATTTATCTATTCTCGAAAAGGGGCAGGAGTATTTGGTGTAATCCCATAGCTCGGTGAACAGCGCTTGGATTTGCGCCTTCTCTGGATACTCGTCGAAGAATGAATGGATCATGTTGTTCTGGCTGTGTGTGAATGCGTTCGTCTCCTCGGAATCCGGGTCTTCTAGCCAACGGTAAAGCTCTGCTATCTGTCGAATGTTGAAACATAATATATATGAAGTTGTCTCGTCGATCTAGTGGTTAGTGTTGTAATCAGGAATTATTAAATGTTAACTACGAACATTATATTCTTCGCCTGACACACTCTTGATCGGATTTTAATAATTATAATATGAATCATGTAACACAGTAAAGTAAAAATCTTTTACATATTTGGATTTCAAAAAAGAGTACAGATATAAAGCAATTTTATGATTAAAATTACTACTTAAGATTGAAAGTATTAGTATCGCTTTCATCTGTTGCCTCTATTCGATCCAATTTTTATACACAATATGCTATATATATAAATATGTAGAACTGTCTGCTTATACACAACCAAATTTCATTTGGTATTCTATAACTATGTATATAATTCAGAATAATCAATCTCCCCTTCACATTTAACACACTGCTTGCTCTAAAATATCTAATACTGCTGTATATACAATAGATTGTCTTGTGACAGACTTGCATATTGGCAAGTGATCAAGGGGGAGTTGATAAAACACTCTACAACCTAAATCTGCTGAATATGGCTCCACAAAGTCTACATAAACTTTGAAAGCTGTAAAGGGAGTAGGTAAAGTTTCTGCAAAGCCAATAGTTTCTAAGTTAAACGCCATTTAAATTTTGCAAGAACAAACAAATTTTAATAATTATAATATGAATCATGTAACACAGTAAAGTAAAAATCTTTTACATATTTGGATTTCAAAAAAGAGTACAGATATAAAGCAATTTTATGATTAAAATTACTACTTAAGATTGAAAGTATTAGTATCGCTTTCATCTGTTGCCTCTATTCGATCCAATTTTTATACACAATATGCTATATATATAAATATGTAGAACTGTCTGCTTATACACAACCAAATTTCATTTGGTATTCTATAACTATGTATATAATTCAGAATAATCAATCTCCCCTTCACATTTAACACACTGCTTGCTCTAAAATATCTAATACTGCTGTATATACAATAGATTGTCTTGTGACAGACTTGCATATTGGCAAGTGATCAAGGGGGAGTTGATAAAACACTCTACAACCTAAATCTGCTGAATATGGCTCCACAAAGTCTACATAAACTTTGAAAGCTGTAAAGGGAGTAGGTAAAGTTTCTGCAAAGCCAATAGTTTCTAAGTTAAACGCCATTTAAATTTTGCAAGAACAAACAAAAGGATGACAAAAGAAAGTTCAATTTCTTTTTTGATTTAACCAGTGTCTCATAAACTGAAAAAATAAAGACTTAAAATTATTAACGACATCTGTTGTATTACAATGAAACTATTACGTCTAGTTTGCTACAACATGGTGTAGATGTCGCTGTTACCAAATCAATTAGAGACATCTGTGACACGATTTTGTAACTACTACGAAGTTAATATTCGTACCGACGTAGTTTTGAACACTGTAAATAGATGTCGCAATACATATCCTTAAGAATAACCCGCTTATATAAATTACATAGAGTACCTACTGAAATTTAATTTATAACCTAATTTTATAATGCTGGACATAGGCCTTTCCGAGAGCGCGCCACCACACACGGTCCTCCGCCTTCCTCATCCACCCGCCACCAACGATCCTTTTCAGGTCGTTGGTCCAGCGACCAGGAGGTCGTCCTACGCTGCGCTTAATCTATCTATGCGTATATTCAAGTATTATGACCCATTAAAATACAGGCAAAAGAAACAATGCAAAAATATTATGTCAAAAACTTGAAAATAACTAAAGAAGAATGAACACTGTAGAAGAATATACCTTTTAACGAACAAATATTTTATGAAATGACGTGATAAAATTGCAAATTTCCGTTTTAAACCATATTTTTACTTAATCAACTTTCTTCGCAATCGATATTATATTAGCAAATTGATGTGTATAACGTTTGTAATTGAAGCATATCCAACGTCTCATTCCTTACACGTTACAGTTTCCACCCTTCTTCTATACTAATATTAGAAAGAGGATAGTTTTGCATTTTTCTATGTATGTAACGAATAAACTCAAGACTGCGTATATGTATAAAAAATGTCTTTCATTGCATGTACTGCGAAAATATTAATGACAGAACAAATTAAACGTCTACGGTATGAAGGGTCCACTGCAATATTATTCAGTTGGCAATATTAATGATCACTGTCCACTTTGTGTTTATCAACCTAATAATCATCAACACATAGCCGGCTCACTACAGAGCACGGATCTTCTCTCAGTATGAGAAGGGTTTTGCCATAGTCCACCAGACTTTACACGTGCGGTTTGGTAGACTTCACACACCTTTGAGAACATTAAAACACTAACTAGAACACAGTTAAGGACTACGGTTTAATGTAATGATAATGAAGTCAACATACTTTTGGTCCTGCAAGCCAGTGTTCTTCATAAATAAGTATTTATCTATTCTCGAAAAGGGGCAGGAGTATTTGGTGTAATCCCATAGCTCGGTGAACAGCGCTTGGATTTGCGCCTTCTCTGGATACTCGTCGAAGAATGAATGGATCATGTTGTTCTGGCTGTGTGTGAATGCGTTCGTCTCCTCGGAATCCGGGTCTTCTAGCCAACGGTAAAGCTCTGCTATCTGTCGAATGTTGAAACATAATATATATGAAGTTGTCTCGTCGATCTAGTGGTTAGTGTTGTAATCAGGAATTATTAAATGTTAACTACGAACATTATATTCTTCGCCTGACACACTCTTGATCGGATTTTAATAATTATAATATGAATCATGTAACACAGTAAAGTAAAAATCTTTTACATATTTGGATTTCAAAAAAGAGTACAGATATAAAGCAATTTTATGATTAAAATTACTACTTAAGATTGAAAGTATTAGTATCGCTTTCATCTGTTGCCTCTATTCGATCCAATTTTTATACACAATATGCTATATATATAAATATGTAGAACTGTCTGCTTATACACAACCAAATTTCATTTGGTATTCTATAACTATGTATATAATTCAGAATAATCAATCTCCCCTTCACATTTAACACACTGCTTGCTCTAAAATATCTAATACTGCTGTATATACAATAGATTGTCTTGTGACAGACTTGCATATTGGCAAGTGATCAAGGGGGAGTTGATAAAACACTCTACAACCTAAATCTGCTGAATATGGCTCCACAAAGTCTACATAAACTTTGAAAGCTGTAAAGGGAGTAGGTAAAGTTTCTGCAAAGCCAATAGTTTCTAAGTTAAACGCCATTTAAATTTTGCAAGAACAAACAAAATGATGACAAAAGAAAGTTCAATTTCTTTTTTGATTTAACCAGTGTCTCATAAACTGAAAAAATAAAGACTTAAAATTATTAACGACATCTGTTGTATTATAATGAAACTATTACGTCTAGTTTGCTACAACATGGTGTAGATGTCGCTGTTACCAAATCAATTAGAGACATCTGTGACACGATTTTGTAACTACTACGAAGTTAATATTCGTACCGACGTAGTTTTGAACACTGTAAATAGATGTCGCAATACATATCCTTAAGAATAACCCGCTTATATAAATTACATAGAGTACCTACTGAAATTTAATTTATAACCTAATTTTATAATGCTGGACATAGGCCTTTCCGAGAGCGCGCCACCACACACGGTCCTCCGCCTTCCTCATCCACCCGCCACCAACGATCCTTTTCAGGTCGTTGGTCCAGCGACCAGGAGGTCGTCCTACGCTGCGCTTAATCTATCTATGCGTATATTCAAGTATTATGACCCATTAAAATACAG
Source organism: Lasiommata megera (assembly GCA_928268935.1). Taxonomy (NCBI): domain Eukaryota; kingdom Metazoa; phylum Arthropoda; class Insecta; order Lepidoptera; family Nymphalidae; genus Lasiommata; species Lasiommata megera. The sequence goes on along the minus strand of OV743307.1, from coordinate 18,571,644 downwards.
GCAAAAGAAACAATGCAAAAATATTATGTCAAAAACTTGAAAATAACTAAAGAAGAATGAACACTGTAGAAGAATATACCTTTTAACGAACAAATATTTTATGAAATGACGTGATAAAATTGCAAATTTCCGTTTTAAACCATATTTTTACTTAATCAACTTTCTTCGCAATCGATATTATATTAGCAAATTGATGTGTATAACGTTTGTAATTGAAGCATATCCAATGTCTCATTCCTTACACGTTACAGTTTCCACCCTTCTTCTATACTAATATTAGAAAGAGGATAGTTTTGCATTTTTCTATGTATGTAAGGAATAAACTCAAGACTGCGTATATGTATAAAAAATGTCTTTCATTGCATGTACTGCGAAAATATTAATGACAGAACAAATTAAACGTCTACGATATGAAGGGTCCACTGCAATATTATTCAGTTGGCAATTAATGATCACTGTCCACTTTGTGTTCATCAACCTAATAATCATCAACACATAGCCGGCTCACTACAGAGCACGGATCTTCTCTCAGTATGAGAAGGGTTTTGCCATAGTCCACCAGACTCTACACGTGCGGTTTGGTAGACTTCACACACCTTTGAGAACATTAAAACACACTAACTAGAACACAGTTAAGGACTACGGTTTAATGTAATGATAATGAAGTCAACATACTTTTGGTCCTGCAAGCCAGTGTTCTTCATAAATAAGTATTTATCTATTCTCGAAAAGGGGCCGGAGTATTTGGTGTAATCCCATATTAGCGAGATAAGATGTGAGCCATGATAGGAGTGATCCACCAAGTCCGAAAGAATACAGTTTTTTCATCAACAGTTTATGATTAACTTTGTCGAAGGCCTTTGAGAAATCAGTATAGATAGCGTCTACTTCTAGTCTGGAGTCCACAGAAGATGTGACGAAACTTATGAAATTTGATAAATTAGTTACAGTTGATCTGGAACGGCAGAAACCATGTTGAGCCTCAGAAAGCATGTGCAAAACATGACGCGAAAGTATTGGGTGCACGAGAGATTCAAAAACCTTTGACAGAGCTGATAATATTGAAATTGGCCTATAGTTGGTAATGTTATTGCGACAGCCCTTTTTGTAGATTGGTACTGTTCTTGCTCGTTTCCATAAGTCTGGAAAGATTCCAGTGCACAATGATTGATTAAATATCATGCAGACTGGTTTTGATAAGGGGACAGCACATTTATTAATAAATAATGGAGGAAGCTTGTCATGGCCAGCTCCCTTCCTAATGTCAAGTCTTTTTAATTTTATAATAACATCCTTAATTGTGATATTAATGTAACAGAGGGAGTTCCCTGTAGAGGATGGTATGTACGCATTGGCATAGGGAGGATCACTCGTATCGTAGACTGAGGCGAAGTAATCGGCGAACATATTGCATAGGCTAGAGCCATCAGTGGCAACTTTATCATTATATAACATTTTGGCTGGATACGTGTTTGATGGCTGTTTTATATTTTTTAAATGTGTCCAGAAATATTTAGGATTACTAGCTAGAATGTTTTCGATTGAAATAATGTATCTAATATAGCACTCCTTAATTAGGTTATTACTCTCACTTCTTAGAGATTGAAATTTTAGCAAATCTAGTGGATTTTTATAAATTTTTACTTTTAATCTAAACTTGTTTTTGAGTTTCAACAATGATGTTAGTTTATTGTTATACCATATTGGAAACCTACTGTTTCTTACTTTCGTCTTTGGTACATGTTTAGCAATAATTGAGTTTAATGTATCGTAAAATATGGTAAGCATAGCATTCACATTGTCATAATTTTGAAATAGTTCTAACCATGGAATATTGTCCAAATCTTTCAAGATAGCATCATAATCGGCCTTATAGAAATTGTACTTTTCATCAACTTTTTCGTTTATGGTAGCTATTCTACCAAGATTTAGGTTTATGAGTAAAGGTGGATGGTGAATGTCAACTGTGCTGATGGGGTTGGTAATATTATTGATTGTACCATTCTATTTAATATGAATCATGTAACACAGTAAAGTAAAAATCTTTTACATATTTGGATTTCAAAAAAGAGTACAGATATAAAGCAATTTTATGATTAAAATTACTACTTAAGATTGAAAGTATTAGTATCGCTTTCATCTGTTGCCTCTATTCGATCCAATTTTTATACACAATATGCTATATATATAAATATGTAGAACTGTCTGCTTATACACAACCAAATTTCATTTGGTATTCTATAACTATGTATATAATTCAGAATAATCAATCTCCCCTTCACATTTAACACACTGCTTGCTCTAAAATATCTAATACAGCTGTATATACAATAGATTGTCTTGTGACAGGCTTGCATATTGACAAGTGATCAAGGGGGAGTTGATAAAACACTCTACAACCTAAATCTGCTGAATATGGCTCCACAAAGTCTACATGAACTTTGAAAGCTGTAAAGGGAGTAGGTAAAGTTTCTGCAAAGCCAATAGTTTCTAAGTTAAACGCCATTTAAATTTTGCAAGAACAAACAAAGGGATGACAAAAGAAAGTTCAATTTCTTTTTTGATTTAACCAGTGTCTCATAAACTGAAAAAATAAAGACTTAAAATTATTAACGACATCTGTTGTATTATAATGAAACTATTACGTCTAGTTTGCTACAACATGGTGTAGATGTCGCTGTTACCAAATCAATTAGAGACATCTGTGACACGATTTTGTAACTACTACGAAGTTAATATTCGTACCGACGTAGTTTTGAACACTGTAAATAGATGTCGCAATACATATCCTTAAGAATAACCCGCTTATATAAATTACATAGAGTACCTACTGAAATTTAATTTATAACCTAATTTTATAATGCTGGACATAGGCCTTTCCGAGAGCGCGCCACCACACACGGTCCTCCGCCTTCCTCATCCACCCGCCACCAACGATCCTTTTCAGGTCGTTGGTCCAGCGACCAGGAGGTCGTCCTACGCTGCGCTTAATCTATCTATGCGTATATTCAAGTATTATGACCCATTAAAATACAGGCAAAAGAAACAATGCAAAAATATTATGTCAAAAACTTGAAAATACCTAAAGAAGAATGAACACTGTAGAAGAATATACCTTTTAACGAACAAATATTTTATGAAATGACGTGATAAAATTGCAAATTTCCGTTTTAAACCATATTTTTACTTAATCAACTTTCTTCGCAATCGATATTATATTAGCAAATTGATGTGTATAACGTTTGTAATTGAAGCATATCCAACGTCTCATTCCTTACACGTTACAGTTTCCACCCTTCTTCTATACTTATATTAGAAAGAGGATAGTTTTGCATTTTTCTATGTATGTAACGAATAAACTCAAGACTGCGTATATGTATAAAAAATGTCTTTCATTGCATGTACTGCGAAAATATTAATGACAGAACAAATTAAACGTCTACGATATGAAGGGTCCACTGCAATATTATTCAGTTGGCAATTAATGATCACTGTCCACTTTGTCTTCATCAACTTAATAATCATCAACACATAGCCGGCTCTCTACAGAGCACGGATCTTCTTTCAGTATGGGAAGGGTTTTGCCATAGTCCACCAGACTCTACACGTGCGGTTTGGTAGACTTCACACACCTTTGAGAACATTAAAACACACTAACTAGAACACAGTTAAGGACTACGGCTTAATGTAATGATAATGAAGTCAACATACTTTTGGTCCTGCAAGCCAGTGTTCTTCATAAATAAGTATTTATCTATTCTCGAAAAGGGGCAGGAGTATTTGGTGTAATCCCATAGCTCGGTGAACAGCGCTTGGATTTGCGCCTTCTCTGGATACTCGTCGAAGAATGAATGGATCATGTTGTTCTGGCTGTGTGTGAATGCGTTCGTCTCCTCGGAATCCGGGTCTTCTAGCCAACGGTAAAGCTCTGCTATCTGTCGAATGTTGAAACATAATATATATGAAGTTGTCTCGTCGATCTAGTGGTTAGTGTTGTAATCAGGAATTATTAAATGTTAACTACGAACATTATATTCTTCGCCTGACACACTCTTGATCGGATTTTAATAATTATAATATGAACACAGTAACACAGCAAAGTAAAAATCTTTTACATATTTGGATTTCAAAAAAGAGTACAGATATAAAGCAATTTTATGATTAAAAATACTACTTAAGATTGAAAGTATTAGTATCGCTTTCATCTGTTGCCTCTATTCGATCCAATTTTTATACACAATATGCTATATATATAAATATGTAGAACTGTCTGCTTATACACAACCAAATTTCATTTGGTATTCTATAACTATGTATATAATTCAGAATAATCAACCTCATCCACCCGCCACCAACGATCCTTTTCAGGTCGTTGGTCCAGCGACCAGGAGGTCGTCCTACGCTGCGCTTAATCTATCTATGCGTATATTCAAGTATTATGACCCATTAAAATACAGGCAAAAGAAACAATGCAAAAATATTATGTCAAAAACTTGAAAATAACTAAAGAAGAATGAACACTGTAGAAGAATATACCTTTTAACGAACAAATATTTTATGAAATGACGTGATAAAATTGCAAATTTCCGTTTTAAACCATATTTTTACTTAATCAACTTTCTTCGCAATCGATATTATATTAGCAAATTGATGTGTATAACGTTTGTAATTGAAGCATATCCAACGTCTCATTCCTTACACGTTACAGTTTCCACCCTTCTTCTATACTTATATTAGAAAGAGGATAGTTTTGCATTTTTCTATGTATGTAACGAATAAACTCAAGACTGCGTATATGTATAAAAAATGTCTTTCATTGCATGTACTGCGAAAATATTAATGACAGAACAAATTAAACGTCTACGATATGAAGGGTCCACTGCAATATTATTCAGTTGGCAATTAATGATCACTGTCCACTTTGTCTTCATCAACTTAATAATCATCAACACATAGCCGGCTCTCTACAGAGCACGGATCTTCTCTCAGTATGGGAAGGGTTTTGCCATAGTCCACCAGACTCTACACGTGCGGTTTGGTAGACTTCACACACCTTTGAGAACATTAAAACACACTAACTAGAACACAGTTAAGGACTACGGCTTAATGTAATGATAATGAAGTCAACATACTTTTGGTCCTGCAAGCCAGTGTTCTTCATAAATAAGTATTTATCTATTCTCGAAAAGGGGCAGGAGTATTTGGTGTAATCCCATAGCTCGGTGAACAGCGCTTGGATTTGCGCCTTCTCTGGATACTCGTCGAAGAATGAATGGATCATGTTGTTCTGGCTGTGTGTGAATGCGTTCGTCTCCTCGGAATCCGGGTCTTCTAGCCAACGGTAAAGCTCTGCTATCTGTCGAATGTTGAAACATAATATATATGAAGTTGTCTCGTCGATCTAGTGGTTAGTGTTGTAATCAGGAATTATTAAATGTTAACTACGAACATTATATTCTTCGCCTGACACACTCTTGATCGGATTTTAATAATTATAATATGAACACAGTAACACAGCAAAGTAAAAATCTTTTACATATTTGGATTTCAAAAAAGAGTACAGATATAAAGCAATTTTATGATTAAAAATACTACTTAAGATTGAAAGTATTAGTATCGCTTTCATCTGTTGCCTCTATTCGATCCAATTTTTATACACAATATGCTATATATATAAATATGTAGAACTGTCTGCTTATACACAACCAAATTTCATTTGGTATTCTATAACTATGTATATAATTCAGAATAATCAACCTCATCCACGTCTACAATATGAAGGGTCCACTGCAATATTATTCAGTTGGCAATTAATGATCACTGTCCACTTTGTGTTCATCAACTTAATAATCATCAACACATAGCCGGCTCTCTACAGAGCACGGATCTTCTCTCAGTATGGGAAGGGTTTTGCCATAGACCACCAGACTCTACACGTGCGGTTTGGTAGACTTCACACACCTTTGAGAACATTAAAACACACTAACTAGAACACAGTTAAGGACTACGGCTTAATGTAATGATAATGAAGTCAACATACTTTTGGTCCTGCAAGCCAGTGTTCTTCATAAATAAGTATTTATCTATTCTCGAAAAGGGGCAGGAGTATTTGGTGTAATCCCATAGCTCGGTGAACAGCGCTTGGATTTGCGCCTTCTCTGGATACTCGTCGAAGAATGAATGGATCATGTTGTTCTGGCTGTGTGTGAATGCGTTCGTCTCCTCGGAATCCGGGTCTTCTAGCCAACGGTAAAGCTCTGCTATCTGTCGAATGTTGAAACATAATATATATGAAGTTGTCTCGTCGATCTAGTGGTTAGTGTTGTAATCAGGAATTATTAAATGTTAACTACGAACATTATATTCTTCGCCTGACACACTCTTGATCGGATTTTAATAATTATAATATGAATCATGTAACACAGTAAAGTAAAAATCTTTTACATATTTGGATTTCAAAAAAGAGTACAGATATAAAGCAATTTTATGATTAAAATTACTACTTAAGATTGAAAGTATTAGTATCGCTTTCATCTGTTGCCTCTATTCGATCCAATTTTTATACACAATATGCTATATATATAAATATGTAGAACTGTCTGCTTATACACAACCAAATTTCATTTGGTATTCTATAACTATGTATATAATTCAGAATAATCAATCTCCCCTTCACATTTAACACACTGCTTGCTCCAAAATATCTAATACTGCTGTATATACAATAGATTGTCTTGTGACAGACTTGCATATTGGCAAGTGATCAAGGGGGAGTTGATAAAACACTCTACAACCTAAATCTGCTGAATATGGCTCCACAAAGTCTACATAAACTTTGAAAGCTGTAAAGGGAGTAGGTAAAGTTTCTGCAAAGCCAATAGTTTCTAAGTTAAACGCCATTTAAATTTTGCAAGAACAAACAAAGGGATGACAAAAGAAAGTTCAATTTCTTTTTTGATTTAACCAGTGTCTCATAAACTGAAAAAATAAAGACTTAAAATTATTAACGACATCTGTTGTATTATAATGAAACTATTACGTCTAGTTTGCTACAACATGGTGTAGATGTCGCTGTTACCAAATCAATTAGAGACATCTGTGACACGATTTTGTAACTACTACGAAGTTAATATTCGTACCGACGTAGTTTTGAACACTGTAAATAGATGTCGCAATACATATCCTTAAGAATAACCCGCTTATATAAATTACATAGAGTACCTACTGAAATTTAATTTATAACCTAATTTTATAATGCTGGACATAGGCCTTTCCGAGAGCGCGCCACCACACACGGTCCTCCGCCTTCCTCATCCACCCGCCACCAACGATCCTTTTCAGGTCGTTGGTCCAGCGACCAGGAGGTCCACCTACGCTGCGCTTTATCTATCTATGCGTATATTCAAGTATTATGACCCATTAAAATACAGGCAAAAGAAACAATGCAAAAATATTATGTCAAAAACTTGAAAATAACTAAAGAAGAATGAACACTGTAGAAGAATATACCTTTTAACGAACAAATATTTTATGAAATGACGTGATAAAATTGCAAATTTCCGTTTTAAACCATATTTTTACTTAATCAACTTTCTTCGCAATCGATATTATATTAGCAAATTGATGTGTATAACGTTTGTAATTGAAGCATATCCAACGTCTCATTCCTTACACGTTACAGTTTCCACCCTTCTTCTATACTTATATTAGAAAGAGGATAGTTTTGCATTTTTCTATGTATGTAACGAATAAACTCAAGACTGCGTATATGTATAAAAAATGTCTTTCATTGCATGTACTGCGAAAATATTAATGACAGAACAAATTAAACGTCTACGATATGAAGGGTCCACTGCAATATTATTCAGTTGGCAATTAATGATCACTGTCCACTTTGTCTTCATCAACTTAATAATCATCAACACATAGCCGGCTCTCTACAGAGCACGGATCTTCTTTCAGTATGGGAAGGGTTTTGCCATAGTCCACCAGACTCTACACGTGCGGTTTGGTAGACTTCACACACCTTTGAGAACATTAAAACACACTAACTAGAACACAGTTAAGGACTACGGCTTAATGTAATGATAATGAAGTCAACATACTTTTGGTCCTGCAAGCCAGTGTTCTTCATAAATAAGTATTTATCTATTCTCGAAAAGGGGCAGGAGTATTTGGTGTAATCCCATAGCTCGATGAACAGCGCTTGGATTTGCGCCTTCTCTGGATACTCGTCGAAGAATGAATGGATCATGTTGTTCTGGCTGTGTGTGAATGCGTTCGTCTCCTCGGAATCCGGGTCTTCTAGCCAACGGTAAAGCTCTGCTATCTGTCGAATGTTGAAACATAATATATATGAAGTTGTCTCGTCGATCTAGTGGTTAGTGTTGTAATCAGGAATTATTAAATGTTAACTACGAACATTATATTCTTCGCCTGACACACTCTTGATCGGATTTTAATAATTATAATATGAATCATGTAACACAGTAAAGTAAAAATCTTTTACATATTTGGATTTCAAAAAAGAGTACAGATATAAAGCAATTTTATGATTAAAATTACTACTTAAGATTGAAAGTATTAGTATCGCTTTCATCTGTTGCCTCTATTCGATCCAATTTTTATACACAATATGCTATATATATAAATATGTAGAACTGTCTGCTTATACACAACCAAATTTCATTTGGTATTCTATAACTATGTATATAATTCAGAATAATCAATCTCCCCTTCACATTTAACACACTGCTTGCTCTAAAATATCTAATACTGCTGTATATACAATAGATTGTCTTGTGACAGACTTGCATATTGGCAAGTGATCAAGGGGGAGTTGATAAAACACTCTACAACCTAAATCTGCTGAATATGGCTCCACAAAGTCTACATAAACTTTGAAAGCTGTAAAGGGAGTAGGTAAAGTTTCTGCAAAGCCAATAGTTTCTAAGTTAAACGCCATTTAAATTTTGCAAGAACAAACAAAGGGATGACAAAAGAAAGTTCAATTTCTTTTTTGATTTAACCAGTGTCTCATAAACTGAAAAAATAAAGACTTAAAATTATTAACGACATCTGTTGTATTATAATGAAACTATTACGTCTAGTTTGCTACAACATGGTGTAGATGTCGCTGTTACCAAATCAATTAGAGACATCTGTGACACGATTTTGTAACTACTACGAAGTTAATATTCGTACCGACGTAGTTATGAACACTGTAAATAGATGTCGCAATACATATCCTTAAGAATAACCCGCTTATATAAATTACATAGAGTACCTACTGAAATTTAATTTATAGCCTAATTTTATAATGCTGGACATAGGCCTTTCCGAGAGCGCGCCACCACACACGGTCCTCCGCCTTCCTCATCCACCCGCCACCAACGATCCTTTTCAGGTCGTTGCTCCAGCGACCAGGAGGTCGACCTACGCTGCGCTTTATCTATCTATGCGTATATTCAAGTATTATGACCCATTAAAATACAGGCAAAAGAAACAATGCAAAAATATTATGTCAAAAACTTGAAAATAACTAAAGAAGAATGAACACTGTAGAAGAAATATACCTTTTAACGAACAAATATTTTATGAAATGACGTGATAAAATTGCAAATTTCCGTTTTAAACCATATTTTTACTTAATCAACTTTCTTCGCAATCGATATTATATTAGCAAATTGATGTGTATAACGTTTGTAATTGAAGCATATCTAATGTCTCATTCCTTACACGTTACAGTTTCCACCCTTCTTCTATACTAATATTATAAATAGGATAGTTTTGCATTTTTCTATGTTTGTAACGAATAAACTCAAGACTGCGTATATGTATAAAAAATGTCTTTCATTGCATGTGCTGCGAAAATATTAATGACAGAACAAATAAAACGTCTACGATATGAAGGGTCCACTGCAATATTATTCAGTTGGCAAATAATGATCACTGTCCACTTTGTGTTCATCAACTTAATAATCATCAACACATAGCCGGCTCACTACAGATCACGGATCTTCTCTCAGTATGAGAAGGGTTTTGCCATAGTCCACCAGACTCTACACGTGCGGTTTGGTAGACTTCACACACCTTTGAGAACATTAAAACACACTAACTAGAACACAGTTAAGGACTACGGTTTAATTTAATGATAATGAAGTCAACATACTTTTGGTCCTGCAAGCCAGTGTTCTTCATAAATAAGTATTTATCTATTCTCGAAAAGGGGCAGGAGTATTTGGTGTAATCCCATAGCTCGGTGAACAGCGCTTGGATTTGCGCCTTCTCTGGATACTCGTCGAAGAATGAATGGATCATGTTGTTCTGGCTGTGTGTGAATGCGTTCGTCTCCTCGGAATCCAGGTCTTCTAGCCAACGGGAAAGCGCTGCTATCTGTCGAATGTTGAAACATAATATATATGAAGTTGTCTCGTCGATCTAGTGGTTAGTGTTGTAATCAGGAATTATTAAATGTTAACTACGAACATTATATTCTTCGCCTGACACACTCTTGATCGGATTTTAATAATTATAATATGAACACAGTAACACAGTAAAGTAAAAATCTTTTACATATTTGGATTTCAAAAAAGAGTACAGATATAAAGCAATTTTATGATTAAAATTACTACTTAAGATTGAAAGTATTAGTATCACTTTCATCTGTTGCCTCTATTCGATCCAATTTTTATACACAATATGCTATATATATAAATATGTAGAACTGTCTGCTTATACACAACCAAATTTCATTTGGTATTCTATAACTATGTATATAATTCAGAATAATCAATCTCCCCTTCACATTTAACACACTGCTTGCTCTAAAATATCTAATACTGCTGTATATACAATAGATTGTCTTGTGACAGACTTGCATATTGGCAAGTGATCAAGGGGAAGTTGATAAAACACTCTACAACCTAAATCTGCTGAATATGGCTCCACAAAGTCTACATAAACTTTGAAAGCTGTAAAGGGAGTAGGTAAAGTTTCTGCAAAGCCAATAGTTTCTAAGTTAAACGCCATTTAAATTTTGCAAGAACAAACAAAGGGATGACAAAAGAAAGTTCAATTTCTTTTTTGATTTAACCAGTGTCTCATAAACTGAAAAAATAAAGACTTAAAATTATTAACGACATCTGTTGTATTATAATGAAACTATTACGTCTAGTTTGCTACAACATGGTGTAGATGTCGCTGTTACCAAATCAATTAGAGACATCTGTGACACGATTTTGTAACTACTACGAAGTTAATATTCGTACCGACGTAGTTATGAACACTGTAAATAGATGTCGCAATACATATCCTTAAGAATAACCCGCTTATATAAATTACATAGAGTACCTACTGAAATTTAATTTATAGCCTAATTTTATAATGCTGGACATAGGCCTTTCCGAGAGCGCGCCACCACACACGGTCCTCCGCCTTCCTCATCCACCCGCCACCAACGATCCTTTTCAGGTCGTTGCTCCAGCGACCAGGAGGTCGACCTACGCTGCGCTTTATCTATCTATGCGTATATTCAAGTATTATGACCCATTAAAATACAGGCAAAAGAAACAATGCAAAAATATTATGTCAAAAACTTGAAAATAACTAAAGAAGAATGAACACTGTAGAAGAAATATACCTTTTAACGAACAAATATTTTATGAAATGACGTGATAAAATTGCAAATTTCCGTTTTAAACCATATTTTTACTTAATTAACTTTCTTCGCAATCGATATTATATTAGCAAATTGATGTGTAGAGTCTGGTGGACTATGGCAAAACCCTTCTCATACTGGGAGGAGATCCGTGCTCTGTAGTGAGCCGGCTATGTGTTGATGATTATTAAGTTGATGAACACAAAGTGGACAGTGATCATTATTTGCCAACTGAATAATATTGCAGTGGACCCTTCATATCGTAGACGTTTTATTTGTTCTGTCATTAATATTTTCGCAGCACATGCAATGAAAGACATTTTTTATACATATACGCAGTCTTGAGTTTATTCGTTACAAACATAGAAAAATGCAAAACTATCCTCTTTATAATATTAGTATAGAAGAAGGGTGGAAACTGTAACGTGTAAGGAATGAGACATTAGATATGCTTCAATTACAAACGTTATACACATCAATTTGCTAATATAATATCGATTGCGAAGAAAGTTGATTAAGTAAAAATATGGTTTAAAACGGAAATTTGCAATTTTATCACGTCATTTCATAAAATATTTGTTCGTTAAAAGGTATATTCTTCTACAGTGTTCATTCTTCTTTAGTTATTTTCAAGTTTTTGACATAATATTTTTGCATTGTTTCTTTTGCCTGTATTTTAATGGGTCATAATACTTGAATATACGCATAGATAGATAAAGCGCAGCGTAGGTCGACCTTCAGGTCGCTGGACCATCGACCTGAAAAGGATCGTTGGTGGCGGGTGGATGAGGAAGGCGGAGGACCGTGTGTGGTGGCGCGCTCTCGGAAAGGCCTATGTCCAGCATTATAAAATTAGGTTATAAATTAAATTTCAGTAGGTACTCTATGTAATTTATATAAGCGGGTAATTCTTAAGGATATGTATTGCGACATCTATTTACAGTGTTCAAAACTACGTCGGTACGAATATTAACTTCGTAGTAGTTACAAAATCGTGTCACAGATGTCTCTAATTGATTTGGTAACAGCGACATCTACACCATGTTGTAGCAAACTAGACGTAATAGTTTCACTATAATACAACAGATGTCGTTAATAATTTTAAGTCTTTATTTTTTCAGTTTATGAGACACTGGTTAAATCAAAAAAGAAATTGAACTTTCTTTTGTCATCCCTTTGTTTGTTCTTGCAAAATTTAAATGGCGTTTAACTTAGAAACTATTGGCTTTGCAGAAACTTTACCTACTCCCTTTACAGCTTTCAAAGTTTATGTAGACTTTGTGGAGCCATATTCAGCAGATTTAGGTTGTAGAGTGTTTTATCAACTCCCCCTTGATCACTTGTCAATATGCAAGCCTGTCACAAGACGAATTATTGACGACATCTGCTGTATTATAATGAAACTATTACGTCTAGTTTGCTACAACATGGTGTAGATGTCGCTGTTACCAAATCAATTAGAGACATCTGTGACACGATTTTGTAACTACTACGAAGTTAATATTCGTACCGACGTAGTTTTGAACACTGTAAATAGATGTCGCAATACATATCCTTAAGAATAACCCGCTTATATAAATTACATAGAGTACCTACTGAAATTTAATTTATAGCCTAATTTTATAATGCTGGACATAGGCCTTTCCGAGAGCGCGCCACCACACACGGTCCTCCGCCTTCCTCATCCACCCGCCACCAACGATCCTTTTCAGGTCGTTGCTCCAGCGACCAGGAGGTCGACCTACGCTGCGCTTTATCTATCTATGCGTATATTCAAGTATTATGACCCATTAAAATACAGGCAAAAGAAACAATGCAAAAATATTATGTCAAAAACTTGAAAATAACTAAAGAAGAATGAACACTGTAGAAGAAATATACCTTTTAACGAACAAATATTTTATGAAATGACGTGATAAAATTGCAAATTTCCGTTTTAAACCATATTTTTACTTAATTAACTTTCTTCGCAATCGATATTATATTAGCAAATTGATGTGTATAACGTTTGTAATTGAAGCATATCTAATGTCTCATTCCTTACACGTTACAGTTTCCACCCTTCTTCTATACTAATATTATAAAGAGCATAGTTTTGCATTTTTCTATGTTTGTAACGAATAAACTCAAGACTGCGTATATGTATAAAAAATGTCTTTCATTGCATGTGCTGCGAAAATATTAATGACAGAACAAATAAAACGTCTACGATATGAAGGGTCCACTGCAATATTATTCAGTTGGCAAATAATGATCACTGTCCACTTTGTGTTCATCAACTTAATAATCATCAACACATAGCCGGCTCACTACAGATCACGGATCTTCTCTCAGTATGAGAAGGGTTTTGCCATAGTCCACCAGACTCTACACGTGCGGTTTGGTAGACTTCACACACCTTTGAGAACATTAAAACACACTAACTAGAACACAGTTAAGGACTACGATTTAATTTAATGATAATGAAGTCAACATACTTTTGGTCCTGCAAGCCAGTGTTCTTCATAAATAAGTATTTATCTATTCTCGAAAAGGGGCAGGAGTATTTGGTGTAATCCCATAGCTCGGTGAACAGCGCTTGGATTTGCGCCTTCTCTGGATACTCGTCGAAGAATGAATGGATCATGTTGTTCTGGCTGTGTGTGAATGCGTTCGTCTCCTCGGAATCCGGGTCTTCTAGCCAACGGTAAAGCTTTGCTATCTGTCGAATGTTGAAACATAATTTATATGAAGTTGTCTCGTCGATCTAGTGGTTAGTGTTGTAATCAGGAATTATTAAATGTTAACTACGAACATTATATTCTTCGCCTGACACACTCTTGATCGGATTTTAATAATTATAATATGAATCATGTAACACAGTAAAGTAAAAATCTTTTACATATTTGGATTTCAAAAAAGAGTACAGATATAAAGCAATTTTATGATTAAAATTACTACTTAAGATTGAAAGTATTAGTATCGCTTTCATCTGTTGCCTCTATTCGATCCAATTTTTATACACAATATGCTATATATATAAATATGTAGAACTGTCTGCTTATACACAACCAAATTTCATTTGGTATTCTATAACTATGTATATAATTCAGAATAATCAATCTCCCCTTCACATTTAACACACTGCTTGCTCTAAAATATCTAATACTGCTGTATATACAATAGATTGTCTTGTGACAGACTTGCATATTGGCAAGTGATCAAGGGGGAGTTGATAAAACACTCTACAACCTAAATCTGCTGAATATGGCTCCACAAAGTCTACATAAACTTTGAAAGCTGTAAAGGGAGTAGGTAAAGTTTCTGCAAAGCCAATAGTTTCTAAGTTAAACGCCATTTAAATTTTGCAAGAACAAACAAAGGGATGACAAAAGAAAGTTCAATTTCTTTTTTGATTTAACCAGTGTCTCATAAACTGAAAAAATAAAGACTTAAAATTATTAACGACATCTGTTGTATTATAATGAAACTATTACGTCTAGTTTGCTACAACATGGTGTAGATGTCGCTGTTACCAAATCAATTAGAGACATCTGTGACACGATTTTGTAACTACTACGAAGTTAATATTCGTACCGACGTAGTTATGAACACTGTAAATAGATGTCAGAATACATATTCTTAAGAATAACCCGCTTATATAAATTACGTAGAGTACCTACTGAAATTTAATTTATAGCCTAATTTTATAATGCTGGACATAGGCCTTTCCGAGAGCGCGCCACCACACACGGTCCTCCGCCTTCCTCATCCACCCGCCACCAACGATCCTTTTCAGGTCGTTGGTCCAGCGACCAGGAGGTCGACCTACGCTGCGCTTTATCTATCTATGCGTATATTCAAGTATTATGACCCATTAAAATACAGGCAAAAGAAACAATGCAAAAATATTATGTCAAAAACTTGAAAATAACTAAAGAAGAATGAACACTGTAGAAGAAATATACCTTTTAACGAACAAATATTTTATGAAATGACGTGATAAAATTGCAAATTTCCGTTTTAAACCATATTTTTACTTAATCAACTTTCTTCGCAATCGATATTATATTAGCAAATTGATGTGTATAACGTTTGTAATTGAAGCATATCCAATGTCTCATTCCTTACACGTTACAGTTTCCACCCTTCTTCTATACTAATATTATAAAGAGGATAGTTTTGCATTTTTCTATGTTTGTAACGAATAAACTCAAGACTGCGTATATGTATAAAAAATGTCTTTCATTGCATGTGCTGCGAAAATATTAATGACAGAACAAATAAAACGTCTACGATATGAAGGGTCCACTGCAATATTATTCAGTTGGCAATTAATGATCACTGTCCACTTTGTGTTCATCAACCTAATAATCATCAACACATAGCCGGCTCACTACAGAGCACGGATCTTCTCTCAGTATGAGAAGGGTTTTGCCATAGTCCACCAGACTCTACACGTGCGGTTTGGTAGACTTCACACACCTTTGAGAACATTAAAACACACAAACTAGAACACAGTTAAGGACTACGGTTTAATGTAATGATAATGAAGTCAACATACTTTTTGTCCTGCAAGCCAGTGTTCTTCATAAATAAGTATTTATCTATTCTCGAAAAGGGGCAGGAGTATTTGGTGTAATCCCATAGCTCGGTGAACAGCGCTTGGATTTGCGCCTTCTCTGGATACTCGTCGAAGAATGAATGGATCATGTTGTTCTGGTTGTGTGTGAATGCGTTCGTCTCCTCGGAATCCGGGTCTTCTAGCCAACGGTAAAGCTCTGCTATCTGTCGAATGTTGAAACATAATATATATGAAGTTGTCTCGTCGATCTAGTGGTTAGTGTTGTAATCAGGAATTATTAAATGTTAACTACGAACATTATATTCTTCGCCTGACACACTCTTGATCGGATTTTAATAATTATAATATGAACACAGTAAAACAGTAAAGTAAAAATCTTTTACATATTTGGATTTCAAAAAAGAGTACAGATATAAAGCAATTTTATGATTAAAATTACTACTTAAGATTGAAAGTATTAGTATCGCTTTCATCTGTTGCCTCTATTCGATCCAATTTTTATACACAACATGCTATATATATAAATATGTAGAACTGTCTGCTTATACACAACCAAATTTCATTTGGTATTCTATAACTATGTATATAATTCAGAATAATCAATCTCCCCTTCACATTTAACACACTGCTTGCTCTAAAATATCTAATACTGCTGTATATACAATAGATTGTCTTGTGACAGACTTGCATATTGCCAAGTGATCAAGGGGGAGTTGATAAAACACTCTACAACCTAAATCTGCTGAATATGGCTCCACAAAGTCTACATAAACTTTGAAAGCTGTAAAGGGAGTAGGTAAAGTTTCTGCAAAGCCAATAGTTTCTAAGTTAAACGCCATTTAAATTTTGCAAGAACAAACAAAAGGATGACAAAAGAAAGTTCAATTTCTTTTTTGATTTAACCAGTGTCTCATAAACTGAAAAAATAAAGACTTAAAATTATTAACGACATCTGTTGTATTATAATGAAACTATTACGTCTAGTTTGCTACAACATGGTGTAGATGTCGCTGTTACCAAATCAATTAGAGACATCTGTGACACGATTTTGTAACTACTACGAAGTTAATATTCGTACCGACGTAGTTATGAACACTGTAAATAGATGTCGCAATACATATCCTTAAGAATAACCCGCTTATATAAATTACATAGAGTACCTACTGAAATTTAATTTATAGCCTAATTTTATAATGCTGGACATAGGCCTTTCCGAGAGCGCGCCACCACACACGGTCCTCCGCCTTCCTCATCCACCCGCCACCAACGATCCTTTTCAGGTCGTTGCTCCAGCGACCAGGAGGTCGACCTACGCTGCGCTTTATCTATCTATGCGTATATTCAAGTATTATGACCCATTAAAATACAGGCAAAAGAAACAATGCAAAAATATTATGTCAAAAACTTGAAAATAACTAAAGAAGAATGAACACTGTAGAAGAAATATACCTTTTAACGAACAAATATTTTATGAAATGACGTGATAAAATTGCAAATTTCCGTTTTAAACCATATTTTTACTTAATTAACTTTCTTCGCAATCGATATTATATTAGCAAATTGATGTGTAGAGTCTGGTGGACTATGGCAAAACCCTTCTCATACTGGGAGGAGATCCGTGCTCTGTAGTGAGCCGGCTATGTGTTGATGATTATTAAGTTGATGAACACAAAGTGGACAGTGATCATTATTTGCCAACTGAATAATATTGCAGTGGACCCTTCATATCGTAGACGTTTTATTTGTTCTGTCATTAATATTTTCGCAGCACATGCAATGAAAGACATTTTTTATACATATACGCAGTCTTGAGTTTATTCGTTACAAACATAGAAAAATGCAAAACTATCCTCTTTATAATATTAGTATAGAAGAAGGGTGGAAACTGTAACGTGTAAGGAATGAGACATTAGATATGCTTCAATTACAAACGTTATACACATCAATTTGCTAATATAATATCGATTGCGAAGAAAGTTGATTAAGTAAAAATATGGTTTAAAACGGAAATTTGCAATTTTATCACGTCATTTCATAAAATATTTGTTCGTTAAAAGGTATATTCTTCTACAGTGTTCATTCTTCTTTAGTTATTTTCAAGTTTTTGACATAATATTTTTGCATTGTTTCTTTTGCCTGTATTTTAATGGGTCATAATACTTGAATATACGCATAGATAGATAAAGCGCAGCGTAGGTCGACCTTCAGGTCGCTGGACCATCGACCTGAAAAGGATCGTTGGTGGCGGGTGGATGAGGAAGGCGGAGGACCGTGTGTGGTGGCGCGCTCTCGGAAAGGCCTATGTCCAGCATTATAAAATTAGGTTATAAATTAAATTTCAGTAGGTACTCTATGTAATTTATATAAGCGGGTAATTCTTAAGGATATGTATTGCGACATCTATTTACAGTGTTCAAAACTACGTCGGTACGAATATTAACTTCGTAGTAGTTACAAAATCGTGTCACAGATGTCTCTAATTGATTTGGTAACAGCGACATCTACACCATGTTGTAGCAAACTAGACGTAATAGTTTCACTATAATACAACAGATGTCGTTAATAATTTTAAGTCTTTATTTTTTCAGTTTATGAGACACTGGTTAAATCAAAAAAGAAATTGAACTTTCTTTTGTCATCCCTTTGTTTGTTCTTGCAAAATTTAAATGGCGTTTAACTTAGAAACTATTGGCTTTGCAGAAACTTTACCTACTCCCTTTACAGCTTTCAAAGTTTATGTAGACTTTGTGGAGCCATATTCAGCAGATTTAGGTTGTAGAGTGTTTTATCAACTCCCCCTTGATCACTTGTCAATATGCAAGCCTGTCACAAGACGAATTATTGACGACATCTGCTGTATTATAATGAAACTATTACGTCTAGTTTGCTACAACATGGTGTAGATGTCGCTGTTACCAAATCAATTAGAGACATCTGTGACACGATTTTGTAACTACTACGAAGTTAATATTCGTACCGACGTAGTTTTGAACACTGTAAATAGATGTCGCAATACATATCCTTAAGAATAACCCGCTTATATAAATTACATAGAGTACCTACTGAAATTTAATTTATAGCCTAATTTTATAATGCTGGACATAGGCCTTTCCGAGAGCGCGCCACCACACACGGTCCTCCGCCTTCCTCATCCACCCGCCACCAACGATCCTTTTCAGGTCGTTGCTCCAGCGACCAGGAGGTCGACCTACGCTGCGCTTTATCTATCTATGCGTATATTCAAGTATTATGACCCATTAAAATACAGGCAAAAGAAACAATGCAAAAATATTATGTCAAAAACTTGAAAATAACTAAAGAAGAATGAACACTGTAGAAGAAATATACCTTTTAACGAACAAATATTTTATGAAATGACGTGATAAAATTGCAAATTTCCGTTTTAAACCATATTTTTACTTAATTAACTTTCTTCGCAATCGATATTATATTAGCAAATTGATGTGTATAACGTTTGTAATTGAAGCATATCTAATGTCTCATTCCTTACACGTTACAGTTTCCACCCTTCTTCTATACTAATATTATAAAGAGCATAGTTTTGCATTTTTCTATGTTTGTAACGAATAAACTCAAGACTGCGTATATGTATAAAAAATGTCTTTCATTGCATGTGCTGCGAAAATATTAATGACAGAACAAATAAAACGTCTACGATATGAAGGGTCCACTGCAATATTATTCAGTTGGCAAATAATGATCACTGTCCACTTTGTGTTCATCAACTTAATAATCATCAACACATAGCCGGCTCACTACAGATCACGGATCTTCTCTCAGTATGAGAAGGGTTTTGCCATAGTCCACCAGACTCTACACGTGCGGTTTGGTAGACTTCACACACCTTTGAGAACATTAAAACACACTAACTAGAACACAGTTAAGGACTACGATTTAATTTAATGATAATGAAGTCAACATACTTTTGGTCCTGCAAGCCAGTGTTCTTCATAAATAAGTATTTATCTATTCTCGAAAAGGGGCAGGAGTATTTGGTGTAATCCCATAGCTCGGTGAACAGCGCTTGGATTTGCGCCTTCTCTGGATACTCGTCGAAGAATGAATGGATCATGTTGTTCTGGCTGTGTGTGAATGCGTTCGTCTCCTCGGAATCCGGGTCTTCTAGCCAACGGTAAAGCTTTGCTATCTGTCGAATGTTGAAACATAATTTATATGAAGTTGTCTCGTCGATCTAGTGGTTAGTGTTGTAATCAGGAATTATTAAATGTTAACTACGAACATTATATTCTTCGCCTGACACACTCTTGATCGGATTTTAATAATTATAATATGAATCATGTAACACAGTAAAGTAAAAATCTTTTACATATTTGGATTTCAAAAAAGAGTACAGATATAAAGCAATTTTATGATTAAAATTACTACTTAAGATTGAAAGTATTAGTATCGCTTTCATCTGTTGCCTCTATTCGATCCAATTTTTATACACAATATGCTATATATATATAAATATGTAGAACTGTCTGCTTATACACAACCAAATTTCATTTGGTATTCTATAACTATGTATATAATTCAGAATAATCAATCTCCCCTTCACATTTAACACACTGCTTGCTCTAAAATATCTAATACTGCTGTATATACAATAGATTGTCTTGTGACAGACTTGCATATTGGCAAGTGATCAAGGGGGAGTTGATAAAACACTCTACAACCTAAATCTGCTGAATATGGCTCCACAAAGTCTACATAAACTTTGAAAGCTGTAAAGGGAGTAGGTAAAGTTTCTGCAAAGCCAATAGTTTCTAAGTTAAACGCCATTTAAATTTTGCAAGAACAAACAAAGGGATGACAAAAGAAAGTTCAATTTCTTTTTTGATTTAACCAGTGTCTAATAAACTGAAAAAATAAAGACTTAAAATTATTAACGACATCTGTTGTATTATAATGAAACTATTACGTCTAGTTTGCTACAACATGGTGTAGATGTCGCTGTTACCAAATCAATTAGAGACATCTGTGACACGATTTTGTAACTACTACGAAGTTAATATTCGTACCGACGTAGTTATGAACACTGTAAATAGATGGCGCAATACATATCCTTAAGAATAACCCGCTTATATAAATTACATAGAGTACCTACTGAAATTTAATTTATAGCCTAATTTTATAATGCTGGACATAGGCCTTTCCGAGAGCGCGCCACCACACACGGTCCTCCGCCTTCCTCATCCGCCCGCCACCAACGATCCTTTTCAGGTCGTTGCTCCAGCGACCAGGAGGTCGACCTACGCTGCGCTTTATCTATCTATGCGTATATTCAAGTATTATGACCCATTAAAATACAGGCAAAAGAAACAATGCAAAAATATTATGTCAAAAACTTGAAAATAACTAAAGAAGAATGAACACTGTAGAAGAAATATACCTTTTAACGAACAAATATTTTATGAAATGACGTGATAAAATTGCAAATTTCCGTTTTAAACCATATTTTTACTTAATCAACTTTCTTCGCAATCGATATTATATTAGCAAATTGATGTGTATAACGTTTGTAATTGAAGCATATCTAATGTCTCATTCCTTACACGTTACAGTTTCCACCCTTCTTCTATACTAATATTATAAATAGGATAGTTTTGCATTTTTCTATGTTTGTAACGAATAAACTCAAGACTGCGTATATGTATAAAAAATGTCTTTCATTGCATGTGCTGCGAAAATATTAATGACAGAACAAATAAAACGTCTACGATATGAAGGGTCCACTGCAATATTATTCAGTTGGCAAATAATGATCACTGTCCACTTTGTGTTCATCAACTTAATAATCATCAACACATAGCCGGCTCACTACAGAGCACGGATCTTCTCTCAGTATGAGAAGGGTTTTGCCATAGTCCACCAGACTCTACACGTGCGTTTTGGTAGACTTCACACACCTTTGAGAACATTAAAACACACTAACTAGAACACAGTTAAGGACTACGGTTTAATTTAATGATAATGAAGTCAACATACTTTTGGTCCTGCAAGCCAGTGTTCTTCATAAATAAGTATTTATCTATTCTCGAAAAGGGGCAGGAGTATTTGGTGTAATCCCATAGCTCGGTGAACAGCGCTTGGATTTGCGCCTTCTCTGGATACTCGTCGAAGAATGAATGGATCATGTTGTTCTGGTTGTGTGTGAATGCGTTCGTCTCCTCGGAATCCGGGTCTTCTAGCCAACGGTAAAGCTCTGCTATCTGTCGAATGTTGAAACATAATATATATGAAGTTGTCTCGTCGATCTAGTGGTTAGTGTTGTAATCAGGAATTATTAAATGTTAACTACGAACATTATATTCTTCGCCTGACACACTCTTGATCGGATTTTAATAATTATAATATGAACACAGTAACACAGTAAAGTAAAAATCTTTTACATATTTGGATTTCAAAAAAGAGTACAGATATAAAGCAATTTTATGATTAAAATTACTACTTAAGATTGAAAGTATTAGTATCGCTTTCATCTGTTGCCTCTATTCGATCCAATTTTTATACACAATATGCTATATATATAAATATGTAGAACTGTCTGCTTATACAAAACCAAATTTCATTTGGTATTCTATAACTATGTATATAATTCAGAATAATCAATCTCCCCTTCACATTTAACACACTGCTTGCTCTAAAATATCTAATACTGCTGTATATACAATAGATTGTCTTGTGACAGACTTGCATATTGGCAAGTGATCAAGGGGGAGTTGATAAAACACTCTACAACCTAAATCTGCTGAATATGGCTCCACAAAGTCTACATAAACTTTGAAAGCTGTAAAGGGAGTAGGTAAAGTTTCTGCAAAGCCAATAGTTTCTAAGTTAAACGTCATTTAAATTTTGCAAGAACAAACAAAGGGATGACAAAAGAAAGTTCAATTTCTTTTTTGATTTAACCAGTGTCTCATAAACTGAAAAAATAAAGACTTAAAATTATTAACGACATCTGTTGTATTATAATGAAACTATTACGTCTAGTTTGCTACAACATGGTGTAGATGTCGCTGTTACCAAATCAATTAGAGACATCTGTGACACGATTTTGTAACTACTACGAAGTTAATATTCGTACCGACGTAGTTATGAACACTGTAAATAGATGTCAGAATACATATTCTTAAGAATAACCCGCTTATATAAATTACGTAGAGTACCTACTGAAATTTAATTTATAGCCTAATTTTATAATGCTGGACATAGGCCTTTCCGAGAGCGCGCCACCACACACGGTCCTCCGCCTTCCTCATCCACCCGCCACCAACGATCCTTTTCAGGTCGTTGGTCCAGCGACCAGGAGGTCGACCTACGCTGCGCTTTATCTATCTATGCGTATATTCAAGTATTATGACCCATTAAAATACAGGCAAAAGAAACAATGCAAAAATATTATGTCAAAAACTTGAAAATAACTAAAGAAGAATGAACACTGTAGAAGAAATATACCTTTTAACGAACAAATATTTTATGAAATGACGTGATAAAATTGCAAATTTCCGTTTTAAACCATATTTTTACTTAATCAACTTTCTTCGCAATCGATATTATATTAGCAAATTGATGTGTATAACGTTTGTAATTGAAGCATATCCAATGTCTCATTCCTTACACGTTACAGTTTCCACCCTTCTTCTATACTAATATTATAAAGAGGATAGTTTTGCATTTTTCTATGTTTGTAACGAATAAACTCAAGACTGCGTATATGTATAAAAAATGTCTTTCATTGCATGTGCTGCGAAAATATTAATGACAGAACAAATAAAACGTCTACGATATGAAGGGTCCACTGCAATATTATTCAGTTGGCAATTAATGATCACTGTCCACTTTGTGTTCATCAACCTAATAATCATCAACACATAGCCGGCTCACTACAGAGCACGGATCTTCTCTCAGTATGAGAAGGGTTTTGCCATAGTCCACCAGACTCTACACGTGCGGTTTGGTAGACTTCACACACCTTTGAGAACATTAAAACACACAAACTAGAATACAGTTAAGGACTACGGTTTAATGTAATGATAATGAAGTCAACATACTTTTTGTCCTGCAAGCCAGTGTTCTTCATAAATAAGTATTTATCTATTCTCGAAAAGGGGCAGGAGTATTTGGTGTAATCCCATAGCTCGGTGAACAGCGCTTGGATTTGCGCCTTCTCTGGATACTCGTCGAAGAATGAATGGATCATGTTGTTCTGGTTGTGTGTGAATGCGTTCGTCTCCTCGGAATCCGGGTCTTCTAGCCAACGGTAAAGCTCTGCTATCTGTCGAATGTTGAAACATAATATATATGAAGTTGTCTCGTCGATCTAGTGGTTAGTGTTGTAATCAGGAATTATTAAATGTTAACTACGAACATTATATTCTTCGCCTGACACACTCTTGATCGGATTTTAATAATTATAATATGAACACAGTAACACAGTAAAGTAAAAATCTTTTACATATTTGGATTTCAAAAAAGAGTACAGATATAAAGCAATTTTATGATTAAAATTACTACTTAAGATTGAAAGTATTAGTATCGCTTTCATCTGTTGCCTCTATTCGATCCAATTTTTATACACAACATGCTATATATATAAATATGTAGAACTGTCTGCTTATACACAACCAAATTTCATTTGGTATTCTATAACTATGTATATAATTCAGAATAATCAATCTCCCCTTCACATTTAACACACTGCTTGCTCTAAAATATCTAATACTGCTGTATATACAATAGATTGTCTTGTGACAGACTTGCATATTGCCAAGTGATCAAGGGGGAGTTGATAAAACACTCTACAACCTAAATCTGCTGAATATGGCTCCACAAAGTCTACATAAACTTTGAAAGCTGTAAAGGGAGTAGGTAAAGTTTCTGCAAAGCCAATAGTTTCTAAGTTAAACGTCATTTAAATTTTGCAAGAACAAACAAAGGGATGACAAAAGAAAGTTCAATTTCTTTTTTGATTTAACCAGTGTCTCATAAACTGAAAAAATAAAGACTTAAAATTATTAACGACATCTGTTGTATTATAATGAAACTATTACGTCTAGTTTGCTACAACATGGTGTAGATGTCGCTGTTACCAAATCAATTAGAGACATCTGTGACACGATTTTGTAACTACTACGAAGTTAATATTCGTACCGACGTAGTTATGAACACTGTAAATAGATGTCGCAATACATATTCTTAAGAATAACCCGCTTATATAAATTACGTAGAGTACCTACTGAAATTTAATTTAAAGCCTAATTTTATAATGCTGGACATAGGCCTTTCCGAGAGCGCGCCACCACACACGGTCCTCCGCCTTCCTCATCCACCCGCCACCAACGATCCTTTTCAGGTCGTTGGTCCAGCGACCAGGAGGTCGACCTACGCTGCGCTTAATCTATCTATGCGTATATTCAAGTATTATGACCCATTAAAATACAGGCAAAAGAAACAATGCAAAAATATTATGTCAAAAACTTGAAAATAACTAAAGAAGAATGAACACTGTAGAAGAATATACCTTTTAACGAACAAATATTTTATGAAATGACGTGATAAAATTGCAAATTTCCGTTTTAAACCATATTTTTACTTAATCAACTTTCTTCGCAATCGATATTATATTAGCAAATTGATGTGTATAACGTTTGTAATTGAAGCATATCCAACGTCTCATTCCTTACACGTTACAGTTTCCACCCTTCTTCTATACTAATATTAGAAAGAGGATAGTTTTGCATTTTTCTATGTATGTAACGAATAAACTCAAGACTGCGTATATGTATAAAAAATGTCTTTCATTGCATGTACTGCGAAAATATTAATGACAGAACAAATTAAACGTCTACGATATGAAGGGTCCACTGCAATATTATTCAGTTGGCAATTAATGATCACTGTCCACTTTGTCTTCATCAACTTAATAATCATCAACACATAGCCGGCTCTCTACAGAGCACGGATCTTCTCTCAGTATGGGAAGGGTTTTGCCATAGTCCACCAGACTCTACACGTGCGGTTTGGTAGACTTCACACACCTTTGAGAACATTAAAACACACTAACTAGAACACAGTTAAGGACTACGGCTTAATGTAATGATAATGAAGTCAACATACTTTTGGTCCTGCAAGCCAGTGTTCTTCATAAATAAGTATTTATCTATTCTCGAAAAGGGGCAGGAGTATTTGGTGTAATCCCATAGCTCGGTGAACAGCGCTTGGATTTGCGCCTTCTCTGGATACTCGTCGAAGAATGAATGGATCATGTTGTTCTGGCTGTGTGTGAATGCGTTCGTCTCCTCGGAATCCGGGTCTTCTAGCCAACGGGAAAGCGCTGCTATCTGTCGAATGTTGAAACATAATATATATGAAGTTGTCTCGTCGATCTAGTGGTTAGTGTTGTAATAAGGAATTATTAAATGTTAACTACGAACATTATATTCTTCGCCTGACACACTCTTGATCGGATTTTAATAATTATAATATGAACACAGTAACACAGTAAAGTAAAAATCTTTTACATATTTGGATTTCAAAAAAGAGTACAGATATAAAGCAATTTTATGATTAAAATTACTACTTAAGATTGAAAGTATTAGTATCGCTTTCATCTGTTGCCTCTATTCGATCCAATTTTTATACACAATATGCTATATATATAAATATGTAGAACTGTCTGCTTATACAAAACCAAATTTCATTTGGTATTCTATAACTATGTATATAATTCAGAATAATCAATCTCCCCTTCACATTTAACACACTGCTTGCTCTAAAATATCTAATACTGCTGTATATACAATAGATTGTCTTGTGACAGACTTGCATATTGGCAAGTGATCAAGGGGGAGTTGATAAAACACTCTACAACCTAAATCTGCTGAATATGGCTCCACAAAGTCTACATAAACTTTGAAAGCTGTAAAGGGAGTAGGTAAAGTTTCTGCAAAGCCAATAGTTTCTAAGTTAAACGTCATTTAAATTTTGCAAGAACAAACAAAGGGATGACAAAAGAAAGTTCAATTTCTTTTTTGATTTAACCAGTGTCTCATAAACTGAAAAAATAAAGACTTAAAATTATTAACGACATCTGTTGTATTATAATGAAACTATTACGTCTAGTTTGCTACAACATGGTGTAGATGTCGCTGTTACCAAATCAATTAGAGACATCTGTGACACGATTTTGTAACTACTACGAAGTTAATATTCGTACCGACGTAGTTATGAACACTGTAAATAGATGTCAGAATACATATTCTTAAGAATAACCCGCTTATATAAATTACGTAGAGTACCTACTGAAATTTAATTTATAGCCTAATTTTATAATGCTGGACATAGGCCTTTCCGAGAGCGCGCCACCACACACGGTCCTCCGCCTTCCTCATCCACCCGCCACCAACGATCCTTTTCAGGTCGTTGGTCCAGCGACCAGGAGGTCGACCTACGCTGCGCTTTATCTATCTATGCGTATATTCAAGTATTATGACCCATTAAAATACAGGCAAAAGAAACAATGCAAAAATATTATGTCAAAAACTTGAAAATAACTAAAGAAGAATGAACACTGTAGAAGAAATATACCTTTTAACGAACAAATATTTTATGAAATGACGTGATAAAATTGCAAATTTCCGTTTTAAACCATATTTTTACTTAATCAACTTTCTTCGCAATCGATATTATATTAGCAAATTGATGTGTATAACGTTTGTAATTGAAGCATATCCAATGTCTCATTCCTTACACGTTACAGTTTCCACCCTTCTTCTATACTAATATTATAAAGAGGATAGTTTTGCATTTTTCTATGTTTGTAACGAATAAACTCAAGACTGCGTATATGTATAAAAAATGTCTTTCATTGCATGTGCTGCGAAAATATTAATGACAGAACAAATAAAACGTCTACGATATGAAGGGTCCACTGCAATATTATTCAGTTGGCAATTAATGATCACTGTCCACTTTGTGTTCATCAACCTAATAATCATCAACACATAGCCGGCTCACTACAGAGCACGGATCTTCTCTCAGTATGAGAAGGGTTTTGCCATAGTCCACCAGACTCTACACGTGCGGTTTGGTAGACTTCACACACCTTTGAGAACATTAAAACACACAAACTAGAATACAGTTAAGGACTACGGTTTAATGTAATGATAATGAAGTCAACATACTTTTTGTCCTGCAAGCCAGTGTTCTTCATAAATAAGTATTTATCTATTCTCGAAAAGGGGCAGGAGTATTTGGTGTAATCCCATAGCTCGGTGAACAGCGCTTGGATTTGCGCCTTCTCTGGATACTCGTCGAAGAATGAATGGATCATGTTGTTCTGGCTGTGTGTGAATGCGTTCGTCTCCTCGGAATCCGGGTCTTCTAGCCAACGGGAAAGCGCTGCTATCTGTCGAATGTTGAAACATAATATATATGAAGTTGTCTCGTCGATCTAGTGGTTAGTGTTGTAATCAGGAATTATTAAATGTTAACTACGAACATTATATTCTTCGCCTGACACACTCTTGATCGGATTTTAATAATTATAATATGAACACAGTAACACAGTAAAGTAAAAATCTTTTACATATTTGGATTTCAAAAAAGAGTACAGATATAAAGCAATTTTATGATTAAAATTACTACTTAAGATTGAAAGTATTAGTATCGCTTTCATCTGTTGCCTCTATTCGATCCAATTTTTATACACAACATGCTATATATATAAATATGTAGAACTGTCTGCTTATACACAACCAAATTTCATTTGGTATTCTATAACTATGTATATAATTCAGAATAATCAATCTCCCCTTCACATTTAACACACTGCTTGCTCTAAAATATCTAATACTGCTGTATATACAATAGATTGTCTTGTGACAGACTTGCATATTGCCAAGTGATCAAGGGGGAGTTGATAAAACACTCTACAACCTAAATCTGCTGAATATGGCTCCACAAAGTCTACATAAACTTTGAAAGCTGTAAAGGGAGTAGGTAAAGTTTCTGCAAAGCCAATAGTTTCTAAGTTAAACGTCATTTAAATTTTGCAAGAACAAACAAAGGGATGACAAAAGAAAGTTCAATTTCTTTTTTGATTTAACCAGTGTCTCATAAACTGAAAAAATAAAGACTTAAAATTATTAACGACATCTGTTGTATTATAATGAAACTATTACGTCTAGTTTGCTACAACATGGTGTAGATGTCGCTGTTACCAAATCAATTAGAGACATCTGTGACACGATTTTGTAACTACTACGAAGTTAATATTCGTACCGACGTAGTTATGAACACTGTAAATAGATGTCGCAATACATATTCTTAAGAATAACCCGCTTATATAAATCACGTAGAGTACCTACTGAAATTTAATTTAAAGCCTAATTTTATAATGCTGGACATAGGCCTTTCCGAGAGCGCGCCACCACACACGGTCCTCCGCCTTCCTCATCCACCCGCCACCAACGATCCTTTTCAGGTCGTTGGTCCAGCGACCAGGAGGTCGACCTACGCTGCGCTTAATCTATCTATGCGTATATTCAAGTATTATGACCCATTAAAATACAGGCAAAAGAAACAATGCAAAAATATTATGTCAAAAACTTGAAAATAACTAAAGAAGAATGAACACTGTAGAAGAATATACCTTTTAACGAACAAATATTTTATGAAATGACGTGATAAAATTGCAAATTTCCGTTTTAAACCATATTTTTACTTAATCAACTTTCTTCGCAATCGATATTATATTAGCAAATTGATGTGTATAACGTTTGTAATTGAAGCATATCCAACGTCTCATTCCTTACACGTTACAGTTTCCACCCTTCTTCTATACTAATATTAGAAAGAGGATAGTTTTGCATTTTTCTATGTATGTAACGAATAAACTCAAGACTGCGTATATGTATAAAAAATGTCTTTCATTGCATGTACTGCGAAAATATTAATGACAGAACAAATTAAACGTCTACGATATGAAGGGTCCACTGCAATATTATTCAGTTGGCAATTAATGATCACTGTCCACTTTGTCTTCATCAACTTAATAATCATCAACACATAGCCGGCTCTCTACAGAGCACGGATCTTCTCTCAGTATGGGAAGGGTTTTGCCATAGTCCACCAGACTCTACACGTGCGGTTTGGTAGACTTCACACACCTTTGAGAACATTAAAACACACTAACTAGAACACAGTTAAGGACTACGGCTTAATGTAATGATAATGAAGTCAACATACTTTTGGTCCTGCAAGCCAGTGTTCTTCATAAATAAGTATTTATCTATTCTCGAAAAGGGGCAGGAGTATTTGGTGTAATCCCATAGCTCGGTGAACAGCGCTTGGATTTGCGCCTTCTCTGGATACTCGTCGAAGAATGAATGGATCATGTTGTTCTGGCTGTGTGTGAATGCGTTCGTCTCCTCGGAATCCGGGTCTTCTAGCCAACGGGAAAGCGCTGCTATCTGTCGAATGTTGAAACATAATATATATGAAGTTGTCTCGTCGATCTAGTGGTTAGTGTTGTAATCAGGAATTATTAAATGTTAACTACGAACATTATATTCTTCGCCTGACACACTCTTGATCGGATTTTAATAATTATAATATGAACACAGTAACACAGTAAAGTAAAAATCTTTTACATATTTGGATTTCAAAAAAGAGTACAGATATAAAGCAATTTTATGATTAAAATTACTACTTAAGATTGAAAGTATTAGTATCGCTTTCATCTGTTGCCTCTATTCGATCCAATTTTTATACACAACATGCTATATATATAAATATGTAGAACTGTCTGCTTATACACAACCAAATTTCATTTGGTATTCTATAACTATGTATATAATTCAGAATAATCAATCTCCCCTTCACATTTAACACACTGCTTGCTCTAAAATATCTAATACTGCTGTATATACAATAGATTGTCTTGTGACAGGCTTGCATATTGACAAGTGATCAAGGGGGAGTTGATAAAACACTCTACAACCTAAATCTGCTGAATATGGCTCCACAAAGTCTACATAAACTTTGAAAGCTGTAAAGGGAGTAGGTAAAGTTTCTGCAAAGCCAATAGTTTCTAAGTTAAACGCCATTTAAATTTTGCAAGAACAAACAAAGGGATGACAAAAGAAAGTTCAATTTCTTTTTTGATTTAACCAGTGTCTCATAAACTGAAAAAATAAAGACTTAAAATTATTAACGACATCTGTTGTATTATAGTGAAACTATTACGTCTAGTTTGCTACAACATGGTGTAGATGTCGCTGTTACCAAATCAATTAGAGACATCTGTGACACGATTTTGTAACTACTACGAAGTTAATATTCGTACCGACGTAGTTTTGAACACTGTAAATAGATGTCGCAATACATATCCTTAAGAATAACCCGCTTATATAAATTACATAGAGTACCTACTGAAATTTAATTTATAACCTAATTTTATAATGCTGGACATAGGCCTTTCCGAGAGCGCGCCACCACACACGGTCCTCCGCCTTCCTCATCCACCCGCCACCAACGATCCTTTTCAGGTCGTTGGTCCAGCGACCAGGAGGTCCACCTACGCTGCGCTTTATCTATCTATGCGTATATTCAAGTATTATGACCCATTAAAATACAGGCAAAAGAAACAATGCAAAAATATTATGTCAAAAACTTGAAAATAACTAAAGAAGAATGAACACTGTAGAAGAATATACCTTTTAACGAACAAATATTTTATGAAATGACGTGATAAAATTGCAAATTTCCGTTTTAAACCATATTTTTACTTAATCAACTTTCTTCGCAATCGATATTATATTAGCAAATTGATGTGTATAACGTTTGTAATTGAAGCATATCTAATGTCTCATTCCTTACACGTTACAGTTTCCACCCTTCTTCTATACTAATATTATAAAGAGGATAGTTTTGCATTTTTCTATGTTTGTAACGAATAAACTCAAGACTGCGTATATGTATAAAAAATGTCTTGCATTGCATGTGCTGCGAAAATATTAATGACAGAACAAATAAAACGTCTACGATATGAAGGGTCCACTGCAATATTATTCAGTTGGCAAATAATGATCACTGTCCACTTTGTGTTCATCAACTTAATAATCATCAACACATAGCCGGCTCACTACAGATCACGGATCTTCTCTCAGTATGAGAAGGGTTTTGCCATAATCCACCAGACTCTACACGTGCGGTTTGGTAGACTTCACACACCTTTGAGAACATTAAAACACACTAACTAGAACACAGTTAAGGACTACGGTTTAATTTAATGATAATGAAGTCAACATACTTTTGGTCCTGCAAGCCAGTGTTCTTCATAAATAAGTATTTATCTATTCTCGAAAAGGGGCAGGAGTATTTGGTGTAATCCCATAGCTCGGTGAACAGCGCTTGGATTTGCGCCTTCTCTGGATACTCGTCGAAGAATGAATGGATCATGTTGTTCTGGCTGTGTGTGAATGCGTTCGTCTCCTCGGAATCCGGGTCTTCTAGCCAACGGGAAAGCGCTGCTATCTGTCGAATGTTGAAACATAATATATATGAAGTTGTCTCGTCGATCTAGTGGTTAGTGTTGTAATCAGGAATTATTAAATGTTAACTACGAACATTATATTCTTCGCCTGACACACTCTTGATGGGATTTTAATAATTATAATATGAATGATGTAACACAGTAAAGTAAAAATCTTTTACATATTTGGATTTCAAAAAAGAGTACAGATATAAAGCAATTTTATGATTAAAATTACTACTTAAGATTGAAAGTATTAGTATCGCTTTCATCTGTTGCCTCTATTCGATCCAATTTTTATACACAATATGCTATATATATAAATATGTAGAACTGTCTGCTTATACACAACCAAATTTCATTTGGTATTCTATAACTATGTATATAATTCAGAATAATTAATCTCCCCTTCACATTTAACACACTGCTTACTCTAAAATATCTAATACAGCTGTATATACAATAGATTGTCTTGTGACAGGCTTGCATATTGACAAGTGATCAAGGGGGAGTTGATAAAACACTCTACAACCTAAATCTGCTGAATATGGCTCCACAAAGTCTACATAAACTTTGAAAGCTGTAAAGGGAGTAGGTAAAGTTTCTGCAAAGCCAATAGTTTCTAAGTTAAACGCCATTTAAATTTTGCAAGAACAAACAAAGGGATGACAAAAGAAAGTTCAATTTCTTTTTTGATTTAACCAGTGTCTAATAAACTGAAAAAATAAAGACTTAAAATTATTAACGACATCTGTTGTATTATAATGAAACTATTACGTCTAGTTTGCTACAACATGGTGTAGATGTCGCTGTTACCAAATCAATTAGAGACATCTGTGACACGATTTTGTAACTACTACGAAGTTAATATTCGTACCGACGTAGTTATGAACACTGTAAATAGATGTCGCAATACATATCCTTAAGAATAACCCGCTTATATAAATTACATAGAGTACCTACTGAAATTTAATTTATAGCCTAATTTTATAATGCTGGACATAGGCCTTTCCGAGAGCGCGCCACCACACACGGTCCTCCGCCTTCCTCATCCACCCGCCACCAACGATCCTTTTCAGGTCGTTGCTCCAGCGACCAGGAGGTCGACCTACGCTGCGCTTTATCTATCTATGCGTATATTCAAGTATTATGACCCATTAAAATACAGGCAAAAGAAACAATGCAAAAATATTATGTCAAAAACTTGAAAATAACTAAAGAAGAATGAACACTGTAGAAGAAATATACCTTTTAACGAACAAATATTTTATGAAATGACGTGATAAAATTGCAAATTTCCGTTTTAAACCATATTTTTACTTAATCAACTTTCTTCGCAATCGATATTATATTAGCAAATTGATGTGTATAACGTTTGTAATTGAAGCATATCTAATGTCTCATTCCTTACACGTTACAGTTTCCACCCTTCTTCTATACTAATATTATAAATAGGATAGTTTTGCATTTTTCTATGTTTGTAACGAATAAACTCAAGACTGCGTATATGTATAAAAAATGTCTTTCATTGCATGTGCTGCGAAAATATTAATGACAGAACAAATAAAACGTCTACGATATGAAGGGTCCACTGCAATATTATTCAGTTGGCAAATAATGATCACTGTCCACTTTGTGTTCATCAACTTAATAATCATCAACACATAGCCGGCTCACTACAGATCACGGATCTTCTCTCAGTATGAGAAGGGTTTTGCCATAGTCCACCAGACTCTACACGTGCGTTTTGGTAGACTTCACACACCTTTGAGAACATTAAAACACACTAACTAGAACACAGTTAAGGACTACGGTTTAATTTAATGATAATGAAGTCAACATACTTTTGGTCCTGCAAGCCAGTGTTCTTCATAAATAAGTATTTATCTATTCTCGAAAAGGGGCAGGAGTATTTGGTGTAATCCCATAGCTCGGTGAACAGCGCTTGGATTTGCGCCTTCTCTGGATACTCGTCGAAGAATGAATGGATCATGTTGTTCTGGCTGTGTGTGAATGCGTTCGTCTCCTCGGAATCCGGGTCTTCTAGCCAACGGGAAAGCGCTGCTATCTGTCGAATGTTGAAACATAATATATATGAAGTTGTCTCGTCGATCTAGTGGTTAGTGTTGTAATCAGGAATTATTAAATGTTAACTACGAACATTATATTCTTCGCCTGACACACTCTTGATGGGATTTTAATAATTATAATATGAATGATGTAACACAGTAAAGTAAAAATCTTTTACATATTTGGATTTCAAAAAAGAGTACAGATATAAAGCAATTTTATGATTAAAATTACTACTTAAGATTGAAAGTATTAGTATCGCTTTCATCTGTTGCCTCTATTCGATCCAATTTTTATACACAATATGCTATATATATATATATGTAGAACTGTCTGCTTATACACAACCAAATTTCATTTGGTATTCTATAACTATGTATATAATTCAGAATAATCAATCTCCCCTTCACATTTAACACACTGCTTGCTCTAAAATATCTAATACTGCTGTATATACAATAGATTGTCTTGTGACAGACTTGCATATTGGCAAGTGATCAAGGGGGAGTTGATAAAACACTCTACAACCTAAATCTGCTGAATATGGCTCCACAAAGTCTACATAAACTTTGAAAGCTGTAAAGGGAGTAGGTAAAGTTTCTGCAAAGCCAATAGTTTCTAAGTTAAACGCCATTTAAATTTTGCAAGAACAAACAAAGGGATGACAAAAGAAAGTTCAATTTCTTTTTTGATTTAACCAGTGTCTCATAAACTGAAAAAATAAAAACTTAAAATTATTAACGACATCTGTTGTATTATAATGAAACTATTACGTCTAGTTTGCTACAACATGGTGTAGATGTCGCTGTTACCAAATCAATTAGAGACATCTGTGACACGATTTTGTAACTACTACGAAGTTAATATTCGTACCGACGTAGTTTTGAACACTGTAAATAGATGTCGCAATACATATCCTTAAGAATAACCCGCTTATATAAATTACATAGAGTATCTACTGAAATTTAATTTATAACCTAATTTTATAATGCTGGACATAGGCCTTTCCGAGAGCGCGCCACCACACACGGTCCTCCGCCTTCCTCATCCACCCGCCACCAACGATCCTTTTCAGGTCGTTGGTCCAGCGACCAGGAGGTCCACCTACGCTGCGCTTTATCTATCTATGCGTATATTCAAGTATTATGACCCATTAAAATACAGGCAAAAGAAACAATGCAAAAATATTATGTCAAAAACTTGAAAATAACTAAAGAAGAATGAACACTGTAGAAGAATATACCTTTTAACGAACAAATATTTTATGAAATGACGTGATAAAATTGCAAATTTCCGTTTTAAACCATATTTTTACTTAATCAACTTTCTTCGCAATCGATATTATATTAGCAAATTGATGTGTATAACGTTTGTAATTGAAGCATATCCAACGTCTCATTCCTTACACGTTACAGTTTCCACCCTTCTTCTATACTTATATTAGAAAGAGGATAGTTTTGCATTTTTCTATGTATGTAACGAATAAACTCAAGACTGCGTATATGTATAAAAAATGTCTTTCATTGCATGTACTGCGAAAATATTAATGACAGAACAAATTAAACGTCTACGATATGAAGGGTCCACTGCAATATTATTCAGTTGGCAATTAATGATCACTGTCCACTTTGTCTTCATCAACTTAATAATCATCAACACATAGCCGGCTCTCTACAGAGCACGGATCTTCTTTCAGTATGGGAAGGGTTTTGCCATAGTCCACCAGACTCTACACGTGCGGTTTGGTAGACTTCACACACCTTTGAGAACATTAAAACACACTAACTAGAACACAGTTAAGGACTACGGCTTAATGTAATGATAATGAAGTCAACATACTTTTGGTCCTGCAAGCCAGTGTTCTTCATAAATAAGTATTTATCTATTCTCGAAAAGGGGCAGGAGTATTTGGTGTAATCCCATAGCTCGGTGAACAGCGCTTGGATTTGCGCCTTCTCTGGATACTCGTCGAAGAATGAATGGATCATGTTGTTCTGGCTGTGTGTGAATGCGTTCGTCTCCTCGGAATCCGGGTCTTCTAGCCAACGGTAAAGCTCTGCTATCTGTCGAATGTTGAAACATAATATATATGAAGTTGTCTCGTCGATCTAGTGGTTAGTGTTGTAATCAGGAATTATTAAATGTTAACTACGAACATTATATTCTTCGCCTGACACACTCTTGATCGGATTTTAATAATTATAATATGAATCATGTAACACAGTAAAGTAAAAATCTTTTACATATTTGGATTTCAAAAAAGAGTACAGATATAAAGCAATTTTATGATTAAAATTACTACTTAAGATTGAAAGTATTAGTATCGCTTTCATCTGTTGCCTCTATTCGATCCAATTTTTATACACAATATGCTATATATATAAATATGTAGAACTGTCTGCTTATACACAACCAAATTTCATTTGGTATTCTATAACTATGTATATAATTCAGAATAATCAATCTCCCCTTCACATTTAACACACTGCTTGCTCTAAAATATCTAATACTGCTGTATATACAATAGATTGTCTTGTGACAGACTTGCATATTGGCAAGTGATCAAGGGGGAGTTGATAAAACACTCTACAACCTAAATCTGCTGAATATGGCTCCACAAAGTCTACATAAACTTTGAAAGCTGTAAAGGGAGTAGGTAAAGTTTCTGCAAAGCCAATAGTTTCTAAGTTAAACGCCATTTAAATTTTGCAAGAACAAACAAAGGGATGACAAAAGAAAGTTCAATTTCTTTTTTGATTTAACCAGTGTCTCATAAACTGAAAAAATAAAGACTTAAAATTATTAACGACATCTGTTGTATTATAATGAAACTATTACGTCTAGTTTGCTACAACATGGTGTAGATGTCGCTGTTACCAAATCAATTAGAGACATCTGTGACACGATTTTGTAACTACTACGAAGTTAATATTCGTACCGACGTAGTTATGAACACTGTAAATAGATGTCGCAATACATATCCTTAAGAATAACCCGCTTATATAAATTACATAGAGTACCTACTGAAATTTAATTTATAGCCTAATTTTATAATGCTGGACATAGGCCTTTCCGAGAGCGCGCCACCACACACGGTCCTCCGCCTTCCTCATCCACCCGCCACCAACGATCCTTTTCAGGTCGTTGCTCCAGCGACCAGGAGGTCGACCTACGCTGCGCTTTATCTATCTATGCGTATATTCAAGTATTATGACCCATTAAAATACAGGCAAAAGAAACAATGCAAAAATATTATGTCAAAAACTTGAAAATAACTAAAAAAGAATGAACACTGTAGAAGAAATATACCTTTTAACGAACAAATATTTTATGAAATGACGTGATAAAATTGCAAATTTCCGTTTTAAACCATATTTTTACTTAATCAACTTTCTTCGCAATCGATATTATATTAGCAAATTGATGTGTATAACGTTTGTAATTGAAGCATATCTAATGTCTCATTCCTTACACGTTACAGTTTCCACCCTTCTTCTATACTAATATTATAAATAGGATAGTTTTGCATTTTTCTATGTTTGTAACGAATAAACTCAAGACTGCGTATATGTATAAAAAATGTCTTTCATTGCATGTGCTGCGAAAATATTAATGACAGAACA
Organism: Lasiommata megera; assembly: GCA_928268935.1. Classification (NCBI taxonomy): domain Eukaryota; kingdom Metazoa; phylum Arthropoda; class Insecta; order Lepidoptera; family Nymphalidae; genus Lasiommata; species Lasiommata megera. Next base: position 18,533,167 of record OV743307.1, on the reverse strand, counting down.
AATAAAACGTCTACGATATGAAGGGTCCACTGCAATATTATTCAGTTGGCAAATAATGATCACTGTCCACTTTGTGTTCATCAACTTAATAATCATCAACACATAGCCGGCTCACTACAGATCACGGATCTTCTCTCAGTATGAGAAGGGTTTTGCCATAGTCCACCAGACTCTACACGTGCGGTTTGGTAGACTTCACACACCTTTGAGAACATTAAAACACACTAACTAGAACACAGTTAAGGACTACGGTTTAATTTAATGATAATGAAGTCAACATACTTTTGGTCCTGCAAGCCAGTGTTCTTCATAAATAAGTATTTATCTATTCTCGAAAAGGGGCAGGAGTATTTGGTGTAATCCCATAGCTCGGTGAACAGCGCTTGGATTTGCGCCTTCTCTGGATACTCGTCGAAGAATGAATGGATCATGTTGTTCTGGCTGTGTGTGAATGCGTTCGTCTCCTCGGAATCCGGGTCTTCTAGCCAACGGGAAAGCGCTGCTATCTGTCGAATGTTGAAACATAATATATATGAAGTTGTCTCGTCGATCTAGTGGTTAGTGTTGTAATCAGGAATTATTAAATGTTAACTACGAACATTATATTCTTCGCCTGACACACTCTTGATGGGATTTTAATAATTATAATATGAATGATGTAACACAGTAAAGTAAAAATCTTTTACATATTTGGATTTCAAAAAAGAGTACAGATATAAAGCAATTTTATGATTAAAATTACTACTTAAGATTGAAAGTATTAGTATCGCTTTCATCTGTTGCCTCTATTCGATCCAATTTTTATACACAATATGCTATATATATATATATGTAGAACTGTCTGCTTATACACAACCAAATTTCATTTGGTATTCTATAACTATGTATATAATTCAGAATAATCAATCTCCCCTTCACATTTAACACACTGCTTGCTCTAAAATATCTAATACTGCTGTATATACAATAGATTGTCTTGTGACAGACTTGCATATTGGCAAGTGATCAAGGGGGAGTTGATAAAACACTCTACAACCTAAATCTGCTGAATATGGCTCCACAAAGTCTACATAAACTTTGAAAGCTGTAAAGGGAGTAGGTAAAGTTTCTGCAAAGCCAATAGTTTCTAAGTTAAACGCCATTTAAATTTTGCAAGAACAAACAAAGGGATGACAAAAGAAAGTTCAATTTCTTTTTTGATTTAACCAGTGTCTCATAAACTGAAAAAATAAAAACTTAAAATTATTAACGACATCTGTTGTATTATAATGAAACTATTACGTCTAGTTTGCTACAACATGGTGTAGATGTCGCTGTTACCAAATCAATTAGAGACATCTGTGACACGATTTTGTAACTACTACGAAGTTAATATTCGTACCGACGTAGTTATGAACACTGTAAATAGATGTCGCAATACATATTCTTAAGAATAACCCGCTTATATAAATTACGTAGAGTACCTACTGAAATTTAATTTAAAGCCTAATTTTATAATGCTGGACATAGGCCTTTCCGAGAGCGCGCCACCACACACGGTCCTCCGCCTTCCTCATCCACCCGCCACCAACGATCCTTTTCAGGTCGTTGGTCCAGCGACCAGGAGGTCGACCTACGCTGCGCTTAATCTATCTATGCGTATATTCAAGTATTATGACCCATTAAAATACAGGCAAAAGAAACAATGCAAAAATATTATGTCAAAAACTTGAAAATAACTAAAGAAGAATGAACACTGTAGAAGAATATACCTTTTAACGAACAAATATTTTATGAAATGACGTGATAAAATTGCAAATTTCCGTTTTAAACCATATTTTTACTTAATCAACTTTCTTCGCAATCGATATTATATTAGCAAATTGATGTGTATAACGTTTGTAATTGAAGCATATCCAACGTCTCATTCCTTACACGTTACAGTTTCCACCCTTCTTCTATACTAATATTAGAAAGAGGATAGTTTTGCATTTTTCTATGTATGTAACGAATAAACTCAAGACTGCGTATATGTATAAAAAATGTCTTTCATTGCATGTACTGCGAAAATATTAATGACAGAACAAATTAAACGTCTACGATATGAAGGGTCCACTGCAATATTATTCAGTTGGCAATTAATGATCACTGTCCACTTTGTCTTCATCAACTTAATAATCATCAACACATAGCCGGCTCTCTACAGAGCACGGATCTTCTTTCAGTATGGGAAGGGTTTTGCCATAGTCCACCAGACTCTACACGTGCGGTTTGGTAGACTTCACACACCTTTGAGAACATTAAAACACACTAACTAGAACACAGTTAAGGACTACGGCTTAATGTAATGATAATGAAGTCAACATACTTTTGGTCCTGCAAGCCAGTGTTCTTCATAAATAAGTATTTATCTATTCTCGAAAAGGGGCAGGAGTATTTGGTGTAATCCCATAGCTCGGTGAACAGCGCTTGGATTTGCGCCTTCTCTGGATACTCGTCGAAGAATGAATGGATCATGTTGTTCTGGCTGTGTGTGAATGCGTTCGTCTCCTCGGAATCCGGGTCTTCTAGCCAACGGTAAAGCTCTGCTATCTGTCGAATGTTGAAACATAATATATATGAAGTTGTCTCGTCGATCTAGTGGTTAGTGTTGTAATCAGGAATTATTAAATGTTAACTACGAACATTATATTCTTCGCCTGACACACTCTTGATCGGATTTTAATAATTATAATATGAATCATGTAACACAGTAAAGTAAAAATCTTTTACATATTTGGATTTCAAAAAAGAGTACAGATATAAAGCAATTTTATGATTAAAATTACTACTTAAGATTGAAAGTATTAGTATCGCTTTCATCTGTTGCCTCTATTCGATCCAATTTTTATACACAATATGCTATATATATAAATATGTAGAACTGTCTGCTTATACACAACCAAATTTCATTTGGTATTCTATAACTATGTATATAATTCAGAATAATCAATCTCCCCTTCACATTTAACACACTGCTTGCTCTAAAATATCTAATACTGCTGTATATACAATAGATTGTCTTGTGACAGACTTGCATATTGGCAAGTGATCAAGGGGGAGTTGATAAAACACTCTACAACCTAAATCTGCTGAATATGGCTCCACAAAGTCTACATAAACTTTGAAAGCTGTAAAGGGAGTAGGTAAAGTTTCTGCAAAGCCAATAGTTTCTAAGTTAAACGCCATTTAAATTTTGCAAGAACAAACAAAGGGATGACAAAAGAAAGTTCAATTTCTTTTTTGATTTAACCAGTGTCTCATAAACTGAAAAAATAAAGACTTAAAATTATTAACGACATCTGTTGTATTATAATGAAACTATTACGTCTAGTTTGCTACAACATGGTGTAGATGTCGCTGTTACCAAATCAATTAGAGACATCTGTGACACGATTTTGTAACTACTACGAAGTTAATATTCGTACCGACGTAGTTATGAACACTGTAAATAGATGTCGCAATACATATCCTTAAGAATAACCCGCTTATATAAATTACATAGAGTACCTACTGAAATTTAATTTATAGCCTAATTTTATAATGCTGGACATAGGCCTTTCCGAGAGCGCGCCACCACACACGGTCCTCCGCCTTCCTCATCCACCCGCCACCAACGATCCTTTTCAGGTCGTTGCTCCAGCGACCAGGAGGTCGACCTACGCTGCGCTTTATCTATCTATGCGTATATTCAAGTATTATGACCCATTAAAATACAGGCAAAAGAAACAATGCAAAAATATTATGTCAAAAACTTGAAAATAACTAAAAAAGAATGAACACTGTAGAAGAAATATACCTTTTAACGAACAAATATTTTATGAAATGACGTGATAAAATTGCAAATTTCCGTTTTAAACCATATTTTTACTTAATCAACTTTCTTCGCAATCGATATTATATTAGCAAATTGATGTGTATAACGTTTGTAATTGAAGCATATCTAATGTCTCATTCCTTACACGTTACAGTTTCCACCCTTCTTCTATACTAATATTATAAATAGGATAGTTTTGCATTTTTCTATGTTTGTAACGAATAAACTCAAGACTGCGTATATGTATAAAAAATGTCTTTCATTGCATGTGCTGCGAAAATATTAATGACAGAACAAATAAAACGTCTACGATATGAAGGGTCCACTGCAATATTATTCAGTTGGCAAATAATGATCACTGTCCACTTTGTGTTCATCAACTTAATAATCATCAACACATAGCCGGCTCACTACAGATCACGGATCTTCTCTCAGTATGAGAAGGGTTTTGCCATAGTCCACCAGACTCTACACGTGCGGTTTGGTAGACTTCACACACCTTTGAGAACATTAAAACACACTAACTAGAACACAGTTAAGGACTACGGTTTAATTTAATGATAATGAAGTCAACATACTTTTGGTCCTGCAAGCCAGTGTTCTTCATAAATAAGTATTTATCTATTCTCGAAAAGGGGCAGGAGTATTTGGTGTAATCCCATAGCTCGGTGAACAGCGCTTGGATTTGCGCCTTCTCTGGATACTCGTCGAAGAATGAATGGATCATGTTGTTCTGGCTGTGTGTGAATGCGTTCGTCTCCTCGGAATCCAGGTCTTCTAGCCAACGGGAAAGCGCTGCTATCTGTCGAATGTTGAAACATAATATATATGAAGTTGTCTCGTCGATCTAGTGGTTAGTGTTGTAATCAGGAATTATTAAATGTTAACTACGAACATTATATTCTTCGCCTGACACACTCTTGATCGGATTTTAATAATTATAATATGAACACAGTAACACAGTAAAGTAAAAATCTTTTACATATTTGGATTTCAAAAAAGAGTACAGATATAAAGCAATTTTATGATTAAAATTACTACTTAAGATTGAAAGTATTAGTATCACTTTCATCTGTTGCCTCTATTCGATCCAATTTTTATACACAATATGCTATATATATAAATATGTAGAACTGTCTGCTTATACACAACCAAATTTCATTTGGTATTCTATAACTATGTATATAATTCAGAATAATCAATCTCCCCTTCACATTTAACACACTGCTTGCTCTAAAATATCTAATACTGCTGTATATACAATAGATTGTCTTGTGACAGACTTGCATATTGGCAAGTGATCAAGGGGAAGTTGATAAAACACTCTACAACCTAAATCTGCTGAATATGGCTCCACAAAGTCTACATAAACTTTGAAAGCTGTAAAGGGAGTAGGTAAAGTTTCTGCAAAGCCAATAGTTTCTAAGTTAAACGCCATTTAAATTTTGCAAGAACAAACAAAGGGATGACAAAAGAAAGTTCAATTTCTTTTTTGATTTAACCAGTGTCTCATAAACTGAAAAAATAAGGACTTAAAATTATTAACGACATCTGTTGTATTATAATGAAACTATTACGTCTAGTTTGCTACAACATGGTGTAGATGTCGCTGTTACCAAATCAATTAGAGACATCTGTGACACGATTTTGTAACTACTACGAAGTTAATATTCGTACCGACGTAGTTATGAACACTGTAAATAGATGTCGCAATACATATCCTTAAGAATAACCCGCTTATATAAATTACATAGAGTACCTACTGAAATTTAATTTATAGCCTAATTTTATAATGCTGGACATAGGCCTTTCCGAGAGCGCGCCACCACACACGGTCCTCCGCCTTCCTCATCCACCCGCCACCAACGATCCTTTTCAGGTCGTTGCTCCAGCGACCAGGAGGTCGACCTACGCTGCGCTTTATCTATCTATGCGTATATTCAAGTATTATGACCCATTAAAATACAGGCAAAAGAAACAATGCAAAAATATTATGTCAAAAACTTGAAAATAACTAAAGAAGAATGAACACTGTAGAAGAAATATACCTTTTAACGAACAAATATTTTATGAAATGACGTGATAAAATTGCAAATTTCCGTTTTAAACCATATTTTTACTTAATTAACTTTCTTCGCAATCGATATTATATTAGCAAATTGATGTGTAGAGTCTGGTGGACTATGGCAAAACCCTTCTCATACTGGGAGGAGATCCGTGCTCTGTAGTGAGCCGGCTATGTGTTGATGATTATTAAGTTGATGAACACAAAGTGGACAGTGATCATTATTTGCCAACTGAATAATATTGCAGTGGACCCTTCATATCGTAGACGTTTTATTTGTTCTGTCATTAATATTTTCGCAGCACATGCAATGAAAGACATTTTTTATACATATACGCAGTCTTGAGTTTATTCGTTACAAACATAGAAAAATGCAAAACTATCCTCTTTATAATATTAGTATAGAAGAAGGGTGGAAACTGTAACGTGTAAGGAATGAGACATTAGATATGCTTCAATTACAAACGTTATACACATCAATTTGCTAATATAATATCGATTGCGAAGAAAGTTGATTAAGTAAAAATATGGTTTAAAACGGAAATTTGCAATTTTATCACGTCATTTCATAAAATATTTGTTCGTTAAAAGGTATATTCTTCTACAGTGTTCATTCTTCTTTAGTTATTTTCAAGTTTTTGACATAATATTTTTGCATTGTTTCTTTTGCCTGTATTTTAATGGGTCATAATACTTGAATATACGCATAGATAGATAAAGCGCAGCGTAGGTCGACCTCCTGGTCGCTGGACCATCGACCTGAAAAGGATCGTTGGTGGCGGGTGGATGAGGAAGGCGGAGGACCGTGTGTGGTGGCGCGCTCTCGGAAAGGCCTATGTCCAGCATTATAAAATTAGGTTATAAATTAAATTTCAGTAGGTACTCTATGTAATTTATATAAGCGGGTAATTCTTAAGGATATGTATTGCGACATCTATTTACAGTGTTCAAAACTACGTCGGTACGAATATTAACTTCGTAGTAGTTACAAAATCGTGTCACAGATGTCTCTAATTGATTTGGTAACAGCGACATCTACACCATGTTGTAGCAAACTAGACGTAATAGTTTCACTATAATACAACAGATGTCGTTAATAATTTTAAGTCTTTATTTTTTCAGTTTATGAGACACTGGTTAAATCAAAAAAGAAATTGAACTTTCTTTTGTCATCCCTTTGTTTGTTCTTGCAAAATTTAAATGGCGTTTAACTTAGAAACTATTGGCTTTGCAGAAACTTTACCTACTCCCTTTACAGCTTTCAAAGTTAATGTAGACTTTGTGGAGCCATATTCAGCAGATTTAGGTTGTAGAGTGTTTTATCAACTCCCCCTTGATCACTTGTCAATATGCAAGCCTGTCACAAGACGAATTATTGACGACATCTGCTGTATTATAATGAAACTATTACGTCTAGTTTGCTACAACATGGTGTAGATGTCGCTGTTACCAAATCAATTAGAGACATCTGTGACACGATTTTGTAACTACTACGAAGTTAATATTCGTACCGACGTAGTTTTGAACACTGTAAATAGATGTCGCAATACATATCCTTAAGAATAACCCGCTTATATAAATTACATAGAGTACCTACTGAAATTTAATTTATAGCCTAATTTTATAATGCTGGACATAGGCCTTTCCGAGAGCGCGCCACCACACACGGTCCTCCGCCTTCCTCATCCACCCGCCACCAACGATCCTTTTCAGGTCGTTGCTCCAGCGACCAGGAGGTCGACCTACGCTGCGCTTTATCTATCTATGCGTATATTCAAGTATTATGACCCATTAAAATACAGGCAAAAGAAACAATGCAAAAATATTATGTCAAAAACTTGAAAATAACTAAAGAAGAATGAACACTGTAGAAGAAATATACCTTTTAACGAACAAATATTTTATGAAATGACGTGATAAAATTGCAAATTTCCGTTTTAAACCATATTTTTACTTAATCAACTTTCTTCGCAATCGATATTATATTAGCAAATTGATGTGTATAACGTTTGTAATTGAAGCATTTCTAATGTCTCATTCCTTACACGTTACAGTTTCCACCCTTCTTCTATACTAATATTATAAATAGGATAGTTTTGCATTTTTCTATGTTTGTAACGAATAAACTCAAGACTGCGTATATGTATAAAAAATGTCTTTCATTGCATGTGCTGCGAAAATATTAATGACAGAACAAATAAAACGTCTACGATATGAAGGGTCCACTGCAATATTATTCAGTTGGCAAATAATGATCACTGTCCACTTTGTGTTCATCAACTTAATAATCATCAACACATAGCCGGCTCACTACAGATCACGGATCTTCTCTCAGTATGAGAAGGGTTTTGCCATAGTCCACCAGACTCTACACGTGCGTTTTGGTAGACTTCACACACCTTTGAGAACATTAAAACACACTAACTAGAACACAGTTAAGGACTACGGTTTAATTTAATGATAATGAAGTCAACATACTTTTGGTCCTGCAAGCCAGTGTTCTTCATAAATAAGTATTTATCTATTCTCGAAAAGGGGCAGGAGTATTTGGTGTAATCCCATAGCTCGGTGAACAGCGCTTGGATTTGCGCCTTCTCTGGATACTCGTCGAAGAATGAATGGATCATGTTGTTCTGGCTGTGTGTGAATGCGTTCGTCTCCTCGGAATCCGGGTCTTCTAGCCAACGGGAAAGCGCTGCTATCTGTCGAATGTTGAAACATAATATATATGAAGTTGTCTCGTCGATCTAGTGGTTAGTGTTGTAATAAGGAATTATTAAATGTTAACTACGAACATTATATTCTTCGCCTGACACACTCTTGATCGGATTTTAATAATTATAATATGAACACAGTAACACAGTAAAGTAAAAATCTTTTACATATTTGGATTTCAAAAAAGAGTACAGATATAAAGCAATTTTATGATTAAAATTACTACTTAAGATTGAAAGTATTAGTATCGCTTTCATCTGTTGCCTCTATTCGATCCAATTTTTATACACAATATGCTATATATATAAATATGTAGAACTGTCTGCTTATACAAAACCAAATTTCATTTGGTATTCTATAACTATGTATATAATTCAGAATAATCAATCTCCCCTTCACATTTAACACACTGCTTGCTCTAAAATATCTAATACTGCTGTATATACAATAGATTGTCTTGTGACAGACTTGCATATTGGCAAGTGATCAAGGGGGAGTTGATAAAACACTCTACAACCTAAATCTGCTGAATATGGCTCCACAAAGTCTACATAAACTTTGAAAGCTGTAAAGGGAGTAGGTAAAGATTCTGCAAAGCCAATAGTTTCTAAGTTAAACGCCATTTAAATTTTGCAAGAACAAACAAAAGGATGACAAAAGAAAGTTCAATTTCTTTTTTGATTTAACCAGTGTCTCATTAACTGAAAAAATAAAGACTTAAAATTATTAACGACATCTGTTGTATTATAATGAAACTATTACGTCTAGTTTGCTACAACATGGTGTAGATGTCGCTGTTACCAAATCAATTAGAGACATCTGTGACACGATTTTGTAACTACTACGAAGTTAATATTCGTACCGACGTAGTTATGAACACTGTAAATAGATGTCAGAATACATATTCTTAAGAATAACCCGCTTATATAAATTACGTAGAGTACCTACTGAAATTTAATTTATAGCCTAATTTTATAATGCTGGACATAGGCCTTTCCGAGAGCGCGCCACCACACACGGTCCTCCGCCTTCCTCATCCACCCGCCACCAACGATCCTTTTCAGGTCGTTGGTCCAGCGACCAGGAGGTCGACCTACGCTGCGCTTTATCTATCTATGCGTATATTCAAGTATTATGACCCATTAAAATACAGGCAAAAGAAACAATGCAAAAATATTATGTCAAAAACTTGAAAATAACTAAAGAAGAATGAACACTGTAGAAGAAATATACCTTTTAACGAACAAATATTTTATGAAATGACGTGATAAAATTGCAAATTTCCGTTTTAAACCATATTTTTACTTAATCAACTTTCTTCGCAATCGATATTATATTAGCAAATTGATGTGTATAACGTTTGTAATTGAAGCATATCCAATGTCTCATTCCTTACACGTTACAGTTTCCACCCTTCTTCTATACTAATATTATAAAGAGGATAGTTTTGCATTTTTCTATGTTTGTAACGAATAAACTCAAGACTGCGTATATGTATAAAAAATGTCTTTCATTGCATGTGCTGCGAAAATATTAATGACAGAACAAATAAAACGTCTACGATATGAAGGGTCCACTGCAATATTATTCAGTTGGCAATTAATGATCACTGTCCACTTTGTGTTCATCAACCTAATAATCATCAACACATAGCCGGCTCACTACAGAGCACGGATCTTCTCTCAGTATGAGAAGGGTTTTGCCATAGTCCACCAGACTCTACACGTGCGGTTTGGTAGACTTCACACACCTTTGAGAACATTAAAACACACAAACTAGAACACAGTTAAGGACTACGGTTTAATGTAATGATAATGAAGTCAACATACTTTTTGTCCTGCAAGCCAGTGTTCTTCATAAATAAGTATTTATCTATTCTCGAAAAGGGGCAGGAGTATTTGGTGTAATCCCATAGCTCGGTGAACAGCGCTTGGATTTGCGCCTTCTCTGGATACTCGTCGAAGAATGAATGGATCATGTTGTTCTGGTTGTGTGTGAATGCGTTCGTCTCCTCGGAATCCGGGTCTTCTAGCCAACGGTAAAGCTCTGCTATCTGTCGAATGTTGAAACATAATATATATGAAGTTGTCTCGTCGATCTAGTGGTTAGTGTTGTAATCAGGAATTATTAAATGTTAACTACGAACATTATATTCTTCGCCTGACACACTCTTGATCGGATTTTAATAATTATAATATGAACACAGTAACACAGTAAAGTAAAAATCTTTTACATATTTGGATTTCAAAAAAGAGTACAGATATAAAGCAATTTTATGATTAAAATTACTACTTAAGATTGAAAGTATTAGTATCGCTTTCATCTGTTGCCTCTATTCGATCCAATTTTTATACACAACATGCTATATATATAAATATGTGGAACTGTCTGCTTATACACAACCAAATTTCATTTGGTATTCTATAACTATGTATATAATTCAGAATAATCAATCTCCCCTTCACATTTAACACACTGCTTGCTCTAAAATATCTAATACTGCTGTATATACAATAGATTGTCTTGTGACAGACTTGCATATTGGCAAGTGATCAAGGGGGAGTTGATAAAACACTCTACAACCTAAATCTGCTGAATATGGCTCCACAAAGTCTACATAAACTTTGAAAGCTGTAAAGGGAGTAGGTAAAGTTTCTGCAAAGCCAATAGTTTCTAAGTTAAACGTCATTTAAATTTTGCAAGAACAAACAAAGGGATGACAAAAGAAAGTTCAATTTCTTTTTTGATTTAACCAGTGTCTCATAAACTGAAAAAATAAAGACTTAAAATTATTAACGACATCTGTTGTATTATAATGAAACTATTACGTCTAGTTTGCTACAACATGGTGTAGATGTCGCTGTTACCAAATCAATTAGAGACATCTGTGACACGATTTTGTAACTACTACGAAGTTAATATTCGTACCGACGTAGTTATGAACACTGTAAATAGATGTCGCAATACATATTCTTAAGAATAACCCGCTTATATAAATTACATAGAGTACCTACTGAAATTTAATTTATAGCCTAATTTTATAATGCTGGACATAGGCCTTTCCGAGAGCGCGCCACCACACACGGTCCTCCGCCTTCCTCATCCACCCGCCACCAACGATCCTTTTCAGGTCGTTGCTCCAGCGACCAGGAGGTCGACCTACGCTGCGCTTTATCTATCTATGCGTATATTCAAGTATTATGACCCATTAAAATACAGGCAAAAGAAACAATGCAAAAATATTATGTCAAAAACTTGAAAATAACTAAAGAAGAATGAACACTGTAGAAGAAATATACCTTTTAACGAACAAATATTTTATGAAATGACGTGATAAAATTGCAAATTTCCGTTTTAAACCATATTTTTACTTAATCAACTTTCTTCGCAATCGATATTATATTAGCAAATTGATGTGTATAACGTTTGTAATTGAAGCATATCTAATGTCTCATTCCTTACACGTTACAGTTTCCACCCTTCTTCTATACTAATATTATAAATAGGATAGTTTTGCATTTTTCTATGTTTGTAACGAATAAACTCAAGACTGCGTATATGTATAAAAAATGTCTTTCATTGCATGTGCTGCGAAAATATTAATGACAGAACAAATAAAACGTCTACGATATGAAGGGTCCACTGCAATATTATTCAGTTGGCAAATAATGATCACTGTCCACTTTGTGTTCATCAACTTAATAATCATCAACACATAGCCGGCTCACTACAGATCACGGATCTTCTCTCAGTATGAGAAGGGTTTTGCCATAGTCCACCAGACTCTACACGTGCGTTTTGGTAGACTTCACACACCTTTGAGAACATTAAAACACACTAACTAGAACACAGTTAAGGACTACGGTTTAATTTAATGATAATGAAGTCAACATACTTTTGGTCCTGCAAGCCAGTGTTCTTCATAAATAAGTATTTATCTATTCTCGAAAAGGGGCAGGAGTATTTGGTGTAATCCCATAGCTCGGTGAACAGCGCTTGGATTTGCGCCTTCTCTGGATACTCGTCGAAGAATGAATGGATCATGTTGTTCTGGCTGTGTGTGAATGCGTTCGTCTCCTCGGAATCCGGGTCTTCTAGCCAACGGGAAAGCGCTGCTATCTGTCGAATGTTGAAACATAATATATATGAAGTTGTCTCGTCGATCTAGTGGTTAGTGTTGTAATCAGGAATTATTAAATGTTAACTACGAACATTATATTCTTCGCCTGACACGCTCTTGATCGGATTTTAATAATTATAATATGAACACAGTAACACAGTAAAGTAAAAATCTTTTACATATTTGGATTTCAAAAAAGAGTACAGATATAAAGCAATTTTATGATTAAAATTACTACTTAAGATTGAAAGTATTAGTATCGCTTTCATCTGTTGCCTCTATTCGATCCAATTTTTATACACAACATGCTATATATATAAATATGTAGAACTGTCTGCTTATACACAACCAAATTTCATTTGGTATTCTATAACTATGTATATAATTCAGAATAATTAATCTCCCCTTCACATTTAACACACTGCTTACTCTAAAATATCTAATACAGCTGTATATACAATAGATTGTCTTGTGACAGGCTTGCATATTGACAAGTGATCAAGGGGGAGTTGATAAAACACTCTACAACCTAAATCTGCTGAATATGGCTCCACAAAGTCTACATAAACTTTGAAAGCTGTAAAGGGAGTAGGTAAAGTTTCTGCAAAGCCAATAGTTTCTAAGTTAAACGCCATTTAAATTTTGCAAGAACAAACAAAGGGATGACAAAAGAAAGTTCAATTTCTTTTTTGATTTAACCAGTGTCTCATAAACTGAAAAAATAAAGACTTAAAATTATTAACGACATCTGTTGTATTATAGTGAAACTATTACGTCTAGTTTGCTACAACATGGTGTAGATGTCGCTGTTACCAAATCAATTAGAGACATCTGTGACACGATTTTGTAACTACTACGAAGTTAATATTCGTACCGACGTAGTTTTGAACACTGTAAATAGATGTCGCAATACATATCCTTAAGAATTACCCGCTTATATAAATTACATAGAGTACCTACTGAAATTTAATTTATAACCTAATTTTATAATGCTGGACATAGGCCTTTCCGAGAGCGCGCCACCACACACGGTCCTCCGCCTTCCTCATCCACCCGCCACCAACGATCCTTTTCAGGTCGATGGTCCAGCGACCAGGAGGTCGACCTACGCTGCGCTTTATCTATCTATGCGTATATTCAAGTATTATGACCCATTAAAATACAGGCAAAAGAAACAATGCAAAAATATTATGTCAAAAACTTGAAAATAACTAAAGAAGAATGAACACTGTAGAAGAATATACCTTTTAACGAACAAATATTTTATGAAATGACGTGATAAAATTGCAAATTTCCGTTTTAAACCATATTTTTACTTAATCAACTTTCTTCGCAATCGATATTATATTAGCAAATTGATGTGTATAACGTTTGTAATTGAAGCATATCTAATGTCTCATTCCTTACACGTTACAGTTTCCACCCTTCTTCTATACTAATATTATAAAGAGGATAGTTTTGCATTTTTCTATGTTTGTAACGAATAAACTCAAGACTGCGTATATGTATAAAAAATGTCTTTCATTGCATGTGCTGCGAAAATATTAATGACAGAACAAATAAAACGTCTACGATATGAAGGGTCCACTGCAATATTATTCAGTTGGCAAATAATGATCACTGTCCACTTTGTGTTCATCAACTTAATAATCATCAACACATAGCCGGCTCACTACAGAGCACGGATCTCCTCCCAGTATGAGAAGGGTTTTGCCATAGTCCACCAGACTCTACACGTGCGGTTTGGTAGACTTCACACACCTTTGAGAACATTAAAACACACTAACTAGAACACAGTTAAGGACTACGGTTTAATGTAATGATAATGAAGTCAACATACTTTTGGTCCTGCAAGCCAGTGTTCTTCATAAATAAGTATTTATCTATTCTCGAAAAGGGGCAGGAGTATTTGGTGTAATCCCATAGCTCGGTGAACAGCGCTTGGATTTGCGCCTTCTCTGGATACTCGTCGAAGAATGAATGGATCATGTTGTTCTGGCTGTGTGTGAATGCGTTCGTCTCCTCGGAATCCGGGTCTTCTAGCCAACGGGAAAGCGCTGCTATCTGTCGAATGTTGAAACATAATATATATGAAGTTGTCTCGTCGATCTAGTGGTTAGTGTTGTAATCAGGAATTATTAAATGTTAACTATGAACATTATATTCTTCGCCTGACACACTCTTGATCGGATTTTAATAATTATAATATGAATCATGTAACACAGTAAAGTAAAAATCTTTTACATATTTGGATTTCAAAAAAGAGTACAGATATAAAGCAATTTTATGATTAAAATTACTACTTAAGATTGAAAGTATTAGTATCGCTTTCATCTGTTGCCTCTATTCGATCCAATTTTTATACAGAATATACTATATATATAAATATGTAGAACTGTCTGCTTATACACAACCAAATTTCATTTGGTATTCTATAACTATGTATATAATTCAGAATAATTAATCTCCCCTTCACATTTAACACACTGCTTACTCTAAAATATCTAATACAGCTGTATATACAATAGATTGTCTTGTGACAGGCTTGCATATTGACAAGTGATCAAGGGGGAGTTGATAAAACACTCTACAACCTAAATCTGCTGAATATGGCTCCACAAAGTCTACATAAACTTTGAAAGCTGTAAAGGGAGTAGGTAAAGTTTCTGCAAAGCCAATAGTTTCTAAGTTAAACGCCATTTAAATTTTGCAAGAACAAACAAAGGGATGACAAAAGAAAGTTCAATTTCTTTTTTGATTTAACCAGTGTCTCATAAACTGAAAAAATAAAGACTTAAAATTATTAACGACATCTGTTGTATTATAGTGAAACTATTACGTCTAGTTTGCTACAACATGGTGTAGATGTCGCTGTTACCAAATCAATTAGAGACATCTGTGACACGATTTTGTAACTACTACGAAGTTAATATTCGTACCGACGTAGTTTTGAACACTGTAAATAGATGTCGCAATACATATCCTTAAGAATAACCCGCTTATATAAATTACATAGAGTACCTACTGAAATTTAATTTATAACCTAATTTTATAATGCTGGACATAGGCCTTTCCGAGAGCGCGCCACCACACACGGTCCTCCGCCTTCCTCATCCACCCGCCACCAACGATCCTTTTCAGGTCGTTGGTCCAGCGACCAGGAGGTCCACCTACGCTGCGCTTTATCTATCTATGCGTATATTCAAGTATTATGACCCATTAAAATACAGGCAAAAGAAACAATGCAAAAATATTATGTCAAAAACTTGAAAATAACTAAAGAAGAATGAACACTGTAGAAGAATATACCTTTTAACGAACAAATATTTTATGAAATGACGATAAAATTGCAAATTTCCGTTTTAAACCATATTTTTACTTAATCAACTTTCTTCGCAATCGATATTATATTAGCAAATTGATGTGTATAACGTTTGTAATTGAAGCATATCTAATGTCTCATTCCTTACACGTTACAGTTTCCACCCTTCTTCTATACTAATATTATAAAGAGGATAGTTTTGCATTTTTCTATGTTTGTAACGAATAAACTCAAGACTGCGTATATGTATAAAAAATGTCTTGCATTGCATGTGCTGCGAAAATATTAATGACAGAACAAATAAAACGTCTACGATATGAAGGGTCCACTGCAATATTATTCAGTTGGCAAATAATGATCACTGTCCACTTTGTGTTCATCAACTTAATAATCATCAACACATAGCCGGCTCACTACAGATCACGGATCTTCTCTCAGTATGAGAAGGGTTTTGCCATAATCCACCAGACTCTACACGTGCGGTTTGGTAGACTTCACACACCTTTGAGAACATTAAAACACACTAACTAGAACACAGTTAAGGACTACGGTTTAATTTAATGATAATGAAGTCAACATACTTTTGGTCCTGCAAGCCAGTGTTCTTCATAAATAAGTATTTATCTATTCTCGAAAAGGGGCAGGAGTATTTGGTGTAATCCCATAGCTCGGTGAACAGCGCTTGGATTTGCGCCTTCTCTGGATACTCGTCGAAGAATGAATGGATCATGTTGTTCTGGCTGTGTGTGAATGCGTTCGTCTCCTCGGAATCCGGGTCTTCTAGCCAACGGGAAAGCGCTGCTATCTGTCGAATGTTGAAACATAATATATATGAAGTTGTCTCGTCGATCTAGTGGTTAGTGTTGTAATCAGGAATTATTAAATGTTAACTACGAACATTATATTCTTCGCCTGACACACTCTTGATGGGATTTTAATAATTATAATATGAATGATGTAACACAGTAAAGTAAAAATCTTTTACATATTTGGATTTCAAAAAAGAGTACAGATATAAAGCAATTTTATGATTAAAATTACTACTTAAGATTGAAAGTATTAGTATCGCTTTCATCTGTTGCCTCTATTCGATCCAATTTTTATACACAATATGCTATATATATAAATATGTAGAACTGTCTGCTTATACACAACCAAATTTCATTTGGTATTCTATAACTATGTATATAATTCAGAATAATTAATCTCCCCTTCACATTTAACACACTGCTTACTCTAAAATATCTAATACAGCTGTATATACAATAGATTGTCTTGTGACAGGCTTGCATATTGACAAGTGATCAAGGGGGAGTTGATAAAACACTCTACAACCTAAATCTGCTGAATATGGCTCCACAAAGTCTACATAAACTTTGAAAGCTGTAAAGGGAGTAGGTAAAGTTTCTGCAAAGCCAATAGTTTCTAAGTTAAACGCCATTTAAATTTTGCAAGAACAAACAAAGGGATGACAAAAGAAAGTTCAATTTCTTTTTTGATTTAACCAGTGTCTCATAAACTGAAAAAATAAAGACTTAAAATTATTAACGACATCTGTTGTATTATAGTGAAACTATTACGTCTAGTTTGCTACAACATGGTGTAGATGTCGCTGTTACCAAATCAATTAGAGACATCTGTGACACGATTTTGTAACTACTACGAAGTTAATATTCGTACCGACGTAGTTTTGAACACTGTAAATAGATGTCGCAATACATATCCTTAAGAATTACCCGCTTATATAAATTACATAGAGTACCTACTGAAATTTAATTTATAACCTAATTTTATAATGCTGGACATAGGCCTTTCCGAGAGCGCGCCACCACACACGGTCCTCCGCCTTCCTCATCCACCCGCCACCAACGATCCTTTTCAGGTCGATGGTCCAGCGACCAGGAGGTCGACCTACGCTGCGCTTTATCTATCTATGCGTATATTCAAGTATTATGACCCATTAAAATACAGGCAAAAGAAACAATGCAAAAATATTATGTCAAAAACTTGAAAATAACTAAAGAAGAATGAACACTGTAGAAGAATATACCTTTTAACGAACAAATATTTTATGAAATGACGTGATAAAATTGCAAATTTCCGTTTTAAACCATATTTTTACTTAATCAACTTTCTTCGCAATCGATATTATATTAGCAAATTGATGTGTATAACGTTTGTAATTGAAGCATATCTAATGTCTCATTCCTTACACGTTACAGTTTCCACCCTTCTTCTATACTAATATTATAAAGAGGATAGTTTTGCATTTTTCTATGTTTGTAACGAATAAACTCAAGACTGCGTATATGTATAAAAAATGTCTTTCATTGCATGTGCTGCGAAAATATTAATGACAGAACAAATAAAACGTCTACGATATGAAGGGTCCACTGCAATATTATTCAGTTGGCAAATAATGATCACTGTCCACTTTGTGTTCATCAACTTAATAATCATCAACACATAGCCGGCTCACTACAGAGCACGGATCTCCTCCCAGTATGAGAAGGGTTTTGCCATAGTCCACCAGACTCTACACGTGCGGTTTGGTAGACTTCACACACCTTTGAGAACATTAAAACACACTAACTAGAACACAGTTAAGGACTACGGTTTAATGTAATGATAATGAAGTCAACATACTTTTGGTCCTGCAAGCCAGTGTTCTTCATAAATAAGTATTTATCTATTCTCGAAAAGGGGCAGGAGTATTTGGTGTAATCCCATAGCTCGGTGAACAGCGCTTGGATTTGCGCCTTCTCTGGATACTCGTCGAAGAATGAATGGATCATGTTGTTCTGGCTGTGTGTGAATGCGTTCGTCTCCTCGGAATCCGGGTCTTCTAGCCAACGGGAAAGCGCTGCTATCTGTCGAATGTTGAAACATAATATATATGAAGTTGTCTCGTCGATCTAGTGGTTAGTGTTGTAATCAGGAATTATTAAATGTTAACTATGAACATTATATTCTTCGCCTGACACACTCTTGATCGGATTTTAATAATTATAATATGAATCATGTAACACAGTAAAGTAAAAATCTTTTACATATTTGGATTTCAAAAAAGAGTACAGATATAAAGCAATTTTATGATTAAAATTACTACTTAAGATTGAAAGTATTAGTATCGCTTTCATCTGTTGCCTCTATTCGATCCAATTTTTATACAGAATATACTATATATATAAATATGTAGAACTGTCTGCTTATACACAACCAAATTTCATTTGGTATTCTATAACTATGTATATAATTCAGAATAATAAATCTCCCCTTCACATTTAACACACTGCTTGCTCTAAAATATCTAATACTGCTGTATATACAATAGATTGTCTTGTGACAGGCTTGCATATTGACAAGTGATCAAGGGGGAGTTGATAAAACACTCTACAACCTAAATCTGCTGAATATGGCTCCACAAAGTCTACATAAACTTTGAAAGCTGTAAAGGGAGTAGGTAAAGTTTCTGCAAAGCCAATAGTTTCTAAGTTAAACGCCATTTAAATTTTGCAAGAACAAACAAAGGGATGACAAAAGAAAGTTCAATTTCTTTTTTGATTTAACCAGTGTCTCATAAACTGAAAAAATAAAGACTTAAAATTATTAACGACATCTGTTGTATTATAGTGAAACTATTACGTCTAGTTTGCTACAACATGGTGTAGATGTCGCTGTTACCAAATCAATTAGAGACATCTGTGACACGATTTTGTAACTACTACGAAGTTAATATTCGTACCGACGTAGTTTTGAACACTGTAAATAGATGTCGCAATACATATCCTTAAGAATTACCCGCTTATATAAATTACATAGAGTACCTACTGAAATTTAATTTATAACCTAATTTTATAATGCTGGACATAGGCCTTTCCGAGAGCGCGCCACCACACACGGTCCTCCGCCTTCCTCATCCACCCGCCACCAACGATCCTTTTCAGGTCGTTGGTCCAGCGACCAGGAGGTCCACCTACGCTGCGCTTTATCTATCTATGCGTATATTCAAGTATTATGACCCATTAAAATACAGGCAAAAGAAACAATGCAAAAATATTATGTCAAAAACTTGAAAATAACTAAAGAAGAATGAACACTGTAGAAGAATATACCTTTTAACGAACAAATATTTTATGAAATGACGTGATAAAATTGCAAATTTCCGTTTTAAACCATATTTTTACTCAATCAACTTTCTTCGCAATCGATATTATATTAGCAAATTGATGTGTATAACGTTTGTAATTGAAGCATATCCAATGTCTCATTCCTTACACGTTACAGTTTCCACCCTTCTTCTATACTAATATTATAAAGAGGATAGTTTTGCATTTTTCTATGTTTGTAACGAATAAACTCAAGACTGCGTTTATGTATAAAAAATGTCTTTCATTGCATGTGCTGCGAAAATATTAATGACAGAACAAATAAAACGTCTACGATATGAAGGGTCCACTGCAATATTATTCAGTTGGCAATTAATGATCACTGTCCACTTTGTGTTCATCAACCTAATAATCATCAACACATAGCCGGCTCACTACAGAGCACGGATCTTCTCTCAGTATGAGAAGGGTTTTGCCATAGTCCACCAGACTCTACACGTGCGGTTTGGTAGACTTCACACACCTTTGAGAACATTAAAACACACTAACTAGAACACAGTTAAGGACTACGGTTTAATTTAATGATAATGAAGTCAACATACTTTTGGTCCTGCAAGCCAGTGTTCTTCATAAATAAGTATTTATCTATTCTCGAAAAGGGGCAGGAGTATTTGGTGTAATCCCATAGCTCGGTGAACAGCGCTTGGATTTGCGCCTTCTCTGGATACTCGTCGAAGAATGAATGGATCATGTTGTTCTGGCTGTGTGTGAATGCGTTCGTCTCCTCGGAATCCGGGTCTTCTAGCCAACGGGAAAGCGCTGCTATCTGTCGAATGTTGAAACATAATATATATGAAGTTGTCTCGTCGATCTAGTGGTTAGTGTTGTAATCAGGAATAATTAAATGTTAACTACGAACATTATATTCTTCGCCTGACACACTCTTGATCGGATTTTAATAATTATAATATGAACACAGTAACACAGTAAAGTAAAAATCTTTTACATATTTGGATTTCAAAAAAGAGTACAGATATAAAGCAATTTTATGATTAAAATTACTACTTAAGATTGAAAGTATTAGTATCGCTTTCATCTGTTGCCTCTATTCGATCCAATTTTTATACACAACATGCTATATATATAAATATGTAGAACTGTCTGCTTATACACAACCAAATTTCATTTGGTATTCTATAACTATGTATATAATTCAGAATAATTAATCTCCCCTTCACATTTAACACACACTGCTTGCTCTAAAATATCTAATACTGCTGTATATACAATAGATTGTCTTGTGACAGGCTTGCATATTGACAAGTGATCAAGGGGGAGTTGATAAAACACTCTACAACCTAAATCTGCTGAATATGGCTCCACAAAGTCTACATAAACTTTGAAAGCTGTAAAGGGAGTAGGTAAAGTTTCTGCAAAGCCAATAGTTTCTAAGTTAAACGCCATTTAAAGTGTGCAAGAACAAACAAAGGGATGACAAAAGAAAGTTCAATTTCTTTTTTGATTTAACCAGTGTCTCATAAACTGAAAAAATAAAGACTTAAAATTATTAACGACATCTGTTGTATTATAGTGAAACTATTACGTCTAGTTTGCTACAACATGGTGTAGATGTCGCTGTTACCAAATCAATTAGAGACATCTGTGACACGATTTTGTAACTACTACGAAGTTAATATTCGTACCGACGTAGTTTTGAACACTGTAAATAGATGTCGCAATACATATCCTTAAGAATTACCCGCTTATATAAATTACATAGAGTACCTACTGAAATTTAATTTATAACCTAATTTTATAATGCTGGACATAGGCCTTTCCGAGAGCGCGCCACCACACACGGTCCTCCGCCTTCCTCATCCACCCGCCACCAACGATCCTTTTCAGGTCGTTGGTCCAGCGACCAGGAGGTCCACCTACGCTGCGCTTTATCTATCTATGCGTATATTCAAGTATTATGACCCATTAAAATACAGGCAAAAGAAACAATGCAAAAATATTATGTCAAAAACTTGAAAATAACTAAAGAAGAATGAACACTGTAGAAGAATATACCTTTTAACGAACAAATATTTTATGAAATGACGTGATAAAATTGCAAATTTCCGTTTTAAACCATATTTTTACTTAATCAACTTTCTTCGCAATCGATATTATATTAGCAAATTGATGTGTATAACGTTTGTAATTGAAGCATATCCAATGTCTCATTCCTTACACGTTACAGTTTCCACCCTTCTTCTATACTAATATTATAAAGAGGATAGTTTTGCATTTTTCTATGTTTGTAACGAATAAACTCAAGACTGCGTTTATGTATAAAAAATGTCTTTCATTGCATGTGCTGCGAAAATATTAATGACAGAACAAATAAAACGTCTACGATATGAAGGGTCCACTGCAATATTATTCAGTTGGCAATTAATGATCACTGTCCACTTTGTGTTCATCAACCTAATAATCATCAACACATAGCCGGCTCACTACAGAGCACGGATCTTCTCTCAGTATGAGAAGGGTTTTGCCATAGTCCACCAGACTCTACACGTGCGGTTTGGTAGACTTCACACACCTTTGAGAACATTAAAACACACTAACTAGAACACAGTTAAGGACTACGGTTTAATTTAATGATAATGAAGTCAACATACTTTTGGTCCTGCAAGCCAGTGTTCTTCATAAATAAGTATTTATCTATTCTCGAAAAGGGGCAGGAGTATTTGGTGTAATCCCATAGCTCGGTGAACAGCGCTTGGATTTGCGCCTTCTCTGGATACTCGTCGAAGAATGAATGGATCATGTTGTTCTGGCTGTGTGTGAATGCGTTCGTCTCCTCGGAATCCGGGTCTTCTAGCCAACGGGAAAGCGCTGCTATCTGTCGAATGTTGAAACATAATATATATGAAGTTGTCTCGTCGATCTAGTGGTTAGTGTTGTAATCAGGAATTATTAAATGTTAACTACGAACATTATATTCTTCGCCTGACACACTCTTGATCGGATTTTAATAATTATAATATGAACACAGTAACACAGTAAAGTAAAAATCTTTTACATATTTGGATTTCAAAAAAGAGTACAGATATAAAGCAATTTTATGATTAAAATTACTACTTAAGATTGAAAGTATTAGTATCGCTTTCATCTGTTGCCTCTATTCGATCCAATTTTTATACACAACATGCTATATATATAAATATGTAGAACTGTCTGCTTATACACAACCAAATTTCATTTGGTATTCTATAACTATGTATATAATTCAGAATAATTAATCTCCCCTTCACATTTAACACACACTGCTTGCTCTAAAATATCTAATACTGCTGTATATACAATAGATTGTCTTGTGACAGGCTTGCATATTGACAAGTGATCAAGGGGGAGTTGATAAAACACTCTACAACCTAAATCTGCTGAATATGGCTCCACAAAGTCTACATAAACTTTGAAAGCTGTAAAGGGAGTAGGTAAAGTTTCTGCAAAGCCAATAGTTTCTAAGTTAAACGCCATTTAAAGTGTGCAAGAACAAACAAAGGGATGACAAAAGAAAGTTCAATTTCTTTTTTGATTTAACCAGTGTCTCATAAACTGAAAAAATAAAGACTTAAAATTATTAACGACATCTGTTGTATTATAGTGAAACTATTACGTCTAGTTTGCTACAACATGGTGTAGATGTCGCTGTTACCAAATCAATTAGAGACATCTGTGACACGATTTTGTAACTACTACGAAGTTAATATTCGTACCGACGTAGTTTTGAACACTGTAAATAGATGTCGCAATACATATCCTTAAGAATTACCCGCTTATATAAATTACATAGAGTACCTACTGAAATTTAATTTATAACCTAATTTTATAATGCTGGACATAGGCCTTTCCGAGAGCGCGCCACCACACACGGTCCTCCGCCTTCCTCATCCACCCGCCACCAACGATCCTTTTCAGGTCGTTGGTCCAGCGACCAGGAGGTCCACCTACGCTGCGCTTTATCTATCTATGCGTATATTCAAGTATTATGACCCATTAAAATACAGGCAAAAGAAACAATGCAAAAATATTATGTCAAAAACTTGAAAATAACTAAAGAAGAATGAACACTGTAGAAGAATATACCTTTTAACGAACAAATATTTTATGAAATGACGTGATAAAATTGCAAATTTCCGTTTTAAACCATATTTTTACTCAATCAACTTTCTTCGCAATCGATATTATATTAGCAAATTGATGTGTATAACGTTTGTAATTGAAGCATATCCAATGTCTCATTCCTTACACGTTACAGTTTCCACCCTTCTTCTATACTAATATTATAAAGAGGATAGTTTTGCATTTTTCTATGTTTGTAACGAATAAACTCAAGACTGCGTTTATGTATAAAAAATGTCTTTCATTGCATGTGCTGCGAAAATATTAATGACAGAACAAATAAAACGTCTACGATATGAAGGGTCCACTGCAATATTATTCAGTTGGCAATTAATGATCACTGTCCACTTTGTGTTCATCAACCTAATAATCATCAACACATAGCCGGCTCACTACAGAGCACGGATCTTCTCTCAGTATGAGAAGGGTTTTGCCATAGTCCACCAGACTCTACACGTGCGGTTTGGTAGACTTCACACACCTTTGAGAACATTAAAACACACTAACTAGAACACAGTTAAGGACTACGGTTTAATTTAATGATAATGAAGTCAACATACTTTTGGTCCTGCAAGCCAGTGTTCTTCATAAATAAGTATTTATCTATTCTCGAAAAGGGGCAGGAGTATTTGGTGTAATCCCATAGCTCGGTGAACAGCGCTTGGATTTGCGCCTTCTCTGGATACTCGTCGAAGAATGAATGGATCATGTTGTTCTGGCTGTGTGTGAATGCGTTCGTCTCCTCGGAATCCGGGTCTTCTAGCCAACGGGAAAGCGCTGCTATCTGTCGAATGTTGAAACATAATATATATGAAGTTGTCTCGTCGATCTAGTGGTTAGTGTTGTAATCAGGAATTATTAAATGTTAACTACGAACATTATATTCTTCGCCTGACACACTCTTGATCGGATTTTAATAATTATAATATGAACACAGTAACACAGTAAAGTAAAAATCTTTTACATATTTGGATTTCAAAAAAGAGTACAGATATAAAGCAATTTTATGATTAAAATTACTACTTAAGATTGAAAGTATTAGTATCGCTTTCATCTGTTGCCTCTATTCGATCCAATTTTTATACACAACATGCTATATATATAAATATGTAGAACTGTCTGCTTATACACAACCAAATTTCATTTGGTATTCTATAACTATGTATATAATTCAGAATAATTAATCTCCCCTTCACATTTAACACACACTGCTTGCTCTAAAATATCTAATACTGCTGTATATACAATAGATTGTCTTGTGACAGGCTTGCATATTGACAAGTGATCAAGGGGGAGTTGATAAAACACTCTACAACCTAAATCTGCTGAATATGGCTCCACAAAGTCTACATAAACTTTGAAAGCTGTAAAGGGAGTAGGTAAAGTTTCTGCAAAGCCAATAGTTTCTAAGTTAAACGCCATTTAAATTTTGCAAGAACAAACAAAGGGATGACAAAAGAAAGTTCAATTTCTTTTTTGATTTAACCAGTGTCTCATAAACTGAAAAAATAAAGACTTAAAATTATTAACGACATCTGTTGTATTATAATGAAACTATTACGTCTAGTTTGCTACAACATGGTGTAGATATCGCTGTTACCAAATCAATTAGAGACATCTGTGACACGATTTTGTAACTACTACGAAGTTAATATTCGTACCGACGTAGTTTTGAACACTGTAAATAGATGTCGCAATACATATCCTTAAGAATAACCCGCTTATATAAATTACATAGAGTACCTACTGAAATTTAATTTATAACCTAATTTTATAATGCTGGACATAGGCCTTTCCGAGAGCGCGCCACCACACACGGTCCTCCGCCTTCCTCATCCACCCGCCACCAACGATCCTTTTCAGGTCGTTGGTCCAGCGACCAGGAGGTCCACCTACGCTGCGCTTTATCTATCTATGCGTATATTCAAGTATTATGACCCATTAAAATACAGGCAAAAGAAACAATGCAAAAATATTATGTCAAAAACTTGAAAATAACTAAAGAAGAATGAACACTGTAGAAGAATATACCTTTTAACGAACAAATATTTTATGAAATGACGTGATAAAATTGCAAATTTCCGTTTTAAACCATATTTTTACTCAATCAACTTTCTTCGCAATCGATATTATATTAGCAAATTGATGTGTATAACGTTTGTAATTGAAGCATATCCAATGTCTCATTCCTTACACGTTACAGTTTCCACCCTTCTTCTATACTAATATTATAAAGAGGATAGTTTTGCATTTTTCTATGTTTGTAACGAATAAACTCAAGACTGCGTTTATGTATAAAAAATGTCTTTCATTGCATGTGCTGCGAAAATATTAATGACAGAACAAATAAAACGTCTACGATATGAAGGGTCCACTGCAATATTATTCAGTTGGCAATTAATGATCACTGTCCACTTTCGTGTTCATCAACCTAATAATCATCAACACATAGCCGGCTCACTACAGAGCACGGATCTTCTCTCAGTATGAGAAGGGTTTTGCCATAGTCCACCAGACTCTACACGTGCGGTTTGGTAGACTTCACACACCTTTGAGAACATTAAAACACACTAACTAGAACACAGTTAAGGACTACGGTTTAATGTTATGATAATGAAGTCAACATACTTTTGGTCCTGCAAGCCAGTGTTCGTCATAAATAAGTATTTATCTATTCTCGAAAAGGGGCAGGAGTATTTGGTGTAATCCCATAGCTCGGTGAACAGCGCTTGGATTTGCGCCTTCTCTGGATACTCGTCGAAGAATGAATGGATCATGTTGTTCTGGCTGTGTGTGAATGCGTTCGTCTCCTCGGAATCCGGGTCTTCTAGCCAACGGGAAAGCGCTGCTATCTGTCGAATGTTGAAACATAATATATATGAAGTTGTCTCGTCGATCTAGTGGTTAGTGTTGTAATCAGGAATTATTAAATGTTAACTATGAACATTATATTCTTCGCCTGACACACTCTTGATCGGATTTTAATAATTATAATATGAATCATGTAACACAGTAAAGTAAAAATCTTTTACATATTTGGATTTCAAAAAAGAGTACAGATATAAAGCAATTTTATGATTAAAATTACTACTTAAGATTGAAAGTATTAGTATCGCTTTCATCTGTTGCCTCTATTCGATCCAATTTTTATACAGAATATACTATATATATAAATATGTAGAACTGTCTGCTTATACACAACCAAATTTCATTTGGTATTCTATAACTATGTATATAATTCAGAATAATAAATCTCCCCTTCACATTTAACACACTGCTTGCTCTAAAATATCTAATACTGCTGTATATACAATAGATTGTCTTGTGACAGGCTTGCATATTGACAAGTGATCAAGGGGGAGTTGATAAAACACTCTACAACCTAAATCTGCTGAATATGGCTCCACAAAGTCTACATAAACTTTGAAAGCTGTAAAGGGAGTAGGTAAAGTTTCTGCAAAGCCAATAGTTTCTAAGTTAAACGCCATTTAAATTTTGCAAGAACAAACAAAGGGATGACAAAAGAAAGTTCAATTTCTTTTTTGATTTAACCAGTGTCTCATAAACTGAAAAAATAAAGACTTAAAATTATTAACGACATCTGTTGTATTATAGTGAAACTATTACGTCTAGTTTGCTACAACATGGTGTAGATGTCGCTGTTACCAAATCAATTAGAGACATCTGTGACACGATTTTGTAACTACTACGAAGTTAATATTCGTACCGACGTAGTTTTGAACACTGTAAATAGATGTCGCAATACATATCCTTAAGAATAACCCGCTTATATAAATTACATAGAGTACCTACTGAAATTTAATTTATAACCTAATTTTATAATGCTGGACATAGGCCTTTCCGAGAGCGCGCCACCACACACGGTCCTCCGCCTTCCTCATCCACCCGCCACCAACGATCCTTTTCAGGTCGTTGGTCCAGCGACCAGGAGGTCCACCTACGCTGCGCTTTATCTATCTATGCGTATATTCAAGTATTATGACCCATTAAAATACAGGCAAAAGAAACAATGCAAAAATATTATGTCAAAAACTTGAAAATAACTAAAGAAGAATGAACACTGTAGAAGAATATACCTTTTAACGAACAAATATTTTATGAAATGACGTGATAAAATTGCAAATTTCCGTTTTAAACCATATTTTTACTTAATCAACTTTCTTCGCAATCGATATTATATTAGCAAATTGATGTGTATAACGTTTGTAATTGAAGCATATCTAATGTCTCATTCCTTACACGTTACAGTTTCCACCCTTCTTCTATACTAATATTATAAAGAGGATAGTTTTGCATTTTTCTATGTTTGTAACGAATAAACTCAAGACTGCGTATATGTATAAAAAATGTCTTGCATTGCATGTGCTGCGAAAATATTAATGACAGAACAAATAAAACGTCTACGATATGAAGGGTCCACTGCAATATTATTCAGTTGGCAAATAATGATCACTGTCCACTTTGTGTTCATCAACTTAATAATCATCAACACATAGCCGGCTCACTACAGATCACGGATCTTCTCTCAGTATGAGAAGGGTTTTGCCATAATCCACCAGACTCTACACGTGCGGTTTGGTAGACTTCACACACCTTTGAGAACATTAAAACACACTAACTAGAACACAGTTAAGGACTACGGTTTAATGTAATGATAATGAAGTCAACATACTTTTGGTCCTGCAAGCCAGTGTTCTTCATAAATAAGTATTTATCTATTCTCGAAAAGGGGCAGGAATATTTGGTGTAATCCCATAGCTCGGTGAACAGCGCTTGGATTTGCGCCTTCTCTGGATACTCGTCGAAGAATGAATGGATCATGTTGTTCTGGCTGTGTGTGAATGCGTTCGTCTCCTCGGAATCCGGGTCTTCTAGCCAACGGGAAAGCGCTGCTATCTGTCGAATGTTGAAACATAATATATATGAAGTTGTCTCGTCGATCTAGTGGTTAGTGTTGTAATCAGGAATTATTAAATGTTAACTACGAACATTATATTCTTCGCCTGACACACTCTTGATCGGATTTTAATAATTATAATATGAACACAGTAACACAGTAAAGTAAAAATCTTTTACATATTTGGATTTCAAAAAAGAGTACAGATATAAAGCAATTTTATGATTAAAATTACTACTTAAGATTGAAAGTATTAGTATCGCTTTCATCTGTTGCCTCTATTCGATCCAATTTTTATACACAACATGCTATATATATAAATATGTAGAACTGTCTGCTTATACACAACCAAATTTCATTTGGTATTCTATAACTATGTATATAATTCAGAATAATCAATCTCCCCTTCACATTTAACACACTGCTTGCTCTAAAATATCTAATACTGCTGTATATACAATAGATTGTCTTGTGACAGGCTTGCATATTGACAAGTGATCAAGGGGGAGTTGATAAAACACTCTACAACCTAAATCTGCTGAATATGGCTCCACAAAGTCTACATAAACTTTGAAAGCTGTAAAGGGAGTAGGTAAAGTTTCTGCAAAGCCAATAGTTTCTAAGTTAAACGCCATTTAAATTTTGCAAGAACAAACAAAGGGATGACAAAAGAAAGTTCAATTTCTTTTTTGATTTAACCAGTGTCTCATAAACTGAAAAAATAAAGACTTAAAATTATTAACGACATCTGTTGTATTATAGTGAAACTATTACGTCTAGTTTGCTACAACATGGTGTAGATGTCGCTGTTACCAAATCAATTAGAGACATCTGTGACACGATTTTGTAACTACTACGAAGTTAATATTCGTACCGACGTAGTTTTGAACACTGTAAATAGATGTCGCAATACATATCCTTAAGAATTACCCGCTTATATAAATTACATAGAGTACCTACTGAAATTTAATTTATAACCTAATTTTATAATGCTGGACATAGGCCTTTCCGAGAGCGCGCCACCACACACGGTCCTCCGCCTTCCTCATCCACCCGCCACCAACGATCCTTTTCAGGTCGATGGTCCAGCGACCAGGAGGTCGACCTACGCTGCGCTTTATCTATCTATGCGTATATTCAAGTATTATGACCCATTAAAATACAGGCAAAAGAAACAATGCAAAAATATTATGTCAAAAACTTGAAAATAACTAAAGAAGAATGAACACTGTAGAAGAATATACCTTTTAACGAACAAATATTTTATGAAATGACGTGATAAAATTGCAAATTTCCGTTTTAAACCATATTTTTACTTAATCAACTTTCTTCGCAATCGATATTATATTAGCAAATTGATGTGTATAACGTTTGTAATTGAAGCATATCTAATGTCTCATTCCTTACACGTTACAGTTTCCACCCTTCTTCTATACTAATATTATAAAGAGGATAGTTTTGCATTTTTCTATGTTTGTAACGAATAAACTCAAGACTGCGTATATGTATAAAAAATGTCTTTCATTGCATGTGCTGCGAAAATATTAATGACAGAACAAATAAAACGTCTACGATATGAAGGGTCCACTGCAATATTATTCAGTTGGCAAATAATGATCACTGTCCACTTTGTGTTCATCAACTTAATAATCATCAACACATAGCCGGCTCACTACAGAGCACGGATCTCCTCCCAGTATGAGAAGGGTTTTGCCATAGTCCACCAGACTCTACACGTGCGGTTTGGTAGACTTCACACACCTTTGAGAACATTAAAACACACTAACTAGAACACAGTTAAGGACTACGGTTTAATGTAATGATAATGAAGTCAACATACTTTTGGTCCTGCAAGCCAGTGTTCTTCATAAATAAGTATTTATCTATTCTCGAAAAGGGGCAGGAGTATTTGGTGTAATCCCATAGCTCGGTGAACAGCGCTTGGATTTGCGCCTTCTCTGGATACTCGTCGAAGAATGAATGGATCATGTTGTTCTGGCTGTGTGTGAATGCGTTCGTCTCCTCGGAATCCGGGTCTTCTAGCCAACGGGAAAGCGCTGCTATCTGTCGAATGTTGAAACATAATATATATGAAGTTGTCTCGTCGATCTAGTGGTTAGTGTTGTAATCAGGAATTATTAAATGTTAACTATGAACATTATATTCTTCGCCTGACACACTCTTGATCGGATTTTAATAATTATAATATGAATCATGTAACACAGTAAAGTAAAAATCTTTTACATATTTGGATTTCAAAAAAGAGTACAGATATAAAGCAATTTTATGATTAAAATTACTACTTAAGATTGAAAGTATTAGTATCGCTTTCATCTGTTGCCTCTATTCGATCCAATTTTTATACAGAATATACTATATATATAAATATGTAGAACTGTCTGCTTATACACAACCAAATTTCATTTGGTATTCTATAACTATGTATATAATTCAGAATAATAAATCTCCCCTTCACATTTAACACACTGCTTGCTCTAAAATATCTAATACTGCTGTATATACAATAGATTGTCTTGTGACAGGCTTGCATATTGACAAGTGATCAAGGGGGAGTTGATAAAACACTCTACAACCTAAATCTGCTGAATATGGCTCCACAAAGTCTACATAAACTTTGAAAGCTGTAAAGGGAGTAGGTAAAGTTTCTGCAAAGCCAATAGTTTCTAAGTTAAACGCCATTTAAATTTTGCAAGAACAAACAAAGGGATGACAAAAGAAAGTTCAATTTCTTTTTTGATTTAACCAGTGTCTCATAAACTGAAAAAATAAAGACTTAAAATTATTAACGACATCTGTTGTATTATAGTGAAACTATTACGTCTAGTTTGCTACAACATGGTGTAGATATCGCTGTTACCAAATCAATTAGAGACATCTGTGACACGATATTGTAACTACTACGAAGTTAATATTCGTACCGACGTAGTTTTGAACACTGTAAATAGATGTCGCAATACATATCCTTAAGAATTACCCGCTTATATAAATTACATAGAGTACCTACTGAAATTTAATTTATAACCTAATTTTATAATGCTGGACATAGGCCTTTCCGAGAGCGCGCCACCACACACGGTCCTCCGCCTTCCTCATCCACCCGCCACCAACGATCCTTTTCAGGTCGATGGTCCAGCGACCAGGAGGTCGACCTACGCTGCGCTTTATCTATCTATGCGTATATTCAAGTATTATGACCCATTAAAATACAGGCAAAAGAAACAATGCAAAAATATTATGTCAAAAACTTGAAAATAACTAAAGAAGAATGAACACTGTAGAAGAATATACCTTTTAACGAACAAATATTTTATGAAATGACGTGATAAAATTGCAAATTTCCGTTTTAAACCATATTTTTACTTAATCAACTTTCTTCGCAATCGATATTATATTAGCAAATTGATGTGTATAACGTTTGTAATTGAAGCATATCTAATGTCTCATTCCTTACACGTTACAGTTTCCACCCTTCTTCTATACTAATATTATAAAGAGGATAGTTTTGCATTTTTCTATGTTTGTAACGAATAAACTCAAGACTGCGTATATGTATAAAAAATGTCTTTCATTGCATGTGCTGCGAAAATATTAATGACAGAACAAATAAAACGTCTACGATATGAAGGGTCCACTGCAATATTATTCAGTTGGCAAATAATGATCACTGTCCACTTTGTGTTCATCAACTTAATAATCATCAACACATAGCCGGCTCACTACAGAGCACGGATCTCCTCCCAGTATGAGAAGGGTTTTGCCATAGTCCACCAGACTCTACACGTGCGGTTTGGTAGACTTCACACACCTTTGAGAACATTAAAACACACTAACTAGAACACAGTTAAGGACTACGGTTTAATGTAATGATAATGAAGTCAACATACTTTTGGTCCTGCAAGCCAGTGTTCTTCATAAATAAGTATTTATCTATTCTCGAAAAGGGGCAGGAGTATTTGGTGTAATCCCATAGCTCGGTGAACAGCGCTTGGATTTGCGCCTTCTCTGGATACTCGTCGAAGAATGAATGGATCATGTTGTTCTGGCGGTGTGTGAATGCGTTCGTCTCCTCGGAATCCGGGTCTTCTAGCCAACGGGAAAGCGCTGCTATCTGTCGAATGTTGAAACATAATATATATGAAGTTGTCTCGTCGATCTAGTGGTTAGTGTTGTAATCAGGAATTATTAAATGTTAACTATGAACATTATATTCTTCGCCTGACACACTCTTGATCGGATTTTAATAATTATAATATGAATCATGTAACACAGTAAAGTAAAAATCTTTTACATATTTGGATTTCAAAAAAGAGTACAGATATAAAGCAATTTTATGATTAAAATTACTACTTAAGATTGAAAGTATTAGTATCGCTTTCATCTGTTGCCTCTATTCGATCCAATTTTTATACAGAATATACTATATATATAAATATGTAGAACTGTCTGCTTATACACAACCAAATTTCATTTGGTATTCTATAACTATGTATATAATTCAGAATAATAAATCTCCCCTTCACATTTAACACACTGCTTGCTCTAAAATATCTAATACTGCTGTATATACAATAGATTGTCTTGTGACAGGCTTGCATATTGACAAGTGATCAAGGGGGAGTTGATAAAACACTCTACAACCTAAATCTGCTGAATATGGCTCCACAAAGTCTACATAAACTTTGAAAGCTGTAAAGGGAGTAGGTAAAGTTTCTGCAAAGCCAATAGTTTCTAAGTTAAACGCCATTTAAATTTTGCAAGAACAAACAAAGGGATGACAAAAGAAAGTTCAATTTCTTTTTTGATTTAACCAGTGTCTCATAAACTGAAAAAATAAAGACTTAAAATTATTAACGACATCTGTTGTATTATAGTGAAACTATTACGTCTAGTTTGCTACAACATGGTGTAGATGTCGCTGTTACCAAATCAATTAGAGACATCTGTGACACGATTTTGTAACTACTACGAAGTTAATATTCGTACCGACGTAGTTTTGAACACTGTAAATAGATGTCGCAATACATATCCTTAAGAATAACCCGCTTATATAAATTACATAGAGTACCTACTGAAATTTAATTTATAACCTAATTTTATAATGCTGGACATAGGCCTTTCCGAGAGCGCGCCACCACACACGGTCCTCCGCCTTCCTCATCCACCCGCCACCAACGATCCTTTTCAGGTCGATGGTCCAGCGACCAGGAGGTCGACCTACGCTGCGCTTTATCTATCTATGCGTATATTCAAGTATTATGACCCATTAAAACACAGGCAAAAGAAACAATGCAAAAATATTATGTCAAAAACTTGAAAATAACTAAAGAAGAATGAACACTGTAGAAGAATATACCTTTTAACGAACAAATATTTTATGAAATGACGTGATAAAATTGCAAATTTCCGTTTTAAACCATATTTTTACTTAATCAACTTTCTTCGCAATCGATATTATATTAGCAAATTGATGTGTATAACGTTTGTAATTGAAGCATATCTAATGTCTCATTCCTTACACGTTACAGTTTCCACCCTTCTTCTATACTAATATTATAAAGAGGATAGTTTTGCATTTTTCTATGTTTGTAACGAATAAACTCAAGACTGCGTATATGTATAAAAAATGTCTTTCATTGCATGTGCTGCGAAAATATTAATGACAGAACAAATAAAACGTCTACGATATGAAGGGTCAACTGCAATATTATTCAGTTGGCAAATAATGATCACTGTCCACTTTGTGTTCATCAACTTAATAATCATCAACACATAGCCGGCTCACTACAGAGCACGGATCTCCTCCCAGTATGAGAAGGGTTTTGCCATAGTCCACCAGACTCTACACGTGCGGTTTGGTAGACTTCACACACCTTTGAGAACATTAAAACACACTAACTAGAACACAGTTAAGGACTACGGTTTAATGTAATGATAATGAAGTCAACATACTTTTGGTCCTGCAAGCCAGTGTTCTTCATAAATAAGTATTTATCTATTCTCGAAAAGGGGCAGGAGTATTTGGTGTAATCCCATAGCTCGGTGAACAGCGCTTGGATTTGCGCCTTCTCTGGATACTCGTCGAAGAATGAATGGATCATGTTGTTCTGGCTGTGTGTGAATGCGTTCGTCTCCTCGGAATCCGGGTCTTCTAGCCAACGGGAAAGCGCTGCTATCTGTCGAATGTTGAAACATAATATATATGAAGTTGTCTCGTCGATCTAGTGGTTAGTGTTGTAATCAGGAATTATTAAATGTTAACTATGAACATTATATTCTTCGCCTGACACACTCTTGATCGGATTTTAATAATTATAATATGAATCATGTAACACAGTAAAGTAAAAATCTTTTACATATTTGGATTTCAAAAAAGAGTACAGATATAAAGCAATTTTATGATTAAAATTACTACTTAAGATTGAAAGTATTAGTATCGCTTTCATCTGTTGCCTCTATTCGATCCAATTTTTATACAGAATATACTATATATATAAATATGTAGAACTGTCTGCTTATACACAACCAAATTTCATTTGGTATTCTATAACTATGTATATAATTCAGAATAATAAATCTCCCCTTCACATTTAACACACTGCTTGCTCTAAAATATCTAATACTGCTGTATATACAATAGATTGTCTTGTGACAGGCTTGCATATTGACAAGTGATCAAGGGGGAGTTGATAAAACACTCTACAACCTAAATCTGCTGAATATGGCTCCACAAAGTCTACATAAACTTTGAAAGCTGTAAAGGGAGTAGGTAAAGTTTCTGCAAAGCCAATAGTTTCTAAGTTAAACGCCATTTAAATTTTGCAAGAACAAACAAAGGGATGACAAAAGAAAGTTCAATTTCTTTTTTGATTTAACCAGTGTCTCATAAACTGAAAAAATAAAGACTTAAAATTATTAACGACATCTGTTGTATTATAATGAAACTATTACGTCTAGTTTGCTACAACATGGTGTAGATATCGCTGTTACCAAATCAATTAGAGACATCTGTGACACGATATTGTAACTACTACGAAGTTAATATTCGTACCGACGTAGTTTTGAACACTGTAAATAGATGTCGCAATACATATCCTTAAGAATTACCCGCTTATATAAATTACATAGAGTACCTACTGAAATTTAATTTATAACCTAATTTTATAATGCTGGACATAGGCCTTTCCGAGAGCGCGCCACCACACACGGTCCTCCGCCTTCCTCATCCACCCGCCACCAACGATCCTTTTCAGGTCGATGGTCCAGCGACCAGGAGGTCGACCTACGCTGCGCTTTATCTATCTATGCGTATATTCAAGTATTATGACCCATTAAAATACAGGCAAAAGAAACAATGCAAAAATATTATGTCAAAAACTTGAAAATAACTAAAGAAGAATGAACACTGTAGAAGAATATACCTTTTAACGAACAAATATTTTATGAAATGACGTGATAAAATTGCAAATTTCCGTTTTAAACCATATTTTTACTTAATCAACTTTCTTCGCAATCGATATTATATTAGCAAATTGATGTGTATAACGTTTGTAATTGAAGCATATCTAATGTCTCATTCCTTACACGTTACAGTTTCCACCCTTCTTCTATACTAATATTATAAAGAGGATAGTTTTGCATTTTTCTATGTTTGTAACGAATAAACTCAAGACTGCGTATATGTATAAAAAATGTCTTTCATTGCATGTGCTGCGAAAATATTAATGACAGAACAAATAAAACGTCTACGATATGAAGGGTCCACTGCAATATTATTCAGTTGGCAAATAATGATCACTGTCCACTTTGTGTTCATCAACTTAATAATCATCAACACATAGCCGGCTCACTACAGAGCACGGATCTCCTCCCAGTATGAGAAGGGTTTTGCCATAGTCCACCAGACTCTACACGTGCGGTTTGGTAGACTTCACACACCTTTGAGAACATTAAAACACACTAACTAGAACACAGTTAAGGACTACGGTTTAATGTAATGATAATGAAGTCAACATACTTTTGGTCCTGCAAGCCAGTGTTCTTCATAAATAAGTATTTATCTATTCTCGAAAAGGGGCAGGAGTATTTGGTGTAATCCCATAGCTCGGTGAACAGCGCTTGGATTTGCGCCTTCTCTGGATACTCGTCGAAGAATGAATGGATCATGTTGTTCTGGCTGTGTGTGAATGCGTTCGTCTCCTCGGAATCCGGGTCTTCTAGCCAACGGGAAAGCGCTGCTATCTGTCGAATGTTGAAACATAATATATATGAAGTTGTCTCGTCGATCTAGTGGTTAGTGTTGTAATCAGGAATTATTAAATGTTAACTATGAACATTATATTCTTCGCCTGACACACTCTTGATCGGATTTTAATAATTATAATATGAATCATGTAACACAGTAAAGTAAAAATCTTTTACATATTTGGATTTCAAAAAAGAGTACAGATATAAAGCAATTTTATGATTAAAATTACTACTTAAGATTGAAAGTATTAGTATCGCTTTCATCTGTTGCCTCTATTCGATCCAATTTTTATACAGAATATACTATATATATAAATATGTAGAACTGTCTGCTTATACACAACCAAATTTCATTTGGTATTCTATAACTATGTATATAATTCAGAATAATAAATCTCCCCTTCACATTTAACACACTGCTTGCTCTAAAATATCTAATACTGCTGTATATACAATAGATTGTCTTGTGACAGGCTTGCATATTGACAAGTGATCAAGGGGGAGTTGATAAAACACTCTACAACCTAAATCTGCTGAATATGGCTCCACAAAGTCTACATAAACTTTGAAAGCTGTAAAGGGAGTAGGTAAAGTTTCTGCAAAGCCAATAGTTTCTAAGTTAAACGCCATTTAAATTTTGCAAGAACAAACAAAGGGATGACAAAAGAAAGTTCAATTTCTTTTTTGATTTAACCAGTGTCTCATAAACTGAAAAAATAAAGACTTAAAATTATTAACGACATCTGTTGTATTATAGTGAAACTATTACGTCTAGTTTGCTACAACATGGTGTAGATGTCGCTGTTACCAAATCAATTAGAGACATCTGTGACACGATTTTGTAACTACTACGAAGTTAATATTCGTACCGACGTAGTTTTGAACACTGTAAATAGATGTCGCAATACATATCCTTAAGAATAACCCGCTTATATAAATTACATAGAGTACCTACTGAAATTTAATTTATAACCTAATTTTATAATGCTGGACATAGGCCTTTCCGAGAGCGCGCCACCACACACGGTCCTCCGCCTTCCTCATCCACCCGCCACCAACGATCCTTTTCAGGTCGTTGGTCCAGCGACCAGGAGGTCCACCTACGCTGCGCTTTATCTATCTATGCGTATATTCAAGTATTATGACCCATTAAAATACAGGCAAAAGAAACAATGCAAAAATATTATGTCAAAAACTTGAAAATAACTAAAGAAGAATGAACACTGTAGAAGAATATACCTTTTAACGAACAAATATTTTATGAAATGACGTGATAAAATTGCAAATTTCCGTTTTAAACCATATTTTTACTTAATCAACTTTCTTCGCAATCGATATTATATTAGCAAATTGATGTGTATAACGTTTGTAATTGAAGCATATCTAATGTCTCATTCCTTACACGTTACAGTTTCCACCCTTCTTCTATACTAATATTATAAAGAGGATAGTTTTGCATTTTTCTATGTTTGTAACGAATAAACTCAAGACTGCGTATATGTATAAAAAATGTCTTGCATTGCATGTGCTGCGAAAATATTAATGACAGAACAAATAAAACGTCTACGATATGAAGGGTCCACTGCAATATTATTCAGTTGGCAAATAATGATCACTGTCCACTTTGTGTTCATCAACTTAATAATCATCAACACATAGCCGGCTCACTACAGATCACGGATCTTCTCTCAGTATGAGAAGGGTTTTGCCATAATCCACCAGACTCTACACGTGCGGTTTGGTAGACTTCACACACCTTTGAGAACATTAAAACACACTAACTAGAACACAGTTAAGGACTACGGTTTAATTTAATGATAATGAAGTCAACATACTTTTGGTCCTGCAAGCCAGTGTTCTTCATAAATAAGTATTTATCTATTCTCGAAAAGGGGCAGGAATATTTGGTGTAATCCCATAGCTCGGTGAACAGCGCTTGGATTTGCGCCTTCTCTGGATACTCGTCGAAGAATGAATGGATCATGTTGTTCTGGCTGTGTGTGAATGCGTTCGTCTCCTCGGAATCCGGGTCTTCTAGCCAACGGGAAAGCGCTGCTATCTGTCGAATGTTGAAACATAATATATATGAAGTTGTCTCGTCGATCTAGTGGTTAGTGTTGTAATCAGGAATTATTAAATGTTAACTACGAACATTATATTCTTCGCCTGACACACTCTTGATCGGATTTTAATAATTATAATATGAACACAGTAACACAGTAAAGTAAAAATCTTTTACATATTTGGATTTCAAAAAAGAGTACAGATATAAAGCAATTTTATGATTAAAATTACTACTTAAGATTGAAAGTATTAGTATCGCTTTCATCTGTTGCCTCTATTCGATCCAATTTTTATACACAACATGCTATATATATAAATATGTAGAACTGTCTGCTTATACACAACCAAATTTCATTTGGTATTCTATAACTATGTATATAATTCAGAATAATCAATCTCCCCTTCACATTTAACACACTGCTTGCTCTAAAATATCTAATACTGCTGTATATACAATAGATTGTCTTGTGACAGGCTTGCATATTGACAAGTGATCAAGGGGGAGTTGATAAAACACTCTACAACCTAAATCTGCTGAATATGGCTCCACAAAGTCTACATAAACTTTGAAAGCTGTAAAGGGAGTAGGTAAAGTTTCTGCAAAGCCAATAGTTTCTAAGTTAAACGCCATTTAAATTTTGCAAGAACAAACAAAGGGATGACAAAAGAAAGTTCAATTTCTTTTTTGATTTAACCAGTGTCTCATAAACTGAAAAAATAAAGACTTAAAATTATTAACGACATCTGTTGTATTATAGTGAAACTATTACGTCTAGTTTGCTACAACATGGTGTAGATGTCGCTGTTACCAAATCAATTAGAGACATCTGTGACACGATTTTGTAACTACTACGAAGTTAATATTCGTACCGACGTAGTTTTGAACACTGTAAATAGATGTCGCAATACATATCCTTAAGAATTACCCGCTTATATAAATTACATAGAGTACCTACTGAAATTTAATTTATAACCTAATTTTATAATGCTGGACATAGGCCTTTCCGAGAGCGCGCCACCACACACGGTCCTCCGCCTTCCTCATCCACCCGCCACCAAAGATCCTTTTCAGGTCGATGGTCCAGCGACCAGGAGGTCGACCTACGCTGCGCTTTATCTATCTATGCGTATATTCAAGTATTATGACCCATTAAAATACAGGCAAAAGAAACAATGCAAAAATATTATGTCAAAAACTTGAAAATAACTAAAGAAGAATGAACACTGTAGAAGAATATACCTTTTAACGAACAAATATTTTATGAAATGACGTGATAAAATTGCAAATTTCCGTTTTAAACCATATTTTTACTTAATCAACTTTCTTCGCAATCGATATTATATTAGCAAATTGATGTGTATAACGTTTGTAATTGAAGCATATCTAATGTCTCATTCCTTACACGTTACAGTTTCCACCCTTCTTCTATACTAATATTATAAAGAGGATAGTTTTGCATTTTTCTATGTTTGTAACGAATAAACTCAAGACTGCGTATATGTATAAAAAATGTCTTTCATTGCATGTGCTGCGAAAATATTAATGACAGAACAAATAAAACGTCTACGATATGAAGGGTCCACTGCAATATTATTCAGTTGGCAAATAATGATCACTGTCCACTTTGTGTTCATCAACTTAATAATCATCAACACATAGCCGGCTCACTACAGAGCACGGATCTCCTCCCAGTATGAGAAGGGTTTTGCCATAGTCCACCAGACTCTACACGTGCGGTTTGGTAGACTTCACACACCTTTGAGAACATTAAAACACACTAACTAGAACACAGTTAAGGACTACGGTTTAATGTAATGATAATGAAGTCAACATACTTTTGGTCCTGCAAGCCAGTGTTCTTCATAAATAAGTATTTATCTATTCTCGAAAAGGGGCAGGAGTATTTGGTGTAATCCCATAGCTCGGTGAACAGCGCTTGGATTTGCGCCTTCTCTGGATACTCGTCGAAGAATGAATGGATCATGTTGTTCTGGCTGTGTGTGAATGCGTTCGTCTCCTCGGAATCCGGGTCTTCTAGCCAACGGGAAAGCGCTGCTATCTGTCGAATGTTGAAACATAATATATATGAAGTTGTCTCGTCGATCTAGTGGTTAGTGTTGTAATCAGGAATTATTAAATGTTAACTATGAACATTATATTCTTCGCCTGACACACTCTTGATCGGATTTTAATAATTATAATATGAATCATGTAACACAGTAAAGTAAAAATCTTTTACATATTTGGATTTCAAAAAAGAGTACAGATATAAAGCAATTTTATGATTAAAATTACTACTTAAGATTGAAAGTATTAGTATCGCTTTCATCTGTTGCCTCTATTCGATCCAATTTTTATACACAACATGCTATATATATAAATATGTAGAACTGTCTGCTTATACACAACCAAAT
This sequence comes from Lasiommata megera, assembly GCA_928268935.1. Classification (NCBI taxonomy): domain Eukaryota; kingdom Metazoa; phylum Arthropoda; class Insecta; order Lepidoptera; family Nymphalidae; genus Lasiommata; species Lasiommata megera. The sequence continues at coordinate 18,491,163 of OV743307.1, read as the reverse complement.
TTCATTTGGTATTCTATAACTATGTATATAATTCAGAATAATCAATCTCCCCTTCACATTTAACACACTGCTTGCTCTAAAATATCTAATACTGCTGTATATACAATAGATTGTCTTGTGACAGGCTTGCATATTGACAAGTGATCAAGGGGGAGTTGATAAAACACTCTACAACCTAAATCTGCTGAATATGGCTCCACAAAGTCTACATAAACTTTGAAAGCTGTAAAGGGAGTAGGTAAAGTTTCTGCAAAGCCAATAGTTTCTAAGTTAAACGCCATTTAAATTTTGCAAGAACAAACAAAGGGATGACAAAAGAAAGTTCAATTTCTTTTTTGATTTAACCAGTGTCTCATAAACTGAAAAAATAAAGACTTAAAATTATTAACGACATCTGTTGTATTATAGTGAAACTATTACGTCTAGTTTGCTACAACATGGTGTAGATGTCGCTGTTACCAAATCAATTAGAGACATCTGTGACACGATTTTGTAACTACTACGAAGTTAATATTCGTACCGACGTAGTTTTGAACACTGTAAATAGATGTCGCAATACATATCCTTAAGAATTACCCGCTTATATAAATTACATAGAGTACCTACTGAAATTTAATTTATAACCTAATTTTATAATGCTGGACATAGGCCTTTCCGAGAGCGCGCCACCACACACGGTCCTCCGCCTTCCTCATCCACCCGCCACCAACGATCCTTTTCAGGTCGATGGTCCAGCGACCAGGAGGTCGACCTACGCTGCGCTTTATCTATCTATGCGTATATTCAAGTATTATGACCCATTAAAATACAGGCAAAAGAAACAATGCAAAAATATTATGTCAAAAACTTGAAAATAACTAAAGAAGAATGAACACTGTAGAAGAATATACCTTTTAACGAACAAATATTTTATGAAATGACGTGATAAAATTGCAAATTTCCGTTTTAAACCATATTTTTACTTAATCAACTTTCTTCGCAATCGATATTATATTAGCAAATTGATGTGTATAACGTTTGTAATTGAAGCATATCTAATGTCTCATTCCTTACACGTTACAGTTTCCACCCTTCTTCTATACTAATATTATAAAGAGGATAGTTTTGCATTTTTCTATGTTTGTAACGAATAAACTCAAGACTGCGTATATGTATAAAAAATGTCTTTCATTGCATGTGCTGCGAAAATATTAATGACAGAACAAATAAAACGTCTACGATATGAAGGGTCCACTGCAATATTATTCAGTTGGCAAATAATGATCACTGTCCACTTTGTGTTCATCAACTTAATAATCATCAACACATAGCCGGCTCACTACAGAGCACGGATCTCCTCCCAGTATGAGAAGGGTTTTGCCATAGTCCACCAGACTCTACACGTGCGGTTTGGTAGACTTCACACACCTTTGAGAACATTAAAACACACTAACTAGAACACAGTTAAGGACTACGGTTTAATGTAATGATAATGAAGTCAACATACTTTTGGTCCTGCAAGCCAGTGTTCTTCATAAATAAGTATTTATCTATTCTCGAAAAGGGGCAGGAGTATTTGGTGTAATCCCATAGCTCGGTGAACAGCGCTTGGATTTGCGCCTTCTCTGGATACTCGTCGAAGAATGAATGGATCATGTTGTTCTGGCTGTGTGTGAATGCGTTCGTCTCCTCGGAATCCGGGTCTTCTAGCCAACGGGAAAGCGCTGCTATCTGTCGAATGTTGAAACATAATATATATGAAGTTGTCTCGTCGATCTAGTGGTTAGTGTTGTAATCAGGAATTATTAAATGTTAACTACGAACATTATATTCTTCGCCTGACACACTCTTGATCGGATTTTAATAATTATAATATGAATCATGTAACACAGTAAAGTAAAAATCTTTTACATATTTGGATTTCAAAAAAGAGTACAGATATAAAGCAATTTTATGATTAAAATTACTACTTAAGATTGAAAGTATTAGTATCGCTTTCATCTGTTGCCTCTATTCGATCCAATTTTTATACAGAATATACTATATATATAAATATGTAGAACTGTCTGCTTATACACAACCAAATTTCATTTGGTATTCTATAACTATGTATATAATTCAGAATAATTAATCTCCCCTTCACATTTAACACACACTGCTTGCTCTAAAATATCTAATACTGCTGTATATACAATAGATTGTCTTGTGACAGGCTTGCATATTGACAAGTGATCAAGGGGGAGTTGATAAAACACTCTACAACCTAAATCTGCTGAATATGGCTCCACAAAGTCTACATAAACTTTGAAAGCTGTAAAGGGAGTAGGTAAAGTTTCTGCAAAGCCAATAGTTTCTAAGTTAAACGCCATTTAAATTTTGCAAGAACAAACAAAGGGATGACAAAAGAAAGTTCAATTTCTTTTTTGATTTAACCAGTGTCTCATAAACTGAAAAAATAAAGACTTAAAATTATTAACGACATCTGTTGTATTATAATGAAACTATTACGTCTAGTTTGCTACAACATGGTGTAGATATCGCTGTTACCAAATCAATTAGAGACATCTGTGACACGATTTTGTAACTACTACGAAGTTAATATTCGTACCGACGTAGTTTTGAACACTGTAAATAGATGTCGCAATACATATCCTTAAGAATAACCCGCTTATATAAATTACATAGAGTACCTACTGAAATTTAATTTATAACCTAATTTTATAATGCTGGACATAGGCCTTTCCGAGAGCGCGCCACCACACACGGTCCTCCGCCTTCCTCATCCACCCGCCACCAACGATCCTTTTCAGGTCGTTGGTCCAGCGACCAGGAGGTCCACCTACGCTGCGCTTTATCTATCTATGCGTATATTCAAGTATTATGACCCATTAAAATACAGGCAAAAGAAACAATGCAAAAATATTATGTCAAAAACTTGAAAATAACTAAAGAAGAATGAACACTGTAGAAGAATATACCTTTTAACGAACAAATATTTTATGAAATGACGTGATAAAATTGCAAATTTCCGTTTTAAACCATATTTTTACTTAATCAACTTTCTTCGCAATCGATATTATATTAGCAAATTGATGTGTATAACGTTTGTAATTGAAGCATATCTAATGTCTCATTCCTTACACGTTACAGTTTCCACCCTTCTTCTATACTAATATTATAAAGAGGATAGTTTTGCATTTTTCTATGTTTGTAACGAATAAACTCAAGACTGCGTATATGTATAAAAAATGTCTTTCATTGCATGTGCTGCGAAAATATTAATGACAGAACAAATAAAACGTCTACGATATGAAGGGTCCACTGCAATATTATTCAGTTGGCAAATAATGATCACTGTCCACTTTGTGTTCATCAACTTAATAATCATCAACACATAGCCGGCTCACTACAGAGCACGGATCTCCTCCCAGTATGAGAAGGGTTTTGCCATAGTCCACCAGACTCTACACGTGCGGTTTGGTAGACTTCACACACCTTTGAGAACATTAAAACACACTAACTAGAACACAGTTAAGGACTACGGTTTAATGTAATGATAATGAAGTCAACATACTTTTGGTCCTGCAAGCCAGTGTTCTTCATAAATAAGTATTTATCTATTCTCGAAAAGGGGCAGGAGTATTTGGTGTAATCCCATAGCTCGGTGAACAGCGCTTGGATTTGCGCCTTCTCTGGATACTCGTCGAAGAATGAATGGATCATGTTGTTCTGGCTGTGCGTGAATGCGTTCGTCTCCTCGGAATCCGGGTCTTCTAGCCAACGGGAAAGCGCTGCTATCTGTCGAATGTTGAAACATAATATATATGAAGTTGTCTCGTCGATCTAGTGGTTAGTGTTGTAATCAGGAATTATTAAATGTTAACTACGAACATTATATTCTTCGCCTGACACACTCTTGATCGGATTTTAATAATTATAATATGAATCATGTAACACAGTAAAGTAAAAATCTTTTACATATTTGGATTTCAAAAAAGAGTACAGATATAAAGCAATTTTATGATTAAAATTACTACTTAAGATTGAAAGTATTAGTATCGCTTTCATCTGTTGCCTCTATTCGATCCAATTTTTATACAGAATATACTATATATATAAATATGTAGAACTGTCTGCTTATACACAACCAAATTTCATTTGGTATTCTATAACTATGTATATAATTCAGAATAATTAATCTCCCCTTCACATTTAACACACACTGCTTGCTCTAAAATATCTAATACTGCTGTATATACAATAGATTGTCTTGTGACAGGCTTGCATATTGACAAGTGATCAAGGGGGAGTTGATAAAACACTCTACAACCTAAATCTGCTGAATATGGCTCCACAAAGTCTACATAAACTTTGAAAGCTGTAAAGGGAGTAGGTAAAGTTTCTGCAAAGCCAATAGTTTCTAAGTTAAACGCCATTAAAATTTTGCAAGAACAAACAAAGGGATGACAAAAGAAAGTTCAATTTCTTTTTTGATTTAACCAGTGTCTCATAAACTGAAAAAATAAAGACTTAAAATTATTAACGACATCTGTTGTATTATAATGAAACTATTACGTCTAGTTTGCTACAACATGGTGTAGATATCGCTGTTACCAAATCAATTAGAGACATCTGTGACACGATTTTGTAACTACTACGAAGTTAATATTCGTACCGACGTAGTTTTGAACACTGTAAATAGATGTCGCAATACATATCCTTAAGAATAACCCGCTTATATAAATTACATAGAGTACCTACTGAAATTTAATTTATAACCTAATTTTATAATGCTGGACATAGGCCTTTCCGAGAGCGCGCCACCACACACGGTCCTCCGCCTTCCTCATCCACCCGCCACCAACGATCCTTTTCAGGTCGTTGGTCCAGCGACCAGGAGGTCCACCTACGCTGCGCTTTATCTATCTATGCGTATATTCAAGTATTATGACCCATTAAAATACAGGCAAAAGAAACAATGCAAAAATATTATGTCAAAAACTTGAAAATAACTAAAGAAGAATGAACACTGTAGAAGAATATACCTTTTAACGAACAAATATTTTATGAAATGACGTGATAAAATTGCAAATTTCCGTTTTAAACCATATTTTTACTCAATCAACTTTCTTCGCAATCGATATTATATTAGCAAATTGATGTGTATAACGTTTGTAATTGAAGCATATCCAATGTCTCATTCCTTACACGTTACAGTTTCCACCCTTCTTCTATACTAATATTATAAAGAGGATAGTTTTGCATTTTTCTATGTTTGTAACGAATAAACTCAAGACTGCGTTTATGTATAAAAAATGTCTTTCATTGCATGTGCTGCGAAAATATTAATGACAGAACAAATAAAACGTCTACGATATGAAGGGTCCACTGCAATATTATTCAGTTGGCAATTAATGATCACTGTCCGATCACTTTGTGTTCATCAACCTAATAATCATCAACACATAGCCGGCTCACTACAGAGCACGGATCTTCTCTCAGTATGAGAAGGGTTTTGCCATAGTCCACCAGACTCTACACGTGCGGTTTGGTAGACTTCACACACCTTTGAGAACATTAAAACACACTAACTAGAACACAGTTAAGGACTACGGTTTAATGTTATGATAATGAAGTCAACATACTTTTGGTCCTGCAAGCCAGTGTTCGTCATAAATAAGTATTTATCTATTCTCGAAAAGGGGCAGGAGTATTTGGTGTAATCCCATAGCTCGGTGAACAGCGCTTGGATTTGCGCCTTCTCTGGATACTCGTCGAAGAATGAATGGATCATGTTGTTCTGGTTGTGTGTGAATGCGTTCGTCTCCTCGGAATCCGGGTCTTCTAGCCAACGGTAAAGCTCTGCTATCTGTCGAATGTTGAAACATAATATATATGAAGTTGTCTCGTCGATCTAGTGGTTAGTGTTGTAATCAGGAATTATTAAATGTTAACTACGAACATTATATTCTTCGCCTGACACACTCTTGATCGGATTTTAATAATTATAATATGAACACAGTAACACAGTAAAGTAAAAATCTTTTACATATTTGGATTTCAAAAGAGTACAGATATAAAGCAATTTTATGATTAAAATTACTACTTAAGATTGAAAGTATTAGTATCGCTTTCATCTGTTGCCTCTATTCGATCCAATTTTTATACACAATATGCTATATATATAAATATGTAGAACTGTCTGCTTATACACAACCACATTTCATTTGGTATTCTATAACTATGTATATAATTCAGAATAATCAATCTCCCCTTCACATTTAACACACTGCTTGCTCTAAAATATCTAATACTGCTGTATATACAATAGATTGTCTTGTGACAGACTTGCATATTGGCAAGTGATCAAGGGGGAGTTGATAAAACACTCTACAACCTAAATCTGCTGAATATGGCTCCACAAAGTCTACATAAACTTTGAAAGCTGTAAAGGGAGTAGGTAAAGTTTCTGCAAAGCCAATAGTTTCTAAGTTAAACGCCATTTAAATTTTGCAAGAACAAACAAAGGGATGACAAAAGAAAGTTCAATTTCTTTTTTGATTTAACCAGTGTCTCATAAACTGAAAAAATAAAGACTTAAAATTATTAACGACATCTGTTGTATTATAATGAAACTATTACGTCTAGTTTGCTACAACATGGTGTAGATGTCGCTGTTACCAAATCAATTAGAGACATCTGTGACACGATTTTGTAACTACTACGAAGTTAATATTCGTACCGACGTAGTTTTGAACACTGTAAATAGATGTCGCAATACATATCCTTAAGAATAACCCGCTTATATAAATTACATAGAGTACCTACTGAAATTTAATTTATAACCTAATTTTATAATGCTGGACATAGGCCTTTCCGAGAGCGCGCCACCACACACGGTCCTCCGCCTTCCTCATCCACCCGCCACCAACGATCCTTTTCAGGTCGTTGGTCCAGCGACCAGGAGGTCCACCTACGCTGCGCTTTATCTATCTATGCGTATATTCAAGTATTATGACCCATTAAAATACAGGCAAAAGAAACAATGCAAAAATATTATGTCAAAAACTTGAAAATAACTAAAGAAGAATGAACACTGTAGAAGAATATACCTTTTAACGAACAAATATTTTATGAAATGACGTGATAAAATTGCAAATTTCCGTTTTAAACCATATTTTTACTCAATCAACTTTCTTCGCAATCGATATTATTATATTAGCAAATTGATGTGTATAACGTTTGTAATTGAAGCATATCCAATGTCTCATTCCTTACACGTTACAGTTTCCACCCTTCTTCTATACTAATATTATAAAGAGGATAGTTTTGCATTTTTCTATGTTTGTAACGAATAAACTCAAGACTGCGTTTATGTATAAAAAATGTCTTTCATTGCATGTGCTGCGAAAATATTAATGACAGAACAAATAAAACGTCTACGATATGAAGGGTCCACTGCAATATTATTCAGTTGGCAATTAATGATCACTGTCCGATCACTTTGTGTTCATCAACCTAATAATCATCAACACATAGCCGGCTCACTACAGAGCACGGATCTTCTCTCAGTATGAGAAGGGTTTTGCCATAGTCCACCAGACTCTACACGTGCGGTTTGGTAGACTTCACACACCTTTGAGAACATTAAAACACACTAACTAGAACACAGTTAAGGACTACGGTTTAATGTTATGATAATGAAGTCAACATACTTTTGGTCCTGCAAGCCAGTGTTCGTCATAAATAAGTATTTATCTATTCTCGAAAAGGGGCAGGAGTATTTGGTGTAATCCCATAGCTCGGTGAACAGCGCTTGGATTTGCGCCTTCTCTGGATACTCGTCGAAGAATGAATGGATCATGTTGTTCTGGTTGTGTGTGAATGCGTTCGTCTCCTCGGAATCCGGGTCTTCTAGCCAACGGTAAAGCTCTGCTATCTGTCGAATGTTGAAACATAATATATATGAAGTTGTCTCGTCGATCTAGTGGTTAGTGTTGTAATCAGGAATTATTAAATGTTAACTACGAACATTATATTCTTCGCCTGACACACTCTTGATCGGATTTTAATAATTATAATATGAACACAGTAACCCAGTAAAGTAAAAATCTTTTACATATTTGGATTTCAAAAGAGTACAGATATAAAGCAATTTTATGATTAAAATTACTACTTAAGATTGAAAGTATTAGTATCGCTTTCATCTGTTGCCTCTATTCGATCCAATTTTTATACACAATATGCTATATATATAAATATGTAGAACTGTCTGCTTATACACAACCAAATTTCATTTGGTATTCTATAACTATGTATATAATTCAGAATAATCAATCTCCCCTTCACATTTAACACACTGCTTGCTCTAAAATATCTAATACTGCTGTATATACAATAGATTGTCTTGTGACAGACTTGCATATTGGCAAGTGATCAAGGGGGAGTTGATAAAACACTCTACAACCTAAATCTGCTGAATATGGCTCCACAAAGTCTACATAAACTTTGAAAGCTGTAAAGGGAGTAGGTAAAGTTTCTGCAAAGCCAATAGTTTCTAAGTTAAACGCCATTTAAATTTTGCAAGAACAAACAAAGGGATGACAAAAGAAAGTTCAATTTCTTTTTTGATTTAACCAGTGTCTCATAAACTGAAAAAATAAAGACTTAAAATTATTAACGACATCTGTTGTATTATAATGAAACTATTACGTCTAGTTTGCTACAACATGGTGTAGATGTCGCTGTTACCAAATCAATTAGAGACATCTGTGACACGATTTTGTAACTACTACGAAGTTAATATTCGTACCGACGTAGTTTTGAACACTGTAAATAGATGTCGCAATACATATCCTTAAGAATAACCCGCTTATATAAATTACATAGAGTACCTACTGAAATTTAATTTATAACCTAATTTTATAATGCTGGACATAGGCCTTTCCGAGAGCGCGCCACCACACACGGTCCTCCGCCTTCCTCATCCACCCGCCACCAACGATCCTTTTCAGGTCGTTGGTCCAGCGACCAGGAGGTCCACCTACGCTGCGCTTTATCTATCTATGCGTATATTCAAGTATTATGACCCATTAAAATACAGGCAAAAGAAACAATGCAAAAATATTATGTCAAAAACTTGAAAATAACTAAAGAAGAATGAACACTGTAGAAGAATATACCTTTTAACGAACAAATATTTTATGAAATGACGTGATAAAATTGCAAATTTCCGTTTTAAACCATATTTTTACTCAATCAACTTTCTTCGCAATCGATATTATATTAGCAAATTGATGTGTATAACGTTTGTAATTGAAGCATATCCAATGTCTCATTCCTTACACGTTACAGTTTCCACCCTTCTTCTATACTAATATTATAAAGAGGATAGTTTTGCATTTTTCTATGTTTGTAACGAATAAACTCAAGACTGCGTTTATGTATAAAAAATGTCTTTCATTGCATGTGCTGCGAAAATATTAATGACAGAACAAATAAAACGTCTACGATATGAAGGGTCCACTGCAATATTATTCAGTTGGCAATTAATGATCACTGTCCGATCACTTTGTGTTCATCAACCTAATAATCATCAACACATAGCCGGCTCACTACAGAGCACGGATCTTCTCTCAGTATGAGAAGGGTTTTGCCATAGTCCACCAGACTCTACACGTGCGGTTTGGTAGACTTCACACACCTTTGAGAACATTAAAACACACTAACTAGAACACAGTTAAGGACTACGGTTTAATGTTATGATAATGAAGTCAACATACTTTTGGTCCTGCAAGCCAGTGTTCGTCATAAATAAGTATTTATCTATTCTCGAAAAGGGGCAGGAGTATTTGGTGTAATCCCATAGCTCGGTGAACAGCGCTTGGATTTGCGCCTTCTCTGGATACTCGTCGAAGAATGAATGGATCATGTTGTTCTGGTTGTGTGTGAATGCGTTCGTCTCCTCGGAATCCGGGTCTTCTAGCCAACGGTAAAGCTCTGCTATCTGTCGAATGTTGAAACATAATATATATGAAGTTGTCTCGTCGATCTAGTGGTTAGTGTTGTAATCAGGAATTATTAAATGTTAACTACGAACATTATATTCTTCGCCTGACACACTCTTGATCGGATTTTAATAATTATAATATGAACACAGTAACACAGTAAAGTAAAAATCTTTTACATATTTGGATTTCAAAAGAGTACAGATATAAAGCAATTTTATGATTAAAATTACTACTTAAGATTGAAAGTATTAGTATCGCTTTCATCTGTTGCCTCTATTCGATCCAATTTTTATACACAATATGCTATATATATAAATATGTAGAACTGTCTGCTTATACACAACCAAATTTCATTTGGTATTCTATAACTATGTATATAATTCAGAATAATCAATCTCCCCTTCACATTTAACACACTGCTTGCTCTAAAATATCTAATACTGCTGTATATACAATAGATTGTTTTGTGACAGACTTGCATATTGGCAAGTGATCAAGGGGGAGTTGATAAAACACTCTACAACCTAAATCTGCTGAATATGGCTCCACAAAGTCTACATAAACTTTGAAAGCTGTAAAGGGAGTAGGTAAAGTTTCTGCAAAGCCAATAGTTTCTAAGTTAAACGCCATTTAAATTTTGCAAGAACAAACAAAGGGATGACAAAAGAAAGTTCAATTTCTTTTTTGATTTAACCAGTGTCTAATAAACTGAAAAAATAAAGACTTAAAATTATTAACGACATCTGTTGTATTATAATGAAACTATTACGTCTAGTTTGCTACAACATGGTGTAGATGTCGCTGTTACCAAATCAATTAGAGACATCTGTGACACGATTTTGTAACTACTACGAAGTTAATATTCGTACCGACGTAGTTATGAACACTGTAAATAGATGTCGCAATACATATCCTTAAGAATAACCCGCTTATATAAATTACATAGAGTACCTACTGAAATTTAATTTATAGCCTAATTTTATAATGCTGGACATAGGCCTTTCCGAGAGCGCGCCACCACACACGGTCCTCCGCCTTCCTCATCCACCCGCCACCAACGATCCTTTTCAGGTCGTTGCTCCAGCGACCAGGAGGTCGACCTACGCTGCGCTTTATCTATCTATGCGTATATTCAAGTATTATGACCCATTAAAATACAGGCAAAAGAAACAATGCAAAAATATTATGTCAAAAACTTGAAAATAACTAAAGAAGAATGAACACTGTAGAAGAAATATACCTTTTAACGAACAAATATTTTATGAAATGACGTGATAAAATTGCAAATTTCCGTTTTAAACCATATTTTTACTTAATCAACTTTCTTCGCAATCGATATTATATTAGCAAATTGATGTGTATAACGTTTGTAATTGAAGCATATCTAATGTCTCATTCCTTACACGTTACAGTTTCCACCCTTCTTCTATACTAATATTATAAATAGGATAGTTTTGCATTTTTCTATGTTTGTAACGAATAAACTCAAGACTGCGTATATGTATAAAAAATGTCTTTCATTGCATGTGCTGCGAAAATATTAATGACAGAACAAATAAAACGTCTACGATATGAAGGGTCCACTGCAATATTATTCAGTTGGCAATTAATGATCACTGTCCGATCACTTTGTGTTCATCAACCTAATAATCATCAACACATAGCCGGCTCACTACAGAGCACGGATCTTCTCTCAGTATGAGAAGGGTTTTGCCATAGTCCACCAGACTCTACACGTGCGGTTTGGTAGACTTCACACACCTTTGAGAACATTAAAACACACTAACTAGAACACAGTTAAGGACTACGGTTTAATGTTATGATAATGAAGTCAACATACTTTTGGTCCTGCAAGCCAGTGTTCGTCATAAATAAGTATTTATCTATTCTCGAAAAGGGGCAGGAGTATTTGGTGTAATCCCATAGCTCGGTGAACAGCGCTTGGATTTGCGCCTTCTCTGGATACTCGTCGAAGAATGAATGGATCATGTTGTTCTGGTTGTGTGTGAATGCGTTCGTCTCCTCGGAATCCGGGTCTTCTAGCCAACGGTAAAGCTCTGCTATCTGTCGAATGTTGAAACATAATATATATGAAGTTGTCTCGTCGATCTAGTGGTTAGTGTTGTAATCAGGAATTATTAAATGTTAACTACGAACATTATATTCTTCGCCTGACACACTCTTGATCGGATTTTAATAATTATAATATGAACACAGTAACACAGTAAAGTAAAAATCTTTTACATATTTGGATTTCAAAAGAGTACAGATATAAAGCAATTTTATGATTAAAATTACTACTTAAGATTGAAAGTATTAGTATCGCTTTCATCTGTTGCCTCTATTCGATCCAATTTTTATACACAATATGCTATATATATAAATATGTAGAACTGTCTGCTTATACACAACCACATTTCATTTGGTATTCTATAACTATGTATATAATTCAGAATAATCAATCTCCCCTTCACATTTAACACACTGCTTGCTCTAAAATATCTAATACTGCTGTATATACAATAGATTGTCTTGTGACAGACTTGCATATTGGCAAGTGATCAAGGGGGAGTTGATAAAACACTCTACAACCTAAATCTGCTGAATATGGCTCCACAAAGTCTACATAAACTTTGAAAGCTGTAAAGGGAGTAGGTAAAGTTTCTGCAAAGCCAATAGTTTCTAAGTTAAACGCCATTTAAATTTTGCAAGAACAAACAAAGGGATGACAAAAGAAAGTTCAATTTCTTTTTTGATTTAACCAGTGTCTCATAAACTGAAAAAATAAAGACTTAAAATTATTAACGACATCTGTTGTATTATAATGAAACTATTACGTCTAGTTTGCTACAACATGGTGTAGATATCGCTGTTACCAAATCAATTAGAGACATCTGTGACACGATTTTGTAACTACTACGAAGTTAATATTCGTACCGACGTAGTTTTGAACACTGTAAATAGATGTCGCAATACATATCCTTAAGAATAACCCGCTTATATAAATTACATAGAGTACCTACTGAAATTTAATTTATAACCTAATTTTATAATGCTGGACATAGGCCTTTCCGAGAGCGCGCCACCACACACGGTCCTCCGCCTTCCTCATCCACCCGCCACCAACGATCCTTTTCAGGTCGTTGGTCCAGCGACCAGGAGGTCCACCTACGCTGCGCTTTATCTATCTATGCGTATATTCAAGTATTATGACCCATTAAAATACAGGCAAAAGAAACAATGCAAAAATATTATGTCAAAAACTTGAAAATAACTAAAGAAGAATGAACACTGTAGAAGAATATACCTTTTAACGAACAAATATTTTATGAAATGACGTGATAAAATTGCAAATTTCCGTTTTAAACCATATTTTTACTCAATCAACTTTCTTCGCAATCGATATTATATTAGCAAATTGATGTGTATAACGTTTGTAATTGAAGCATATCCAATGTCTCATTCCTTACACGTTACAGTTTCCACCCTTCTTCTATACTAATATTATAAAGAGGATAGTTTTGCATTTTTCTATGTTTGTAACGAATAAACTCAAGACTGCGTTTATGTATAAAAAATGTCTTTCATTGCATGTGCTGCGAAAATATTAATGACAGAACAAATAAAACGTCTACGATATGAAGGGTCCACTGCAATATTATTCAGTTGGCAATTAATGATCACTGTCCGATCACTTTGTGTTCATCAACCTAATAATCATCAACACATAGCCGGCTCACTACAGAGCACGGATCTTCTCTCAGTATGAGAAGGGTTTTGCCATAGTCCACCAGACTCTACACGTGCGGTTTGGTAGACTTCACACACCTTTGAGAACATTAAAACACACTAACTAGAACACAGTTAAGGACTACGGTTTAATGTTATGATAATGAAGTCAACATACTTTTGGTCCTGCAAGCCAGTGTTCGTCATAAATAAGTATTTATCTATTCTCGAAAAGGGGCAGGAGTATTTGGTGTAATCCCATAGCTCGGTGAACAGCGCTTGGATTTGCGCCTTCTCTGGATACTCGTCGAAGAATGAATGGATCATGTTGTTCTGGTTGTGTGTGAATGCGTTCGTCTCCTCGGAATCCGGGTCTTCTAGCCAACGGTAAAGCTCTGCTATCTGTCGAATGTTGAAACATAATATATATGAAGTTGTCTCGTCGATCTAGTGGTTAGTGTTGTAATCAGGAATTATTAAATGTTAACTACGAACATTATATTCTTCGCCTGACACACTCTTGATCGGATTTTAATAATTATAATATGAACACAGTAACACAGTAAAGTAAAAATCTTTTACATATTTGGATTTCAAAAGAGTACAGATATAAAGCAATTTTATGATTAAAATTACTACTTAAGATTGAAAGTATTAGTATCGCTTTCATCTGTTGCCTCTATTCGATCCAATTTTTATACACAATATGCTATATATATAAATATGTAGAACTGTCTGCTTATACACAACCAAATTTCATTTGGTATTCTATAACTATGTATATAATTCAGAATAATCAATCTCCCCTTCACATTTAACACACTGCTTGCTCTAAAATATCTAATACTGCTGTATATACAATAGATTGTTTTGTGACAGACTTGCATATTGGCAAGTGATCAAGGGGGAGTTGATAAAACACTCTACAACCTAAATCTGCTGAATATGGCTCCACAAAGTCTACATAAACTTTGAAAGCTGTAAAGGGAGTAGGTAAAGTTTCTGCAAAGCCAATAGTTTCTAAGTTAAACGCCATTTAAATTTTGCAAGAACAAACAAAGGGATGACAAAAGAAAGTTCAATTTCTTTTTTGATTTAACCAGTGTCTAATAAACTGAAAAAATAAAGACTTAAAATTATTAACGACATCTGTTGTATTATAATGAAACTATTACGTCTAGTTTGCTACAACATGGTGTAGATGTCGCTGTTACCAAATCAATTAGAGACATCTGTGACACGATTTTGTAACTACTACGAAGTTAATATTCGTACCGACGTAGTTATGAACACTGTAAATAGATGTCGCAATACATATCCTTAAGAATAACCCGCTTATATAAATTACATAGAGTACCTACTGAAATTTAATTTATAGCCTAATTTTATAATGCTGGACATAGGCCTTTCCGAGAGCGCGCCACCACACACGGTCCTCCGCCTTCCTCATCCACCCGCCACCAACGATCCTTTTCAGGTCGTTGCTCCAGCGACCAGGAGGTCGACCTACGCTGCGCTTTATCTATCTATGCGTATATTCAAGTATTATGACCCATTAAAATACAGGCAAAAGAAACAATGCAAAAATATTATGTCAAAAACTTGAAAATAACTAAAGAAGAATGAACACTGTAGAAGAAATATACCTTTTAACGAACAAATATTTTATGAAATGACGTGATAAAATTGCAAATTTCCGTTTTAAACCATATTTTTACTTAATCAACTTTCTTCGCAATCGATATTATATTAGCAAATTGATGTGTATAACGTTTGTAATTGAAGCATATCTAATGTCTCATTCCTTACACGTTACAGTTTCCACCCTTCTTCTATACTAATATTATAAATAGGATAGTTTTGCATTTTTCTATGTTTGTAACGAATAAACTCAAGACTGCGTATATGTATAAAAAATGTCTTTCATTGCATGTGCTGCGAAAATATTAATGACAGAACAAATAAAACGTCTACGATATGAAGGGTCCACTGCAATATTATTCAGTTGGCAATTAATGATCACTGTCCGATCACTTTGTGTTCATCAACCTAATAATCATCAACACATAGCCGGCTCACTACAGAGCACGGATCTTCTCTCAGTATGAGAAGGGTTTTGCCATAGTCCACCAGACTCTACACGTGCGGTTTGGTAGACTTCACACACCTTTGAGAACATTAAAACACACTAACTAGAACACAGTTAAGGACTACGGTTTAATGTTATGATAATGAAGTCAACATACTTTTGGTCCTGCAAGCCAGTGTTCGTCATAAATAAGTATTTATCTATTCTCGAAAAGGGGCAGGAGTATTTGGTGTAATCCCATAGCTCGGTGAACAGCGCTTGGATTTGCGCCTTCTCTGGATACTCGTCGAAGAATGAATGGATCATGTTGTTCTGGTTGTGTGTGAATGCGTTCGTCTCCTCGGAATCCGGGTCTTCTAGCCAACGGTAAAGCTCTGCTATCTGTCGAATGTTGAAACATAATATATATGAAGTTGTCTCGTCGATCTAGTGGTTAGTGTTGTAATCAGGAATTATTAAATGTTAACTACGAACATTATATTCTTCGCCTGACACACTCTTGATCGGATTTTAATAATTATAATATGAACACAGTAACACAGTAAAGTAAAAATCTTTTACATATTTGGATTTCAAAAGAGTACAGATATAAAGCAATTTTATGATTAAAATTACTACTTAAGATTGAAAGTATTAGTATCGCTTTCATCTGTTGCCTCTATTCGATCCAATTTTTATACACAATATGCTATATATATAAATATGTAGAACTGTCTGCTTATACACAACCAAATTTCATTTGGTATTCTATAACTATGTATATAATTCAGAATAATCAATCTCCCCTTCACATTTAACACACTGCTTGCTCTAAAATATCTAATACTGCTGTATATACAATAGATTGTCTTGTGACAGACTTGCATATTGGCAAGTGATCAAGGGGGAGTTGATAAAACACTCTACAACCTAAATCTGCTGAATATGGCTCCACAAAGTCTACATAAACTTTGAAAGCTGTAAAGGGAGTAGGTAAAGTTTCTGCAAAGCCAATAGTTTCTAAGTTAAACGCCATTTAAATTTTGCAAGAACAAACAAAGGGATGACAAAAGAAAGTTCAATTTCTTTTTTGATTTAACCAGTGTCTCATAAACTGAAAAAATAAAGACTTAAAATTATTAACGACATCTGTTGTATTATAATGAAACTATTACGTCTAGTTTGCTACAACATGGTGTAGATGTCGCTGTTACCAAATCAATTAGAGACATCTGTGACACGATTTTGTAACTACTACGAAGTTAATATTCGTACCGACGTAGTTTTGAACACTGTAAATAGATGTCGCAATACATATCCTTAAGAATAACCCGCTTATATAAATTACATAGAGTACCTACTGAAATTTAATTTATAACCTAATTTTATAATGCTGGACATAGGCCTTTCCGAGAGCGCGCCACCACACACGGTCCTCCGCCTTCCTCATCCACCCGCCACCAACGATCCTTTTCAGGTCGTTGGTCCAGCGACCAGGAGGTCCACCTACGCTGCGCTTTATCTATCTATGCGTATATTCAAGTATTATGACCCATTAAAATACAGGCAAAAGAAACAATGCAAAAATATTATGTCAAAAACTTGAAAATAACTAAAGAAGAATGAACACTGTAGAAGAATATACCTTTTAACGAACAAATATTTTATGAAATGACGTGATAAAATTGCAAATTTCCGTTTTAAACCATATTTTTACTCAATCAACTTTCTTCGCAATCGATATTATATTAGCAAATTGATGTGTATAACGTTTGTAATTGAAGCATATCCAATGTCTCATTCCTTACACGTTACAGTTTCCACCCTTCTTCTATACTAATATTATAAAGAGGATAGTTTTGCATTTTTCTATGTTTGTAACGAATAAACTCAAGACTGCGTTTATGTATAAAAAATGTCTTTCATTGCATGTGCTGCGAAAATATTAATGACAGAACAAATAAAACGTCTACGATATGAAGGGTCCACTGCAATAAATTATTCAGTTGGCAATTAATGATCACTGTCCGATCACTTTGTGTTCATCAACCTAATAATCATCAACACATAGCCGGCTCACTACAGAGCACGGATCTTCTCTCAGTATGAGAAGGGTTTTGCCATAGTCCACCAGACTCTACACGTGCGGTTTGGTAGACTTCACACACCTTTGAGAACATTAAAACACACTAACTAGAACACAGTTAAGGACTACGGTTTAATGTTATGATAATGAAGTCAACATACTTTTGGTCCTGCAAGCCAGTGTTCGTCATAAATAAGTATTTATCTATTCTCGAAAAGGGGCAGGAGTATTTGGTGTAATCCCATAGCTCGGTGAACAGCGCTTGGATTTGCGCCTTCTCTGGATACTCGTCGAAGAATGAATGGATCATGTTGTTCTGGTTGTGTGTGAATGCGTTCGTCTCCTCGGAATCCGGGTCTTCTAGCCAACGGTAAAGCTCTGCTATCTGTCGAATGTTGAAACATAATATATATGAAGTTGTCTCGTCGATCTAGTGGTTAGTGTTGTAATCAGGAATTATTAAATGTTAACTACGAACATTATATTCTTCGCCTGACACACTCTTGATCGGATTTTAATAATTATAATATGAACACAGTAACACAGTAAAGTAAAAATCTTTTACATATTTGGATTTCAAAAGAGTACAGATATAAAGCAATTTTATGATTAAAATTACTACTTAAGATTGAAAGTATTAGTATCGCTTTCATCTGTTGCCTCTATTCGATCCAATTTTTATACACAATATGCTATATATATAAATATGTAGAACTGTCTGCTTATACACAACCAAATTTCATTTGGTATTCTATAACTATGTATATAATTCAGAATAATCAATCTCCCCTTCACATTTAACACACTGCTTGCTCTAAAATATCTAATACTGCTGTATATACAATAGATTGTTTTGTGACAGACTTGCATATTGGCAAGTGATCAAGGGGGAGTTGATAAAACACTCTACAACCTAAATCTGCTGAATATGGCTCCACAAAGTCTACATAAACTTTGAAAGCTGTAAAGGGAGTAGGTAAAGTTTCTGCAAAGCCAATAGTTTCTAAGTTAAACGCCATTTAAATTTTGCAAGAACAAACAAAGGGATGACAAAAGAAAGTTCAATTTCTTTTTTGATTTAACCAGTGTCTCATAAACTGAAAAAATAAAGACTTAAAATTATTAACGACATCTGTTGTATTATAATGAAACTATTACGTCTAGTTTGCTACAACATGGTGTAGATGTCGCTGTTACCAAATCAATTAGAGACATCTGTGACACGATTTTGTAACTACTACGAAGTTAATATTCGTACCGACGTAGTTATGAACACTGTAAATAGATGTCGCAATACATATCCTTAAGAATAACCCGCTTATATAAATTACATAGAGTACCTACTGAAATTTAATTTATAGCCTAATTTTATAATGCTGGACATAGGCCTTTCCGAGAGCGCGCCACCACACACGGTCCTCCGCCTTCCTCATCCACCCGCCACCAACGATCCTTTTCAGGTCGTTGCTCCAGCGACCAGGAGGTCGACCTACGCTGCGCTTTATCTATCTATGCGTATATTCAAGTATTATGACCCATTAAAATACAGGCAAAAGAAACAATGCAAAAATATTATGTCAAAAACTTGAAAATAACTAAAGAAGAATGAACACTGTAGAAGAAATATACCTTTTAACGAACAAATATTTTATGAAATGACGTGATAAAATTGCAAATTTCCGTTTTAAACCATATTTTTACTTAATCAACTTTCTTCGCAATCGATATTATATTAGCAAATTGATGTGTATAACGTTTGTAATTGAAGCATATCTAATGTCTCATTCCTTACACGTTACAGTTTCCACCCTTCTTCTATACTAATATTATAAATAGGATAGTTTTGCATTTTTCTATGTTTGTAACGAATAAACTCAAGACTGCGTATATGTATAAAAAATGTCTTTCATTGCATGTGCTGCGAAAATATTAATGACAGAACAAATAAAACGTCTACGATATGAAGGGTCCACTGCAATATTATTCAGTTGGCAATTAATGATCACTGTCCGATCACTTTGTGTTCATCAACCTAATAATCATCAACACATAGCCGGCTCACTACAGAGCACGGATCTTCTCTCAGTATGAGAAGGGTTTTGCCATAGTCCACCAGACTCTACACGTGCGGTTTGGTAGACTTCACACACCTTTGAGAACATTAAAACACACTAACTAGAACACAGTTAAGGACTACGGTTTAATGTTATGATAATGAAGTCAACATACTTTTGGTCCTGCAAGCCAGTGTTCGTCATAAATAAGTATTTATCTATTCTCGAAAAGGGGCAGGAGTATTTGGTGTAATCCCATAGCTCGGTGAACAGCGCTTGGATTTGCGCCTTCTCTGGATACTCGTCGAAGAATGAATGGATCATGTTGTTCTGGTTGTGTGTGAATGCGTTCGTCTCCTCGGAATCCGGGTCTTCTAGCCAACGGTAAAGCTCTGCTATCTGTCGAATGTTGAAACATAATATATATGAAGTTGTCTCGTCGATCTAGTGGTTAGTGTTGTAATCAGGAATTATTAAATGTTAACTACGAACATTATATTCTTCGCCTGACACACTCTTGATCGGATTTTAATAATTATAATATGAACACAGTAACACAGTAAAGTAAAAATCTTTTACATATTTGGATTTCAAAAGAGTACAGATATAAAGCAATTTTATGATTAAAATTACTACTTAAGATTGAAAGTATTAGTATCGCTTTCATCTGTTGCCTCTATTCGATCCAATTTTTATACACAATATGCTATATATATAAATATGTAGAACTGTCTGCTTATACACAACCAAATTTCATTTGGTATTCTATAACTATGTATATAATTCAGAATAATCAATCTCCCCTTCACATTTAACACACTGCTTGCTCTAAAATATCTAATACTGCTGTATATACAATAGATTGTCTTGTGACAGACTTGCATATTGGCAAGTGATCAAGGGGGAGTTGATAAAACACTCTACAACCTAAATCTGCTGAATATGGCTCCACAAAGTCTACATAAACTTTGAAAGCTGTAAAGGGAGTAGGTAAAGTTTCTGCAAAGCCAATAGTTTCTAAGTTAAACGCCATTTAAATTTTGCAAGAACAAACAAAGGGATGACAAAAGAAAGTTCAATTTCTTTTTTGATTTAACCAGTGTCTCATAAACTGAAAAAATAAAGACTTAAAATTATTAACGACATCTGTTGTATTATAATGAAACTATTACGTCTAGTTTGCTACAACATGGTGTAGATGTCGCTGTTACCAAATCAATTAGAGACATCTGTGACACGATTTTGTAACTACTACGAAGTTAATATTCGTACCGACGTAGTTTTGAACACTGTAAATAGATGTCGCAATACATATCCTTAAGAATAACCCGCTTATATAAATTACATAGAGTACCTACTGAAATTTAATTTATAACCTAATTTTATAATGCTGGACATAGGCCTTTCCGAGAGCGCGCCACCACACACGGTCCTCCGCCTTCCTCATCCACCCGCCACCAACGATCCTTTTCAGGTCGTTGGTCCAGCGACCAGGAGGTCCACCTACGCTGCGCTTTATCTATCTATGCGTATATTCAAGTATTATGACCCATTAAAATACAGGCAAAAGAAACAATGCAAAAATATTATGTCAAAAACTTGAAAATAACTAAAGAAGAATGAACACTGTAGAAGAATATACCTTTTAACGAACAAATATTTTATGAAATGACGTGATAAAATTGCAAATTTCCGTTTTAAACCATATTTTTACTCAATCAACTTTCTTCGCAATCGATATTATATTAGCAAATTGATGTGTATAACGTTTGTAATTGAAGCATATCCAATGTCTCATTCCTTACACGTTACAGTTTCCACCCTTCTTCTATACTAATATTATAAAGAGGATAGTTTTGCATTTTTCTATGTTTGTAACGAATAAACTCAAGACTGCGTTTATGTATAAAAAATGTCTTTCATTGCATGTGCTGCGAAAATATTAATGACAGAACAAATAAAACGTCTACGATATGAAGGGTCCACTGCAATAAATTATTCAGTTGGCAATTAATGATCACTGTCCGATCACTTTGTGTTCATCAACCTAATAATCATCAACACATAGCCGGCTCACTACAGAGCACGGATCTTCTCTCAGTATGAGAAGGGTTTTGCCATAGTCCACCAGACTCTACACGTGCGGTTTGGTAGACTTCACACACCTTTGAGAACATTAAAACACACTAACTAGAACACAGTTAAGGACTACGGTTTAATGTTATGATAATGAAGTCAACATACTTTTGGTCCTGCAAGCCAGTGTTCGTCATAAATAAGTATTTATCTATTCTCGAAAAGGGGCAGGAGTATTTGGTGTAATCCCATAGCTCGGTGAACAGCGCTTGGATTTGCGCCTTCTCTGGATACTCGTCGAAGAATGAATGGATCATGTTGTTCTGGTTGTGTGTGAATGCGTTCGTCTCCTCGGAATCCGGGTCTTCTAGCCAACGGTAAAGCTCTGCTATCTGTCGAATGTTGAAACATAATATATATGAAGTTGTCTCGTCGATCTAGTGGTTAGTGTTGTAATCAGGAATTATTAAATGTTAACTACGAACATTATATTCTTCGCCTGACACACTCTTGATCGGATTTTAATAATTATAATATGAACACAGTAACACAGTAAAGTAAAAATCTTTTACATATTTGGATTTCAAAAGAGTACAGATATAAAGCAATTTTATGATTAAAATTACTACTTAAGATTGAAAGTATTAGTATCGCTTTCATCTGTTGCCTCTATTCGATCCAATTTTTATACACAATATGCTATATATATAAATATGTAGAACTGTCTGCTTATACACAACCAAATTTCATTTGGTATTCTATAACTATGTATATAATTCAGAATAATCAATCTCCCCTTCACATTTAACACACTGCTTGCTCTAAAATATCTAATACTGCTGTATATACAATAGATTGTTTTGTGACAGACTTGCATATTGGCAAGTGATCAAGGGGGAGTTGATAAAACACTCTACAACCTAAATCTGCTGAATATGGCTCCACAAAGTCTACATAAACTTTGAAAGCTGTAAAGGGAGTAGGTAAAGTTTCTGCAAAGCCAATAGTTTCTAAGTTAAACGCCATTTAAATTTTGCAAGAACAAACAAAGGGATGACAAAAGAAAGTTCAATTTCTTTTTTGATTTAACCAGTGTCTAATAAACTGAAAAAATAAAGACTTAAAATTATTAACGACATCTGTTCGTTCTGACATAGTTTCATTATAATACAACAGTATTATAATGAAACTATTACGTCTAGTTTGCTACAACATGGTGTAGATGTCGCTGTTACCAAATCAATTAGAGACATCTGTGACACGATTTTGTAACTACTACGAAGTTAATATTCGTACCGACGTAGTTATGAACACTGTAAATAGATGTCGCAATACATATCCTTAAGAATAACCCGCTTATATAAATTACATAGAGTACCTACTGAAATTTAATTTATAGCCTAATTTTATAATGCTGGACATAGGCCTTTCCGAGAGCGCGCCACCACACACGGTCCTCCGCCTTCCTCATCCACCCGCCACCAACGATCCTTTTCAGGTCGTTGCTCCAGCGACCAGGAGGTCGACCTACGCTGCGCTTTATCTATCTATGCGTATATTCAAGTATTATGACCCATTAAAATACAGGCAAAAGAAACAATGCAAAAATATTATGTCAAAAACTTGAAAATAACTAAAGAAGAATGAACACTGTAGAAGAAATATACCTTTTAACGAACAAATATTTTATGAAATGACGTGATAAAATTGCAAATTTCCGTTTTAAACCATATTTTTACTTAATCAACTTTCTTCGCAATCGATATTATATTAGCAAATTGATGTGTATAACGTTTGTAATTGAAGCATATCTAATGTCTCATTCCTTACACGTTACAGTTTCCACCCTTCTTCTATACTAATATTATAAATAGGATAGTTTTGCATTTTTCTATGTTTGTAACGAATAAACTCAAGACTGCGTATATGTATAAAAAATGTCTTTCATTGCATGTGCTGCGAAAATATTAATGACAGAACAAATAAAACGTCTACGATATGAAGGGTCCACTGCAATATTATTCAGTTGGCAATTAATGATCACTGTCCGATCACTTTGTGTTCATCAACCTAATAATCATCAACACATAGCCGGCTCACTACAGAGCACGGATCTTCTCTCAGTATGAGAAGGGTTTTGCCATAGTCCACCAGACTCTACACGTGCGGTTTGGTAGACTTCACACACCTTTGAGAACATTAAAACACACTAACTAGAACACAGTTAAGGACTACGGTTTAATGTTATGATAATGAAGTCAACATACTTTTGGTCCTGCAAGCCAGTGTTCGTCATAAATAAGTATTTATCTATTCTCGAAAAGGGGCAGGAGTATTTGGTGTAATCCCATAGCTCGGTGAACAGCGCTTGGATTTGCGCCTTCTCTGGATACTCGTCGAAGAATGAATGGATCATGTTGTTCTGGTTGTGTGTGAATGCGTTCGTCTCCTCGGAATCCGGGTCTTCTAGCCAACGGTAAAGCTCTGCTATCTGTCGAATGTTGAAACATAATATATATGAAGTTGTCTCGTCGATCTAGTGGTTAGTGTTGTAATCAGGAATTATTAAATGTTAACTACGAACATTATATTCTTCGCCTGACACACTCTTGATCGGATTTTAATAATTATAATATGAACACAGTAACACAGTAAAGTAAAAATCTTTTACATATTTGGATTTCAAAAGAGTACAGATATAAAGCAATTTTATGATTAAAATTACTACTTAAGATTGAAAGTATTAGTATCGCTTTCATCTGTTGCCTCTATTCGATCCAATTTTTATACACAATATGCTATATATATAAATATGTAGAACTGTCTGCTTATACACAACCAAATTTCATTTGGTATTCTATAACTATGTATATAATTCAGAATAATCAATCTCCCCTTCACATTTAACACACTGCTTGCTCTAAAATATCTAATACTGCTGTATATACAATAGATTGTCTTGTGACAGACTTGCATATTGGCAAGTGATCAAGGGGGAGTTGATAAAACACTCTACAACCTAAATCTGCTGAATATGGCTCCACAAAGTCTACATAAACTTTGAAAGCTGTAAAGGGAGTAGGTAAAGTTTCTGCAAAGCCAATAGTTTCTAAGTTAAACGCCATTTAAATTTTGCAAGAACAAACAAAGGGATGACAAAAGAAAGTTCAATTTCTTTTTTGATTTAACCAGTGTCTCATAAACTGAAAAAATAAAGACTTAAAATTATTAACGACATCTGTTGTATTATAATGAAACTATTACGTCTAGTTTGCTACAACATGGTGTAGATGTCGCTGTTACCAAATCAATTAGAGACATCTGTGACACGATTTTGTAACTACTACGAAGTTAATATTCGTACCGACGTAGTTTTGAACACTGTAAATAGATGTCGCAATACATATCCTTAAGAATAACCCGCTTATATAAATTACATAGAGTACCTACTGAAATTTAATTTATAACCTAATTTTATAATGCTGGACATAGGCCTTTCCGAGAGCGCGCCACCACACACGGTCCTCCGCCTTCCTCATCCACCCGCCACCAACGATCCTTTTCAGGTCGTTGGTCCAGCGACCAGGAGGTCCACCTACGCTGCGCTTTATCTATCTATGCGTATATTCAAGTATTATGACCCATTAAAATACAGGCAAAAGAAACAATGCAAAAATATTATGTCAAAAACTTGAAAATAACTAAAGAAGAATGAACACTGTAGAAGAATATACCTTTTAACGAACAAATATTTTATGAAATGACGTGATAAAATTGCAAATTTCCGTTTTAAACCATATTTTTACTCAATCAACTTTCTTCGCAATCGATATTATATTAGCAAATTGATGTGTATAACGTTTGTAATTGAAGCATATCCAATGTCTCATTCCTTACACGTTACAGTTTCCACCCTTCTTCTATACTAATATTATAAAGAGGATAGTTTTGCATTTTTCTATGTTTGTAACGAATAAACTCAAGACTGCGTTTATGTATAAAAAATGTCTTTCATTGCATGTGCTGCGAAAATATTAATGACAGAACAAATAAAACGTCTACGATATGAAGGGTCCACTGCAATATTATTCAGTTGGCAATTAATGATCACTGTCCGATCACTTTGTGTTCATCAACCTAATAATCATCAACACATAGCCGGCTCACTACAGAGCACGGATCTTCTCTCAGTATGAGAAGGGTTTTGCCATAGTCCACCAGACTCTACACGTGCGGTTTGGTAGACTTCACACACCTTTGAGAACATTAAAACACACTAACTAGAACACAGTTAAGGACTACGGTTTAATGTTATGATAATGAAGTCAACATACTTTTGGTCCTGCAAGCCAGTGTTCGTCATAAATAAGTATTTATCTATTCTCGAAAAGGGGCAGGAGTATTTGGTGTAATCCCATAGCTCGGTGAACAGCGCTTGGATTTGCGCCTTCTCTGGATACTCGTCGAAGAATGAATGGATCATGTTGTTCTGGTTGTGTGTGAATGCGTTCGTCTCCTCGGAATCCGGGTCTTCTAGCCAACGGTAAAGCTCTGCTATCTGTCGAATGTTGAAACATAATATATATGAAGTTGTCTCGTCGATCTAGTGGTTAGTGTTGTAATCAGGAATTATTAAATGTTAACTACGAACATTATATTCTTCGCCTGACACACTCTTGATCGGATTTTAATAATTATAATATGAACACAGTAACACAGTAAAGTAAAAATCTTTTACATATTTGGATTTCAAAAGAGTACAGATATAAAGCAATTTTATGATTAAAATTACTACTTAAGATTGAAAGTATTAGTATCGCTTTCATCTGTTGCCTCTATTCGATCCAATTTTTATACACAATATGCTATATATATAAATATGTAGAACTGTCTGCTTATACACAACCAAATTTCATTTGGTATTCTATAACTATGTATATAATTCAGAATAATCAATCTCCCCTTCACATTTAACACACTGCTTGCTCTAAAATATCTAATACTGCTGTATATACAATAGATTGTTTTGTGACAGACTTGCATATTGGCAAGTGATCAAGGGGGAGTTGATAAAACACTCTACAACCTAAATCTGCTGAATATGGCTCCACAAAGTCTACATAAACTTTGAAAGCTGTAAAGGGAGTAGGTAAAGTTTCTGCAAAGCCAATAGTTTCTAAGTTAAACGCCATTTAAATTTTGCAAGAACAAACAAAGGGATGACAAAAGAAAGTTCAATTTCTTTTTTGATTTAACCAGTGTCTAATAAACTGAAAAAATAAAGACTTAAAATTATTAACGACATCTGTTCGTTCTGACATAGTTTCATTATAATACAACAGTATTATAATGAAACTATTACGTCTAGTTTGCTACAACATGGTGTAGATGTCGCTGTTACCAAATCAATTAGAGACATCTGTGACACGATTTTGTAACTACTACGAAGTTAATATTCGTACCGACGTAGTTATGAACACTGTAAATAGATGTCGCAATACATATCCTTAAGAATAACCCGCTTATATAAATTACATAGAGTACCTACTGAAATTTAATTTATAGCCTAATTTTATAATGCTGGACATAGGCCTTTCCGAGAGCGCGCCACCACACACGGTCCTCCGCCTTCCTCATCCACCCGCCACCAACGATCCTTTTCAGGTCGTTGCTCCAGCGACCAGGAGGTCGACCTACGCTGCGCTTTATCTATCTATGCGTATATTCAAGTATTATGACCCATTAAAATACAGGCAAAAGAAACAATGCAAAAATATTATGTCAAAAACTTGAAAATAACTAAAGAAGAATGAACACTGTAGAAGAAATATACCTTTTAACGAACAAATATTTTATGAAATGACGTGATAAAATTGCAAATTTCCGTTTTAAACCATATTTTTACTTAATCAACTTTCTTCGCAATCGATATTATATTAGCAAATTGATGTGTATAACGTTTGTAATTGAAGCATATCTAATGTCTCATTCCTTACACGTTACAGTTTCCACCCTTCTTCTATACTAATATTATAAATAGGATAGTTTTGCATTTTTCTATGTTTGTAACGAATAAACTCAAGACTGCGTATATGTATAAAAAATGTCTTTCATTGCATGTGCTGCGAAAATATTAATGACAGAACAAATAAAACGTCTACGATATGAAGGGTCCACTGCAATATTATTCAGTTGGCAATTAATGATCACTGTCCGATCACTTTGTGTTCATCAACCTAATAATCATCAACACATAGCCGGCTCACTACAGAGCACGGATCTTCTCTCAGTATGAGAAGGGTTTTGCCATAGTCCACCAGACTCTACACGTGCGGTTTGGTAGACTTCACACACCTTTGAGAACATTAAAACACACTAACTAGAACACAGTTAAGGACTACGGTTTAATGTTATGATAATGAAGTCAACATACTTTTGGTCCTGCAAGCCAGTGTTCGTCATAAATAAGTATTTATCTATTCTCGAAAAGGGGCAGGAGTATTTGGTGTAATCCCATAGCTCGGTGAACAGCGCTTGGATTTGCGCCTTCTCTGGATACTCGTCGAAGAATGAATGGATCATGTTGTTCTGGTTGTGTGTGAATGCGTTCGTCTCCTCGGAATCCGGGTCTTCTAGCCAACGGTAAAGCTCTGCTATCTGTCGAATGTTGAAACATAATATATATGAAGTTGTCTCGTCGATCTAGTGGTTAGTGTTGTAATCAGGAATTATTAAATGTTAACTACGAACATTATATTCTTCGCCTGACACACTCTTGATCGGATTTTAATAATTATAATATGAACACAGTAACACAGTAAAGTAAAAATCTTTTACATATTTGGATTTCAAAAGAGTACAGATATAAAGCAATTTTATGATTAAAATTACTACTTAAGATTGAAAGTATTAGTATCGCTTTCATCTGTTGCCTCTATTCGATCCAATTTTTATACACAATATGCTATATATATAAATATGTAGAACTGTCTGCTTATACACAACCAAATTTCATTTGGTATTCTATAACTATGTATATAATTCAGAATAATCAATCTCCCCTTCACATTTAACACACTGCTTGCTCTAAAATATCTAATACTGCTGTATATACAATAGATTGTCTTGTGACAGACTTGCATATTGGCAAGTGATCAAGGGGGAGTTGATAAAACACTCTACAACCTAAATCTGCTGAATATGGCTCCACAAAGTCTACATAAACTTTGAAAGCTGTAAAGGGAGTAGGTAAAGTTTCTGCAAAGCCAATAGTTTCTAAGTTAAACGCCATTTAAATTTTGCAAGAACAAACAAAGGGATGACAAAAGAAAGTTCAATTTCTTTTTTGATTTAACCAGTGTCTCATAAACTGAAAAAATAAAGACTTAAAATTATTAACGACATCTGTTGTATTATAATGAAACTATTACGTCTAGTTTGCTACAACATGGTGTAGATGTCGCTGTTACCAAATCAATTAGAGACATCTGTGACACGATTTTGTAACTACTACGAAGTTAATATTCGTACCGACGTAGTTTTGAACACTGTAAATAGATGTCGCAATACATATCCTTAAGAATAACCCGCTTATATAAATTACATTACCTACTGAAATTTAATTTATAACCTAATTTTATAATGCTGGACATAGGCCTTTCCGAGAGCGCGCCACCACACACGGTCCTCCGCCTTCCTCATCCACCCGCCACCAACGATCCTTTTCAGGTCGTTGGTCCAGCGACCAGGAGGTCCACCTACGCTGCGCTTTATCTATCTATGCGTATATTCAAGTATTATGACCCATTAAAATACAGGCAAAAGAAACAATGCAAAAATATTATGTCAAAAACTTGAAAATAACTAAAGAAGAATGAACACTGTAGAAGAATATACCTTTTAACGAACAAATATTTTATGAAATGACGTGATAAAATTGCAAATTTCCGTTTTAAACCATATTTTTACTCAATCAACTTTCTTCGCAATCGATATTATATTAGCAAATTGATGTGTATAACGTTTGTAATTGAAGCATATCCAATGTCTCATTCCTTACACGTTACAGTTTCCACCCTTCTTCTATACTAATATTATAAAGAGGATAGTTTTGCATTTTTCTATGTTTGTAACGAATAAACTCAAGACTGCGTTTATGTATAAAAAATGTCTTTCATTGCATGTGCTGCGAAAATATTAATGACAGAACAAATAAAACGTCTACGATATGAAGGGTCCACTGCAATATTATTCAGTTGGCAATTAATGATCACTGTCCGATCACTTTGTGTTCATCAACCTAATAATCATCAACACATAGCCGGCTCACTACAGAGCACGGATCTTCTCTCAGTATGAGAAGGGTTTTGCCATAGTCCACCAGACTCTACACGTGCGGTTTGGTAGACTTCACACACCTTTGAGAACATTAAAACACACTAACTAGAACACAGTTAAGGACTACGGTTTAATGTTATGATAATGAAGTCAACATACTTTTGGTCCTGCAAGCCAGTGTTCGTCATAAATAAGTATTTATCTATTCTCGAAAAGGGGCAGGAGTATTTGGTGTAATCCCATAGCTCGGTGAACAGCGCTTGGATTTGCGCCTTCTCTGGATACTCGTCGAAGAATGAATGGATCATGTTGTTCTGGTTGTGTGTGAATGCGTTCGTCTCCTCGGAATCCGGGTCTTCTAGCCAACGGTAAAGCTCTGCTATCTGTCGAATGTTGAAACATAATATATATGAAGTTGTCTCGTCGATCTAGTGGTTAGTGTTGTAATCAGGAATTATTAAATGTTAACTACGAACATTATATTCTTCGCCTGACACACTCTTGATCGGATTTTAATAATTATAATATGAACACAGTAACACAGTAAAGTAAAAATCTTTTACATATTTGGATTTCAAAAGAGTACAGATATAAAGCAATTTTATGATTAAAATTACTACTTAAGATTGAAAGTATTAGTATCGCTTTCATCTGTTGCCTCTATTCGATCCAATTTTTATACACAATATGCTATATATATAAATATGTAGAACTGTCTGCTTATACACAACCAAATTTCATTTGGTATTCTATAACTATGTATATAATTCAGAATAATCAATCTCCCCTTCACATTTAACACACTGCTTGCTCTAAAATATCTAATACTGCTGTATATACAATAGATTGTTTTGTGACAGACTTGCATATTGGCAAGTGATCAAGGGGGAGTTGATAAAACACTCTACAACCTAAATCTGCTGAATATGGCTCCACAAAGTCTACATAAACTTTGAAAGCTGTAAAGGGAGTAGGTAAAGTTTCTGCAAAGCCAATAGTTTCTAAGTTAAACGCCATTTAAATTTTGCAAGAACAAACAAAGGGATGACAAAAGAAAGTTCAATTTCTTTTTTGATTTAACCAGTGTCTCATAAACTGAAAAAATAAAGACTTAAAATTATTAACGACATCTGTTGTATTATAATGAAACTATTACGTCTAGTTTGCTACAACATGGTGTAGATGTCGCTGTTACCAAATCAATTAGAGACATCTGTGACACGATTTTGTAACTACTACGAAGTTAATATTCGTACCGACGTAGTTTTGAACACTGTAAATAGATGTCGCAATACATATCCTTAAGAATAACCCGCTTATATAAATTACATAGAGTACCTACTGAAATTTAATTTATAACCTAATTTTATAATGCTGGACATAGGCCTTTCCGAGAGCGCGCCACCACACACGGTCCTCCGCCTTCCTCATCCACCCGCCACCAACGATCCTTTTCAGGTCGTTGGTCCAGCGACCAGGAGGTCCACCTACGCTGCGCTTTATCTATCTATGCGTATATTCAAGTATTATGACCCATTAAAATACAGGCAAAAGAAACAATGCAAAAATATTATGTCAAAAACTTGAAAATAACTAAAGAAGAATGAACACTGTAGAAGAATATACCTTTTAACGAACAAATATTTTATGAAATGACGTGATAAAATTGCAAATTTCCGTTTTAAACCATATTTTTACTCAATCAACTTTCTTCGCAATCGATATTATATTAGCAAATTGATGTGTATAACGTTTGTAATTGAAGCATATCCAATGTCTCATTCCTTACACGTTACAGTTTCCACCCTTCTTCTATACTAATATTATAAAGAGGATAGTTTTGCATTTTTCTATGTTTGTAACGAATAAACTCAAGACTGCGTTTATGTATAAAAAATGTCTTTCATTGCATGTGCTGCGAAAATATTAATGACAGAACAAATAAAACGTCTACGATATGAAGGGTCCACTGCAATATTATTCAGTTGGCAATTAATGATCACTGTCCGATCACTTTGTGTTCATCAACCTAATAATCATCAACACATAGCCGGCTCACTACAGAGCACGGATCTTCTCTCAGTATGAGAAGGGTTTTGCCATAGTCCACCAGACTCTACACGTGCGATTTGGTAGACTTCACACACCTTTGAGAACATTAAAACACACTAACTAGAACACAGTTAAGGACTACGGTTTAATGTTATGATAATGAAGTCAACATACTTTTGGTCCTGCAAGCCAGTGTTCGTCATAAATAAGTATTTATCTATTCTCGAAAAGGGGCAGGAGTATTTGGTGTAATCCCATAGCTCGGTGAACAGCGCTTGGATTTGCGCCTTCTCTGGATACTCGTCGAAGAATGAATGGATCATGTTGTTCTGGCTGTGTGTGAATGCGTTCGTCTCCTCGGAATCCGGGTCTTCTAGCCAACGGGAAAGCGCTGCTATCTGTCGAATGTTGAAACATAATATATATGAAGTTGTCTCGTCGATCTAGTGGTTAGTGTTGTAATCAGGAATTATTAAATGTTAACTACGAACATTATATTCTTCGCCTGACACACTCTTGATCGGATTTTAATAATTATAATATGAACACAGTAACACAGTAAAGTAAAAATCTTTTACATATTTGGATTCCAAAAGAGTACAGATATAAAGCAATTTTATGATTAAAATTACTACTTAAGATTGAAAGTATTAGTATCGCTTTCATCTGTTGCCTCTATTCGATCCAATTTTTATACACAATATGCTATATATATAAATATGTAGAACTGTCTGCTTATACACAACCAAATTTCATTTGGTATTCTATAACTATGTATATAATTCAGAATAATCAATCTCCCCTTCACATTTAACACACTGCTTGCTCTAAAATATCTAATACTGCTGTATATACAATAGATTGTCTTGTGACAGACTTGCATATTGGCAAGTGATCAAGGGGGAGTTGATAAAACACTCTACAACCTAAATCTGCTGAATATGGCTCCACAAAGTCTACATAAACTTTGAAAGCTGTAAAGGGAGTAGGTAAAGTTTCTGCAAAGCCAATAGTTTCTAAGTTAAACGCCATTTAAATTTTGCAAGAACAAACAAAGGGATGACAAAAGAAAGTTCAATTTCTTTTTTGATTTAACCAGTGTCTCATAAACTGAAAAAATAAAGACTTTAAAATTATTAACGACATCTGTTGTATTATAATGAAACTATTACGTCTAGTTTGCTACAACATGGTGTAGATGTCGCTGTTACCAAATCAATTAGAGACATCTGTGACACGATTTTGTAACTACTACGAAGTTAATATTCGTACCGACGTAGTTTTGAACACTGTAAATAGATGTCGCAATACATATCCTTAAGAATAACCCGCTTATATAAATTACATAGAGTACCTACTGAAATTTAATTTATAACCTAATTTTATAATGCTGGACATAGGCCTTTCCGAGAGCGCGCCACCACACACGGTCCTCCGCCTTCCTCATCCACCCGCCACCAACGATCCTTTTCAGGTCGTTGGTCCAGCGACCAGGAGGTCCACCTACGCTGCGCTTTATCTATCTATGCGTATATTCAAGTATTATGACCCATTAAAATACAGGCAAAAGAAACAATGCAAAAATATTATGTCAAAAACTTGAAAATAACTAAAGAAGAATGAACACTGTAGAAGAATATACCTTTTAACGAACAAATATTTTATGAAATGACGTGATAAAATTGCAAATTTCCGTTTTAAACCATATTTTTACTCAATCAACTTTCTTCGCAATCGATATTATATTAGCAAATTGATGTGTATAACGTTTGTAATTGAAGCATATCCAATGTCTCATTCCTTACACGTTACAGTTTCCACCCTTCTTCTATACTAATATTATAAAGAGGATAGTTTTGCATTTTTCTATGTTTGTAACGAATAAACTCAAGACTGCGTTTATGTATAAAAAATGTCTTTCATTGCATGTGCTGCGAAAATATTAATGACAGAACAAATAAAACGTCTACGATATGAAGGGTCCACTGCAATATTATTCAGTTGGCAATTAATGATCACTGTCCGATCACTTTGTGTTCATCAACCTAATAATCATCAACACATAGCCGGCTCACTACAGAGCACGGATCTTCTCTCAGTATGAGAAGGGTTTTGCCATAGTCCACCAGACTCTACACGTGCGATTTGGTAGACTTCACACACCTTTGAGAACATTAAAACACACTAACTAGAACACAGTTAAGGACTACGGTTTAATGTTATGATAATGAAGTCAACATACTTTTGGTCCTGCAAGCCAGTGTTCGTCATAAATAAGTATTTATCTATTCTCGAAAAGGGGCAGGAGTATTTGGTGTAATCCCATAGCTCGGTGAACAGCGCTTGGATTTGCGCCTTCTCTGGATACTCGTCGAAGAATGAATGGATCATGTTGTTCTGGCTGTGTGTGAATGCGTTCGTCTCCTCGGAATCCGGGTCTTCTAGCCAACGGGAAAGCGCTGCTATCTGTCGAATGTTGAAACATAATATATATGAAGTTGTCTCGTCGATCTAGTGGTTAGTGTTGTAATCAGGAATTATTAAATGTTAACTACGAACATTATATTCTTCGCCTGACACACTCTTGATCGGATTTTAATAATTATAATATGAACACAGTAACACAGTAAAGTAAAAATCTTTTACATATTTGGATTCCAAAAGAGTACAGATATAAAGCAATTTTATGATTAAAATTACTACTTAAGATTGAAAGTATTAGTATCGCTTTCATCTGTTGCCTCTATTCGATCCAATTTTTATACACAATATGCTATATATATAAATATGTAGAACTGTCTGCTTATACACAACCAAATTTCATTTGGTATTCTATAACTATGTATATAATTCAGAATAATCAATCTCCCCTTCACATTTAACACACTGCTTGCTCTAAAATATATAATACTGCTGTATATACAATAGATTGTCTTGTGACAGACTTGCATATTGGCAAGTGATCAAGG
Organism: Lasiommata megera; assembly: GCA_928268935.1. NCBI lineage: Eukaryota > Metazoa > Arthropoda > Insecta > Lepidoptera > Nymphalidae > Lasiommata > Lasiommata megera. Next base: position 18,455,803 of record OV743307.1, on the reverse strand, counting down.
GGGAGTTGATAAAACACTCTACAACCTAAATCTGCTGAATATGGCTCCACAAAGTCTACATAAACTTTGAAAGCTGTAAAGGGAGTAGGTAAAGTTTCTGCAAAGCCAATAGTTTCTAAGTTAAACGCCATTTAAATTTTGCAAGAACAAACAAAGGGATGACAAAAGAAAGTTCAATTTCTTTTTTGATTTAACCAGTGTCTCATAAACTGAAAAAATAAAGACTTTAAAATTATTAACGACATCTGTTGTATTATAATGAAACTATTACGTCTAGTTTGCTACAACATGGTGTAGATGTCGCTGTTACCAAATCAATTAGAGACATCTGTGACACGATTTTGTAACTACTACGAAGTTAATATTCGTACCGACGTAGTTTTGAACACTGTAAATAGATGTCGCAATACATATCCTTAAGAATAACCCGCTTATATAAATTACATAGAGTACCTACTGAAATTTAATTTATAACCTAATTTTATAATGCTGGACATAGGCCTTTCCGAGAGCGCGCCACCACACACGGTCCTCCGCCTTCCTCATCCACCCGCCACCAACGATCCTTTTCAGGTCGTTGGTCCAGCGACCAGGAGGTCCACCTACGCTGCGCTTTATCTATCTATGCGTATATTCAAGTATTATGACCCATTAAAATACAGGCAAAAGAAACAATGCAAAAATATTATGTCAAAAACTTGAAAATAACTAAAGAAGAATGAACACTGTAGAAGAATATACCTTTTAACGAACAAATATTTTATGAAATGACGTGATAAAATTGCAAATTTCCGTTTTAAACCATATTTTTACTCAATCAACTTTCTTCGCAATCGATATTATATTAGCAAATTGATGTGTATAACGTTTGTAATTGAAGCATATCCAATGTCTCATTCCTTACACGTTACAGTTTCCACCCTTCTTCTATACTAATATTATAAAGAGGATAGTTTTGCATTTTTCTATGTTTGTAACGAATAAACTCAAGACTGCGTTTATGTATAAAAAATGTCTTTCATTGCATGTGCTGCGAAAATATTAATGACAGAACAAATAAAACGTCTACGATATGAAGGGTCCACTGCAATATTATTCAGTTGGCAATTAATGATCACTGTCCGATCACTTTGTGTTCATCAACCTAATAATCATCAACACATAGCCGGCTCACTACAGAGCACGGATCTTCTCTCAGTATGAGAAGGGTTTTGCCATAGTCCACCAGACTCTACACGTGCGATTTGGTAGACTTCACACACCTTTGAGAACATTAAAACACACTAACTAGAACACAGTTAAGGACTACGGTTTAATGTTATGATAATGAAGTCAACATACTTTTGGTCCTGCAAGCCAGTGTTCGTCATAAATAAGTATTTATCTATTCTCGAAAAGGGGCAGGAGTATTTGGTGTAATCCCATAGCTCGGTGAACAGCGCTTGGATTTGCGCCTTCTCTGGATACTCGTCGAAGAATGAATGGATCATGTTGTTCTGGCTGTGTGTGAATGCGTTCGTCTCCTCGGAATCCGGGTCTTCTAGCCAACGGGAAAGCGCTGCTATCTGTCGAATGTTGAAACATAATATATATGAAGTTGTCTCGTCGATCTAGTGGTTAGTGTTGTAATCAGGAATTATTAAATGTTAACTACGAACATTATATTCTTCGCCTGACACACTCTTGATCGGATTTTAATAATTATAATATGAATCATGTAACACAGTAAAGTAAAAATCTTTTACATATTTGGATTTCAAAAAAGAGTACAGATATAAAGCAATTTTATGATTAAAATTACTACTTAAGATTGAAAGTATTAGTATCGCTTTCATCTGTTGCCTCTATTCGATCCAATTTTTATACACAACATGCTATATATATAAATATGTAGAACTGTCTGCTTATACACAACCAAATTTCATTTGGTATTCTATAACTATGTATATAATTCAGAATAATCAATCTCCCCTTCACATTTAACACACTGCTTGCTCTAAAATATCTAATACTGCTGTATATACAATAGATTGTCTTGTGACAGGCTTGCATATTGACAAGTGATCAAGGGGGAGTTGATAAAACACTCTACAACCTAAATCTGCTGAATATGGCTCCACAAAGTCTACATAAACTTTGAAAGCTGTAAAGGGAGTAGGTAAAGTTTCTGCAAAGCCAATAGTTTCTAAGTTAAACGCCATTTAAATTTTGCAAGAACAAACAAAGGGATGACAAAAGAAAGTTCAATTTCTTTTTTGATTTAACCAGTGTCTCATAAACTGAAAAAATAAAGACTTAAAATTATTAACGACATCTGTTGTATTATAATGAAACTATTACGTCTAGTTTGCTACAACATGGTGTAGATGTCGCTGTTACCAAATCAATTAGAGACATCTGTGACACGATTTTGTAACTACTACGAAGTTAATATTCGTACCGACGTAGTTTTGAACACTGTAAATAGATGTCGCAATACATATCCTTAAGAATAACCCGCTTATATAAATTACATAGAGTACCTACTGAAATTTAATTTATAACCTAATTTTATAATGCTGGACATAGGCCTTTCCGAGAGCGCGCCACCACACACGGTCCTCCGCCTTCCTCATCCACCCGCCACCAACGATCCTTTTCAGGTCGTTGGTCCAGCGACCAGGAGGTCCACCTACGCTGCGCTTTATCTATCTATGCGTATATTCAAGTATTATGACCCATTAAAATACAGGCAAAAGAAACAATGCAAAAATATTATGTCAAAAACTTGAAAATAACTAAAGAAGAATGAACACTGTAGAAGAATATACCTTTTAACGAACAAATATTTTATGAAATGACGTGATAAAATTGCAAATTTCCGTTTTAAACCATATTTTTACTCAATCAACTTTCTTCGCAATCGATATTATATTAGCAAATTGATGTGTATAACGTTTGTAATTGAAGCATATCCAATGTCTCATTCCTTACACGTTACAGTTTCCACCCTTCTTCTATACTAATATTATAAAGAGGATAGTTTTGCATTTTTCTATGTTTGTAACGAATAAACTCAAGACTGCGTTTATGTATAAAAAATGTCTTTCATTGCATGTGCTGCGAAAATATTAATGACAGAACAAATAAAACGTCTACGATATGAAGGGTCCACTGCAATATTATTCAGTTGGCAATTAATGATCACTGTCCGATCACTTTGTGTTCATCAACCTAATAATCATCAACACATAGCCGGCTCACTACAGAGCACGGATCTTCTCTCAGTATGAGAAGGGTTTTGCCATAGTCCACCAGACTCTACACGTGCGGTTTGGTAGACTTCACACACCTTTGAGAACATTAAAACACACTAACTAGAACACAGTTAAGGACTACGGTTTAATGTTATGATAATGAAGTCAACATACTTTTGGTCCTGCAAGCCAGTGTTCGTCATAAATAAGTATTTATCTATTCTCGAAAAGGGGCAGGAGTATTTGGTGTAATCCCATAGCTCGGTGAACAGCGCTTGGATTTGCGCCTTCTCTGGATACTCGTCGAAGAATGAATGGATCATGTTGTTCTGGTTGTGTGTGAATGCGTTCGTCTCCTCGGAATCCGGGTCTTCTAGCCAACGGTAAAGCTCTGCTATCTGTCGAATGTTGAAACATAATATATATGAAGTTGTCTCGTCGATCTAGTGGTTAGTGTTGTAATCAGGAATTATTAAATGTTAACTACGAACATTATATTCTTCGCCTGACACACTCTTGATCGGATTTTAATAATTATAATATGAACACAGTAACACAGTAAAGTAAAAATCTTTTACATATTTGGATTTCAAAAGAGTACAGATATAAAGCAATTTTATGATTAAAATTACTACTTAAGATTGAAAGTATTAGTATCGCTTTCATCTGTTGCCTCTATTCGATCCAATTTTTATACACAATATGCTATATATATAAATATGTAGAACTGTCTGCTTATACACAACCAAATTTCATTTGGTATTCTATAACTATGTATATAATTCAGAATAATCAATCTCCCCTTCACATTTAACACACTGCTTGCTCTAAAATATCTAATACTGCTGTATATACAATAGATTGTCTTGTGACAGACTTGCATATTGGCAAGTGATCAAGGGGGAGTTGATAAAACACTCTACAACCTAAATCTGCTGAATATGGCTCCACAAAGTCTACATAAACTTTGAAAGCTGTAAAGGGAGTAGGTAAAGTTTCTGCAAAGCCAATAGTTTCTAAGTTAAACGCCATTTAAATTTTGCAAGAACAAACAAAGGGATGACAAAAGAAAGTTCAATTTCTTTTTTGATTTAACCAGTGTCTCATAAACTGAAAAAATAAAGACTTAAAATTATTAACGACATCTGTTGTATTATAATGAAACTATTACGTCTAGATTGCTACAACATGGTGTAGATGTCGCTGTTACCAAATCAATTAGAGACATCTGTGACACGATTTTGTAACTACTACGAAGTTAATATTCGTACCGACGTAGTTTTGAACACTGTAAATAGATGTCGCAATACATATCCTTAAGAATAACCCGCTTATATAAATTACATAGAGTACCTACTGAAATTTAATTTATAACCTAATTTTATAATGCTGGACATAGGCCTTTCCGAGAGCGCGCCACCACACACGGTCCTCCGCCTTCCTCATCCACCCGCCACCAACGATCCTTTTCAGGTCGTTGGTCCAGCGACCAGGAGGTCCACCTACGCTGCGCTTTATCTATCTATGCGTATATTCAAGTATTATGACCCATTAAAATACAGGCAAAAGAAACAATGCAAAAATATTATGTCAAAAACTTGAAAATAACTAAAGAAGAATGAACACTGTAGAAGAATATACCTTTTAACGAACAAATATTTTATGAAATGACGTGATAAAATTGCAAATTTCCGTTTTAAACCATATTTTTACTCAATCAACTTTCTTCGCAATCGATATTATATTAGCAAATTGATGTGTATAACGTTTGTAATTGAAGCATATCTAATGTCTCATTCCTTACACGTTACAGTTTCCACCCTTCTTCTATACTAATATTATAAAGAGGATAGTTTTGCATTTTTCTATGTTTGTAACGAATAAACTCAAGACTGCGTTTATGTATAAAAAATGTCTTTCATTGCATGTGCTGCGAAAATATTAATGACAGAACAAATAAAACGTCTACGATATGAAGGGTCCACTGCAATATTATTCAGTTGGCAATTAATGATCACTGTCCGATCACTTTGTGTTCATCAACCTAATAATCATCAACACATAGCCGGCTCACTACAGAGCACGGATCTTCTCTCAGTATGAGAAGGGTTTTGCCATAGTCCACCAGACTCTACACGTGCGATTTGGTAGACTTCACACACCTTTGAGAACATTAAAACACACTAACTAGAACACAGTTAAGGACTACGGTTTAATGTTATGATAATGAAGTCAACATACTTTTGGTCCTGCAAGCCAGTGTTCGTCATAAATAAGTATTTATCTATTCTCGAAAAGGGGCAGGAGTATTTGGTGTAATCCCATAGCTCGGTGAACAGCGCTTGGATTTGCGCCTTCTCTGGATACTCGTCGAAGAATGAATGGATCATGTTGTTCTGGTTGTGTGTGAATGCGTTCGTCTCCTCGGAATCCGGGTCTTCTAGCCAACGGTAAAGCTCTGCTATCTGTCGAATGTTGAAACATAATATATATGAAGTTGTCTCGTCGATCTAGTGGTTAGTGTTGTAATCAGGAATTATTAAATGTTAACTACGAACATTATATTCTTCGCCTGACACACTCTTGATCGGATTTTAATAATTATAATATGAACACAGTAACACAGTAAAGTAAAAATCTTTTACATATTTGGATTCCAAAAGAGTACAGATATAAAGCAATTTTATGATTAAAATTACTACTTAAGATTGAAAGTATTAGTATCGCTTTCATCTGTTGCCTCTATTCGATCCAATTTTTATACACAATATGCTATATATATAAATATGTAGAACTGTCTGCTTATACACAACCAAATTTCATTTGGTATTCTATAACTATGTATATAATTCAGAATAATCAATCTCCCCTTCACATTTAACACACTGCTTGCTCTAAAATATCTAATACTGCTGTATATACAATAGATTGTCTTGTGACAGACTTGCATATTGGCAAGTGATCAAGGGGGAGTTGATAAAACACTCTACAACCTAAATCTGCTGAATATGGCTCCACAAAGTCTACATAAACTTTGAAAGCTGTAAAGGGAGTAGGTAAAGTTTCTGCAAAGCCAATAGTTTCTAAGTTAAACGCCATTTAAATTTTGCAAGAACAAACAAAGGGATGACAAAAGAAAGTTCAATTTCTTTTTTGATTTAACCAGTGTCTCATAAACTGAAAAAATAAAGACTTAAAATTATTAACGACATCTGTTGTATTATAATGAAACTATTACGTCTAGTTTGCTACAACATGGTGTAGATGTCGCTGTTACCAAATCAATTAGAGACATCTGTGACACGATTTTGTAACTACTACGAAGTTAATATTCGTACCGACGTAGTTTTGAACACTGTAAATAGATGTCGCAATACATATCCTTAAGAATAACCCGCTTATATAAATTACATAGAGTACCTACTGAAATTTAATTTATAACCTAATTTTATAATGCTGGACATAGGCCTTTCCGAGAGCGCGCCACCACACACGGTCCTCCGCCTTCCTCATCCACCCGCCACCAACGATCCTTTTCAGGTCGTTGGTCCAGCGACCAGGAGGTCCACCTACGCTGCGCTTTATCTATCTATGCGTATATTCAAGTATTATGACCCATTAAAATACAGGCAAAAGAAACAATGCAAAAATATTATGTCAAAAACTTGAAAATAACTAAAGAAGAATGAACACTGTAGAAGAATATACCTTTTAACGAACAAATATTTTATGAAATGACGTGATAAAATTGCAAATTTCCGTTTTAAACCATATTTTTACTCAATCAACTTTCTTCGCAATCGATATTATATTAGCAAATTGATGTGTATAACGTTTGTAATTGAAGCATATCCAATGTCTCATTCCTTACACGTTACAGTTTCCACCCTTCTTCTATACTAATATTATAAAGAGGATAGTTTTGCATTTTTCTATGTTTGTAACGAATAAACTCAAGACTGCGTTTATGTATAAAAAATGTCTTTCATTGCATGTGCTGCGAAAATATTAATGACAGAACAAATAAAACGTCTACGATATGAAGGGTCCACTGCAATATTATTCAGTTGGCAATTAATGATCACTGTCCGATCACTTTGTGTTCATCAACCTAATAATCATCAACACATAGCCGGCTCACTACAGAGCACGGATCTTCTCTCAGTATGAGAAGGGTTTTGCCATAGTCCACCAGACTCTACACGTGCGATTTGGTAGACTTCACACACCTTTGAGAACATTAAAACACACTAACTAGAACACAGTTAAGGACTACGGTTTAATGTTATGATAATGAAGTCAACATACTTTTGGTCCTGCAAGCCAGTGTTCGTCATAAATAAGTATTTATCTATTCTCGAAAAGGGGCAGGAGTATTTGGTGTAATCCCATAGCTCGGTGAACAGCGCTTGGATTTGCGCCTTCTCTGGATACTCGTCGAAGAATGAATGGATCATGTTGTTCTGGCTGTGTGTGAATGCGTTCGTCTCCTCGGAATCCGGGTCTTCTAGCCAACGGGAAAGCGCTGCTATCTGTCGAATGTTGAAACATAATATATATGAAGTTGTCTCGTCGATCTAGTGGTTAGTGTTGTAATCAGGAATTATTAAATGTTAACTACGAACATTATATTCTTCGCCTGACACACTCTTGATCGGATTTTAATAATTATAATATGAATCATGTAACACAGTAAAGTAAAAATCTTTTACATATTTGGATTTCAAAAAAGAGTACAGATATAAAGCAATTTTATGATTAAAATTACTACTTAAGATTGAAAGTATTAGTATCGCTTTCATCTGTTGCCTCTATTCGATCCAATTTTTATACAGAATATACTATATATATAAATATGTAGAACTGTCTGCTTATACACAACCAAATATCATTTGGTATTCTATAACTATGTATATAATTCAGAATAATAAATCTCCCCTTCACATTTAACACACTGCTTGCTCTAAAATATCTAATACTGCTGTATATACAATAGATTGTCTTGTGACAGGCTTGCATATTGACAAGTGATCAAGGGGGAGTTGATAAAACACTCTACAACCTAAATCTGCTGAATATGGCTCCACAAAGTCTACATAAACTTTGAAAGCTGTAAAGGGAGTAGGTAAAGTTTCTGCAAAGCCAATAGTTTCTAAGTTAAAAACCATTTAAATTTTGCAAGAACAAACAAAGGGATGACAAAAGAAAGTTCAATTTCTTTTTTGATTTAACCAGTGTCTCATTAACTGAAAAAATAAAGACTTAAAATTATTAACGACATCTGTTGTATTATAGTGAAACTATTACGTCTAGTTTGCTACAACATGGTGTAGATGTCGCTGTTACCAAATCAATTAGAGACATCTGTGACACGATTTTGTAACTACTACGAAGTTAATATTCGTACCGACGTAGTTTTGAACACTGTAAATAGATGTCGCAATACATATCCTTAAGAATAACCCGCTTATATAAATTACATAGAGTATCTACTGAAATTTAATTTATAACCTAATTTTATAATGCTGGACATAGGCCTTTCCGAGAGCGCGCCACCACACACGGTCCTCCGCCTTCCTCATCCACCCGCCACCAACGATCCTTTTCAGGTCGTTGGTCCAGCGACCAGGAGGTCGACCTACGCTGCGCTTTATCTATCTATGCGTATATTCAAGTATTATGACCCATTAAAATACAGGCAAAAGAAACAATGCAAAAATATTATGTCAAAAACTTGAAAATAACTAAAGAAGAATCAACACTGTAGAAGAATATACCTTTTAACGAACAAATATTTTATGAAATGACGTGATAAAATTGCAAATTTCCGTTTTAAACCATATTTTTACTTAATCAACTTTCTTCGCAATCGATATTATATTAGCAAATTGATGTGTATAACGTTTGTAATTGAAGCATATCTAATGTCTCATTCCTTACACGTTACAGTTTCCACCCTTCTTCTATACTAATATTATAAAGAGGATAGTTTTGCATTTTTCTATGTTTGTAACGAATAAACTCAAGACTGCGTATATGTATAAAAAATGTCTTTCATTGCATGTGCTGCGAAAATATTAATGACAGAACAAATAAAACGTCTACGATATGAAGTGTCCACTGCAATATTATTCAGTTGGCAAATAATGATCACTGTCCACTTTGTGTTCATCAACTTAATAATCATCAACACATAGCCGGCTCACTACAGAGCACGGATCTCCTCCCAGTATGAGAAGGGTTTTGCCATAGTCCACCAGACTCTACACGTGCGGTTTGGTAGACTTCACACACCTTTGAGAACATTAAAACACACTAACTAGAACACAGTTAAGGACTACGGTTTAATGTAATGATAATGAAGTCAACATACTTTTGGTCCTGCAAGCCAGTGTTCTTCATAAATAAGTATTTATCTATTCTCGAAAAGGGGCAGGAGTATTTGGTGTAATCCCATAGCTCGGTGAACAGCGCTTGGATTTGCGCCTTCTCTGGATACTCGTCGAAGAATGAATGGATCATGTTGTTCTGGCTGTGTGTGAATGCGTTCGTCTCCTCGGAATCCGGGTCTTCTAGCCAACGGGAAAGCGCTGCTATCTGTCGAATGTTGAAACATAATATATATGAAGTTGTCTCGTCGATCTAGTGGTTAGTGTTGTAATCAGGAATTATTAAATGTTAACTACGAACATTATATTCTTCGCCTGACACACTCTTGATCGGATTTTAATAATTATAATATGAATCATGTAACACAGTAAAGTAAAAATCTTTTACATATTTGGATTTCAAACAAGAGTACAGGTATAAAGCAATTTTATGATTAAAATTACTACTTAAGATTGAAAGTATTAGTATCGCTTTCATCTGTTGCCTCTATTCGATCCAATTTTTATACAGAATATACTATATATATAAATATGTAGAACTGTCTGCTTATACACAACCAAATTTCATTTGGTATTCTATAACTATGTATATAATTCAGAATAATTAATCTCCCCTTCACATTTAACACACTGCTTGCTCTAAAATATCTAATACTGCTGTTTATACAATAGATTGTCTTGTGACAGGCTTGTATATTGACAAGTGATCAAGGGGGAGTTGATAAAACACTCTACAACCTAAATCTGCTGAATATGGCTCCACAAAGTCTACATGAACTTTAAAAGCTGTAAAGGGAGTAGGTAAAGTTTCTGCAAAGCCAATAGTTTCTTTGTTAAACGCCGTTTAAATTTTGCAAGAACAAACAAAGGGATGACAAAAGAAAGTTCAATTTCTTTTTTGATTTAACCAGTGTCTCATAAACTGAAAAAATAAAGACTTAAAATTATTAACGACATCTGTTGTATTATAATGAAACTATTACGTCTAGTTTGCTACAACATGGTGTAGATGTCACTGTTACCAAATCAATTAGAGACATCTGTGACACGATTTTGTAACTACTACGAAGTTAATATTCGTACCGACGTAGTTTTGAACACTGTAAATAGATGTCGCAATACATATCCTTAAGAATAACCCGCTTATATAAATTACATGGAGTACCTACTGAAATTTATTTTATAACCTAATTTTATAATGCTGGACATAGGCCTTTCCGAGAGCGCGCCACCACACACGGTCCTCCGCCTTCCTCATCCACCCGCCACCAACGATCCTTTTCAGGTCGTTGGTCCAGCGACCAGGAGGTCGTCCTACGCTGCGCTTAATCTATCTATGCGTATATTCAAGTATTATGACCCATTAAAATACAGGCAAAAGAAACAATGCAAAAATATTATGTCAAAAACTTGAAAATAACTAAAGAAGAATGAACACTGTAGAAGAATATACCTTTTAACGAACAAATATTTTATGAAATGACGTGATAAAATTGCAAATTTCCGTTTTAAACCATATTTTTACTTAATCAACTTTCTTCACAATCGATATTAGCAAATTGATGTGTATAACGTTTGTAATTGAAGCATATCCAATGTCTCATTCCTTATACGTTACAGTTTCCACCCTTCTTCTATACTAATATTATAAAGAGGATAGTTTTGCATTTTTCTATGTTTGTAACGAATAAACTCAAGACTGCGTATAAAAAATGTCTTTCATTGCATGTGCTGCAAAAATATTAATGACAGAAAAAATAAAACGTCTACGATATGAAGGGTCCACTGCAATATTATTCAGTTGGCAAATAATGATCACTGTCCACTTTGTGTTCATCAACTTAATAATCATCAACACATAGCCGGCTCACTACAGAGCACGGATCTCCTCCCAGTATGAGAAGGGTTTTGCCATAGTCCACCAGACTCTACACGTGCGGTTTGGTAGACTTCACACACCTTTGAGAACATTAAAACACACTAACTAGAACACAGTTAAGGACTACGGTTTAATGTAATGATAATGAAGTCAACATACTTTTGGTCCTGCAAGCCAGTGTTCTTCATAAATAAGTATTTATCTATTCTCGAAAAGGGGCAGGAGTATTTGGTGTAATCCCATAGCTCGGTGAACAGCGCTTGGATTTGCGCCTTCTCTGGATACTCGTCGAAGAATGAATGGATCATGTTGTTCTGGCTGTGTGTGAATGCGTTCTTCTCCTCGGAATCCGGGTCTTCTAGCCAACGGGAAAGCGCTGCTATCTGTCGAATGTTGAAACATAATATATATGAAGTTGTCTCGTCGATCTAGTGGTTAGTGTTGTAATCAGGAATTATTAAATGTTAACTACGAACATTATATTCTTCGCCTGACACACTCTTGATCGGATTTTAATAATTATAATATGAATCATGTAACACAGTAAAGTAAAAATCTTTTACATATTTGGATTTCAAAAAAGAGTACAGATATAAAGCAATTTTATGATTAAAATTACTACTTAAGATTGAAAGTATTAGTATCGCTTTCATCTGTTGCCTCTATTCGATCCAATTTTTATACAGAATATACTATATATATAAATATGTAGAACTGTCTGCTTATACACAACCAAATTTCATTTGGTATTCTATAACTATGTATATAATTCAGAATAATAAATCTCCCCTTCACATTTAACACACTGCTTGCTCTAAAATATCTAATACTGCTGTATATACAATAGATTGTCTTGTGACAGGCTTGCATATTGACAAGTGATCAAGGGGGAGTTGATAAAACACTCTACAACCTAAATCTGCTGAATATGGCTCCACAAAGTCTACATAAACTTTGAAAGCTGTAAAGGGAGTAGGTAAAGTTTCTGCAAAGCCAATAGTTTCTAAGTTAAACGCCATTTAAATTTTGCAAGAACAAACAAAGGGATGACAAAAGAAAGTTCAATTTCTTTTTTGATTTAACCAGTGTCTCATAAACTGAAAAAATAAAGACTTAAAATTATTAACGACATCTGTTGTATTAGAGTGAAACTATTACGTCTAGTTTGCTACAACATGGTGTAGATGTCGCTGTTACCAAATCAATTAGAGACATCTGTGACACGATTTTGTAACTACTACGAAGTTAATATTCGTACCGACGTAGTTTTGAACACTGTAAATAGATGTCGCAATACATATCCTTAAGAATAACCCGCTTATATAAATTACATAGAGTATCTACTGAAATTTAATTTATAACCTAATTTTATAATGCTGGACATAGGCCTTTCCGAGAGCGCGCCACCACACACGGTCCTCCGCCTTCCTCATCCACCCGCCACCAACGATCCTTTTCAGGTCGTTGGTCCAGCAACCAGGAGGTCGACCTACGCTGCGCTTTATCTATCTATGCGTATATTCAAGTATTATGACCCATTAAAATACAGGCAAAAGAAACAATGCAAAAATATTATGTCAAAAACTTGAAAATAACTAAAGAAGAATCAACACTGTAGAAGAATATACCTTTTAACGAACAAATATTTTATGAAATGACGTGATAAAATTGCAAATTTCCGTTTTAAACCATATTTTTACTTAATCAACTTTCTTCGCAATCGATATTATATTAGCAAATTGATGTGTATAACGTTTGTAATTGAAGCATATCTAATGTCTCATTCCTTACACGTTACAGTTTCCACCCTTCTTCTATACTAATATTATAAAGAGGATAGTTTTGCATTTTTCTATGTTTGTAACGAATAAACTCAAGACTGCGTATATGTATAAAAAATGTCTTTCATTGCATGTGCTGCGAAAATATTAATGACAGAACAAATAAAACGTCTACGATATGAAGTGTCCACTGCAATATTATTCAGTTGGCAAATAATGATCACTGTCCACTTTGTGTTCATCAACTTAATAATCATCAACACATAGCCGGCTCACTTCAGAGCACGGATCTCCTCCCAGTATGAGAAGGGTTTTGCCATAGTCCACCAGACTCTACACGTGCGGTTTGGTAGACTTCACACACCTTTGAGAACATTAAAACACACTAACTAGAACACAGTTAAGGACTACGGTTTAATGTAATGATAATGAAGTCAACATACTTTTGGTCCTGCAAGCCAGTGTTCTTCATAAATAAGTATTTATCTATTCTCGAAAAGGGGCAGGAGTATTTGGTGTAATCCCATAGCTCGGTGAACAGCGCTTGGATTTGCGCCTTCTCTGGATACTCGTCGAAGAATGAATGGATCATGTTGTTCTGGCTGTGTGTGAATGCGTTCGTCTCCTCGGAATCCGGGTCTTCTAGCCAACGGGAAAGCGCTGCTATCTGTCGAATGTTGAAACATAATATATATGAAGTTGTCTCGTCGATCTAGTGGTTAGTGTTGTAATCAGGAATTATTAAATGTTAACTACGAACATTATATTCTTCGCCTGACACACTCTTGATCGGATTTTAATAATTATAATATGAATCATGTAACACAGTAAAGTAAAAATCTTTTACATATTTGGATTTCAAACAAGAGTACAGGTATAAAGCAATTTTATGATTAAAATTACTACTTAAGATTGAAAGTATTAGTATCGCTTTCATCTGTTGCCTCTATTCGATCCAATTTTTATACAGAATATACTATATATATAAATATGTAGAACTGTCTGCTTATACACAACCAAATTTCATTTGGTATTCTATAACTATGTATATAATTCAGAATAATTAATCTCCCCTTCACATTTAACACACTGCTTGCTCTAAAATATCTAATACTGCTGTTTATACAATAGATTGTCTTGTGACAGGCTTGCATATTGACAAGTGATCAAGGGGGAGTTGATAAAACACTCTACAACCTAAATCTGCTGAATATGGCTCCACAAAGTCTACATGAACTTTAAAAGCTGTAAAGGGAGTAGGTAAAGTTTCTGCAAAGCCAATAGTTTCTTTGTTAAACGCCGTTTAAATTTTGCAAGAACAAACAAAGGGATGACAAAAGAAAGTTCAATTTCTTTTTTGATTTAACCAGTGTCTCATAAACTGAAAAAATAAAGACTTAAAATTATTAACGACATCTGTTGTATTATAATGAAACTATTACGTCTAGTTTGCTACAACATGGTGTAGATGTCACTGTTACCAAATCAATTAGAGACATCTGTGACACGATTTTGTAACTACTACGAAGTTAATATTCGTACCGACGTAGTTTTGAACACTGTAAATAGATGTCGCAATACATATCCTTAAGAATAACCCGCTTATATAAATTACATGGAGTACCTACTGAAATTTATTTTATAACCTAATTTTATAATGCTGGACATAGGCCTTTCCGAGAGCGCGCCACCACACACGGTCCTCCGCCTTCCTCATCCACCCGCCACCAACGATCCTTTTCAGGTCGTTGGTCCAGCGACCAGGAGGTCGTCCTACGCTGCGCTTAATCTATCTATGCGTATATTCAAGTATTATGACCCATTAAAATACAGGCAAAAGAAACAATGCAAAAATATTATGTCAAAAACTTGAAAATAACTAAAGAAGAATGAACACTGTAGAAGAATATACCTTTTAACGAACAAATATTTTATGAAATGACGTGATAAAATTGCAAATTTCCGTTTTAAACCATATTTTTACTTAATCAACTTTCTTCACAATCGATATTAGCAAATTGATGTGTATAACGTTTGTAATTGAAGCATATCCAATGTCTCATTCCTTATACGTTACAGTTTCCACCCTTCTTCTATACTAATATTATAAAGAGGATAGTTTTGCATTTTTCTATGTTTGTAACGAATAAACTCAAGACTGCGTATAAAAAATGTCTTTCATTGCATGTGCTGCAAAAATATTAATGACAGAAAAAATAAAACGTCTACGATATGAAGGGTCCACTGCAATATTATTCAGTTGGCAAATAATGATCACTGTCCACTTTGTGTTCATCAACTTAATAATCATCAACACATAGCCGGCTCACTACAGAGCACGGATCTCCTCCCAGTATGAGAAGGGTTTTGCCATAGTCCACCAGACTCTACACGTGCGGTTTGGTAGACTTCACACACCTTTGAGAACATTAAAACACACTAACTAGAACACAGTTAAGGACTACGGTTTAATGTAATGATAATGAAGTCAACATACTTTTGGTCCTGCAAGCCAGTGTTCTTCATAAATAAGTATTTATCTATTCTCGAAAAGGGGCAGGAGTATTTGGTGTAATCCCATAGCTCGGTGAACAGCGCTTGGATTTGCGCCTTCTCTGGATACTCGTCGAAGAATGAATGGATCATGTTGTTCTGGCTGTGTGTGAATGCGTTCTTCTCCTCGGAATCCGGGTCTTCTAGCCAACGGGAAAGCGCTGCTATCTGTCGAATGTTGAAACATAATATATATGAAGTTGTCTCGTCGATCTAGTGGTTAGTGTTGTAATCAGGAATTATTAAATGTTAACTACGAACATTATATTCTTCGCCTGACACACTCTTGATCGGATTTTAATAATTATAATATGAATCATGTAACACAGTAAAGTAAAAATCTTTTACATATTTGGATTTCAAAAAAGAGTACAGATATAAAGCAATTTTATGATTAAAATTACTACTTAAGATTGAAAGTATTAGTATCGCTTTCATCTGTTGCCTCTATTCGATCCAATTTTTATACAGAATATACTATATATATAAATATGTAGAACTGTCTGCTTATACACAACCAAATTTCATTTGGTATTCTATAACTATGTATATAATTCAGAATAATAAATCTCCCCTTCACATTTAACACACTGCTTGCTCTAAAATATCTAATACTGCTGTATATACAATAGATTGTCTTGTGACAGGCTTGCATATTGACAAGTGATCAAGGGGGAGTTGATAAAACACTCTACAACCTAAATCTGCTGAATATGGCTCCACAAAGTCTACATAAACTTTGAAAGCTGTAAAGGGAGTAGGTAAAGTTTCTGCAAAGCCAATAGTTTCTAAGTTAAACGCCATTTAAATTTTGCAAGAACAAACAAAGGGATGACAAAAGAAAGTTCAATTTCTTTTTTGATTTAACCAGTGTCTCATAAACTGAAAAAATAAAGACTTAAAATTATTAACGACATCTGTTGTATTAGAGTGAAACTATTACGTCTAGTTTGCTACAACATGGTGTAGATGTCGCTGTTACCAAATCAATTAGAGACATCTGTGACACGATTTTGTAACTACTACGAAGTTAATATTCGTACCGACGTAGTTTTGAACACTGTAAATAGATGTCGCAATACATATCCTTAAGAATAACCCGCTTATATAAATTACATAGAGTATCTACTGAAATTTAATTTATAACCTAATTTTATAATGCTGGACATAGGCCTTTCCGAGAGCGCGCCACCACACACGGTCCTCCGCCTTCCTCATCCACCCGCCACCAACGATCCTTTTCAGGTCGTTGGTCCAGCAACCAGGAGGTCGACCTACGCTGCGCTTTATCTATCTATGCGTATATTCAAGTATTATGACCCATTAAAATACAGGCAAAAGAAACAATGCAAAAATATTATGTCAAAAACTTGAAAATAACTAAAGAAGAATCAACACTGTAGAAGAATATACCTTTTAACGAACAAATATTTTATGAAATGACGTGATAAAATTGCAAATTTCCGTTTTAAACCATATTTTTACTTAATCAACTTTCTTCGCAATCGATATTATATTAGCAAATTGATGTGTATAACGTTTGTAATTGAAGCATATCTAATGTCTCATTCCTTACACGTTACAGTTTCCACCCTTCTTCTATACTAATATTATAAAGAGGATAGTTTTGCATTTTTCTATGTTTGTAACGAATAAACTCAAGACTGCGTATATGTATAAAAAATGTCTTTCATTGCATGTGCTGCGAAAATATTAATGACAGAACAAATAAAACGTCTACGATATGAAGTGTCCACTGCAATATTATTCAGTTGGCAAATAATGATCACTGTCCACTTTGTGTTCATCAACTTAATAATCATCAACACATAGCCGGCTCACTTCAGAGCACGGATCTCCTCCCAGTATGAGAAGGGTTTTGCCATAGTCCACCAGACTCTACACGTGCGGTTTGGTAGACTTCACACACCTTTGAGAACATTAAAACACACTAACTAGAACACAGTTAAGGACTACGGTTTAATGTAATGATAATGAAGTCAACATACTTTTGGTCCTGCAAGCCAGTGTTCTTCATAAATAAGTATTTATCTATTCTCGAAAAGGGGCAGGAGTATTTGGTGTAATCCCATAGCTCGGTGAACAGCGCTTGGATTTGCGCCGTCTCTGGATACTCGTCGAAGAATGAATGGATCATGTTGTTCTGGCTGTGTGTGAATGCGTTCGTCTCCTCGGAATCCGGGTCTTCTAGCCAACGGGAAAGCGCTGCTATCTGTCGAATGTTGAAACATAATATATATGAAGTTGTCTCGTCGATCTAGTGGTTAGTGTTGTAATCAGGAATTATTAAATGTTAACTACGAACATTATATTCTTCGCCTGACACACTCTTGATCGGATTTTAATAATTATAATATGAATCATGTAACACAGTAAAGTAAAAATCTTTTACATATTTGGATTTCAAAAAAGAGTACAGATATAAAGCAATTTTATGATTAAAATTACTACTTAAGATTGAAAGTATTAGTATCGCTTTCATCTGTTGCCTCTATTCGATCCAATTTTTATACAGAATATACTATATATATAAATATGTAGAACTGTCTGCTTATACACAACCAAATTTCATTTGGTATTCTATAACTATGTATATAATTCAGAATAATAAATCTCCCCTTCACATTTAACACACTGCTTGCTCTAAAATATCTAATACTGCTGTATATACAATAGATTGTCTTGTGACAGGCTTGCATATTGACAAGTGATCAAGGGGGAGTTGATAAAACACTCTACAACCTAAATCTGCTGAATATGGCTCCACAAAGTCTACATAAACTTTGAAAGCTGTAAAGGGAGTAGTTAAAGTTTCTGCAAAGCCAATAGTTTCTAAGTTAAACGCCATTTAAATTTTGCAAGAACAAACAAAGGGATGACAAAAGAAAGTTCAATTTCTTTTTTGATTTAACCAGTGTCTCATAAACTGAAAAAATAAAGACTTAAAATTATTAACGACATCTGTTGTATTAGAGTGAAACTATTACGTCTAGTTTGCTACAACATGGTGTAGATGTCGCTGTTACCAAATCAATTAGAGACATCTGTGACACGATTTTGTAACTACTACGAAGTTAATATTCGTACCGACGTAGTTTTGAACACTGTAAATAGATGTCGCAATACATATCCTTAAGAATAACCCGCTTATATAAATTACATAGAGTATCTACTGAAATTTAATTTATAACCTAATTTTATAATGCTGGACATAGGCCTTTCCGAGAGCGCGCCACCACACACGGTCCTCCGCCTTCCTCATCCACCCGCCACCAACGATCCTTTTCAGGTCGTTGGTCCAGCAACCAGGAGGTCGACCTACGCTGCGCTTTATCTATCTATGCGTATATTCAAGTATTATGACCCATTAAAATACAGGCAAAAGAAACAATGCAAAAATATTATGACAAAAACTTGAAAATAACTAAAGAAGAATCAACACTGTAGAAGAATATACCTTTTAACGAACAAATATTTTATGAAATGACGTGATAAAATTGCAAATTTCCGTTTTAAACCATATTTTTACTTAATCAACTTTCTTCGCAATCGATATTATATTAGCAAATTGATGTGTATAACGTTTGTAATTGAAGCATATCTAATGTCTCATTCCTTACACGTTACAGTTTCCACCCTTCTTCTATACTAATATTATAAAGAGGATAGTTTTGCATTTTTCTATGTTTGTAACGAATAAACTCAAGACTGCGTATATGTATAAAAAATGTCTTTCATTGCATGTGCTGCGAAAATATTAATGACAGAACAAATAAAACGTCTACGATATGAAGTGTCCACTGCAATATTATTCAGTTGGCAAATAATGATCACTGTCCACTTTGTGTTCATCAACTTAATAATCATCAACACATAGCCGGCTCACTACAGAGCACGGATCTCCTCCCAGTATGAGAAGGGTTTTGCCATAGTCCACCAGACTCTACACGTGCGGTTTGGTAGACTTCACACACCTTTGGGAACATTAAAACACACTAACTAGAACACAGTTAAGGACTACGGTTTAATGTAATGATAATGAAGTCAACATACTTTTGGTCCTGCAAGCCAGTGTTCTTCATAAATAAGTATTTATCTATTCTCGAAAAGGGGCAGGAGTATTTGGTGTAATCCCATAGCTCGGTGAACAGCGCTTGGATTTGCGCCTTCTCTGGATACTCGTCGAAGAATGAATGGATCATGTTGTTCTGGCTGTGTGTGAATGCGTTCGTCTCCTCGGAATCCGGGTCTTCTAGCCAACGGGAAAGCGCTGCTATCTGTCGAATGTTGAAACATAATATATATGAAGTTGTCTCGTCGATCTAGTGGTTAGTGTTGTAATCAGGAATTATTAAATGTTAACTACGAACATTATATTCTTCGCCTGACACACTCTTGATCGGATTTTAATAATTATAATATGAATCATGTAACACAGTAAAGTAAAAATCTTTTACATATTTGGATTTCAAAAAAGAGTACAGATATAAAGCAATTTTATGATTAAAATTACTACTTAAGATTGAAAGTATTAGTATCGCTTTCATCTGTTGCCTCTATTCGATCCAATTTTTATACAGAATATACTATATATATAAATATGTAGAACTGTCTGCTTATACACAACCAAATTTCATTTGGTATTCTATAACTATGTTTATAATTCAGAATAATTAATCTCCCCTTCACATTTAACACACTGCTTGCTCTAAAATATCTAATACAGCTGTATATACAATAGATTGTCTTGTGACAGGCTTGCATATTGACAAGTGATCAAGGGGGAGTTGATAAAACACTCTACAACCTAAATCTGCTGAATATGGCTCCACAAAGTCTACATAAACTTTGAAAGCTGTAAAGGGAGTAGGTAAAGTTTCTGCAAAGCCAATAGTTTCTAAGTTAAACGCCATTTAAATTTTGCAAGAACAAACAAAGGGATGACAAAAGAAAGTTCAATTTCTTTTTTGATTTAACCAGTGTCTCATAAGCTGAAAAAATAAAGACTTAAAATTATTAACGACATCTGTTGTATTATAATGAAACTATTACGTCTAGTTTGCTACAACATGGTGTAGATGTCAATGTTACCAAATCAATTAGAGACATCTGTGACACGATTTTGTAACTACTACGAAGTTAATATTTGTACCGACGTAGTTTTGAACACTGTAAATAGATGTCGCAATACATATCCTTAAGAATAACCCGCTTATATAAATTACATAGAGTACCTACTGAAATTTAATTTATAACCTAATTTTATAATGCTGGACATAGGCCTTTCCGAGAGCGCACCACCACACACGGTCCTCCCCCTTCCTCATCCACCCGCCACCAACGATCCTTTTCAGGTCGTTGGTCCAGCGACCAGGAGGTCGTCCTACGCCGCGCTTAATCTATCTATGTGTATATTCAAGTATTATGACCCATTAAAATACAGGCAAAAGAAACAATGCAAAAATATTATGTCAAAAACTTGAAAATAACTAAAGAAGAATGAACACTGTAGAAGAATATACCTTTTAACGAACAAATATTTTATGAAATGACGTGATAAAATTGCAAATTTCCGTTTTAAACCATATTTTTACTTAATCAACTTTCTTCGCAATCGATATTATATTAGCAAATTGATGTGTATAACGTTTGTAATTGAAGCATATCTAATGTCTCATTCCTTACACGTTACAGTTTCCACCCTTCTTCTATACTAATATTATAAAGAGGATAGTTTTGCATTTTTCTATGTTTGTAACGAATAAACTCAAGACTGCGTATATGTATAAAAAATGTCTTTCATTGCATGTGCTGCGAAAATATTAATGACAGAACAAATAAAACGTCTACGATATGAAGGGTCCACTGCAATATTATTCAGTTGGCAAATAATGATCACTGTCCACTTTGTGTTCATCAACTTAATAATCATCAACACATAGCCGGCTCACTACAGAGCACGGATCTCCTCCCAGTATGAGAAGGGTTTTGCCATAGTCCACCAGACTCTACACGTGCGGTTTGGTAGACTTCACACACCTTTGAGAACATTAAAACACACTAACTAGAACACAGTTAAGGACTACGGTTTAATGTAATGATAATGAAGTCAACATACTTTTGGTCCTGCAAGCCAGTGTTCTTCATAAATAAGTATTTATCTATTCTCGAAAAGGGGCAGGAGTATTTGGTGTAATCCCATAGCTCGGTGAACAGCGCTTGGATTTGCGCCTTCTCTGGATACTCGTCGAAGAATGAATGGATCATGTTGTTCTGGCTGTGTGTGAATGCGTTCGTCTTCTCGGAATCCGGGTCTTCTAGCCAACGGGAAAGCGCTGCTATCTGTCGAATGTTGAAACATAATATATATGAAGTTGTCTCGTCGATCTAGTGGTTAGTGTTGTAATAAGAAATTATTAAATGTTAACTACGAACATTATATTCTTCGCCTGACACAATCTTGATCGGATTTTAATAATTATAATATGAATCATGTAACACAGTAAAGTAAAAATCTTTTACATATTTGGATTTCAAAAAAGAGTACAGATATAAAGCAATTTTATGATTAAAATTACTACTTAAGATTGAAAGTATTAGTATCGCTTTCATCTGTTGCCTCTATTCGATCCAATTTTTATACAGAATATACTATATATATAAATATGTAGAACTGTCTGCTTATACACAACCAAATTTCATTTGGTATTCTATAACTATGTATATAATTCAGAATAATTAATCTCCCCTTCACATTTAACACACTGCTTGCTCTAAAATATCTAATACTGCTGTTTATACAATAGATTGTCTTGTGACAGGCTTGCATATTGACAAGTGATCAAGGGGGAGTTGATAAAACACTCTACAACCTAAATCTGCTGAATATGGCTCCACAAAGTCTACATGAACTTTAAAAGCTGTAAAGGGAGTAGGTAAAGTTTCTGCAAAGCCAATAGTTTCTTTGTTAAACGCCGTTTAAATTTTGCAAGAACAAACAAAGGGATGACAAAAGAAAGTTCAATTTCTTTTTTGATTTAACCAGTGTCTCATAAACTGAAAAAATAAAGACTTAAAATTATTAACGACATCTGTTGTATTATAATGAAACTATTACGTCTAGTTTGCTACAACATGGTGTAGATGTCACTGTTACCAAATCAATTAGAGACATCTGTGACACGATTTTGTAACTACTACGAAGTTAATATTCGTACCGACGTAGTTTTGAACACTGTAAATAGATGTCGCAATACATATCCTTAAGAATAACCCGCTTATATAAATTACATGGAGTACCTACTGAAATTTAATTTATAACCTAATTTTATAATGCTGGACATAGGCCTTTCCGAGAGCGCGCCACCACACACGGTCCTCCGCCTTCCTCATCCACCCGCCACCAACGATCCTTTTCAGGTCGTTGGTCCAGCGACCAGGAGGTCGTCCTACGCTGCGCTTAATCTATCTATGCGTATATTCAAGTATTATGACCCATTAAAATACAGGCAAAAGAAACAATGCAAAAATATTATGTCAAAAACTTGAAAATAACTAAAGAAGAATGAACACTGTAGAAGAATATACCTTTTAACGAACAAATATTTTATGAAATGACGTGATAAAATTGCAAATTTCCGTTTTAAACCATATTTTTACTTAATCAACTTTCTTCACAATCGATATTAGCAAATTGATGTGTATAACGTTTGTAATTGAAGCATATCCAATGTCTCATTCCTTACACGTTACAGTTTCCACCCTTCTTCTATACTAATATTATAAAGAGGATAGTTTTGCATTTTTCTATGTTTGTAACGAATAAACTCAAGACTGCGTATAAAAAATGTCTTTCATTGCATGTGCTGCAAAAATATTAATGACAGAAAAAATAAAACGTCTACGATATGAAGGGTCCACTGCAATATTATTCAGTTGGCAAATAATGATCACTGTCCACTTTGCGTTCATCAACTTAATAATCATCAACACATAGCCGGCTCACTACAGAGCATGGATCTTCTCTCCGTATGAGAAGGGTTTTGCCATAGTCCACCAGACTCTACATGTGCGGTTTGGTAGACTTAACACACCTTTGAGAACATTAAAACACACTAACTAGAACACAGTTAAGGCCTACGGTTTAATGTAATGATAATGAAATCAACATACTTTTGGTTCTGCAAGCCAGCCTGCTTCATAAATAAGTATTTATCTATTCTCGAAAAGGGGCAGGAGTATTTGGTGTAATCCCATAGCTCGGTGAACAGTGCTTGGATTTGCGCCTTCTCTGGATACTCGTCGAAGAATGAACAGATCATGTTGTTCTCGCTGTGTGTGAATGTGTTCGTCTCCTCAGAATCCGGGTCTTCTAGCCAACGGTAAAGCTCTGCTATCTGTCGAATGTTGAAACATAATATATTTGAAGTTGTTTCGTCGATCTAGTGGTTAGTGTTGTAATCAGGAATTATTAAATGTTAACTACGAACATTATATTCTTCGCCTGACACACTCTTGATCGGGTTTTAATAATTATAATATGAATCATGTAACACAGTAAAGAAAAATTTTTTACATATTTGGATTTCCTAAAAGAGTATAGATATAAAGCAATTTTATGATTAAAATTACTACTTAAGATTGAAAGTATTACTTTCGCTTTCATCTGTTGCCTCTATTTGAACCAATTTTTATACAGAATAATAAGCAGACAGTTCTACATATTTATATATATAGTAATATATATAAATATGTAGAACTGTCTGCTTATACACAACCAAATTTCATTTGGTATTCTATAACTATGTATATAATTCAGAATAATTCATCTCCCTTTCACATTTAACACACTGCTTGCTCTAAAATATCTAATACTGCTGTATATACAATAGATTGTCTTGTGACAGGCTTGCATATTGACAAGTGATCAAGGGGGAGTTGATAAAACACTCTACAACCTACATCTGTTGAATATGGCTCCACAAACTGTACAGGAAGTTTGAAAGCCCTTATGGGAGTAGTTAAAGTTTCTGCAAAGCTTATAATTTCCCAGTTAAATGTATCTGCAAATTTTTTAACACAACTTAAAAACTAGACAAAAGAGCTTCATCTTCAATTTTTTTCTAGTTCTTTCAAGTTCAGGATCTCAATATATTTTTATTAATACCTGTTCAATTTTCACATGGATCACAATCTTCATGGTGATACTGTCACTTATTCCAGCAGGCTCTACACACTTTGTCTCTCTGGCACCAAGTGACAAACACACTGCTTCCCAGTCCATGAAGAAGAAGAGTATCAAATGTTTGGGTAGTTCTTTTTCTATTTAAGAGATGATACAGCAGAAAAAGTCCCAGCCTGTAACAATAGTCTCCAGAGTGATTTGCTAAATAATCAGCAGCAATTTGTTAAACAAACAGCTTCCGACTTTATTAATTGAGCAAGAGCTTATTGGATAAGACCATTTAGAAATAAAGTCATTTAATAGATTATTGTACAACCTTAGAACTGTTAGTAGTTTTAATACTGCATAATCTCTTTCATTTCTATTTTTATTTTATGCAATGTGTTTACAGACTTATCATTCTCATATGGTTTCTGTTTATAAAAATGTGGTGGTGAAGTACATTGCGACTTAGAATGCCATGTTCTTTCTCTGTTAGATTAACTGCCTTTGTATTTGTATGGTCAACTTCTCCTATTTGTTCTTGCAAGTTAACAAAAAATTAAGACTGGAAGTGGAATTATGAGGATTTAATCATTTTAACACAGTTGATCATATCTTTGAATACGCTCTTCTTACATGCCCAGGAGGGGAAAAGGGGGGGGGGGGGGGGGGATCTAGAAACTGTGTGTATGAGGAAGAAGTACTGCTGTATTTTTATCCAAGGCTTGAGCATATCTCAGACAGACCCAACTTTTATTATTTTTTAAAGCTGCTAATTACTCTATAGATACATGCGGTTGCTACTTGCTTCTATGGCGACAGACCCACAGAGACTTAGTGCTGAAAGGAAATGTAGCCTATGTTAATTTGGGACGAAATAGTTATCTAATGGTGAAGGTATCAATTATATCGGTTCAGTAGTTGGAGAGCTTATCGATAGCAAACAAACACTTTTCCAGGCATTGAGTTATGTTGACTTTAGTTAATTATTTCAAATACTGGCCATATTTTTGTAATAAGTATAAGTAATTATACATTCAATCTAAAAGTATATCCAATCAACCGATATATCTACCGGTAAGGAGGTAGATACATATAAATGTGTCTTTGGCTTACCTACTATTTTTTTAGACCAAATGGAAAGATTTGTTGCCATGTATGCCGGCTCAGTTACATTTCCTATGTAGAGGATAACAATACACTTGCTTTCGCCTGTAATCAGGAGCTTTAAATATAAACTAATATAAAGACTTCGTGTTTGTGAAATACTTTGAATCACTTGGACAGTTTGACATGTTTTCCTCAAAGAGAATATAATCACTACGTGATTTTCCTAATCCGTTATTTTTAACAAAGAGAATATAATCACTACGTGACTTTTAACATTAGCACCAAAGAACTTTGAGCATATGTCATCTGTCAAAAAATATTGATGCCGACTATTTTTAACCACAGGCTATATACGAAATCGTTATTTGCCTTTCATTCGGCCAATTCGGGTAATTTGGGGTCCACTGCACCGTTTGTAGCCAAGCTGTATCATCATCTATAAGCAATACATCGCTGGCATAAATCTTTTCTTGATCTGGATAGCCAGGATCTAGGATGGCATCTACATATGCCATCCTAGATCCTGGCTAATATTCAAAAGAAAAATCGTACACTTGCATCCACCATCTTACCATACCATGATGAACGCGATCTTATACCATGAGTACTCTACTCATGCGTAATGGCGTAAAAAAACGCCATTTTTCTTCTTTGTGTCGATCATCGGAGTTTAAATAGAAAGACTAAGACAAATATCTACTCCCGCCTTCTATTACTTAAATTACAGAACTAGCATATGATGAAGAGGATCAGTGTAGTAGATGAGGGTGGAAAGCATTTACACTCAAATCCGTCGTACCATATCTAACGGTAATGGTTGAACTTTATTTGTTCGTACCATATCCATAAATCCTAACTTCTTCATATGAGCGCCCTCTTGCAATCACGAATCTTTCTTTAATAAGTAAGTTTGTTTTACCGGTATTCAAAACTTTATTATTCTGATATTGATCTGATTCTGATTAATCCCGATATAACAAAGCATTATTTGTAAGAAATTACCCTTAGTCCCCCAGATATGAATGAACACTACCTGTACAATTTGATATTTATTTTAAAATATTGTTAATTTAAACTCCTGATTGCAACAGTCAACGTGCGATGCTTCGAAAAATTAAACCTAGATTACCACTAGATTTAAATACAAAATACATACATATAAAATGTATTTCATTGCATGCCCTGCGAAAACAATGGATGAAAGAACAAAAAATGTTCTACAGTACTAAACTAATTATTTATTACTTACCGAATTAAAAATAAATAAATTATAAATATGATCTTAAGAAGTCTTCAAACATCAGGCCTCTATAATATTAGGTAGGTACCGTGATAGTTGTCCATCTGACTTGTTTAATAATCATTTTATCATTATATTATTAGATGGGCTAACCCATAGCCGGCTCACTACAGAGCACGGGTCTCCTCTAAGTATGAGAAGGGTTTTGCCTTTAATATATTACTATTGAAAATTAGAAATCTCTATGAAAATTCTAATAAATATCTATATCTTATTACGAGTAAACATGCTATGGAAAATTAAAGCATAGTAGTTATAGCTCACTGACGTGTCGTGATAAGTTTTGCAGATATAACGGGAATCATGGAATTGTGTTCTTCATGAAAAAGTATTTGTCCCCTCTGAAGGAGCAGCTGTATTTGGCGTACTCCCATAGCTCGGTAAACAGCGGTTGGATTTGCGCCTTCTTTGGATACTAGTCGAAGAATGAATGGATCATGTCGTACTCGGTGTGTATGAATGCTTTCGTCTCCTCGGAATCCGGGTCTTCCAGCCAACGGTAAAGGTCTGCTATCTGTATATACTGAATGTTGAAACATAATATATATAAAGTTGTCTCTTCGATCTAGTGGTTAGTGTTGTAATCAGGAATTATTAAATGTTAACTACGAACATTTTATTCTTCGCCTGACACACTCTTGGTCAGATTTTTAATAATTATAATATGAATCATGAAAACACAGTCAAGTGAAAATCTTTTACATATTAGGATTTCCCAAGAGTACAGATGTAAAGCAATTTTATGATTAAAATTTCTACATTAGATTGAAAATATTAGTATTGCTTTCATCAAATATTTTCTTAATAAGTACAGCAATTCAATTAACTAGAAAGAAGTAATACGGGTACGACAAAAGCTAGAAACCGTTTCCTCGTTTTGAGCAGATTTTTATATGAAACTAGCTGACCCGGCAGACTTCGTACTGCCAAATATAGCCTGTCAAAATGATTTGTAATGTGTAATTTTTTTGTTCCTACATATTTTATAGTCGGGGCAAAAAAATCACCTGAACAGAACCGTCACCTTGGTGATAGGGCGTTGTGAATAAGAAATATAATTAAATAAAACATATATCAGCATTTAGGTTGGTTAGGGCTTAAGCCCTTAAGCTTAGGGTTTAAGCAACCGTAAGTTGTATCGATAGGTGGCGCTGGGGTCACGAACCCAGTGAATACAATAGCAATAAAGCTCGTTTTAGTTAGTTTAATTTTTAGCCCGTTTAGTCTAGCTGACTCCCGCGACTTCGTCTGCGTTGAGTGTTTGCTTGTCTTGCAATCACGAAGCAATAGATTACTGAACCGGAGAACTTAAAAAAATTACATCATAAACATTAAAGTATCTCCTTTCTTAC
Organism: Lasiommata megera; assembly: GCA_928268935.1. Taxonomy (NCBI): domain Eukaryota; kingdom Metazoa; phylum Arthropoda; class Insecta; order Lepidoptera; family Nymphalidae; genus Lasiommata; species Lasiommata megera. Next base: position 18,427,016 of record OV743307.1, on the reverse strand, counting down.
AAAAAAAGAATGAATGGATTCTGAGTACGCTTTAATGAATTACAACTAAATACACATTTTGACTATCTCCGAAGGGAACCGTGCTGAATTCCGGGATGAAAACTATCTCATATGTTGAACCGGAGTATCACCTGCTCCTATACCAAATTTTATTCAAGTCCATCATTTCAAGTGGTTTCGGCGTGATACAGACAGACGCTAGTAAAATCGCTAGTAAAGCATCCTCCAATTAAAATGTTCAAAATCTATTTAATGTACAGATTTCGTCCTGTTACTGTTTGACTATGCACTCTTTGACGTTAGGAACACACCTACATTGCTTAGACAACAGTGAGTGCTTGTAATTTAATATGTAATTTATGCAATAGCAATAAAACTCAAATTGATTCTACGTTTATATAGAAAACGTTTGTATGGCAAAAGAAAAGGGCTGTTTTGAGGGGTTTTCCGGCAATTATTCAAATTTTTCTCGCCGTAAAAACCATCCTTGAACTTCAACGAATATTTAAAAAAAAAAATTGGCCAAATTGGTCCAGGCGTTGTTGAGTTATGCGCTTACCAACAGCTTTTGCGATTCATTTTTATATTATAGATCATTCTAATTAACTTTTATAATTATGTGATAATACTGACATGTACATATTTAAATAATAGAATTTAAATAATAATTTCAATAAGAATTGAAATACTAATTTAATCGTTTAAATATAAGAAAAAAAATCTGAAAAACTTGTTATCATAGCACATTGAAATAATAAGTGCTAAATATATTATAATATAAATAAAAACAATAAAAAAAAATATTTGTACAACTATTGAAAAGGTGTAGGAAAATGTGTATCATTTTTGCATTGACATTTTAATTAAATTTTATAATTATGTGATAATACTTACATACATATATTCAAATTAAATTATAAAGTTTTAATCAATGAAGCACAAATAAGTAAAAAACAGGATTAACATCACTGTATTATCTTCATTATAATATGAATTCAATTTACACTTCAGTCTAAGTAACACGTGGCCGGCTATGCTAACACCAAAAATTTAAAAAGTGGAAATAATTGAATTATACGGTATTTCGTTCACTACAAAATAAATTTAATTAATTTTATAGCGTCAACAACACGTGGTAATTATGCTGTTAAAATGTAGCTTATATGACACGTTCGTAGATTTACCATAGCAGCGCCATCTATTGATTACTTACTCAACCCAGTCGAAAGGTATCGACATCTGTTAGAATCATTTGGAGTTAACAGATAATTGTGGCTGTCAAATAATAACAAACAAATAATTAGCAATAAATTAAAATTGCGACTATAATTTGAGATTTAAACTATCCTATCTCTCAAGTTGGATCGAACTGCACATGGTGTGCGAATTTTATTATAATCGGTTAAGTGGTTTAGGAGTCCATTGAGGATAAACATTGTGACACGAGATTTATATATATTAAGATAAACTATGTATATATCTATAGAACCAAGCTATAAAATAATTCAAAATTTATGTAATGGTTGGTGGTTGCAATGAAACGCTTATGATTAGGTGAGATATCTTCTATTTAGTGTTATTCCTCCAGCTACTGTAAAGTATTAAATGTGAGTAAATTGTATTCCTTAGAAAGCACTTATACTAAAATAGGAACTGTTATATAAGTAGTAACACAATAAATTTTTAAGTCTTTGTTTAAACAAAATTTTAAGTCTATATAATACTATCTAGTAAGTGTTAATGTATGTTATTATAAAACAATAATTAATTTGCAACAGTAAATAATTTTTTTTCAAAGAAAGATTTGAATAATACTTTAATCATTTTTGGTTTTAACTTTTTTCCACATCTAGTATCCATTTAAAAGCTTTAAATTACTCCTTTAAGGTACTTTTTAATTGTTTACCTAATCTGCTTATACACAACCAAATTTCATTTAGTATTCTATATATATATGATTCAGAATAATTTATCTCCCCTTCACATTTAGTTGCTTGCTGTAAAATATCTAATACTGCTGTATACACAATAGATTGTCTTGTGGCTGGCTTGCATATTGACAAGTGATCAAGGGGGAGTTGATAAAACACTCCACGACCTAAATCTGCTGAATATGGCTCCACAAAGTGTACAGGAACTTTGAAAGCTGTAATTGGAGTAGGTAAAGTTTCTGCAAAGCTAACAGTTTCCCAGTTAAATGTGTCTGCAAATTTTAAGAATAACTTGTGCAACTCTAGCAATTCAGGAGAGTTTTCTTGTAATTGTTTGACATCTTGTGAAGGCCAAAATATAGATGCAGCAGCACGGGGCATTGTTGCTAATGCACTGCCTTTATGTGGTGTACTGTAAAATAACACAGCCTTAGTTTTCTGACATAACATTTTATGAGATTCATCACTCTTTTGGGCAGCATCTACTAATAGCTGTTTGACAATAAGGCCACCCATTGAGTGGGCCAGCCAAACCACATTTTTTGTTCCCACTTCAGCATCAATCAATGCGGTAGATAGTTCTTCAGCTCTAGCAACAATGTCTGCATTATGCAAAGAACACCCTTCTAACCAGTCTGATAGCTTACTCGAATAATTAAAACCCAGAATCCTTAAGTTATTGCAATCTTTTGGCAACCAATCTTTTGGCCAACAATGTGTATGATTACATTTATCTTCCTCCTCTTGTAATAAAGCTAACCTCTTTTTCTTAGCTACTATAATATGATTATTTACATCTCTTTTGGCCTCAATAGGAATATCATTTAACACAACTTCAAAACTAGACAAAAGAGCTTCATCTTCAAGTTCTTTTAATTGCTCCAAAACCATTTCAAGTTCAGGATCTAAATATATATTTTTATCATCACCTGTGTAATTTTCACATGGAGCACAATCTTCATGTGATGCTGTCACTTCTATAATTCCAACAGGATCTACACACTTTTTGTCTCTCTGGCGCCATGTGACAAATACACCACCTCGCAGTCCATGAACAAGAAGAGTATCACATGTATGGGTAGTTCTTTTTCTATATAAGGGATACAGCAGAAAAAGTCCCGGCCTGTAACAACAGTCACCAGAGAGATTTGCTAAACATACAGCAGCAGAACTTGCTAAACGAACATCTTCTGACTTTAGTAGTCGAGCAAGTTCTCCAATAAGACCATTTTGAAAAAAGTCATTTAATAGATTATTGTACAAACTTAGAACTGTTAATAGTTTTAATACTGCAAAATCTATTTCTGAATCATTTTTATAGCGCAACATCAACTCTGCCAATTTTGGCAGTAATCCCAGTTTATGTAATGTGTTTATAGATTTATCATTTTCATATGATTTCTGGTTAAAAAGAAAAATGTGGTGGTGCAGTGCATCAAGACATAGAATACAAAGTTCTTTCTCTGTAAGATTATCTGGCTTTGGAGGTGAACTGTCCACTTCTCCTATTTGTTCTTGCAAATTAACAAAATATTTAGACAGGAAGTGCTGTATGCAGCTATGAGGATTTATAATTTGCACATGGTTGATCATGTCTTTAAATGTATATGATAAAAGTTCTGATGTCAACGCTGCTCTTCTTACATGTACAGGAGGAGGGAGAAAATAACGTAGATCAACACCGCGGGTATGTGCAAGAAGAACTGCTGTATTTTTATCCAAAGCTTGAGCAATTCTCAGACAGTCCCAACTTTTATTATTTTTGAAAGCTGCTAATTGCTCTATGGCTAAATTCCGCTGCTCCTTGTTTCCATGGCGACAAACCCACAATAGCTTCCAAGCCAGCGAATGTTTTAAACTTTTCCAAATACGGCTGATGCCTACTGAATTTGACAGTTCGACAGTATGTTCCACCTTCATTTTGGCGTCATAGGAAGGGTCATCGATGTAAATATACTCTGCGGTGAATTTCTTTTCCACGTTTAAGACGTTCGTGTTAACAATATTTTTGATGCTTTTGTTTATTTCGCGATAGTGATATGCTACAATCAAAACACTGCCACTACATAGTGAAACTATTTTCAATATTTTTAGTATTGGTTTAAAACGGTCTTGGAGACTCATTTTTTAAATGTTTAGTAGATTCAGCTTTTCACTCTCTATCCTCATTCCAACTAAAAATGTCCAACAAACGACTTTGACAACATGAAACATCTGATTTCAGTTGTTCACTCAATTTTCGAACATACTTCTGAAGAAAATTACATATTTCTCTCGGAAAGAATTAAACCATATTGAATTATGAATACTGTTGTATGTTTTGAAATACATTATAATTCTTGCTATATTCGTTTCCGAAAAAAATATATTAATTGATCAATAATAACGTTATTCGATTGACATTTGTGATTTGACACTAGTTTGTCATTTTTGACATAAGCTCTTATAGTGCTGCTACACCGATAAAACTCTGAATTTAAACGTTGACTATTCATTTTGTTCTTGTTAACATTATCCCACAAATCCTTGCTAATTTACTTATATTATTACTTTCACGCAAAAACTACTCAACCGATCGTCATGAAACTTTATACACATATATTCTGAGAGGTTTTAGAAGTAACATTTAGGTACTTTCTATTTTTTTTTTACGAAAGATTGCATTTGATCAATGCAATGAATGCAATGCGCCGTCCCGCGCCGGTGAGTCCTAGTTATACGCCACTTAGTGTTGCGTAAAGAGAGGTCACGCCACTCTCTTTTCTGTCGTACATGATTCTAAAACTAGATGGCGCTGCTCTCTGATTGTCGCCATTGTTAATAGTCCCAGATTTGTGAATTGAGTAACGTGAGCAATTTTCCATTTAGTGGGATTTTAAATTTGAGGGACCAGGTCGGGACCCATCCCTTTGTTAAAATCCATAGCAACCAAGTATTTAAGAGCTTCAACCCTATTCACAAGAACATAGAACGCTGACATAGTTTCATTAGTACTTTAACAGCCCGGTTACGCTGTGGCAACCAATAGGGCTAGCAAAGCTAATAGACAGTCCGAAAAAAAAATTAGTACTCTGATTGCAATTGTACGTAGGGCTGCTTTGGAAAGTCGATGGTCGCTTTTCATAAACCGATTGCAATATGCTAAAAACAAATCACATATTTCCTGACCTCCTTTAGCAGATGTATTTCCAATATTTGGAATTGGAGTACTATTAGTCTTTTGATTACTACAAAATCGCCAGAAATATTTAGGATTTTTACGCAAATGGTTGATATATTTTGAAAATTTTAACTGGAGAATTCTTTTTTTAACACGCTTTTATTAGCTTCACCTGTATGTATGTATGTTTGTTTGTTTGTTTGTTTGTTTGTTTGTAACCGACTCCTTTGAGCTCGATTTTGCCCTACTTTGAACGATCAGATTTGATTCAAACTTTGCACACCTGTCAAAGGTCGATGACAATGCAATAATCCGATCAAAATATCCGATTATCCTAATTAGATTCGCCAGGATTAATTAATTTCTTTCCGCATCCTTTGCATGCGAGTAAGAGAGACAGAGCTAGTGCGCGAACTACGCATGCGTGCAGTAGCGTGTTTTTTTAGTTTTTTAAACTATTATTTTAATTATTTTTGTGTCTGTCTGTATCTTGGCCGCGCATCACGCGGACTGGATGCAGAAGAAGTACATTTAATTATTATATTACAATTTACATATGAACACAAGGAAATCTAAAGGACGTCTATGCAGGGAGAGGTGTGTTAGTAAAATAAACCAAAAAAATATAATGCACACAAAAGGAAAAAATGTTTCAAACCGTGTGTTTGTAATCTTCTATAATTGAATATAATTCAGTATGATCATCATAAAAAGCAATAATTATTATCATAATATTTATATATTTAAATCAATCCGTTCAGTTTCTACACAAAAACTATATAAATAATTAAATTTCAGCATCATATAGTTATCTCAATTTAGTAGCTCTTCTTAAATATGCCATTCATTTTGAAGAGACGTTGACGGAAACAGCTAGTGCGATTAACTCTATCAAAGAAGAAGAAAGTCATAGAATCTGCAGTCAATGTGGTTTATGCCTTGACTTTGCAGGAGCTTTTGAAATACCCTACATAATTTGTGACGGCAACGCATCGTGCGGATACTCTAGATCAGCGTCTATATGCATTATACTTAATAAATACCAAACATACATGCAACTTACGTACTTAAGGAAAATGCCGTGACGGGATGGTCATGCAAATTTAGATGATTTTGTTAATCTAATGATAAATTAGCAAAAAAATAAAGAAATAAAGCTAATCGCACAATGCTGCAGGGTACCAGAAGAAAAGCTTGGTAGTGGCTCCGCCCCCTAGCCTATATCCATACTGTATATAGGTCTTGATAGGACTTGTCCACCAATAACATTCGTTTGTAGGAAATCAATAAAGGGGCGGAGCAAATTGAAAACGAAAGTTCCACCAATCGGGATAGCGCAGGCTCCACTACATTTATGCGCTCCTGGTGAAAATCCCAAATTTAGGTGATTTTCTAAAGCAAAATTGCAGTGCCAGCGGAAAAGCATCCCTAAAGTGACTCCACCCCCTGGCCTGTATACATACTATATATAGTTCTTTTCCACCAATAATATTCGTTTGCAGAAAATCAATAACAGGGGCTGAACAGATTGAAAACGAAAGTTCCACCAATCGGGATTGCTTCAGTTATGATCTCCTGGTTAAAATCCCAAGTATAGGTATTTTAACATCGTTACAGCTTATCGCACACTGCTGCAAATTGTGCACGGTACTTAATTTCACGTTTCAGTTTCCGCTCTTCTTTTACTCTCATATTGGGTATAAAGAGAATGGATTTGTATGTTTGTATGTTGTATGGAATAAACTTAAAGCTATACATACATATAAAATGTATTTCATTGCATGCCCTTCGAAAACAATTGATGAAAGAACAAAAAATGTTTTACAGTACTAAACTAATTATTTATTACTTACCTAATTAAAAATAAATAAATTATAAATATGATCTTAAGAAGTCTTCAAACATCAGGCCTATATAATATTAACGTGCCTATAACGTTTAGTGTCCACTTTGTGTTCTCAGTCAATAATGATAGTTGTGCATCTGACTTGTTTAATAATCATTTTATCATTATATGATTAACCCATAGCCGGCTCACTACAGAGCACGGGTCTCCTCTAAGTATGAGAAGGGTTTTGCCTTTAATATATTGTATTGAAAATTAGAAATCTCTATGAAAATTCTAATAAATATCTATATCTTATTACGAGCAAACATACCATGGAAAATTAAAGCCATAGTAGTTATAGCTCACTGACGTGACGTGATAAGTTTTGCAGATTTAACTGGAATCATGGAATTGTGTTCTTCATGAAAAAGTATTTGTCCCCTCTGAAGGAGCAGCTGTATTTGGTGTACTCCCATAGCTCGGTGAACAGCGCTTGGATTTGCGCCTTCTCTGGATACTAGTCGAAGAATGAATGGATCATGTTGTTCACACTGTGTGTGAATGTGTTCGTCTTCTCGGAATTCGGGTCTTCCAGCCAACGGTAAAGGTCTGCTATCTGTCGAATGTTGAAACATAATATATATAAAGTTGTCTCGTCGATCTAGTGGTTAGTGTTGTAATCAGGAATTATTAAATTTTAACTACGAACATAATATTCTTCGCCTGACACACTCTTGGTCGGATTTTTAATAATTATAATATGAATCATGAAAACACAATCAAGTAAAAATCTTTCACATATTTGGATTTCCCAAAAGAGTAGATATAACGCAATTTTATGATTAAAATTACTACTTTAGATTGAAAGTATTAGTACTGCTTTCATCAAATAATATTTTCTTAATAAGTAAAGCAATTCAATTAACTAGAACGAAGTAATACCGGTAAGACAAAAGCAAGAAACCGTTTCCTCTATTCAATCCGATTTTTATACAGAATATACTTTATATATAAATCTCTAGAACTGTCTGCTTATACACAACCAAATTTTATTTGGTATTCTACAACTATGTATATAATTCAGAATAATTCATGTCCCCTTCACATTTAACACACTGCTTGGTCTAAAATATCTAATACTGCTGTATATACAATAGATTGTCTTGTGACAGGCTTGCATATTGACAAGTGATCAAGGGGGAGTTGATAAAACACTCTACAACCTAAATCTGCTGAATATGGCTCCACAAAGTCTACATGAACTTTGAAAGCTGTAAAGGGAGTAGGTAAAGTTTCTGCAAAGCCAATAGTTTCTGAGTTAAAATCCATTTAAATTTTGCAAGAACAAACAGAGGGATGACAGAAGAAAGTTCAATTTCTTTTTTGATTTAACCAATGGCTCATAAACTCAAAAAATAAAGACTTAAAATTACTAACGACATCTGTTGTATTATAATGAAACTATTACGACCGTTTACTGTCTAGTTTGATACAACACGGTGTAGATGTCGCTGTTACCAAATCAATTAGAGACATCTGTGATACGATTTTGTAACTACTACGAAGTTAATATTCGTACCGACGTAGTTTTGAACACTGTAAATAGATGTCGCAATACATATTCTTAAGAATAACCCGCTTATATAAATTACATATAGTACGTACCGAAATTTAATATATAACCGAATTTTAATGCAATATTATTCAGTTGGCAAATAATGATCACTGTCTACTTTGTGTTCATCAACTTAATAATCATCAACCCATAGCCGGCTCACTACAGACCATGGATCTCCTCTCAGTATGAGAAGGGTTTTGCCATAGTCCACCAGACTCTACACGTGCGGTTTGGTAGACTTCACACACCTTTGAGAACATTAAAACACACTAACTAGAACACAGTTAAGGACTACGGTTTAATGTAATGATAATGAAGTCAACATACTTTTGGTTCTGCAAGCCAGAGTGTTTTTCATAAATAAGTATTTATCTATTCTCGAAAAGGGTCAGGAGTATTTGGTGTAATCCCATAGCTCGGTGAACAGCACTTGGATTTGCGCATTCTCTGGATACTCGTTGAAGAATGAATGGATCATGTTGTTCTCACTGTGTGAATGCATTCGTGTCCTCGGAATCCGGGTCTTCCAGCCAACAGTAAAAGTCTGCTATCTGTCGAATGTTGAAACATAATATATATAAAGTTGTCTCACCGATCTAGTGGTTAGTGTTGTAATCAGGAATTATTAAATGATTACGAAGATTATATTCTTCCCCTGACACACTCTTGGTCAGATTTTTAATAATTATTATATGAATCATGTAACACAGTAAAGTAAAAATCTTTTACATATTTGGATTTCCCAAAAGAGTACAGATATAAAGCAATTTTATGATTAAAATTACTACTTAAGATTGAAAGTATTAGGATCGCTTTCAACTGTTGCCTCTATTCGATCCAATTTTTATACAGAATATACTATAATATATATATAAATGTGTAGAACTGTCTGCTTATACACAACCAAATTTCATTTGGTATTCTATAACTATGTATATAATTCAGAATAATTCATCTCCCTTTCACATTTAACACACTGCTTGCTCTAAAATATCTATACACAACCAAATTTCATTTGGTATTCTATAACTATGTATATAATTCAGAATAATTCATCTCCCTTTCACATTTAACACACTGCTTGCTCTAAAATATCTAATACTGCTGTATATATAATAGATTGTCTTGTGACAGGCTTGCATATTGACAAGTGATCAAGGGGGAGTTGATAAAACACTCTACAACCTAAATCTGCTGAATAGGGCTATATGGCTCCACAAACTGTACAGGAAGTTTGAAAGCCCTTATGGGAGTAGTTAATGTTTCTGCAAATCTTATAGTTTCCCAGTTAAATGTATCTGCAAATTTTCTAACACAACTTAAAAACTAGACAAAAGAGCTACATCTTCAATTTTTTTATAGTTCTTTCTAGTTTAGGATCTAAATATTTTTTTATCAATACCTGTTCAATTTTCACATGGATCACAATCTTCATGGTGATACTGTCACTTATTTCAGCAGGCTCTACACTTTGTCGCTCTGGCGCCATGTGACAAACACCAGTCCATGAAGAAGAGTATCAAATGTTTGGGTAGTTATTTTTCTATATAAGGGATACAGCACAAAAAGTCCCAGGCTGTAACAATAGTCTCCAGAGAGATTTGCTAAATAATCAGCAGCAACTTGTTAACAAACAGCTTCTGACTTTATTAATTGAGCAAGAGCTTATTGGATAAGACCATTTAGAAATAAAGTCATTTAATAGATTATTGTACAACCTTAGAACTGTAAGTAGTTTTAATACTGCATAATCTCTTTCATTTCTATTTTTATTTTATGCGATGTGTTTACAGACTTATCATTCTCATATGGTTTCTGTTTATAACAATGTGGTGATGCAGTACATTGCGACTTATTATGCCATGTTCTTTCTCCGTTAGATTATCTGCCTTTGTATTAAAACGGTGAACTTCTCCTATTTGTTCTTGCAAATTAACAAAAAATTAAGACTGGGAGTGGAATTATGAGGATTTAGTCATTTTAACACAGTTGATCATAATATCTTTGAATATGCTCTTCTTACATGCCCAGGAGGGGGAAGAAAGGGGTTGTTTTTAGAATCGTGCGGCAGGAGTTTCGGGGAGAAAGATGTTTTATTTGGTAGAGGTTTGTTCCCCGATTGTAACAATAGCACTCGCATTACAAGGTAAAGCACTTTTTTCGAGAAAACTAAAAAAAATTAACATAACCTATAAATAGGTTCATCGAAAAAATAATGCAATATTACGGGAGAGCTAGATAGCATATATAATTTTGTACAAGTGCAACAAGGATGTAAAATCATGTCAAAGACTAGTGTCACAGTATTTTTATTTTTTTGTGGTCTATGCTCTCTGTCAACTGTCAAATTATATGACGAACTACCAATTTCTAATGGTAAGAAAACTTCACACTTGGAAACGACATGAGCTGATGTAGGTCGAATGATGTGACAGAACCAAATTGACCAACCCCTACTCTACGTAGTCTTGTCTGCCCTACCCCTAGAGTGTTTTTATGAAGTGCGAAGCTAGAAGCTCGCGAAGGAGGTCCTGAATGAAGCTGAATGAAGAGGCGACGGAGCGAGTCGTCTAGCTTAGCCCATTTGATTTGTAGCTCTCCCGTAATATTGCATTATTTTTTCGATGTTTTACCTATTTATAGGTTATGTTAGTTTTTTTTTGGTTTTCTCGAAAAAAAGTGCTTTACCTTGTAATGCGAGTGCTATTGTTACAATCGGGGACCAAACCTCTACCAAATAAAACATCTTTCTCCCCGAAACTCCTGCCGCACGATTCTAAATTTTAACCAACCGTATCGAATTATGAATACTGTTGTATGTTTTGAAATACATCATAATTCTTGCTATATTCGTTTCCGAAAAAAAATATATTAATTGATTAATAATAATGTTATTCGATTGAAATTTGTGATTTGACACTAGTTTGTCATTTTTGACATAAGCTCTTATAGTGCTGCTACACCGATAAAACTCTGAATTTAAACGTTAACTATTATCATTTTGTTCTTAACATTATCCCACAAATCCTTGCTAATTTACTAATATTATTACTTTCACGCAAAAACTACTCAACCGATCGTCATGAAACTTTATACACATATATTCTGAGAGGTTTTAGAAGTAACATTTAGGTACTTTCTATATTTTTTTTTTACGAAAGATAAAAAATGGTTTGTTATAATATAGTTATCATATTGAATCATTTATATCGTAATGGTCTCTGATACTTATTTAATAACGAGCTAAGTAAAAGCTAGTTGTATTTAATAATTACCACAATAGGGTTTCGTCTCATTTAAGCATTTAGATCATGTAAGTAGGTAATAAAATCCTTAAATCTAACTTAAAATAATTACATATTTCAAGGTTAGGTAGGGTAGTAGGTATCTGTTTTGTTATACAGAGCGAATATCTGACGCATACCATTCCATTAGGAAAAACAGTGGTTATGTGGGGCTAACCACTAAAAACCCTGTGCGTTCCTCGATGTACCTATTGTTGTACGTCTGACTGTGTGCCCAAGTTAACTTCCGAAATGAGTGAAGAGAATCGATGATATCCCGAGTAGGAAGAGCTGTTTTGAAGTTAGAAAACTCACTTTGAAGTAAAGAAGGAATTGTTTTTAACTTATAAGTATGTCATATCGCGTAATACGAAATTAGTGGTGAAATAACAAATAAACTAAGAGAACTTGGTTAGATTTGTATACACTTCAATAAAGTGGCGCCTTAAAGTTGAGAGTCCAACTGATTTACTTTTAAGCATTTATAATATTACAAAGTAGTGGATATGATTACCAAGCGAGGTATAAGGAATTCCAATAGGATATTAATAATAGAAAATAGGACATGTTTATTAATCATCAGCTCATAAGCATTAATTTTTTTTTTTTGAAATAATCCTTAAATAATATATCCTATTTGAATCGTATTTCAAACCTAATAATAGGACTAAAACTTAAATGAACATCTAATCAGGAACCTACTCCAGTTGATTGAAAGAAAACTAATATAATACAGTACAATTAATTTGTAAAGAAACATCTTAGATTTACCATTACTACAACTATTACTTATTTAAGTAAATACCTGATACTTGTAGTTCAAATTCTTATCTTAAAGTAGGTAAGTAGTTCTAAAAATTATCTTTTTAAAATTTCATTTGTCGCAAAATGAAACCTTGACAGCTTTCCATGATAAACCCTATTAATTGTTTTTTTTTTCTGGTAAATTTATTATGCACGCATTTATTAGAGTTTAAAGCCATTAAATTGTTATCACACCAGTTAACAATCTTATTAATATCTTGTTGAAGCATTACACAATCATCTTTACTTGAAAAGGAATGGTAGATTTTAAGATCATCAGCGCAAAAGTGGAAATTTGAGGAGAGAGTTTGAGTAAGGTCATTAATAAAAATAAGGAAGAAAAGCGGACCCAAGTGAGACCCTTGTGGAACTCCGGATGGAATTGACTTAATTTTAGACCTGAAACCATATAGAGAGACTAATTGAGATCGATTTTTTAAGTATGATTCACACAACCTAAATAGAGAGCCATGCATTCCCAGCTGTTTGAGTTTAAGTAATGATAAGTCATGATTCACTAAATCAAAGGCTTTTTTGAAATCAGTATAAACTGCGTGCACTTCTAACCTATTAGCCAATGCTTCAGCTACATATCCAATGAGGTTAGTAGTCGTCGATTTTCGTGACAGAAAGCCGTGTTGACTGGAATAAATATATTTCCTCAAAAGAAAAATATTTTTTCTCTGTATGAACGCTTCAAAAACTTTGGCACACGATGACAAAATAGAAATCAGCCTATAATTGTATATATAGGATGGACAGGGGCGTGTGCGTCGGAAATTTGGATAGACGTGGGTATTTTCGGACAAATCGATGAGATACTCTTGGTAGAACAGAATAACAATTATAAGTATCGTAATTTATAAAGAGCATTTATATGTATTTAAGGGAGAATTTATAAGACTATACGCTCCACCAAGTACGGCTATGCACTACCGCGTCTCGACCACCGATCAATGCAATGAATGCAATGCGCCGTCCCGCGCCGGTGAATCTTTTATACGCCACTTAGTGTTGCGTAAAGAGAGGTCATGCCACTCTCTTGTCTGTCTTACATGATTCTAAAACTAGATGGCGCTGCTCTCTGATTGTCATCATATCCATTGTTAATAGACCCAGATTTGTGAATTGAGTAACGTGAGCAAATTTCCATTTAGTGGGATTTTAAATTTGAGGGACCAGGTCGGGGCCCATCCCTTTGTTAAAATCCATAGTAACCAAGTATTTAAGAACCTCATCCCTATTCACAAGAACATAGAACGCTGATATAGTTTCATTAGTACTTTAACAGCCCGATTACGCTGTGGCAACCAATAGGGTTAGCACAGCTAATAGACAGTCCGAAAAAAAAATTTGTACTTTGATTTTTAATTAAAACAAATCACATATTTCCTGACCTCCTTTAGCAGATGTATTTCCAATATTTGGAATTGGAGTACTATTAGTCTTTTGATAACTACAAAATCGCCAGAAATATTTAGGATTTTTACGCAAATGGTTGATATAATTTTGAATCTTTTTCATGTACATTAATTATATTTTAAATATTTTAGTTGGAGAATTCTTTACTATCGATACTGAGCCCAATTTTTTTTTTTGTGTCTGTCTTTTTTTTTATCCACTACAAGTTAGCCCTTGACGGCAATCTCACCTGATGGTAAGGGATGATGCAGTCTAACATGGTAGCGGGCTAACCTGTAAGGGGTATGGTAAACCCATACTCCTATCGGTTTCTACGCGACATTGTGCCGGAACGCTAAATTGCCTACCGACAAAGACGTGTCGTCTTTGTCGGTAGGGTGGTAACTAGTCACAGCCGAAGCCTCCCACCAGACCAGACTCGAGCCAGGACTCGAACCCAGGACCTCCAACTTTATAATCTGACAGCGCGCGCGCTGCGCCACGGAGGTTGTCTGTATCTTGGCCGCGCATTACGCCAAAACAACTGGATGGATTTGAATGAAATTTGGTATAGGAGTAGCTGATACTCCGGTTCAACATATAGAATAGTTTTTATCCCGGAATTCAGCACGGTTCTCTTCGGAGATGAATGAAATTAAAAATGTGTATTTTGTTGTAATTCATTAACGCGTACTCCGATTTAAGTAATTCTTTTTTTTTGGTTAGAAAGGAGATACTTTAATGTTTATCCTGTAAATATGTGTCGCTTTAGTAATCCATTGCTTCGTGATTGGAAGATAAACACACTTTCCCACTTTCAAGTCGCAGGCATCAACTAGTCAATTGTATATTGTTGTAGTGTTTCGGTTACAGAGGGTCTAGTCTGCTTTGCAATTTTATCTTAGCGGTTAGTCAATGACATTAGTACATATGAAAATACAACGTTCATTATTGTAACGAAATTTGGTTAATTTTGGTGAACAGGTTCTTTAATTTCAGTAGATAGTTATTTTATATAGGTGACTAATTTTGGTTCGATCCAGGTATCATCAATGCTTTTTATAATGTTAATATTTTTTATTAAAAAAATTTGCCCATTATTTATTTTGTAAAACGCCATTAGATTCTACTAAATTAACGGATTGACATCATACATATTATTATTATTTATGTTTGAGTTCGTTAATCTCCCTTTTTAGAAGGGTAAAAATCTGTCACGCGGTCCTTAACTGGTATCTTAACTGGGGTATCTTTGGCACCAGATTTGTTTAAAGGATAAGTCAGTGCCAGTTTCCATACTTTAAGAAAGATACCTGTTGATAAATTAAATATGGAGGCTATGGTTTTGTAATTTCTTTACTGATTTGTTTGACTAACTCGCTATTTATATTGTCAAATACCGGATGCGTTTTTAGTATCTAGGTACCTGTATTATTAAGGATTCAACGTCCATCTCGTCTACAGGTTAAAGAAAAAGAGTTTCTTGGTGTATATTTAAAAGTTATTTTATTGGCTAGTGTACTTTCACTTTCGGTGCTGGCTCTAAGGATGTCTTTTACTAGCTTCTGTAGCAACGTTCACTAAAAACATTTAGTGAGTCTTTACTGCATACGGAATTTTTTAACGTAAGAAGCTCTAATGGTTCTGTCCTAGTCTCTGTTAAGTGAAAAATACCTTTGATTGATTTCCAAAGTTTCAAAGATAACCCGCAGTTATCTTCCAACCAATTTTTTTTCATGGTTGTCTTTAAGTTTACGTAAAATTCTGTCATCAAACAGAAGTTTATATATATATGTTTACAATAGAATGGTATACGGGTTATTGGAGATTCGACAGAGTCGAAGAAGTTAGTACATTTAATTATTATATTACAATTTACATATGAACACAAGGAAATCTAAAGGACGTCTATGCAGGGAGAGGTGTGTTAGTAAAATAAACCAAAAAAATATAATGCACACAAACGGAAAAATGTTTCAAACCGTGTGTTTGTAATCTTCTATAATTGAATATAATTCAGTATGATCATCATAAAAAGCAATAATTATTATCATAATATTTATATATTTAAATCAATCAATTCAGTTTCTACACAAAAACTATATAAATAATTAAATTTCAGCATCATATAGTTATCTCAATTTAGTAGCTCTTCTTAAATATGCCATTCATTTTGAAGAGACGTTGACGGAAACAGCTAGTGCGATTAACTCTTTCAAAGAAGAAGAAAGTCATAGAATCTGCAGTCAATGTGGTTTATGCCTTGACTTTGCAGGAGCTTTTGAAATACCCTACATAATTTGTGACGGCAACGCATCGTGCGGATGCTCTAGATCAGCGTCTATATGCATTATACTTAATAAATACCAAACATACATGCAACTTACGTACTTAAGGAAAATGCCGTGACGGGATGGTCATGCAAATTTAGATGATTTTGTTAATCTAATGGTAAATTAGCAAAAAAATAAAAAAATAAAGCTAATTGCACAATGCTGCAGGGTACCAGAAGAAAAGCTTGGTAGTGGCTCCGCCCCCTAGCCTATATCCATACTGTATATAGGTCTTGATAGGACTTGTCCACCAATAACATTCGTTTGTAGGAAATCAATAAAGGGGCGGAGCAAATTGAAAACGAAAGTTCCACCAATCGGGATTGCGTGGGCTCCACTACAGTTATGCTCTCCTGGTGAAAATCCCAAATTTAGGTGATTTTGTAAAGCAAAATTGCAGTGCCAGCGGAAAAGCATCCCTAAAGTGACTCCGCCCCCTGGCCTGTATACATACTATATATAGTACTTGTCGACCAATAACATTCGTTTGCAGAAAATCAATAATAGGGGCTGAACAAATTGAAAACGAAAGTTCCACCAATTGGGATTGCTTCAGTTATGATCTCCTGGTGAAAACCCCAAGTTTAGGTATTTAAACATCGGTACAGCTTATCGCACACTGCTGCAAATTATGCACGGTACTGAATTAATTATCTCGTAATTATCTCGTGATTCTTGCGGCAACTGCGTCTCTTGAGGATTCCAAAACTTCTTCTCTAAAACCAGTCTTAAGATAGGGCTTGGTCCTTGTGGCGGTGTGCGATATCTTATACACATACTGCAATATGAAGTTAAGTTAAACTGAACCAAGAATACCTGAACTCCACAGGTCTACGGATGAGCATCCCTACAGCTTAACATATATAATTTATTCCCAAGTTCGTCATTACTACGTGCATTTCAAGTCTCAACTTTTTAACTATATTTTTAATAAAATTATTCTATATTAAGTTTTGTGTTTTGGATCTAATACTTGTTTTATTTACAAGTATTTTATTTAAATTTCTCTGAATGGAACAATAATTGATTATAATATAGTGCCATATACAACTTGGTTCTTTAATTGGATTGAACATCATAATAGAAACAAAACTCATTCAAACGATTCACGCAGTAGGTTCTGAAAAGCATCAAGAACCATGTGGAACCTAATCAACAAGTACCTACTTTGTTTCGCACGAAAGACTGGAGAAACTAAATTCAGCTTGTTCATTTAGTAAGGAAATACACCCCAACGCCTTCGATCCTCGTCAAATTTCGAAAATGGAGACAGATTCAGAATTCAACTGAGGTTTGCATTAGTTTTGAACCATTTGGCCAGAGACTATGAATTTAAAGATTGCTAAGATTATAAGTTAATAAATAAGCACCCGGGGAGTTCAGTTGCGCGCAGACGTTTGCTGCGCATGCAGGGCGCATGTATAATACTACCCGGACCCTCCTCAGACTGGGCCTCTCGTTTGGTAGTTGTATTCAAAAATAGTGGCTCGCGATTGCCAAAGTATTATAAATCCTATGCATGAAATAGATAGATACCCACTTCCCAAGGTTTTGTTCAGTAATTCAAACGGGGGAATAGATTTACTAAAGTCGATTTATACGAGTCAAGTGACTTTGGATGATTCGACGAATATTCAGATAATATGTTTACAATAGGTTAAAATTAGAATGGTATATGGATTGGCTTCAGCTCCGTCGATTGTTCAGCGTATTATGAAACGGCATATTAGTGGCAGGAATTCCCAACGCTTCCACGTTTTTAATTTGTTGGGATAGTTAGTTGTTCGGTTTCAATACGATATTGATTATGTAACGTCTCAGGCTAACTGCGCGGATGCATAGATAGTGCATCCGCTTGTCTATGCATCCACTCGCAATTGAACTTTTCACTACAAACTTATAGTAACTACTTACTTCAAATTTAAAATTCTTATTCAAATAGTCCTTTAATAGGCACTTTTGACGCGTCAATAATTTACACAGTAGTAATTTGATGGTGATAACTACATTCGCAAACGAAGAAGTCTACAACAAACTTTGTCAGGTAAATGTTCTTTTTGTTATCACCATCTCACATGCCACTTAAAATTAGGTTAAGAGCAATCTTATTAGAGCAATATTTCATACCCATGCTTGTTTATCATTTACATAATCCTTTACACTGTTGTTTTTAGCACTTTTCTACTAGCTTTCGTTATACATACAGTCTTGTACTTATCGAGAGACCTTTAAATGAATTTCTAATTATTTTTAGTCCAATAGCGTGCGATACAAGTTTATATTTACTTCTGATGTTAAGATTGATGCAATCGCATTTTTTATTGAATTTTATTATATTCCTATGGACAAACTTTAAATTTTCAAATATGTATTGGCCATGCAATGCTATTATTTTGACTTCTTTAAATTAATTTCTTAATGACTCTCATGGCTCTGACCATATATTATAACTGCACGAACAGCCCTCTTCTGCAGCACGAATATAGTGTCAATATCAGCCGCTATTATTGAAATGCAGTTTTCAAAGCTTGTTTCCATCCTTCCTAATTGAGATCATAGTCATCCAATTCGTCGTACCAACGCCGTGCTGAACCTCGCAGATGTAACTGCATCATGAATTGTTTTTCCGTCGCGTTCTACCCTTAAATTTCACCAATTCGATCAATTTTATGTAACCAGCTGCTGATGTTGCTTGCGTTGTCCTCTGGGCGAAATTTGGGAATAATATCCGCATCGGCATGAGTCACACGGCGTAGTTTTGTTAATGGCGGCGATGGGTGTTCCGGCATGGGCGTGGTGTCGTTCGTAAAAGAAAAAAAAAATTGCTTTTCTTCGCTAATCGGCGATTCCTTCTTCCTTTTCCCGAGACCTATATGCATGTGGTACCAACATTTTCGAAATGCCACTTCTGTGATGTGACGGAGTGCATAATCAATGAAAGAAGGTCTTTCTTCAAGATTTATTACTTGGAGAAGAGGAGCAGCAGATGGAGGGTCTACATCGACATCGCAGGCACCTAGAATGAAGGGGATCTGTTTTATCTGCCGACGTGCCGGGGATGAAGCGCGGGACTGTCGATCTTCGTTGCACTGTGATACCTGTCAGCGCACGGGACACACATCGGGGATCTGATGGTTTGCAGCAATACCTGGATTTTCACGTCAGGAGGCGCAAGCAAGGCGTGTAAGTTCCATTATGTTTACTTTTGCTAACAATTTTCTGAGCATATTCAAACGCCTCGCATATGTTGGTGCTGACAAAATTATTGTTTATATTGATACCGGAAGTAAACTAAATCGATGTGTGAGTATGCAAGTCCAGTTATATTAGTAAAAAAAAAGATGGAGACTACAGAATATGTATAGATTATAGGGCTCTTAACTCGGTAACTGTTAAAAACCATTATCCCCTACCGCATATTGATGATCAAGTCACAAAATTAGAATAGAAAGAAGATCTGATTCCTCGTGGTGGCTTAATATACAGGATTTTGATTTGCAAATAGAATATAGGTCAGGGGAACGAATGAAACACGTAGATGCTCAGTAGAAACCCTGTTGCTGAAATTGTTTTCCAAATTGAGGAATCAGATACTCTTCAATGATAACATTCAACAAATATGAAAACTGTTGCGAGAAAGCACAACCAGTTCGGACTTAATCAATAATTATGTTGTAAAAAATAATACTCTATATAGGAAAACAGTCTATGGCAACCGTTTTGTAATACCAAAACTAGCAAAAAATGGTCTTTTGCGAAAGTATCATGACTAAATAGGACACCCGGATTCGAAAGATGTGAAAAAGCGATAAAAGCCCAATTTTGGTTTGCCGGGATGACTCGTTTCATAAGGAAATATGTGAAATCATGTTTACAATGCACCTATAGGAAGTCTGACTATAGTTGGAGACAAGGGGAGCTACACCCAATCGAGAAAGTTAACATACCTATGCATACTTTGCATGCTGATCACTTAAGTCCTTTCGTAAAGACTATAAAAGGGAATGCATATGTATTAGTTGTTATCGACTTTTTTATAAAATTCGTATTTGCTAGGGCAGTTAAAAATTGCGGTTAATTCGAGACAATTAAGAACTTGAAAGAAATAAATAATTACGTTATTTGGTCACCCTACTAGAGTTATAACACACCGGGGCCTTTACTAGTCGCTATTATAAACAGTTTGCTGAAGAATGCCAATTCAGACATGTATTGAACGCTATAGCTAGCTAGCCCCAGGTCCAACGGTCAGGTCGAGCGTGTAAATTGAACCATAATTGACGGTTTCAACACTATGTCCGATAGTGAAAATACATCGGACGAGAAACTCCCCGATGTCGTTTGGGGAATAAATAATACAACTCATTCCACTACGACTATTCCCCCATTCAAACTAATGTTTTGCCATGAAAATTCTCGTTTGCCAGCTTATCTTTTAGGACAGACGCAAGACTTTGGTTTACAAGAACAAGCTTTGCTAAATAGGCGCAGTACTGCAAAGTTGCATATCGATAGAAATATGACTGTAATGAAGAGGCCATTTGATGAATCTCACAAAAAATGTATTGAACATTCGGTAGGACAATTAGTGTTGTGGAAAAATGGAACAAGTAGGGATACAACTATACAGGTTTCACAAAAATTAAAAACTCCTTACACAGGTCCGTACAAAGTATGCAAGGCAGAACCGGACATAGCCGGATATACATATACTATTTGTAGTGTCAAAGGAATTAAAGGATATAAGAAACTTAGTGCGGTTGTACGCGGTGAAGTGTTAAGACCTTACAGGCCCATTCTTTCCGATGCGGATAGTTCATCAAGTGACAGGGAAGTAGATCGTGACGGTCTCATAGACTTGCTCGAGGGCTAATTCCGAAACAGTAGAATAAGCGCATTGTATTTTTAATAACACATTAATATATTTCATTTAAGTACTGTGCGTAAACCCCTTTTTTAGTTTTGCATATTTATCATACTTATTAAATGCAATTATGTTATTAAATACAAAATTACATCTTTCGTCCAAAATCCCTAAGTGCTTGAAGACTTAAGTTTTAGAACAGTGCGTGTTGCCAGTGATGACTTACGGCTTCGAAACGTGGTCACTCACTATGGGCCTCATAAGAAGGCTCAGAGTCACTCAACGGGCGATGGAGAGAGCTATGCTAGGAGTATCACGTAGAGCGTGATCGAATCAGAAATTAGGAGATCCGAGTGCGAGTTGCGAAGTTGGAGTGGCAATGGGCGGCGCACATAGCTCGGAGAACCGATGGACGTTGGGGTCCCAAGGTGCTGGAATGGCGACAACGCACCAGTAAACATAGCGTTGGTCGATCCCCAATTAGGTGGACAGACGACATCAGGCGAGTGGCAGGGAGCCGCTGGAAGCAAACGGCCCTAGACCGTGGGCAATGAATTCCCTATAAAAGACCTATGTCCAGATTTCTGAGGTATTTCTGGCACCAGATTTGTGTACAGGACAAGTCAGTGCCAGTTTCTATACTTTAAGAAAGATACCTGTTGATACTTTTACTACTATTACTTTCACTTTCGGTGCTGGCTCTAAGGATGTCTTTTGCTAGCTTCTGTAGCAACGTTCACTAAAACTATTTAGTGAGTCTTTACTGCATATGGATTTTTGAAGTGAAAACTTCTTTAGCGGCGTTGAGCACTTTTTCTGTAATGGGTATAAAATCTTAAACTCGCGTCAGGACACGTGACCTGATCGAAAAAGCGTAAGACGGATGGAGAGTAGACAGCTATCCCCTCTCTACGGCGCGGCGAAAATGTATGCCTGGGCCTACTGTTTCGTTTAGGCAGCGCAGGGCGCTTGCGCGAATGTTCGTGTATGTTTATTTCCATGGCAACGAACGTCAACCTACACGCTACTAACGCGCTACGCTTTATAATTCAAAAAGTATCGTTTTTACCTGCAGTACTGTTACAGAGTCATAGTTTTTGTATTATTAAGTGATAGGAGAATCGTGTAATGTGATATTTCAAGAGATCATTATGCTTTTCTTCTATTAAAACTTGTTTAACTTGAGCATCGGAGTGGTGTCAAAACGAAAAAGTCAAAACGGTTGTCATAAATATCCACATAATATAAATATGAATTGCGGTGCCTGTAACTCCAGCATTTCTGTCACTCAAAAACGCGTGAAGTGCTCAAGCATCGATTGTTTACTCGTATATCATTCAGATTGTGTTAATTATGGTGAGACTTCAACCCATCGGTCTAAGTGGATATGCCCAACGTGTATTGCCAAGCGTCCTAAGGCAGATAATATTAATATTCCAATATCCAATAAAAGGAAAAATGTGCAGCGTGCGGACGTTAATAGCTCACCTACATCAGTAGACATGTCCCTTGATTGTCTTTTGAGCGAAATACGTAGTTTTCGAACGGAGATAAATCAAAAGCTTGAAAACCAGCAATCTACCTTGGGTAATTTTAACATAGCCATAATGAAATTACAACAAGAAGTTACCGGAGTTATAAAAAAATTTACTACTATACAGGATGAGCTAAATGAGGCTATCAAATCTCTTAAATTTTTGTCTGACTGTCACGACGAACAGAATACTTTAAATAAGGACTTGTCTGCCAGAATATCTAAACTGGAAATTGAGAACTTGGAACTACGATCTCGGTCGACTGAATTTGAATTTAAAATATCTCAGATGGAGCAACAGTCTCGTGACAGCAACTTAGAAATTCAATGTGTTCCCGAGCATCGATCAGAAAATCTGCTAACATTGATTTCTCAATTGGCCAAGGTGGTTAATTTTCAGCTTGGACCCACTGATATAGTAAACTTTCATAGAGTTGCAAAAATGAATACCGAATCCAAACGCCCACGCAGTATCATTTTTAAACTATCTAGCCCACTTAAGCGAGATAACTTTTTAGCGGCTGTGAGAATCTTTAATAAAAAACATGCAGCTGACAAACTCAACACATCTCACCTAGGGATTGCCGGTACTAAGCAGCAGGTTTATGTCGCAGAGCACTTGTCCCCAACTAACAAACGTCTGCATGCATCAACTAGGCTTGCCGCACAGGAAAAACACTATAGATACGTATGGGTTCGAGGAGGCCGTATTTTTGTGCGCAAGAACGATGAGTCACCGTCAGTTCAGATTAAGTGACTTGGTCTCGTATGATTCTCGGTTACTATCCTATAATCTTATGTCACTAAAGAACAGACGTAAAATGTTAGACATGGTTTTTTTCTACAAAATCATTAATGGATACACTGATTCACCGGAAATCCTGGAGCGTCTGAGGTTTAGTGTGCCGCGTAAGGGTAGTCGCCTCCGGAATCGAAAACCGTTTCATTTACCGTTTTGTCGAACCAAGGCAGGTCAGCATGCGCCTATCTATAGAATATGCTCAATGCTGAATGATCACAGGAATATCTGCGACATCTCCTGCAGTTCTGTAGCCTCTTTTAAAAAGCAAGTAAGACTATCTATTACAGCATTTTAATGCTGTAATAGTCTTACTTGCTTTAGGTATAAATTGAATTATTTAGTTGTAAGGTTAATTTTAAGGTTGTGCATGCTGTGGTCATTTCTAGAAGGCCACTATCTGGTGTCTGTTCTTCTGAAATGTTTTTTGTTGTTTTTAGATAGTGACTAGTTTAATGATCCAATAAAAATAAAAATAAAAATAAAATAAAATAAATGTTACAGCGTGCCACGCGCATCCATGGGTGGTGACAGCTGATGGCTCGACCGTCTGTGTAGTGATCACATTGTTGTGTATTCGTAAAATTCGTGAATGTAAAGTGCTTAAAATATGGAAATTGAACAAAGTGCATCTATTAATGATAAAAGTGATGAAGAAATAGCGAAAGAAAATGAGTGAGTACTTTATAAATATACTAGATGAAAATTTAATAAGTTTTA
Organism: Lasiommata megera; assembly: GCA_928268935.1. Taxonomy (NCBI): domain Eukaryota; kingdom Metazoa; phylum Arthropoda; class Insecta; order Lepidoptera; family Nymphalidae; genus Lasiommata; species Lasiommata megera. Next base: position 18,402,740 of record OV743307.1, on the reverse strand, counting down.
ATTTTTAATTAATATAATTTTATAATTAAGGTTAGGTTTCGATCGAGTCTATCGTACTGCTTAACGGGTGTAAACAGACCCTTCACGAAGCCGTCAACCAAGCATTCTGTACATGAAACTAAGTAACACTGCGCAAAAATAATTGCTGGGAAACGGAATTTTTTTTTGGACTTTAAAAATAATCAGATTTTTGTAGCGGGTAATGGTTTGCGCGCAACCGGCTGTTCGAATGTGTGCGTTGTGCCTACACGAGTACACGGACACGGCACACTGCACACACACACCCGACCGGCTCGAACCGCGCCGCGCGTTGTGTTAACGCTTAGAATTCGATTTTGCAAAAAAGTTGAAAAAAAAATGGACACTTTGACCTTCAATATCTCCAGAACCTGTGGTTTCCCAGGTATTGTCTAGAAGAAAAAAATGATCCCAATGATGGGCAGAATATGTGGTTTTCGTTTTCGTTAAGGGTCTTTTTACACCCTTTAGATACATATGAACTTACATAGTATAAATGTAATATTTGTAATATGTTTATACTTTATAGCATTAACCTATATTTTTATAACATCACAATAAGCACATGTGCGGTGTAGGTTTACCAAACAAATAATTTCGAATGAAAATAAATGAAATAAAATGATAATAAATAATCTCCGTTTTTCAGAGAAAGAAAAGAAAAAAAAAAGAACGGAATCGAGAATACCAAAAGGCATGGCGTCAGCGTAAAAAAGATTTGAAGAAAAAAGATTCGAAGGAGGAAATAGAAGAAAAAATAGAAAAAGACATTGTGAGAATCAAAGAGCATATTATCAACGTACAAAAGGTTTAAAGGAAAATGACAAAAATGTAGAAGAATTGTTCCAAAAGCAATTAGATGATTTGCAAATGTAATTTAATTTAATTTGTAATAGTTTTAAAGTGTTAAATTTTTAATATAATATAAATTGTCATGTTTGTGTACGATAGCGCAATAAATGAATATTGTATTCTACCACATAAATGATAGTACTTTTATACTGATAAAGCAATTGGTGCAAAATTATTCCCTAACCATTCCAAAATATCAAACATGCTCAACGTTAATAATCAAGTTTTCACTTCTGCCGGCACTCCCGGAGTGCAACCCGTCTTTTTTTTATTATTAAGTCTACAACCTTGAAATTTTTATAATAGGTTTCTTTTAGAGCGTAAGTATAAGGTTAGAATTTTGTATCATCCAGATCTACCCTGAAGGGCTTGAAGGGGTCTGAAGTTTGTATGAGAGACCTATGTTTTTAAATTTAGAGGCACGAAAATCGGCAATTTAACATTTGCCTATAGCTTACTTTTTGAAGCAGGCAATTGCTCACGGGAAATCACGCAGACGATGTCGCGGGCAACAGCTTGTTTTTTTTATATTTTTTTTATGCAACAAAGTTTTAATAAAAAGAAAAGTAAACAGCAAAAAGATTCGGTGCTTTGACACACTCATGTTTTACACCACCGGTAACAGGAAATTGGTTCATGTAGTTAGTCACTTTCGTGCTATACTCTGACGATCTGTCAGTCCGTCTGTTACAACTTCATGTTTTAGTAATTTATATTTTAAAAATATTTTTGTTTGTCTGTCTGTGTGCCCGGGTTAACTTCCAATACGCTTGAACAGAATCCGTTAGATGACGAGTAGGAAGAGACATTTTGAAGTTTAGAACTTTGAAGTGAAGAAAAAAGTGTTTCTGACTTTGCCATTACGCATTTTACGAAAAAAAAACAGATACTCTGTGCGGTCTGTAAGTCTTTATTGGTAAAATAACAAGCAAACCAAAACGAAACATCAGCTCATATGGTAATCAACGTTTTCTGAAATGATCCTTTAGTAGTGTACCCTATGTGAATCGTATTCCAAACTTTATATAGGACTTTATAAATGATCATTATAGTACAGAGAAAAATAACACATGTTTGGCTGGGCACAATCTAAAGTCGAACCTCTTCGTAAATATTCCAAAAATAAGTAAGCGACCAATAACTCAACCTACTTCAGTTGGTTGAAAGAAAACTAACATTATAGAGTAAAATTTATTTAAAAGGAAACAGCTTACATTTACAATTACAACTATTGCTTATTTAACTAAATACCTGATACCTGTCGTTCAAATTCTTAACTTAAAGTAGGTAAGTAGTTCTAACAATTACCATTTTAAAAGTTATTAACGCAGGCATGCACTACTAATTTAATCATATCTACAGTACATATTACTATAATATTTAATTGGATTGTTTTACACTACTAGGTAATTTTTATTCAACGATCTAAGGCTAATATATAAATAGCATGCTTAATCGGATTGTATATTTATCAATTTATTGTGTAGTATCAAGATATTTTTTGGTAATGATATACAAGCATTACACATGAGAAATACATAGACTAATTTTACATTTGTCATTTCCGCACAGATTATATACGAGTATATACCTAAGTATATTCGAGTATATAATATCTTCCATTCAATTCTTCTATAAATAGTATAACTGACGTTTATCACTGTATAAATGAAATCAGGTGAAGTCTAGCATATGCAGAATAGCGTTTAGAATCGACCAGCACGATATCTCAATTTTGCGCGTTTTGCTGTTACGCGGTATTTACAAACTGCTCTTACGCGGTTTTGCACGCGCAGCGACGATATGACATAATACTATGAAAATAACTAAAATATACAAGCCCAGCCGTTTCTATATTTGTGATATGGCGTATGCAGCAGAACTAAGTCTGTTCGATAAATTATCTATATGAGGGCCCCATTGAAGCTTTGCATCTAAACTAATTCAAAACTGTAGTATTTACCAGATCTCATACTTCATTTTTAAGCAGTACAGTGGTATTTACATGTTTAACGTTCGGTAATGTAAATTTAATGTTACTTAGTATTTTTTTCATTTAGTGCCAAATTATTGATTTCAAACCATTCTACTATTTTAGTAAGATAGTTGTTTACATCGTCAAAAGCTGTTTCATGACGCTTAATTTTAAACATAAGTTATCATCAACCAACAATTTATCGATGTTCCTCAAACGTCTTAAACGAGCATGTTTTTAACACCTGTCGCTTCCTATGTTAGATGCTGTGAAGTGGCGTCTGATAACGTTATTTTAACGTAGAAATTGACCACCAGGCCTTCGCTTTTGGTGTATTTAAAAATTTATTTTAATGGCTAGTGTACTTTCACTTTCAGTGCAGGCTCTAAGGATGTCTTTTGATAGCTTATTCAGTGAGTCTTTACTGCATACGGATTTTTTTTAAAGTAAGAAGCCCTAATGGTTGTGTCCTAGTCTCTGTTGAGTGAATACCTTTGATTGATTTCCAAAGTTTCTAAGATAATCTGCAGTTATCTTCCAACCATTTTTTTTTCAGGATTGTCTTTAAGTTTACGCAAAATTCTGTCATCAAACGGAAGTTTATATGTTTACAATAGAATGGTATACGGGTTGTTGGAGATTCGACTGAATCTTGTACTGTCATGCCAACATAACAAAATAAGCGTGACCTGAGGCCACCAGTTTGTTTCAGGTATGACAATAGTCAATGTGAGAAGTTAGTAGATTTAATAATTATATTACAATTTACACATGAAAACAAGAAAATCTAAAGGACGTCTATTCGGGAAGAGGTGTGTTAGTTAAATTAACCAAATAAATTAAATGCACACAAACGGAAAAAATGTTTCAAACCGTGTTTTTGAAAATGCAATAATTGTTATCATAATATTATTATTATATTTATATATTTGTAGGTTGACTACGGGCGGGTGCGTAGTTTTGTCGGTAATTTAGGTAGACGTGGGTAGTTTCGGGCAAAGAGACCAGATACTCTTGGTAGAACAGAATTACAATTATAAGTATGGTAATTTATAAGGAGCAGACTATACGCTCCACCAAGTAAGAATGCACGCAGCAGCTCAACCACCGGTCCGACCCGACCGAGTGAAATCAATGCAATGCGCCGTCCCGCGCCGGTGAGTCTTATAAGAACCTGCATACGTCACTTAGTGTTGCGTAAAGAGAGGGGGCGATGCCACTCTCTTGTCTATCGTTCATGACTCCTAACTAAAAACTAGATGGCGCTGCTCTCTGATTGCCGTCACGGCCAACCTGACATTCGACCGTCCTCGGGCGACAACTAGTTCTCAGAGGTCGGTGCATCTAAAACAAAACAGATCAACGAAGCCATCCGTTCGTCCCATCCTGACCAAATCTTGACAGTACTTCAACACTCATCATCATGATCAGCCCACTACCGGACCACGACAGAGCACGGGTCCTGTCCGAACACGAGAAGGGACCGGCCACAGCCCACCACGCCGGCCACGCGCAGACTGGCAGACCCCACACGCCCCCGAGAACACCATGGAGAACTCTCAGGCGTGCAGGCCCCCTCACGACGCCCTCCCTCACCGTTGAAGCAAGTATTTGTATATGTATAGATATTTTAATTTTATGAAAAACGCACATAGCCCTGACCACTCAAACACACCAGTGGATCCGACATCAGCGTCCCTTCCACACACCAGGAGATTTCCAATACGTTGACCAACCGTCGTCACCGGCTCATTTTTGATAAACCAGAAATTTCTTAAGTGACCTATGTCAACATGGAATTGGAGCCTAGCATACTAAGATAAGAAGTAATTATAGCTGTAAAATTCTTAAACTCCAGGAAAGCGCCAGGGCCGGATAAAATAACAGCTGAAACTTTGACCGCTCTGGAGGGACACAGGGATCGACATATTTCACATGATCTGCAAGCTAGTTTGGCGTATCGGTACATGGCCAAAATACTGGGATTTTTCTATGAACAGCTCTAAGTATTGGTTGTAGATCGTAGTAAGAAACTGGAACTCACAGGTTCACTAAATCTTGAAACTGTAGAGAACTTTATATAGCTGTGTTCCAACATCAACGAGGCTGGGTCGTGTGAGATCGAAATTCGAAGGCGCATCGGAATGGCAAAGACTTTTTTTTTTCGGACTGTCTATTAGATGTGCTAACCCATTGGTGGCCATAGCGTAACCGGGCTGTTGGCCAAGACTGCTATGTCTCAGCTGCATAAGACTTGGAGGTATAGACACATTTCTAGCAACACTAAAGTGCGTCTTGTTTATCTTCGTCTAAGAGACATGAACAATTGAGGTAGCTAATCGGAAATGCATTGACGCTTTCGAGATGTGGTGCTGGAGAAGGATACTCGGATCCGATGGACAGCATATAGAACCAACGCATCGATTTTGAGACAGCTCAGATCGTTGTGACATCGTCCTGAAGAAAATCGTCAGTGGAAGGGGTCACGACCCTCAGAAATGAGGAATACGACGCAGAGAGAAAGAGACTTAACAAGCGAGTAAGCAGAAGCACTACCAAAGAGTAATGAAACGGTCTCACTAAATTATGTGATAGGACATTTCGTGCACATCGGCGTTAACACGCGTGGACGGTTCCTTAGTCGTTCCAGTGCCACAAGTGCCACAGGTCCCGAACACGCTGAGGTGATTGACCAAATACGCAGCTCGTTGCCGCATTTTTTTCGACATCTTTCTTGGTCGTAGAATGTTCTCGGTGTCGACTGCAATCAACTTGTTTGTGGCCGTAGGCTCCACATCAATAAGAACAAGCTTTGAACGGGCTCTCGTTTCCCTGGTTTAGCAAAACTTATTCCACGCGAAGGTGTATGGGGAATGCTTGTACCAGTCTGCCTTCCCAATTGCCAACCTCGCCTGCCCGTGGTTTACCCTGCTGACTTACTGACTAGGCTCTGGCGACCAACCAATGGCGGTATAACCATTAAATATTAGCTGGTCCAAAATTTACTAATAATAACGGGCAGCAGCGCTACCATCGCGAGAGGACCAGCACTGCGATCACCAACCCGCATGCCAAGCGTGGTGATTATTGGCATTTCTTTGTAGATGGTAGGAACAAAACAGCCACCACCCCTAGTACCCGGCAGCCCCGCTTTCCTTGGCTTCGGCAGCGGTTATGGTAACGGCGGGGCAGGGTGACAAGAGTCTCCGGAAGAGATTGCGCTGCCACCCCCGTCGACTAGACCTGGCAACTCAAAAAGCAGAACTCACAAAAGCGGGCGAAAAACCAAAACTTAAAGTCCTCCAGCGAATGCTCAACTCCGCCATTCAGCAAGGCACAACGCCTGAGGCGCGGCACAGGAGCGCGGCGACCTTGAATGCGCCTTTGAGTCTTATAAGAACCTGCAGACGTCACTTAGTGTTGCGTAAAGAGAGGGGGCGATGCCACTCTCTTGTCTATTGTACATGACTCCAAAACTAGATGGCGCTGCTCTCTGATTGCCGTCATATTTAATTCAATCAAAGTTTCTACACAAAAGCTTTATAAATAATTAAATTTCAGCATCATATAAGTATCTCAATTTAGTAGCTCTTCTTAAATATGCCATTCATTTTGAAGAGACGTTGACGGAAATAGCAAGTGCAATTAACTCTATCAAAGAAGAAGAAAGTCATAGAATCTGCAGTCAATGTGGTTTATGCCTTGACTTTGCAGGGGCTTTTGAAATACCCTACATAATTTGTGACGGCAACGCATCGTGCGGATACTCTAGATCAGCGTCTATATGCATTATACTTAATAAATACCAAACATACATGCAACTTACGTACTTAAGGAAAATGCCGTGACGGGATGGTCATGCAAATTTAGATGATTTTGTTAATCTAATGATAAATTAGCTAAAAAATAAAAAAAATAAAGCTAATCGCACAATGCTGCAGGGTACCAGAAGAAAAGCTTGGTAGTGGCTCCGCCCCCTAGTCTATATCTATACTGTATATAGGTCTTGTCCACCAATAACTTTCGTTTGTAGGAAATCAATAAAGGGGCGGAGCAAATTGAAAACGAAAGTTCCACCAATCGGGATCGCGAAGGCTCCTTTACATTTATGCTCTCCTGGTGAAAATCCCAAATTTAGGTGATTTTGTAAAGCAAAATTGCAGTGCCAGCGGAAAAGCATCCCTAAAGTGACTCCGCCCCCTGGCCTGTATACATACTATATATAGTACGTGTCCACCAATAACATTCGCTTGCAGAAAATCAATAACAGGGGCTGAACAAATTGAAAACGAAAGTTCCACCAATCAGGATTGCTTAAGTTATGATCTCCTGGTGCAAATCCCAAGTTTAGGTATTTTAACATCGGTTCTGCTTATCGCACACTGCTGCAAATTATCCACGGTACTGAATTAATTATCTCGTATGATTCTTGCGGCAGCTGCGTCAATTGCGGCAACTGCGTCTCTTGAGGCTTCCAACACTCCTTCTCTAAAACCAGTCTTAAGATAGGGCTTGCAGTTCTTGTGGCGGTGTGCGATATCTTATACACATACTGCGGTATGAAGTTAAGTTAAACTGAACCAAGAATACCTGAACTCCACAGGTCTACGGATGAGCATCCCTACAGCTTAACATATATATTTTATTCTCAAGTTCGTCATTACTACGTGCATTTCAAATATTGCAATCTAAAGTCTCAACTTTTTAACTATATTTTTAATAAAATAATTCGCACATCCAAACACCTAGATATCGAAATAATGAAATGTACTCAATTCTCTTATTATCTAGAGTAGTCAGCGTTGGATCTGATTAAGTTCCCCGTGAAGGTTTCTTAACACTTGGATTTCGATACACGTATACATTACAAGTAGACCAAACCTACGACATGATTCATCCAGGTGATTCAAAAACTATTGCAAGCTGCTGACATTGGCTAACAAGCACACGTCGTTGGCATAGAGAGCTTCCACAATAGCGTGCGCTTGCAACGATCGCTTTGCTCAAAAGCGTGATAGATGGAAGACGCGGAAGACACTCCTGTCAGGGACCGTAAAAACTCGGCAGAATACAGGCAAAGTAGTTAAATATAATAAATTATATACATATATATGTATATATAAGCAATATCTATATATATATATAAAAGGGAAAGGTCACTGACGTACTTACTTACCGATTAAACACGAGATAAAGTACGTATACAATATAAGCTATAATTTAGCAAGTAGGTAGTTGATAGTTAAGAGATGTCAGCTAAGAGAGGATATTTGGAAATTGCACCCCTAAGGATGTCAAATAGGGGTTAGAAGATTGAATGAAAATCCTTTATTTTTGGAGTTGAAGATACAAAATTTTATAATAAATAAAAAATCATCTACATCAATTTTTTTTTAATATGTAAAAGTTTTTGCAATTTTTTATTATTATTAAGTCTACAAGCTTGAAATTTTGAAAATAGGTTTCTTTTAGAGCGTAAGTATAAGGTTAGAATTTTGTATCATCCAGATCTACCCTGAAGGGCATGAAGGGGTCTGAAGTTTGTATGAGAGACCTATGTTTTTAAATTTAGAGGCACGAAAATCGGCAATTTAACATTTGCCTATAGCTTACTTTTTGAAGCAGGCAATTGCTCACGGGAAATCACGCAGACGATGTCGCGGGCAACAGCTAGTTTTTTTTGAAGTGAAAACTTCTTTAGCGGCGTTGAGCACTTTTTCTGTAATGGGTATAAAATCTTAAACTCGCGTCAGGACACGTGACCTGATCGAAAAAGCGTAAGACGGATGGAGAGTAGACAGCTATCCCCTCTCTACGGCGCGGCGAAAATGTATGCCTGGGCCTACTGTTTCGTTTAGGCAGCGCAGGGCGCTTGCGCGAATGTTCGTGTATGTTTATTTCCATGGCAACGAACGTCAACCTACACGCTACTAACGCGCTACGCTTTATAATTCAAAAAGTATCGTTTTTACCTGCAGTACTGTTACAGAGTCATAGTTTTTGTATTATTAAGTGATAGGAGAATCGTGTAATGTGATATTTCAAGAGATCATTATGCTTTTCTTCTATTAAAACTTGTTTAACTTGAGCATCGGAGTGGTGTCAAAACGAAAAAGTCAAAACGGTTGTCATAAATATCCACATAATATAAATATGAATTGCGGTGCCTGTAACTCCAGCATTTCTGTCACTCAAAAACGCGTGAAGTGCTCAAGCATCGATTGTTTACTCGTATATCATTCAGATTGTGTTAATTATGGTGAGACTTCAACCCATCGGTCTAAGTGGATATGCCCAACGTGTATTGCCAAGCGTCCTAAGGCAGATAATATTAATATTCCAATATCCAATAAAAGGAAAAATGTGCAGCGTGCGGACGTTAATAGCTCACCTACATCAGTAGACATGTCCCTTGATTGTCTTTTGAGCGAAATACGTAGTTTTCGAACGGAGATAAATCAAAAGCTTGAAAACCAGCAATCTACCTTGGGTAATTTTAACATAGCCATAATGAAATTACAACAAGAAGTTACCGGAGTTATAAAAAAATTTACTACTATACAGGATGAGCTAAATGAGGCTATCAAATCTCTTAAATTTTTGTCTGACTGTCACGACGAACAGAATACTTTAAATAAGGACTTGTCTGCCAGAATATCTAAACTGGAAATTGAGAACTTGGAACTACGATCTCGGTCGACTGAATTTGAATTTAAAATATCTCAGATGGAGCAACAGTCTCGTGACAGCAACTTAGAAATTCAATGTGTTCCCGAGCATCGATCAGAAAATCTGCTAACATTGATTTCTCAATTGGCCAAGGTGGTTAATTTTCAGCTTGGACCCACTGATATAGTAAACTTTCATAGAGTTGCAAAAATGAATACCGAATCCAAACGCCCACGCAGTATCATTTTTAAACTATCTAGCCCACTTAAGCGAGATAACTTTTTAGCGGCTGTGAGAATCTTTAATAAAAAACATGCAGCTGACAAACTCAACACATCTCACCTAGGGATTGCCGGTACTAAGCAGCAGGTTTATGTCGCAGAGCACTTGTCCCCAACTAACAAACGTCTGCATGCATCAACTAGGCTTGCCGCACAGGAAAAACACTATAGATACGTATGGGTTCGAGGAGGCCGTATTTTTGTGCGCAAGAACGATGAGTCACCGTCAGTTCAGATTAAGTGACTTGGTCTCGTATGATTCTCGGTTACTATCCTATAATCTTATGTCACTAAAGAACAGACGTAAAATGTTAGACATGGTTTTTTTCTACAAAATCATTAATGGATACACTGATTCACCGGAAATCCTGGAGCGTCTGAGGTTTAGTGTGCCGCGTAAGGGTAGTCGCCTCCGGAATCGAAAACCGTTTCATTTACCGTTTTGTCGAACCAAGGCAGGTCAGCATGCGCCTATCTATAGAATATGCTCAATGCTGAATGATCACAGGAATATCTGCGACATCTCCTGCAGTTCTGTAGCCTCTTTTAAAAAGCAAGTAAGACTATCTATTACAGCATTTTAATGCTGTAATAGTCTTACTTGCTTTAGGTATAAATTGAATTATTTAGTTGTAAGGTTAATTTTAAGGTTGTGCATGCTGTGGTCATTTCTAGAAGGCCACTATCTGGTGTCTGTTCTTCTGAAATGTTTTTTGTTGTTTTTAGATAGTGACTAGTTTAATGATCCAATAAAAATAAAAATAAAAATAAAATAAAATAAATGTTACAGCGTGCCACGCGCATCCATGGGTGGTGACAGCTGATGGCTCGACCGTCTGTGTAGTGATCACATTGTTGTGTATTCGTAAAATTCGTGAATGTAAAGTGCTTAAAATATGGAAATTGAACAAAGTGCATCTATTAATGATAAAAGTGATGAAGAAATAGCGAAAGAAAATGAGTGAGTACTTTATAAATATACTAGATGAAAATTTAATAAGTTTTAATTTTTAATTAATATAATTTTATAATTAAGGTTAGGTTTCGATCGAGTCTATCGTACTGCTTAACGGGTGTAAACAGACCCTTCACGAAGCCGTCAACCAAGCATTCTGTACATGAAACTAAGTAACACTGCGCAAAAATAATTGCTGGGAAACGGAATTTTTTTTTGGACTTTAAAAATAATCAGATTTTTGTAGCGGGTAATGGTTTGCGCGCAACCGGCTGTTCGAATGTGTGCGTTGTGCCTACACGAGTACACGGACACGGCACACTGCACACACACACCCGACCGGCTCGAACCGCGCCGCGCGTTGTGTTAACGCTTAGAATTCGATTTTGCAAAAAAGTTGAAAAAAAAATGGACACTTTGACCTTCAATATCTCCAGAACCTGTGGTTTCCCAGGTATTGTCTAGAAGAAAAAAATGATCCCAATGATGGGCAGAATATGTGGTTTTCGTTTTCGTTAAGGGTCTTTTTACACCCTTTAGATACATATGAACTTACATAGTATAAATGTAATATTTGTAATATGTTTATACTTTATAGCATTAACCTATATTTTTATAACATCACAATAAGCACATGTGCGGTGTAGGTTTACCAAACAAATAATTTCGAATGAAAATAAATGAAATAAAATGATAATAAATAATCTCCGTTTTTCAGAGAAAGAAAAGAAAAAAAAAAGAACGGAATCGAGAATACCAAAAGGCATGGCGTCAGCGTAAAAAAGATTTGAAGAAAAAAGATTCGAAGGAGGAAATAGAAGAAAAAATAGAAAAAGACATTGTGAGAATCAAAGAGCATATTATCAACGTACAAAAGGTTTAAAGGAAAATGACAAAAATGTAGAAGAATTGTTCCAAAAGCAATTAGATGATTTGCAAATGTAATTTAATTTAATTTGTAATAGTTTTAAAGTGTTAAATTTTTAATATAATATAAATTGTCATGTTTGTGTACGATAGCGCAATAAATGAATATTGTATTCTACCACATAAATGATAGTACTTTTATACTGATAAAGCAATTGGTGCAAAATTATTCCCTAACCATTCCAAAATATCAAACATGCTCAACGTTAATAATCAAGTTTTCACTTCTGCCGGCACTCCCGGAGTGCAACCCGTCTTTTTTTTATTATTAAGTCTACAACCTTGAAATTTTTATAATAGGTTTCTTTTAGAGCGTAAGTATAAGGTTAGAATTTTGTATCATCCAGATCTATTTTATATTTTTTTTATGCAACAAAGTTTTAATAAAAAGAAAAGTAAACAGCAAAAAGATTCGGTGCTTTGACACACTCATGTTTTACACCACCGGTAACAGGAAATTGGTTCATGTAGTTAGTCACTTTCGTGCTATACTCTGACGATCTGTCAGTCCGTCTGTTACAACTTCATGTTTTAGTAACTTATATTTTAATAATATTTTTGTTTGTCTGTCTGTGTGCCCGGGTTAACTTCCAATACGCTTGAACAGAATCCGTTAGATCACGAGTAGGAAGAGACATTTTGAAGTTTAGAACTTTGAAGTGAAGAAAAAAGTGTTTCTGACTTTGCCATTACGAATTTTACGAAAAAAAAACAGATACTCTGTGCGGTCTGTAAGTCTTTATTGGTAAAATAACAAGCAAACCAAAACGAAACATCAGCTCATATGGTAATCAACGTTTTCTGAAATGATCCTTTAGTAGTGTACCCTATGTGAATCGTATTCCAAACTGTATATAGGACTTTATAAATGATCATTATAGTACAGAGAAAAATAACACATGTTTGGCTGGGCACAATCTAAAGTCGAACCTCTTCGTAAATATTCCAAAAATAAGTAAGCGACCAATAACTCAACCTTCTTCAGTTGGTTGAAAGAAAACTAACATTATAGAGTAAAATTTATTTAAAAGGAAACAGCTTACATTTACAATTACAACTATTGCTTATTTAACTAAATACCTGATACCTGTCGTTCAAATTCTTAACTTAAAGTAGGTAAGTAGTTCTAACAATTACCATTTTAAAAGTTATTAACGCAGGCATGCACTACTAATTTAATCATATCTACAGTACATATTACTATAATATTTAATTGGATTGTTTTACACTACTAGGTAATTTTTATTCAACGATCTAAGGCTAATATATAAATAGCATGCTTAATCGGATTGTATATTTATCAATTTATTGTGTAGTATCAAGATATTTTTTGGTAATGATATACAAGCATTACACATGAGAAATACATAGACTAATTTTACATTTGTCATTTCCGCACAGATTATATACGAGTATATACCTAAGTATATTCGAGTATATAATATCTTCCATTCAATTCTCCTATAAATAGTATAACTGATGTTTATCACTGTATAAATGAAATCAGGTGAAGTCTAGCATATGCAGAATAGCGTTTAGAATCGACCAGCACGATATCTCAATTTTGCGCGTTTTGCTGTTACGCGGTATTTACAAACTGCTCTTACGCGGTTTTACACGCGCAGCGACGATATGACATAATACTATGAAAATAACTAAAATATACAAGCCCAGCCATGTCTATATTTGTGATATGGCGTATGCAGCAGAACTAAGTCTGTTCGATAAATTATCTATATGAGGGCCCCATTGAAGCTTTGCATCTAAACTAATTCAAAACTGTAGTATTTACCAGATCTCATACTTCATTTTTAAGCAGTACAGTGGTATTTACATGTTTAACGTTCGGTAATGTAAATTTAATGTTACTTAGTATTTTTTTCATTTAGTGCCAAATTATTGATTTCAAACCATTCTACTATTTTAGTAAGATAGTTTACATCGTCAAAAGCTGTTTCATGACGCTTAATTTTAAATATAAGTTATCATCAACCAACAATTTATCGATGTTCCTCAAACGTCTTAAACGAGCATGTTTTTAACACCTGTCACTTCCTATGTTAGATGCTGTGAAGTGGCGTCTGATAACGTTATTTTAGCGTAGAAATTGACCACCAGGCCTTCGCTTTTGGTGTATATTTAAAATTTATTTTAATGGCTAGTGTACTTTCACTTTCAGTGCAGGCTCTAAGGATGTCTTTTGATAGCTTATTCAGTGAGTCTTTACTGCATACGGATTTTTTTAAAAGTAAGAAGCCCTAATGGTTGTGTCCTAGTCTCTGTTTAGTGAATACCTTTGATTGATTTCCAAAGTTTCTAAGATAATCTGCAGTTATCTTCCAACCATTTTTTTTTTCAGGGTTGTCTTTAAGTTTACGCAAAATTTTGTCATCAAACGGAAGTTTATATGTTTACAATAGAATGGTATACGGGTTGTTGGAGATTCGACTGAATCTTGTGCTGTTATGCCAATATAACAAAATAAGCGTGACCTGAGGCCACCAGTTTGTTTCAGGTATGACAATAGTCAATGTGAGAAGTTAGTAGATTTAATAATTATATTACAATTTACACATGAAAACAAGAAAATGTAAAGGACGTCTATTCGGGAAGAGGTGTGTTAGTTAAATTAACCAAATAAATTAAATGCACATAAACGAAAAAAATGTTTCAAATCGTGTTTATGAAAATGCAATAATTGTTATCATAATATTATTATTATATTTATATATTTGTAGGTTGACTACGGGCGGGTGCGTGGTTTTATCGGTAATTTAGGTAGACGTGGGTAGTTTCGGGCAAAGAGACCAGATACTCTTGATAGAACAGAATTACAATTATAAGTATGGTAATTTATAAGGAGCAGACTATACGCTCCACCAAGTACGAATGCACGCAGCAGCTCAACCACCGGTCCGACCCGACCGAGTGAAATCAATGCAATGCGCCGTCCCGCGCCTTTGAGTCTTATAAGAACCTGCAGACGTCACTTAGTGTTGCGTAAAGAGAGGGGGCGATGCCACTCTCTTGTCTATCGTACATGACTCCAAAACTAGATGGCGCTGCTCTCTGATTGCCGTCATATTTAATTCAATCAAAGTTTCTACACAAAAGCTTTATAAATAATTAAATTTCAGCATCATATAAGTATCTCAATTTAGTAGCTCTTCTTAAATATGCCATTCATTTTGAAGAGACGTTGACGGAAATAGCTAGTGCGATTAACTCTATCAAAGAAGAAGAAAGTCAAAGAATCTGCAGTCAATGTGGTTTATGCCTTGACTTTGCAGGAGCTTTTGAAATACCCTACATAATTTGTGACGGCAACGCATCGTGCGGATACTCTAGATCAGCGTCTATATGCATTAACTTAATAAATACCAAACATACATGCAACTTACGTACTTAAGGAAAATGCCGTGACGGGATGGTCATGCAAATTTAGATGATTTTGTTAATCTAATGATAAATTAGCAAAAAAATAAAGAAATAAAGCTAATCGCACAATGCTGCAGGGTACCAGAAGAAAAGCTTGGTAGTGGCTCCGCCCCCTAGCCTATATCTATACTGTATATAGGTCTTGTCCACCAATAACATTCGTTTGTAGGAAATCAATAAAGGGGCGGAGCAAATTGAAAACGAAAGTTCCACCAATCGGGATCGCGAAGGCTCCTCTACATTTATGCTCTCCTGGTGAAAATCCCAAATTTAGGTGATTTTGTAAAGCAAAATTGCAGTGCCAGCGGAAAAGCATCCCTAAAGTGACTCCGCCCCCTGGCCTGTATACATACTATATATAGTACTTGTCGACCAATAACATTCGTTTGCAGAAAATCAATAACAGGGGCTGGACCAATTGAAAACGAAAGTTCCACCAATCAGGATTGCTTAAGTTATGATCTCCTGGTGCAAATCCCAAGTTTAGGTATTTTAACATCGGTTCTGCTTATCGCACACTGCTGCAAATTATCCACGGTACTGAATTAATTATCTCGTATGATTCTTGCGGCAGCTGCGTCAATTGCGGCAACTGCGTCTCTTGAGGCTTCCAACACTTCTTCTCTAAAACCAGTCTTAAGATAGGGCTTGCAGTTCTTGTGGCGGTGTGCGATATCTTATACACATACTGCGGTATGAAGTTAAGTTAAACTGAACCAAGAATACCTGAACTCCACAGGTCTACGGATGAGCATCCCTACAGCTTAACATATATATTTTATTCTCAAGTTCGTCATTACTACGTGCATTTCAAATATTGCAATCTAAAGTCTCAACTTTTTAACTATATTTTTAATAAAATAATTCGCACATCCAAACACCTAGATATCGAAATAATGAAATGTACTCAATTCTCTTATTATCTAGAGTAGTCAGCGTTGGATCTGATTAAGTTCCCCGTGAAGGTTTCTTAACACTTGGATTTCGATACACGTATACATTACAAGTAGACCAAACCTTTTTTTTTTTTTTTTAACGTGGGTAATCCTCATGGATACTCCGCGTCCGAGGAGACGCGGCAGTTATGTCAGACTCTTACTGACTAAACCCCCACGGTGTATATCCTTTCCCGCCGCCTGGTGGCCGGGTCACGGGTTTCGCTCGCGCACACAACCGCAACCAGGCCGGCAGAGTCCGTCCTTAGGACGGTGCCAACTCGGGGGCAATATCAGATGCCCCCCAATTGAACGCCATAAGACGCACCAGGACCACAGGGTGCGTCTTCCAGCTCGAGGACCTAACTCCTGGGTGTTGGACAGATCCTTGTATCCAACGCCCGGAGGTGCTACTCTCAAGGGGGTAGGCGGTGGTGAAGCGCGAGCCGCCTGCGCCCGACACGTCTGCGACGGATCGGCTGAGAGTCCACGTCGTCCTCTCTCAGCCGTTCCGCCGCCTCCTTCCGCGAGATCACATCCTCGCAGAAGGAGACCATCGCCTGCCAAGACCTCTCACTGCCAGCCATGGCCGAAACCACGATCGGCAGGGAGAGGTCCCCCCCGACTACAGAAGTGAGTGCCGCACGCTGCTGAGACCAACTGGGGCACTCAGCCAGCGTGTGCTGCGCTGTATCGATAGCGCAGCCGCACTCATGGCATTCTTCAGTGGGCTCTCTACGTGCCACCTTGAACAGGAACCTCCCGAAACAGCCGTGTCCGGAAAGCACCTGCGCAAGGCGAAAGGTCATCTCCCCGTGCCGCCTCTCCGCCCACTGACGGAGGACGGGGCGAATCGCCTCTATGGTCCTGAGACCGGCACTCGGTGACTCGAGTCTGACCTGCCACTGGCGGTAGAGCTCGGTCTGCGCCGAGCGCCGCCATCCAGCCACCATCTCCGGGGAAGGGTGGTCGCCCAGCGTCCGAACTTCCACCCTTTGCCAGTACACGTGCGCCAGCACCTCCGCCTTCAGATCCCACGGAGGACAACCCGCTAAGGCGCAGGCTGCCTCGCACGAGATGGAGCGGTAGGCTCTGACCACTCTGGCCGCCATGACTCGCTGCGGTCTCCGCAGCAGTCTCCTACTACGAGCGGACAGATTGTCCGCCCATATGGGCGCCCCATACAGGGCCATCGACTTCACCGCTCCGGTGTACAGTCGACGGCAGCCCACTCCGGGCCCACCCGCGTTCGGGAGCAAGCGACTCAGCGCGCCGGCAGCCCCAATCAGTTTGGGGGCCAGGCGCCGGAAGTGCTCCTCGAATTTCCAACGCGCGTCGAGGATGAGTCCCAAGTACTTCATCGACGACTTGATCGTGATGGAAACCCCTCCGACCACTAGGTCGGCTCCGGCGTCAGGTGCCATCCGCGGCCTGTGAAAACACAGGGCCTCGGACTTTTCGAGGGCAACCTCCAACCCCAGCCGGCGTATGCGCGCCACTACTTGGGCCACCCCAGCAGTGGCTCTGACGCGCGCCTCCCTGAACGTGCGGCCCCTGGCCGTAACGAGGGTGTCGTCTGCGTAACAAGTAGACCAAACCTACGACATGATTCATCCAGGTGATTCAAAAACTATTGCAAGCTGCTGACATTGGCTAACAAGCACACGTCGTTGGCATAGAGAGCTTCCACAATAGCGTGCGCTTGCAACGATCGCTTTGCTCAAAAGCGTGATAGATGGAAGACGCGGAAGAAACTCCTGTCAGGGACCGTAAAAACTCGGCAGAATACAGGCAAAGTAGTTAAATATAATAAATTATATACATATATATGTATATATAAGCAATATCTATATATATATATAAAAGGGAAAGGTCACTGACGTACTTACTTACCGATTAAACACGAGATAAAGTACGTATAATTATACAATATAAGCTATAATTTAGCAAGTAGGTAGTTGATAGTTAAGAGATGTCAGCTAAGAGAGGATATTTGGAAATTGCACCCCTAAGGATGTCAAATAGGGGTTAGAAGATTGAATGAAAATCCTTTATTTTTGGAGTTGAAGATACAAAATTTTATAATAAATAAAAAATCATCTACATCAATTTTTTTTTAATATGTAAAAGTTTTTGCAATTTTTGAAGTGAAAACTTCTTTAGCGGCGTTGAGCACTTTTTCTGTAATGGGTATAAAATCTTAAACTCGCGTCAGGACACGTGACCTGATCGAAAAAGCGTAAGACGGATGGAGAGTAGACAGCTATCCCCTCTCTACGGCGCGGCGAAAATGTATGCCTGGGCCTACTGTTTCGTTTAGGCAGCGCAGGGCGCTTGCGCGAATGTTCGTGTATGTTACAGCGTGCCACGCGCATCCATGGATGGTGACAGCTGATGGCTCGACCGTCTGTGTAGTGATCACATTGTTGTGTATTCGTAAAATTCGTGAATGTAAAGTGCTTAAAATATGGAAATTGATATAGATAAACTTTTTAATGTAAAATAATTGTAATAGTTTTAAAGTGTTAAATTTTTAATGTAATATAAATTGTCATGTTTGTGTACGATAGCGCAATAAATGAATATTGTATTCTACCACATAAATGATAGTACTTTTATACTGATAAAGCAATTGGTGCAAAATTATTCCCTAAACATTCCAAAATATCAAACATGCTCAACGTTAATAATCAAGTTTTCACTTCTGCCGGCACTCCCGGAGTGCAACCCGTCTTTTTTTTTATTATTATTAAGTCTACAAGCTTGAAATTTTGAAAATAGGTTTCTTTTAGAGCGTAAGTATAAGGTTAGAATTTTGTATCATTCAGATCTACCCTGAAGGGCATGAAGGGGTCTGAAGTTTGTATGAGAGACCTATGTTTTTAAATTTAGAGGCACGAAAATCGGCAATTTAACATTTGCCTATAGCTTACTTTTTGAAGCAGGCAATTGCTCACGGGAAATCACGCAGACGATGTCGCGGGCAACAGCTAGTTTTTTTTTTATATTTTTTTTATGCAACAAAGTTTTAATAAAAAGAAAAGTAAACAGCAAAAAGATTCGGTGCTTTGACACACTCATGTTTTACACCACCGGTAACAGGAAATTGGTTCATGTAGTTAGTCACTTTCGTGCTATACTCTGACGATCTGTCAGTCCGTCTGTTACAACTTCATGTTTTAGTAACTTATATTTTAATAATATTTTTGTTTGTCTGTCTGTGTGCCCGGGTTAACTTCCAATACGCTTGAACAGAATCCGTTAGATCACGAGTAGGAAGAGACATTTTGAAGTTTAGAACTTTGAAGTGAAGAAAAAAGTGTTTCTGACTTTGCCATTACAAATTTTACGAAAAAAAAAAACAGATACTCTGTGCGGTCTGTAAGTCTTTATTGGTAAAATAACAAGCAAACCAAAACGAAACATCAGCTCATATGGTAATCAACGTTTTCTGAAATGATCCTTTAGTAGTGTACCCTATGTGAATCGTATTCCAAACTGTATATAGGACTTTATAAATGATCATTATAGTACAGAGAAAAATAACACATGTTTGGCTGGGCACAATCTAAAGTCGAACCTCTTCGTAAATATTCCAAAAATAAGTAAGCGACCAATAACTCAACCTACTTCAGTTGGTTGAAAGAAAACTAACATTATAGAGTAAAATTTATTTAAAAGGAAACAGCTTACATTTACAATTACAACTATTGCTTATTTAACTAAATACCTGATACCTGTCGTTCAAATTCTTAACTTAAAGTAGGTAAGTAGTTCTAACAATTACCATTTTAAAAGTTATTAACGCAGGCATGCACTACTAATTTAATCATATCTACAGTACACTATAATACAGTATTACTATAATATTTCATTGGATTGTTTTACACTACTAGGTAATTTTTATTCTACGATCTAAGGCTAATATATAAATAGCATGCTTAATCGGATTGTATATTTATCAATTTATTGTGTAGTATCAAGATATTTTTTGGTAATGATATACAAGCATTACACATGAGAAATACATAGACTAATTTTACATTTGTCATTTCCGCACAGATTATATACGAGTATATACCTAAGTATATTCGAGTATTTAATATCTTCCATTCAATTCCTCTATAAATAGTATAACTGACGTTTATCACTGTATAAATGAAATCAGGTGAAGTCTAGCATATGCAGAATAGCGTTTAGAATCGACCAGCACGATATCTCAATTTTGCGCGTTTTGCTGTTACGCGGTATTTACAAACTGCTCTTACGCGGTTTTACACGCGCAGCGACGATATGACATAATACTATGAAAATAACTAAAATATACAAGCCCAGCCATGTCTATATTTGTGATATGGCGTATGCAGCAGAACTAAGTCTGTTCGATAAATTATCTATATGAGGGCCCCATTGAAGCTTTGCATCTAAACTAATTCAAAACTGTAGTATTTACCAGATCTCATACTTCATTTTTAAGCAGTACAGTGGTATTTACATGTTTAACGTTCGGTAATGTAAATTGAATGTTACTTAGTATTTTTTTCATTTAGTGCCAAATTATTGATTTCAAACCATTCTACTATTTTAGTAAGATAGTTGTTTACATCGTCAAAAGCTGTTTCATGACGCTTAATTTTAAACATAAGTTATCATCAACCAACAATTTATCGATATTCCTCAAACGTCTTAAACGAGCATGTTTTTAACACCTGTCGCTTCCTATGTTAGATGCTGTGAAGTGGCGTCTGATAACGTTATTTTAGCGTAGAAATTGACCACCAGGCCTTCGCTTTTGGTGTATATTTAAAATTTATTTTAATGGCTAGTGTACTTTCACTTTCAGTGCAGGCTCTAAGGATGTCTTTTGATAGCTTATTCAGTGAGTCTTTACTGCATACGGATTTTTTAAAAAGTAAGAAGCCCTAATGGTTGTGTCCTAGTCTCTGTTGAGTGAATACCTTTGATTGATTTCCAAAGTTTCTAAGATAATCTGCAGTTATCTTCCAACCATTTTTTTTTCAGGGTTGTCTTTAAGTTTACGCAAAATTCTGTCATCAAACGGAAGTTTATATGTTTACAATAGAATGGTATACGGGTTGTTGGAGATTCGACTGAATCTTGTACTGTCATGCCAACATAACAAAATAAGCGTGACCTGAGGCCACCAGTTTGTTTCAGGTATGACAATAGTCAATGTGAGAAGTTAGTAGATTTAATAATTATATTACAATTTACACATGAAAACAAGAAAATCTAAAGGACGTCTATTCGGGAAGAGGTGTGTTAGTTAAATTAACCAAATAAATTAAATGCACACAAACGGAAAAAATGTTTCAAACCGTGTGTTTGAAAATGCAATAATTTTTATCATAATATTATTATTATATTTATATATTTGTAGGATGACTACGGGCGGGTGCGTGTCTTGGTCGGTAATTTAGGTAGACGTGGGTAGTTTCGGGCAAAGAGACCAGATACTCTTGGTAGAACAGAATTACAATTATAAGTATGGTAATTTATAAGGAGCAGACTATACGCTCCACCAAGTACGAATGCACGCAGCAGCTCAACCACCGGTCCGTCCCGACCGAGTGAAATCAATGCAATGCGCCGTCCCGCGCCGGTGAGTCTTATAAGAACCTGCATACGTCACTTAGTGTTGCGTATAGAGAGGGGGCGATGCCATTCTCTTGTCTGACGTACATGACTTCTAACTAAAACTAGATGGCGCTGCTCTCTGATTGCCGTCATATTGAATTCAATCAAAGTTTCTACACAAAAGCATTATAAATAATTAAATTTAACTACTACAACTAGTTCTCAGAAGTCGGTGCATCTAAAACAAAACAGATCAACGAAGCCATCCGTTCGTCCCATCCTGACCAAATCTTGACAGTACTTCAACACTCATCATCATGATCAGCCCACTACCGGACCACGACAGAGCACGGGTCCTCTCCGAACACGAGAAGGTACCGGCCACAGCCCACCACGCCGGCCACGCGCAGACTGGCAGACCCCACACGCCCCCGAGAACACCATGGAGAACTCTCAGGCGTGCAGGCCCCCTCACGACGCCCTCCCTCACCGTTGAAGCAAGTGATATTTTAATTTTATGAAAAACGCACATAGCCCTGACCACTCAAACACACCAGTGGATCCGACATCAGCGTCCCTTCCACACACCAGGAGATTTCCAATACGTTGACCAACCGTCGTCATTAAATTATAACTCATTTTTGATAAACCAGAAATTTCTGAAGTGACCTATGTCAACACAGCTGAAACTTTGACCGCTCTGGAGGGACACAGGGATCGACATATTTCACATGATCTGCAAGCTAGTTTGGCGTATCGGTACATGGCCAAAATACTGGGATTTTTCTATGAACAGCTCTAAGTATTGGTTGTAGATCGTAGTAAGAAACTGGAACTCACAGGTTCACTAAATCTTGAAACTGTAGAGAACTTTATATAGCTGTGTTCCAACATCAACGAGGCTGGGTCGTGTGAGATCGAAATTCGAAGGCGCATCGGAATGGCAAAGACTTTTTTTTTCGGACTGTCTATTAGATGTGCTAACCCATTGGTGGCCACAGCGTAACCGGGCTGTTGGCCAGGACTGCTATGTCTCAGGTGCATAAGACGTGGAGGGATAGACACATTTCTAGTGTAAACTCTCAAATATAGAATCAAACTATATTATATTCATGATCATAGATCTTTATTATATTGATATATATTCCATTATCATTCATTACGGTAATCTCACAAATATAGAATCAAACTATATTACATTTATATAGATCTTATATTTCATAAATAGTGCACACTCCCGCGCGTCAGCCGTATCTGCCTTAATAGCAAACCTTCTCTTATTTATAACCTATCATATCTCCTTCCAACTCAATACAGTCCCCTCCTATTCTAATCAATTAACTAATAGCTCTAAAGCATCTTACAGGAAGTAGTATTATCGGTCATAATACAAATAATGTCATGATACAATAATACGTAGACACTTAACGAGTCAAACTCACAACTTATGCAATATACATGGATAGTGCTAATGTGAAGTGTAACAGCTCGGTCATCCTGTTATATTACGCGTCCTCGTGTTAATTTACAAAATAAAATATTTCGCATTTAATTATTTCCGTACTTTATTCTAAATTTATTCTATTAAAATATCTATTATTTTCTTTTATTAATTTATAACAAAACAAACATTCGTTCTATAAACATTGAGAATTAAAATGGCATACATTATTGTTGTAAAAGTTTAATTTTGAGTTTAGATTTCTTTGCTTTCCAAATTTGTGGAAAAGACAAACCATGGATGGCCAAATTGTGTTAATTTATATAATAGTAAATGCAGAGAATATTTTATTTCCTACTGTTAGTAAACTATCTCCATCTGTCTATCTTTATTGACTGCTTTAATGGAATTTTCTAAATCTTGTCCGAATTTCTAACTCTTCTCTAGAAGCAACGTTAGTAATGGTAGCTAATACATCATTTAATATAGTTTCCGATGTATTATCAGATAATTATTGGTTTTATCAGAAATACAGTTCCGAAGGGCTTTTTTTCGTAGTGCTATGTATCATTATATATCACCCAATTTGTCTGTCTGGAATCTACTCGTCACGTGTAATGTCATCGTCTGGACCATGGGCCTCCAATATAGTCTTCCTGTTCCACTGACTTTTCTCGTTGAGTAGCAACAGCATTTAGAATATTATGAATACTGGTAAAAGTATTTGCTGGTAAAAGAGTGCCAAAATAGCTATTATATATTGCTAACTGACTTTTTTTTTAAATTGTTGTGGTAGTGTTCCTTACCGGGTATATGTTTATAAATTTAGTAAAACTATCTATTTACTATTGTGAATTTACTTGAACTGTGTGTTTTTTCCATAAACGTGGGTACAGATTTCAAATATGTCTGATATAATGGCACAATCAAATAGGTATAAAACAAACTAAACTACTATACCTAGACAATCCGCGTGCGACGTTCGCGTGGGATAAGTTTTTTTAAATTCCTAAAACTGAAACTGTCATATTATGTCAGTATTTACCAGGTCCTCGACTATACTAAAAAAAAATCACGTGTTAATCCTATTGTATAATCCATTGCTCTGTTGCGACGTCATTGAAGGGCAAATCAACATACAAATACTTTCGCATTTATAATATTAGTTACTATGGATAGTAAGGATTTCCTAGTAGGAAGTATTTCAGTGTTATAATAATTAGTATAATTATACCTCGAGTGGGTTCAAAGAAGTAAAACCTTATAAGATCTTCATCCAAATCAAATCATATCAAAAATAGCTCCACTCATATAAACTTATTACAGGCATCTAATAATCAAAACACCACTTTTGAATTATTTCTATTCGTGAAGTGATGGTAATATTTACAATCGCCAACTCAAAACCAAAGTCAAGAGGGTTCAAATCGCGCTCAGGTTTAAGAAGAAACCCACAACAAACTTTGAACTTATTGATAGACATTTTTTTTTTAAGATATCAGTAGGTAATTTATTATAAAATAAAATGTCCTTTGAATGAGTAACTAATTTGGTGCCGCCTACTAAGTTTACCTTTACTCCGAAGGTTCAGTTCGTTAGTCTTTTCTTTAATTTTCTTGAATTTATCAATATTATATGGCCCTATATGAAATTTTCATATTGTCATTATTATATCGCACAACCAGCCCTCAAAACGACTACAGTGTCAATATCAGCAGCATTACCCTATAAGAAAATACCATATGACATAATGCTGTGAAATTAGCTAAAATACATTAGTCTGCCAGTCTATATACGTCAAAGGAAAAAAAATTGTGCTTTAAATTATTTATATCTGGTTTGAGGTTTAGCGTCTAACTTTATTACTAGGAATGTAGCTGTATTTGCCAGATACAATTCCTCATACATCATATATTTGTTTCGCGTTGTTTAATTTTAATAATATCTAATATTGAAATCCTTTTTATAAACCTCTTTGCGTTGGATTTTCACCAATTATTGTTGATTAGATGTCTACGCCTAAGAAGGATCTAGCTTCCAAATTCCTTTTCATTCTTTATGTTTCCACTTTCAAGGTGTGATTTTTCAAAAGAACGGATTTTCATTTTCTAATGCCAAATCATATAGGACTTTCATACAAACTTCTAAAGTCAGTTTCTTGGGGTGGATTTTTCTCAAAACAGTTTCTTAGCTGACCTCTAATTCATAAAAGAAACCTAACTTCCAAATTTCAATTTCGTATGTTTTATAGTTCTTGAGATATCGTGATAATCAGTCATTCAGTCAGTGAGTGAGTGGTATTTCGTTTATATATATATATATACTGCATATCCCTACGTATTTATAATAAATTACTACAGTGCATAAAAACTCTTAATATAATGTTAAACAAGTGGAAAGTAAATGCGTTTCTGCAGAAAAATTTAAAATTTATGATCTAGATTTGTTTCAGGAATTTTGGAATCTCTTTGCAATATAATATTTATTTGTGCAATGCATTAATTAAATCTTTAATACTATTTCACTCAATTTAATTCATTTCATAACTTTTATTTCTTTTGTAAATTGCCATTATTTTTTCTTTTAAGTTTTTTTTTAGGACGCTTTTTAGGCACAATGTGACCACACTTTAATCCTGAGATCTTTATACGGATGTACTACTTTTCGTTTTACAGTGATTTAATTCTTTTATGTTTTTTTTTTTTGTTTCTTTAATCATCGGTTAATTGGACATTGTTGGCAAATTATCTTTATTAATAGTAAGTATGTCAAGTACATTTCGTCAGTGGGTTGCTCTACAGGATTCTTACATAAAGCCTCAACATGTTTTAGTCCCGGATTTATACTCAATGGTGTAATTATACTCTTATAACTGTATCCACCATATTGCAATACTTGGGATCTAAATAACGTATTAATATTAATGAATCGCAAACGGTAAATAAACCCGAAATCAAGATAATGATGCTACTACTGTGAGTCCCTAATTCAAACTATTTTAAAACTAAAATAGAAATTTGTCTTACAGATTTTTGTCCTTGATTTCTTTTGGTTAACGTCCGTGTGTCGTCATCACGTTCACCGCTCTAGAGGAAGTGTGTCGCTCATGCTCACCACTAATATCGTCAGACGTTTGCGAGCGTCGCTCTTGCTCACCGCTCGAACGTTGGTTTTATAGGAGTGTCGCTCATGCTCACCACTCCTATCTTCAGACGTTTACGAGCGTCGCTCATGCTCACCGCTCGAACGTTTGTTTTATAGGAGTGTCGCTCATGCTCACCACTCCTATCTTCAGACGTTTACGAGCGTAGCTCATGCTCACCGCTCGAACGTTTGTTTTATAGGAGTGTCGCTCATGCTCACCACTCCTGTCTTCAGACGTTTACGAGCGTCGCTCATGCTCACCGCTCGAACGTTTGTTTTATAGGAGTGTCGCTCATGCTCACCACTCCTATCTTCAGACGTTTACGAGCGTCGCTCATGCTCACCGCTCGAACGTTTGTTTTATAGGAGTGTCGCTCATGCTCACCACTCCTATCTTCAGACGTTTACGAGCGTAGCTCATGCTCACCGCTCGAACGTTTGTTTTATAGGAGTGTCGCTCATGCTCACCACTCCTGTCTTCAGACGTTTACGAGCGTCGCTCATGCTCACCGCTCGAACGTTTGTTTTATAGGAGTGTCGCTCATGCTCACCACTCCTATCTTCAGACGTTTACGAGCGTCGCTCATGCTCACCGCTCTAACGTTTGTTTTATAGGAGTGTCGCTCATGCTCACCACTCCTATCTTCAGACGTTTACGAGCGTCGCTCATGCTCACCGCTCTAACGTTTGTTTTATAGGAGTGTCGCTCATGCTCACCATTCCTGTCTTCAGACGTTTACGAGCGTCGCTCATGCTCACCGCTCGAAGATCAATTTCGTGATTAGTGTTCCAATGCCTCCAGTCTTTATTATAAATTTTCTTCCAACCTCAATATATATTACTATTGGAGATTTTTCTCTTGACCTATCATCCCGACATTCAATATCTTTCTCAATTAAATTCATAACCTGGAACTTAAAAGAAAAATGCTTAGAGTCTAATAAAAGAAACATTAACTTTTTATGGCGGTACCTCATAAAAATTCATAAATTCGATTCGACTTAATGCAGAAATTATTACTTGGTTCAATATAATATGTGATAAACCTTTTGTGTGAAGCTACATATTCTTGAAAATTATTATATAATCTGTAAAATGCAATGGAGCGGTTAGCATGATAAATAATAAAGTTACAAGTGATTGCTCGGAATCGAAACCCCGACCTCTGATTAGGAGGCGAACGTTCTAACTAGGCTTTCACATGTTTAATAAAATTATAAGCTTTATAAAAGGAAAAAAAAGGTTTAGTCATATTGATTCATTTCTATTTTAATAATCTATGATACTTATTTAATGGGAGCCATTTGCGAGCTAAGCCACGAGCGAGTCGGCAGGCAAAAGATAGTAATATTAAATTAAGGCACGGAATCAACATTGCTTCAGGAAGGTCGTAATAACAGTACTTTAACTTTTTCCTTAAGACACGTCAAATGAAATAAAAACACAGTATCTACTTTACTCTATAGTCTTTATGTAAAATGACAGCTAAAAGTGACTTTCTCACAGTTTATTCTTTCTTGTTCATGTCACAGAAAAGAAGGGCTTAACTGTTTATCCCTACGGTATAGTTCCGGAGAACACGACAAATAAAAAGAAACAATCAAGAAACATACAAAAAAAAAGAAAATAAAAGTTTTACTTAGCTTTTGGCGTGGTTTACAAGGAGTAAAAAAAAATCCCTTGCTTCGTCCCGCTTCTGAAGATGTAAACTCTCAAATATAGAATCAAACATATTTTATTATACATGATCTTTATTATATTGATATATATTCCATTATTATTCATTACGGTAATCTCACAAATATAGAATCAAACTATATTACATTTATATAGATCTTATATTTCATAAATAGTGCACACTCCCGCGCGTCAGCCGTATCTGCCTTAATAGCAAACCTTCTCTTATTTATAACCTATCATATCTCCTTCCAACTCAATACAGTCCCCTCCTATTCTAATCAATTAACCAATAGCTCTAAAGCATCTTACAGGAAGTAGTATTATCGGTCATAATACAAATAATGTCATGATACAATAATACGTAGACACTTAACGAGTCAAACTCACAACTTATACAATATACATGGATAGTGCTAATGTGAAGTGTAACACTAGCAACACTAAAGTGCGTCTTGTCTATCTTCGTCTAAGAGACATGAACAATTGAGGTAGCTGATTGGAAATGCATTGACGCTTTCGAGATGTGGTGCTGGAGAAGGATACTCGGATCCGATGGACAGCATATAGAACCAACGCATCGATTTTGAGACAGCTCAGATCGTTGTGACATCGTCCTGAAGAAAATCGTCAGTGGAAGGGGTCACGACCCTCAGAAATGAGGAATACGACGCAGAGAGAAAGAGACTTAACAAGCGAGTAAGCAGAAGCACTACCAAAGAGTAATGAAACGGTCTCACTAAATTATGTGATAGGACATTCCGTGCACATCGGCGTTAACACGCGTGGACGGTTCCTTAGTCGTTCCAGTGCCACAAGTGCCAAGGTCCCGAACACGCTGAGGTGATTGACCAAATACGCAGCTCGTTGCCGCATTTTTTTCGACATCTTTCTTGGTCGTAAAATGTTCTCGGTGTCGACTGCAATCAACTTGTTTGTGGCCGTAGGCTCCACATCAATAAGAGCAAGCTTTGAACGGGCTCTCGTTTCCCTGGTTTAGCAAAACTTATTCCACGCAGGGGGTGTATGGGGAATGCTTGTACCAGTCTGCCTTCCCAATTGCCAACCTCACCTGCCCGTGGTGTACCCTGCTGACTTACTGACTAGGCTCTGGCGACCGACCAATGGCGGTATAACCATTAAATATTAGCTGGTACAAAATTTACTAATAATAACGGGCAGTAGCGCTACCATCGCGAGAGGACCAGCACTGCGATCACCAACCCGCATGCCAAGCGTGGTGATTATTGGCATTTCTTTGTAGATGGTAGGAACAAAACAGCCACCACCCCTAGTACCCGGCAGCCCCGCTTTCCTTGGCTCCGGCAGCGGTTATGGTAACGGCGGGGCAGGGTGACAAGAGTCTCCGGAAGAGATTGCGAAATACAATATTCATTTATTGCGCTATCGTACACAAACATGACAATTTATATTACATTAAAAATTTAACACTTTAAAACTATTACAATTATTTTACATTAAAAAGTTTATCTCTCCGAAAAATCAACTTTCATCCATAATTTCAACGACTTTTTCACCATCATCATTACCAGAACTATCCATGGATGCGCGTGGCACGCTGTAACATACACGAACATTCGCGCAAGCGCCCTGCGCTGCCTAAACGAAACAGTAGGCCCAGTCTACTCTCCATCCATCTTACGCTTTTTCGATCAGGTCACGTGTCCTGACGCGAGTTTAAGATTTTATACCCATTACAGAAAAAGTGCTCAACGCCGCTAAAGAAGTTTTCACTTCAAAAACGAAAAAAAATGAATTGTAATCTTATAAATACGCCAACAATGTCGATAAATCTTCACGTTGACAGTCTTAAGCCTGTAGTGCGTACGTACGTATCTACACGTTACTACTACACGTACTATGTACTTTAAATACACGTACTTTATGGACTAGGTGGAACAGGTATTTGGATCGAGTATTTCTACGGAATTGGACTAGGTGCACCTAGTACAAAATTTACCTAGTACGACTCATCCCTAATGCAATGTGCCGTCCCGCGCCGGTGAGTCTTATAAGAACCTGCATACGTCACTTAGTGTTGCGTAAAGAGAGGGGGCGATGCCATTCTCTTGTCTGACGTACATGACTCCTAACTAAAAACTAGATGGCGCTGCTCTCTGATTGCCGTCACGGCCAACCTGACATTCGACCGTCCTCGGGCGACAACTAGTTCTCAGAAGTCGGTGCATCTAAAACAAAAAAGATCAACGAAGCCATCCGTTCGTCCCATCCTGACCAAATCTTGACAGTACTTCAACACTCATCATCATGATCAGCCCACTACCGGACCACGACAGAGCACGGGTCCTCTCCGAACACGAGAAGGGACCGGCCACAGCCCACCACGCCGGCCACGCGCAGACTGGCAGACCCCACACGCCCCCGAGAACACCATGGAGAACTCTCAGGCGTGCAGGCCCCCTCACGACGCCCTCCCTCACCGTTGAAGCAAGTGATATTTTAATTTTATAAAAAACGCACATAGCCCTGACCACTCAAACACACCAGTGGATCCGACATCAGCGTCCCTTCCACACACCAGGAGATTTCCAATACGTTGACCAACCGTCGTCACCGGCTCATTTTTGATAAACCAGAAATTTCTGAAGTGACCTATGTCAACATGGAATTGGAGCCTAGCATACTAAGATAAGAAGTAATTATAGCTGTAAAATTCTTAAACTCCAGGAAAGCGCCAGGGCCGGATAAAATAACAGCTGAAACTTTGACCGCTCTGGAGGGACACAGGGATCGACATATTTCACATGATCTGCAAGCTAGTTTGGCGTATCGGTACATGGCCAAAATACTGGGAATTTTTCTATGAACAGCTCTAAGTATTGGTTGTAGATCGTAGTAAGAAACTGGAACTCACAGGTTCACTAAATCTTGAAACTGTAGAGAACTTTATATAGCTGTGTTCCAACATCAACGTGGCTGGGTCGTGTGAGATCGAAATTCGAAGGCGCATCGGAATGGCAAAGACTTTTTTTTTCGGACTGTCTATTAGATGTGCTAACCCATTGGTGGCCACAGCGTAACCGGGCTGTTGGCCAAGACTGCTATGTCTCAGCTGCATAAGACTTGGAGGGATAGACACATTTCTAGTGTAAACTCTTAAATATAGAATCAAACTACATATATTATATTCATGATCATAGATCTTTATTATATTAATATATATTTCATTATCATTCATTACGGTAATCTCACAAATATAGAATCAAACTATGTTACATTTATATAGATCTTATATTTCATAAATAGTGCACACTCCCGCGCGTCAGCCGTATCTGCCTTAATAGCAAACCTTCTCTTATTTATAACCTATCATATCTCCTTCCAACTCAATACAGTCCCCTCCTATTCTAATCAATTAACTAATAGCTCTAAAGCATCTTACAGGAAGTAGTATTATCGGTCATAATACAAATAATGTCATGATACAATAATACGTAGACACTTAACGAGTCAAACTCACAACTTATACAATATACATGGATAGTGCTAATGTGAAGTGTAACAGCTCGGTCATCCTGTTATATTACGCGTGCTCGGTGTTAATTTACAAAAATAAAATATTTCACATTTAATTATTTCCGTACTTAATTCTGAATTTATTCTATTAAAATATCTATTATTTTCTTTTATTAATTTATAACAAAACAAACATTCGTTCTATAAACATTGAGAATTAAAATGACATACATTATTGTTGTAAAAGTTTAATTTTGAGTTTAGATTTCTTTGCTTTCCAAATTTGTGGAAAAGAAAAGCCATGGATGGCCAAATTGTGTTAATTTATATAATGGTAAATGCAGAGAATATTTTATTTCCTACTGTTAGTAAACTATCTCCATCTGTGCGTCTTTATTGACTGCTTTAATGGAATTTTCTAAAATCTTGTCCGAATTTCTAACTCTTCTCTAGAAGCAACGTTAGTAATGGTAGCTAATACATCATTTAACCTCTGGTATGCCCTGAACGTGGATCAGCGCAAAGCAGTTATCTGCCGGAACGTGGATCCACGCTCTCCGACCAGCAGACAATTTTTTATAATTTTCTCTCATAAAAACGATGCAGAAGTGTCAAAATCGCTTGCGTCCTTGAATGAATGAATGTACCAAATTCTCTTATACCTGTCTTTAGTTCAGAAACTTGTTCATTCGTGTCACTGAATACTCGACTTCGTTGAGAACTAAGTGTTTGATTTTTTGTAATTACTGGACACAGTGAGTATATTTTTGTGTTATTTCAATAATTTCTTTCATTTAGAATAGTTTTCAATAAAATCTTATGAGAAATTTATGCAATTACTAAAATAATTAGAAGTAAACGATTTGTCGGTTAGTTTTTTTTTTCAAATTTATTCATAACTATTGTATTTCTTTCATTCTGAGTGCGTGTTATATATAGTTTTGAAGACTTTTTTGTCAAGATCTTCAATTTGCAAAGTGTTTTCGTCCATAATTCATAGTTTATTCAGAATCTTTGTTTTTCGATAGTCTTACCGCATATTGAGCGCGGATCCGCGTTCCGGCTAAGACGTACAGGGTGTTCAAATTTATACCACGCACTTGTTTATTTACTTTATTGAGTTGTCCAGAAAATATTTTGAGATATCTTGCATTGAACCTAACAATATTTTATTAATTTAATTTCAAGGTTATAAAATAATGGTGGTGTACCTAGATGTTGATAAGTATCTCAACAAAGGAGATTATTGCCTATGTCTTCGTGAAGCTATATGGCCTTGGAAAGAGACTCATTTTATAAAATTAAGTGCTTGTTTCATATGTAAAAAACGCACGAATTCTAAAATGCCTCGACATTTATGTCTTCGGACTGACAAAAAAAGTACTTTTAAAATGATATTACACGCTAAACATTTTTGGTGTCGAAACTGTATGTTTGCCATATATGAACATTACACAAATGACGAATGTAACATTTGTGCTGATTTCTAAATAACAAAAATTTAATTAAGTATTACAATGAGAAGGTTACTGTTATTTGTTTAAAACTAATAAAAAAATTCACATATAATTAGTTTTATTCTTTGACAAAGCAAGACTATACAAAATGTTGTAGAGGTAATTTATTTACATTTCGACTTCATGTCTTACATTATAATTTTACCTCCCAATTTGCTGTTATTTTATTTATTTCTAGATGGAATCAAATGTGAGGAATACTACACCACCTGAGTGGGAAGCAACTCAACCCATTGTGGGTATGGAAATACAGATTTCGCCCAACGGTTCTTTGTATGCACGACCTGATAAAACCGTATATATGGAAAAATCCCTATCCGGATCATTACATGTATGTATTGCACATATGTATGCCATTACTTTTTAAATAGAGGGGATGCTGTTTCATACATTTTGTGTCTATTGAGATGAAACAGCTGATAATTATTTTTTAAGCGGAGACTTCAATGAAGTCGGTTCTTGGTTTTTTATTTAAACCATTTTATTTCGAATCCAGGTGTAAATTTCTACATTACATTAATATTCGTTCGTTGTAGGTACTGAGAACGACAGCCAATGTCGAAGAATCCTCTGAACGACCTCGAATCCGGAGGAGGTTAGATTTAAATTCTTCACCTGATCTTGACGCTCCTGGGCCCTCAAATGAGGTTGGCAGCCAATTACTGAGAACAAAAGCCAATGTCGAAGAATCCTCTGAAGCACCTCGAATTTGGAGGAGGGTAGATTTAAATTTTTCACCTGATCCTGACGTTCCTGGGCCCTCAAATGAGGTTGGTATTGATTTGTACAATTACATTTTATATCCGTTTTTGCACATTTTGTAACATTGTAATTAATCAAACTTTTTTTGCAGCCAGTGCGGAATGTGGCAAGAGAGTCTTACGAGATGCAGCAACTCAGAATGTTAAATTTTGAAGATGAAAGCGATTCTGTTTCACCTATACCCTCTCATGAGGTTAGTCAGTACAAGCCATGGATACCATTGTAATACCAAGTCAAATCTATAGTAGAGAATATTTGTCTATGTCAATAATTCCTATCTATCTAAATTGGAATTGTCCTAAACTTAATTCAATAAGAATAACTTAATTTCTAACGACATGTTTTTCAGGTCGTAAATACATATCTGACGTCTGAACTAGCTGAGGCTTTGGCAGTCGATTCAGGAAGTGAAGATGACGAAGAAGACGATCTTGATGAAAATGATTTACGCAGGATTTTGGAAATAGAAGAAGAAGGGGAAGAAATAGAAGAAAGAGGGGAAGAGGAAGTTATGTTAAATTATGATTTCACGTGGTCTCAAAATTTCGAAGAATTTACTGGTACAGAAGAGAGATTTGAAGTACAGCCAGGACCCACAGTGCAGGAAGATACTCCAATTAAAATATTTAAATCCATCTGGGATAGGTCTGTAATGGAAAAAATTGTCAAAGAAACTAACTACTACGCATGGCAAAAAATTGCTGCTGCCGCCGAAGTCGAGGATGGTATTAAACCTAAATCCCGTCTCTATCAGTGGGAAGACACAACAGTAGAGGAGTTATACAAATTTTTCGGAATTATGATTTATATGGGAATATGCTACAGAAGCAGAATTGACGAGTACTGGACTACAGGCATACTAGGCATGCCAGAATTTAGAAAGCTAATGAGCAAAAACAGGTTCCTCTTACTGTTACGGTTTTTACATTTTGTTGACAACGATGAACTCGGTCCTAATATTCGCGGGTATGAGCGAAAGGTATCTAAAGTTGTTAATATTGTGGAACACTGCAACAAAAAATTTGGAGAAATATATATCCCACACAGAGCCATAAGTATTGACGAGTCGCTGCTGCTGTGGAAGGGACGCCTGAGTTGGATTCAGTGCATTCGTTCTAAGGCAGCACGATTCGGTATTAAAACTTATGAGCTCTGTGAGGCGGAAACCGGATATCTGGTAAAATTATACATATATGCAGGTAAAGGTGAAAATTCTGAACCTATACATGGCTTTACTGGCGCAACTTCAAAAGTCGTCCTCAAATTGATAGAAGATTATCTAGGAAAAGGCTATTGTCTATACATGGACAATTTTTTTAATTCCGTTAGTCTTACACGGTTCCTGAAGCATAACCACACCGACGTTGTCGGAGTGTTAAATCGACGAAGAGTCGACACTCCGTCAGATATCAAAAACTTAAGCGAAGGACAATTGCAGCGGGGGCAGATTGTCTCTCGCCACTGTGGTGACGTAGCAGTAACGGTTTGGAGAGATGTCAAGCTTGTGACCACAATATCTACGTTTCATAAGCCCGAAACTGCTCCAGGCCGCCGAGCAGGAGTCACTTACGAAAAACCCATTGCAGTCCACAGTTATAATAAATACATGGGGGGCGTGGACTTAAAAGACCAGAAGCTCTCCATGTATTTATTAGAACGAAAACGAGGGCTAAAATGGTATTTGAAAGTTTTTCGGCGCCTGCTGAACTGCAGTATTCTAAACAGTTATATCATACATAAATGTCGCAGCGCAGCAAATTACAGTCACAGGAAATTTCGTTTAATTCTAGCAGATGCACTCTGTAAGGAACATAATAAAATACAGCGCATAAGGCCTAATACCAGTGTGTCGTCCGGAGATAACAGTCGAAGCTGTAATGGACATGTCCCAGACTACATACCAGTTGACACAACAAACCGGACTAATAAACGTCAAAATCGCCAGAAACGAGGACGTTGTGTGCAATGCCTAGCTAACAAACAACGAAAGGAAACAAACATAATTTGCTCGCAGTGTAAAGTGTTCCTGTGTGTAGGCCAATGTTGGCGTACCTATCACGAATTATGAATAGACATAGACATGCAGAAGTCGTGGTGGCCTAGCGGTAGAGCGCTCGCCTCTCATACGGGAGGTCGTGGTTCAAATCCCGGCGCGGACCAATGATATTTTTCAAGTCCGTATTTTTCTAAGAAAAATTACCACTGACTTTAAACGGTGAAGGAAAACATCGTGAGGAAACCAGCAAGTCGAAGAACCTAGCAAGTTTGAGGACTTGTGATATCCACCAACACGCACTGGGTCAGCGCGGTGGATTATGATCCTGATTGGGTAGGCCATGCTCCTGCAGTGGAGTCGTTTAGAACGAAGGCTGATGATGATAGACATGCATTCATGAATATGAAAATAACTTTATCGATTCGAGTCGATTTGAATTTATGTAGCATTTTTTGTTTTTGTAATAAAACCATTCCACTATACCTACTTAGTTCACATTGTTTTATTTCTAAACTAAAATAGTTACAGTAGGTGATACAATAATAAAGTACAAAATAAAATTTAAAAATTAAAAAAAATGGAACATCCTTTGTACAAATATACATGGCTTTGCCGGAACGCGGATCCGCGCGTTCGTATCACTCTGTTTTTCGCGGCAGATAGCGTAATTGTCAAATGGCTGCGTCCGGCATACCAAAGGTTAATATAGTTTCCGATGTATTATCAGATGATTATTGGTTTTATCAGAAATACAGTTCCGAAGGGCTTTTTTTCGTAGTGCTATGTATCATTGTATATCACCCAATTTGTCTGTCTGGAATCTACTCGTCACGTGTAATGTCATCGTCTGGACCATGGGCCTCCAATATAGTCTTATGAAACTGTTCCACTTGACTTTTCTCGTTGAGTAGCAACAGCATGTAGAATATTATGAATACTGGTAAAAGTATTTGCTGCTAAAAGAGTGCCAAAATAGCTATTATATATTGCTAACTGACTTTTTTTTTAAATTGTTGTGGTAGTGTTCCTTACCGGGTATATGTTTATAAATTTAGTAAAACTATCTATTTACTATTGTGAATTTACTTGAACTGTGTGTTTTTTCCATAAACGTGGGTACAGATTTCAAATATGTCTGATATAATGGCACAATCAAATAGGTATAAAACAAACTAAACTACTATACCTAGACATACCGCGTGCGACGTTCGCGTGGGATAAGTTTTTTTAAATTCCTAAAACTGAAACTGTCATATTATGTCAGTATTTACCAGGTCCTCGACTATACTAAAAAAAAAACACGTGTTAATCCTATTGTATAATCCATTGCTCTGTTGCGACGTCATTGAAGGGCAAATCAACATACAAATACTTTCGCATTTATAATATTAGTTACTATGGATAGTAAGGATTTCCTAGTAGGAAGTATTTCAGTGTTATACTTATTAGTATAATTATACTTCGAGCGGGTTCAAAGAAGTAAAACCTTATAAGATCTTCATCCAAATCAAATCATATCAAAAATAGCTCCACTCATATAAACTTATTACAGGCATCTAAAAATCAAAACACCACTTTTTAATTATTTCTATTCGTGAAGTGATGGTAATATTTACAATCGCCAACTCAAAACCAAAGTCAAGAGGGTTCAAATCGCGCTCAGGTTTAAGAAGAAACCCACAACAAACTTTGAACTTATTGATAGACATTTTTGAAGTGAAAACTTCTTTAGCGGCGTTGAGCACTTTTTCTGTAATGGGTATAAAATCTTAAACTCGCGTCAGGACACGTGACCTGATCGAAAAAGCGTAAGACGGATGGAGAGTAGACAGCTATCCCCTCTCTACGGCGCGGCGAAAATGTATGCCTGGGCCTACTGTTTCGTTTAGGCAGCGCAGGGCGCTTGCGCGAATGTTCGTGTATGTTACAGCGTGCCACGCGCATCCATGGATGGTGACAGCTGATGGCTCGACCGTCTGTGTAGTGATCACATTGTTGTGTATTCGTAAAATTCGTGAATGTAAAGTGCTTAAAATATGGAAATTGATATAGATAAACTTTTTAATGTAAAATAATTGTAATAGTTTTAAAGTGTTAAATTTTTAATATAATATAAATTGTCATGTTTGTGTACGATAGCGCAATAAATGAATATTGTATTCTATACCCATTACAGAAAAAGTGCTCAACGCCGCTAAAGAAGTTTTCACTTCAAAAATTGTGCTTTAAATTATTTATATCTGGTTTGAGGTTTAGCGTCTAACGTTATTACTAGGAATGTAGCTGTATTTGCCAGATACAATTCCTCATACATCATATATTTGTTTCGCGTT
This sequence comes from Lasiommata megera, assembly GCA_928268935.1. Classification (NCBI taxonomy): domain Eukaryota; kingdom Metazoa; phylum Arthropoda; class Insecta; order Lepidoptera; family Nymphalidae; genus Lasiommata; species Lasiommata megera. The sequence goes on along the minus strand of OV743307.1, from coordinate 18,364,724 downwards.
GTTTAATTTTAATAATATCTAATATTGAAATCCTTTTTATAAACCTCTTTGCGTTGAATTTTCACCAATTATTGTTGATTAGATGTCTACGCCTAAGAAGGATCTAGCTTCCAAATTCCTTTTCATTCTTTATGTTTCCACTTTCAAGGTGTGATTTTTCAAAAGAACGGATTTTCATTTTCTAATGCCAAATCATATAGGACTTTCATATAAACTTCTAAAGTCAGTTTCTTGGGGTGGATTTTTCTCAAAACAGTTTCTTAGCTGACCTCTAATTCATAAAAGAAACCTAACTTCCAAATTTCAATTTCGTATGTTTTATAGTTCTTGAGATATCGTGATAATCAGTCATTCAGTCAGTGAGTGAGTGGTATTTCGTTTATATATATATATATACTGCATATCCCTACGTATTTATAATAAATTACTACAGTGCATAAAAACTCTTAATATAATGTTAAACAAGTGGAAAGTAAATGCGTTTCTGCAGAAAAATTTAAAATTTATGATCTAGATTTGTTTCAGGAATTTTGGAATCTCTTTGAAATATAATATTTATTTGTGCAATGCATTAATTAAATCTTTAATACTGGAGGCGCGAATGCCGCCACTGTCCACCTTCGATAGGCGAGAACTAGTGGACTGTATCGTTTATTAATTTTGAATTTAGGCGTCCACGTGTCGGGCAAAGGGGCGTGAAGGAAAAGGGAAATCGTGCACTAACCTTAGCAGGTCCGCGACCTATACCTCGGCGACGAGCACAAAATCACACTCAACAGTCAGCACACACCCTGGCGCGCAACACGGACACCTCGCGGGATGAGATGGCACTTGGCAGCACCCACGACACCACACTTCTAAGATGGCGGTTGCGAAAATCGACCCGCTCCACGTACCGTGCGATCGCGGAGAGGTCTCGAGCCGACTTGAGGCGGCGCTTGCGTCGTGCCGCGAGCGTTGGTGACAGTACACGATAAGGAAGGGAGGGTAGATGGATAATAATCGTGGACATTGTTCGAATAATAAATCCAAAGACAGCCAATAGTTGGCGTTACCAAATACTATTTCACTCTATTTAATTGATTTCATAACTTTTATTTCTTTTGTAAATTGCCATTATTTTTTCTTTTAAGTTTTTTTTTAGCACGCTTTTTAGTCACAATGTGACCACACTTTAATCCTGAGATCTTTATATGGATGTACTACTTTTCGTTTTACAGTGATTTAATTCTTTTATGTTTTTTTTTTGTTCCTTTAATCATCGGTTAATTGGACATTGTTGGCAAATTATCTTTATTAATAGTAAGTATGTCAAGTACATTTCGTCAGTGGGTTGCTCTACAGGATTCTTACATAAAGCCTCAACATGTTTTAGTCCCGGATTTATACTCAATGGTGTAATTATACTCTTATAACTGTATCCACCATATTGCAATACTTGGGATCTAATTAACGTTTTGTTTTATTTATTTGTTTTATCCACTACAAGTTAGCCCTTGACGGCAATCTCACCTGATGATAAGTGATGATGCAGTCTAAGATGGTAGCGGCCTAACCTGTTAGGGGTATGGTAAAGCCATACTCCTAATTCGTTTCTACACGACATCGTGCCGGAACGCTAAATCGCTTGGCGACACGCCTTTGTCGGTAGGGTGGTAACTAGCCACGGCCTCAGCCTCCCACCAGACCAGACTCGAGCCGGGAATCGAACCCAGGACCTCCAACTTTATAATGCAACAGCGCGCCCACTGCGCCACGGAGGTCGTCGAAAACGTAACGTAAACGTATTAATATTAATGAATCGCAAACGGTAAATAAACCCGAAATCAAGATAATGACGCTACTACTGTGAGTCCCTAATTCAAACTATTTTAAAACTAAAATAGAAATTTGTCTTACAGATTTTTGTCCTTGATTTCTTTTGGTTAACGTCCGTGTGTCGACATCACGTTCACCACTCTAGAGGAAGTGTGTCGCTCATGCTCACCACTAATATCGTCAGACGTTTGCGAGCGTCGCTCTTGCTCACCGCTCGAACGTTGGTTTTATAGGAGTGTCGCTCATGCTCACCACTCCTATCTTCAGACGTTTACGAGCGTCGCTCATGCTCACCGCTCGAACGTTTGTTTTATAGGAGTGTCGCTCATGCTCACCACTCCTTTCTTCAGACGTTTACGAGCGTAGCTCATGCTCACCGCTCGAACGTTTGTTTTATAGGAGTGTCGCTCATGCTCACCACTCCAGTCTTTAGACGTTTACGAGCGTCGCTCATGCTCACCGCTCGAAGATCAATTTCGTGATTAGTGTTCCAATGCCTCCAGTCTTTATTATAAATTTTCTTCCAACCTCAATATATATTACTATTGGAGATTTTTCTCTTGACCTATCATCCCGACATTCAATATCTTTCTCAATTAAATTCATAACCTGGAACTTAAAAGAAAAATGCTTAGAGTCTAATAAAAGAAACATTAACTTTTTGGCGGTACCTCATGAAAATTCATAAATTCGATTCGACTTAATGCAGAAATTATTACTTGGTTCAATACAATATGTGATAAACCTTTTGTGTGAAGCTACATATTCTTGAAAATTATTATATAATCTGTAAAATGCCATTGGAGCGGTTAGCATGATAAATAATAAAGTTACAAGTGATTGCTCGGGATCGAAACCCCGACCTCTGATTAGGAGGCGAACGTTCTAACTAGGCTTTCACATGTTTAATAAAATTATAAGCTTTATAAAAGGAAAAAAAAAGGTTTAGTCATATTGATTCATTTCTATTTTAATAATCTATGATACTTATTTAATGGGAGCCATTTGCGAGCTAAGCCACGAGCGAGTCGGCAGGCAAAAGATAGTAATATTAAATTAAGGCACGGAACCAACATTGCTTCAGGAAGGTCGTAATAACAGTACTTTAACTTTTTCCTTAAGGCACGTCAAATGAAATAAAAACACAGTATCTACTTTACTCTATAGTCTTTATGTAAAATGACAGCTAAAAGTGACTTTCTCACAGTTTATTCTTTCTTGTTCATGTCACAGAAAAGAAGGGCTTAACTGTTTATCCCTACGGTATAGTTCCGGAGAACACGACAAATAAAAAGAAACAATCAAGAAACATACAAAAAAAAAGAAAATAAAAGTTTTACTTAGCTTTTGGCGTGGTTTACAAGGAGTAAAAAAAAATCCCTTGCTTCGTCCCGCTTCTGAAGATGTAAACTCTCAAATATAGAATCAAACTATATTATATTCATGATCATAGATCTTTATTATATTGATATATATTCCATTATTATTCATTACGGTAATCTCACAAATATAGAATCAAACTATATTACATTTATATAGATCTTATATTTCATAAATAGTGCACACTCCCGCGCGTCAGCCGTATCTGCCTTAATAGCAAACCTTCTCTTATTTATAACCTATCATATCTCCTTCCAACTCAATACAGTCCCCTCCTATTCTAATCAATTAACCAATAGCTCTAAAGCATCTTACAGGAAGTAGTATTATCGGTCATAATACAAATAATGTCATGATACAATAATACGTAGACACTTAACGAGTCAAACTCACAACTTATACAATATACATGGATAGTGCTAATGTGAAGTGTAACACTAGCAACAGTAAAGTGCGTCTTGTCTATCTTCGTCTAAGATACATGAACAATTGAGGTAGCTGATTGGAAATGCATTGACGCTTTCGAGATGTGGTGCTGGAGAAGGATACTCGGATCCGATGGACAGCATATAGAACCAACGCATCGATTTTGAGACAGCTCAGATCGTTGTGACATCTTCCTGAAGAAAATCGTCAGTGGAAGGGGTCACGACCCTCAGAAATGAGGAATACGACGCAGAGAGAAAGAGACTTAACAAGCGAGTAAGCAGAAGCACTACCAAAGAGTAATGAAACGGTCTCACTAAATTATGTGATAGGACATTCCGTGCACATCGGCGTTAACACGCGTGGACGGTTCCTTAGTCGTTCCAGTGCCACAAGTGCCACAGGTCCCGAACACGCTGAGGTGATTGACCAAATACGCGGCTCGTTGCCGCATTTTTTTCGACATCTTTCTTGGTCGTAGGATGTTCTCGGTGTCGACTGCAATCAACTTGTTTGTGGCCGTAGGCTCCACATCAATAAGAGCAAGCTTTGAACGGGCTCTCGTTTCCCTGGTTTAGCAAAACTTATTCCACGCAGGGGGTGTATGGGGAATGCTTGTACCAGTCTGCCTTCCCAATTGCCAACCTCACCTGCCCGTGGTGTAACCTGCTGACTTACTGACTAGGCTCTGGCGACCGACCAATGGCGGTATAACCATTAAATATTAGCTGGTCCAAAATTTACTACTAATAACGGGCAGCAGCGCTACCATCGCGAGAGGACCAGCACTGCGATCACCAACCCGCATGCCAAGCGTGGTGATTATTGGCATTTCTTTGTAGATGGTAGGAACAAAACAGCCACCACCCCTAGTCCCCGGCAGCCCCGCTTTCCTTGGCTCCGGCAGCGGTTATGGTAACGGCGGGGCAGGGTGACAAGAGTCTCCGGAAGAGATTGCGCTGCCACCCCCGTCGACTAGACCTGGCAACATATAACGCACGCACTTTAAGGACACACGAAAAGGTCATTGAGTTGGAAAAAGCAGTGAGCAAGTTGCGTTGGGATATAATAGGACCGTCTGAAGTCCGAAGATAGGGCGAGAACTCCACAATCTTGAAATCCGGCCACCCGCTCCGTTACCGGACGGGCGATCAGCAATCTCAGGGCGGTGTCGGATTCATCGTCTACAAGTCTGCGAGAGCTAAATTGACCCGACACTACTCTGAATACATCTCAGAGGTCAGCCTATACGAGACTAGGTGGGCCCTCAAACAACCTCAGAATGGCAAAGTGCCAGATGATGATGGAATCACAGCAGAACTCACAAAAGCGGGCGAAAAACCAAAACTTAAAGTCCTTCAGCGAATGCTCAACTCCGCCATTCAGCAAGGCACAACGCCAGAAGCGCGGCACAGGAGCGCGGCGACCTTGAATGCGCCTTTGAGTCTTATAAGAACCTGCAGACGTCACTTAGTGTTGCGTAAAGAGAGGGGGCGATGCCACTCTCTTGTCTATCGTACATGACTCCAAAACTAGATGGCGCTGCTCTCTGATTGCCGTCATATTTAATTCAATCAAAGTTTCTACACAAAAGCTTTATAAATAATTAAATTTCAGCATGATATAAGTATCTCAATTTAGTAGCTCTTCTTAAATATGCCATTCATTTTGAAGAGACGTTGACGGAAATAGCAAGTGCGATTAACTCTATCAAAAAAGAAGAAAGTCATAGAATCTGCAGTCAATGTGGCTTATGCCTTGACTTTGCAGGAGCTTTTGAAATACCCTACATAATTTGTGACAGCAACGCATCGTGCGGATACTCTAGATCAGCGTCTATATGCATTATACTTAATAAATACCAAACATACATGCAACTTACGTACTTAAGGAAAATGCCGTGACGGGATGGTCATGCAAATTTAGATGATTTTGTTAATCTAATGATAAATTAGCAAAAAAATAAAAAAATTAAAGCTAATCGCACAATGCTGCAGGGTACCAGAAGAAAAGCTCGGTAGTGGCTCCGCCCCCTAGCCTATTATCTATACTGTATATAGGTCTTGATAGGACTTGTCCACCAATAACATTCGTTTGTAGGAAATCAATAAAGGGGCGGAGCAAATTGAAAACGAAAGTTCCACCAATCGGGATCGTGAAGGCTCCACTACATTTATGCTCTCCTGGTGAAAATCCCAAATTTGAGTGATTTTGTAAAGCAAAATTGCAGTGCCAGCGGAAAAGCATCCCTAAAGTGACTCCGCCCCCTGGCCTGTATACATACTATATATAGTACGTGTCCACCAATACCATTCGTTTGCAGAAAATCAATAACAGGGGCTGAACAAATTGAAAACGAAAGTTCCACCAATCAGGATTGTTTCAGTTATGATCTCCTGGTGCAAATACCAAGTTTAGGTATTTTAACATCGGTACTGCTTATCGCACACTTCTGCAAATTATCCACGGTACTGAATTAATTATCTCGTATGATTCTTGCGGCAGCTGCCTCAATTGCGGCAACTGCGTCTCTTGAGGCTTCCAAAACTTCTTCTCTAAAACCAGTCTTAAGATAGGGCTTGCAGTTCTTGTAGCGGTGTGCGATATCTTATACACATACTGCGGTATGAAGTTAAGTTAAAGTGAACCAAGAATACCTGAACTCCACAGGTCTACGGATGAGCATCCCTACAGCTTAACATATATATTTTATTCTCAAGTTCATCATTACTACGTGCATTTCAAATATTGCAATCTAAAGTCTCTACTTTTTGACTATATTTGTAATAAAATAATTCGCACATCCAAACACCGTTTTTTTTTTTTAACGTGGGTAATCCTCATGGATACCCCGCGTCCGAGGAGACGCGGCGGTTATGTCAGACTCTTACTGACTAAGCCCCCACGGTGCATATCCTTTCCCGCCGCCTGGTGGCCGGGTCACGGGTTTCGCTCGCGCACACAACCGCAACCAGGCCGGCAGAGTGCCAACTCAGGGGCAATGTCAGATGCCCCCCAATTGACCGCCATAAGACGCACCAGGAGCACAGGGTGCGTCTTCCAGCTCGAGGACCTAACTCCTGGGTGTTGGACAGATCCAAACACCTAGATATCGAAATAATTAAATGTATCAATTCAATTCTCTTATTATCTAGAGTAGTCAGCTTTGGATCTGATTAAGTTCCCCGTGAAGGTTTCTTAACACTTGGATTTCGATACACGTATACATTACAAGTAGACCAAACATACGACATAATTCATCCAGGTGATTCAAAAACTATTGCAAGCTGCTGACATTGGCTAACAAGCACACGTCGTTGGCATAGAGAGCTTCCATAGTAGCGTGCGCTTGCAACGATCGCTTTGCTCAAAAGCGTGATAGACGGAAGACGCGGAATCACTCCTGTCAGGGACCGTAAAAACTCGGCAGAATACAAGCAAAGTAGTTAAATATAATAAATTATATACATATATATGTATATATATGTATATATAAGCAATATCTATATATATATATAAAAGGGAAAGGTCACTGACGTACTTACTTACCGATTAAACACGAGATAAAGTACGTATAATTATATAATATAAGCTATAATTTAGCAAGTAGATAGTAGGTAGTTGATAGTTAAGAGATGTCAGCTAAGAGAGGATATTTGGAAATTTCACCCCTAAGGAGGTCAAATTAGAAGGAGGGTTAGAAGTTTGAATGAAAATCCTTTATTTTTGGAGTTGAAGATACAAAATTTTATAGTAAAAAAAAATCATCTACACCAATTTTTTTTAATATGAAAAAGTTTTTGCAAATTTTTTTTATTATTAAGTCTACAAGCTTGAAATTTTGAAAATAGGTTTCTTTTAGAGCGTAAGTATAAGTTTAGAATTTTGTATCATCCACATCTACCCTGAAGGGCATGGAGGGGTCTGAAGTTTGTATGAGAGACCTATGTTTTTAAATTTAGAGGCACGAAAATCGGCAATTTAACATTTGCCTATAGCTTACTTTTTGAAGCAGGCTATTGCTCAAGGGAAATCACGCAGACGATGTCGCGGGCAACAGCTAGTTTTTTTTAAATATTTTTTTATGCAACAAAGTTTTAATAAAAAGAAAAGTAAACAGCAAAAAGATTCGGTGCTTTGACACACTCATGTTTTACACCACCGGTAACAGGAAATTGGTTCATGTAGTTAGTCACTTTCGTGCTATACTCTGACGATCTGTCAGTCCGTCTGTTACAACTTCATGTTTTAGTAACTTATATTTTAATAATATTTTTGTTTGTCTGTCTGTGTGCCCGGGTTAACTTCCAATACGCTTGAACACAATCCGTTAGACCACGAGTAGGAAGAGTCATTTTGAAGTTTAGAACTTTGAAGTGAAGAAAAAAGTGTTTCTGACTTTGCCATTACGAATTTTACAAAAAAAAACAGATACTCTGTGCGGTCTGTAAGTCTTTATTGGTAAAATAACAAGCAAACCAAAACGAAACATCAGCTCATATGGTAATCAACGTTTTCTGAAATGATCCTTTAGTAGTGTACCCTATGTGAATCGTATTCCAAACTTTATATGGGACTTTATAAATGATCATTATAGTACAGAGAAAAATAACACATGTTTGGCTGGGCACAATCTAAAGTCGAACCTCTTCGTAAATATTCCAAAAATAACTAAGCGACCAATAACTCAACCTACTTCAGTTGGTTGAAAGAAAACTAACATTATAGAGTAAAATTTATTTAAAAGGAAACAGCTAACATTTACAATTACAACTATTGCTTATTTAACTAAATACCTGATACCTGTCGTTCAAATTCTTAACTTAAAGTAGGTAAGTAGTTCTAACAATTACCATTTTAAAAGTTATTAACGCAGGCATGCACTACTAATTTAATCATATCTACAGTACATATTACTATAATATATAATTGGATTGTTTTACACTACTAGGTAATTTTTATTCTACGATCTAAGGCTAATATATAAATAGCATGATTAATCGGATTGTATATTTATCAATTTATTGTGTAGTATCAAGATATTTTTTGGTAATGATATACAAGCATTACACATGAGAAATACGTAGACTAATTTTACATTTGTCATTTCCGCACAGATTATATACGAGTATATACCTAAGTATATTCGAGTATATAATATCTTCCATTCAATTCTTCTATAAATAGTATAACTGACGTTTATCACTGTATAAATGAAATCAGGTGAAGTCTAGCATATGCAGAATAGCGTTTAGAATCGACCAGCACGATATCTCAGTTTTGCGCGTTTTGCTGTTACGCGGTATTTACAAACTGCTCTTACGCGGTTTTGTACGCGCAGCGACAATATGACATACTTAAAGTTGCAAAGATAATCTGCAGTTATCTTCCAACCATTTTTTTTCATGGTTGTCTTTAAGTTTACGCAAAATTCTGCGATCAAACGGAAGTTTATATGTTTACAGTAGAATGGTATAAGGGTTGTTGGAGATTCGACTGAATCTTGTGCTGTCATGCCAACATAACAAAATAAGCGTGACCTGAGGCCACCAGTTTGTTTCAGGTATGACAATAGTCAATGTGAGAAGTTAGTAGATTTAATAATTATATTACAATTTACACATGAAAACAAGAAAATCTAAAGGACGTCTATTCGGGAAGAGGTGTGTTAGTTAAATTAACCAAATAAATTAAATGCACACAAACGGAAAAAATGTTTCAAACCGTGTTTTTGAAAATGCAATAATTGTTATCATAATATTATTATTATATTTATATATTTGTAGGTTGACTACGGGCGGGTGCGTGGTTTAGTCGGTAATTTAGGTAGACGTGGGTAGTTTCGGGCAAAGAGACCAGATACTCTTGGTAGAACAGAATTACAATTATAAGTATGGTAATTTATAAGGAGCAGACTATCCACCAAGTACGAATGCACGCAGCAGCTCAACCACCGGTCCGACCCGACCGAGTGAAATCAATGCAATGCGCCGTCCCGCGCCGGTGAGTCTTATAAGAACCTGCATACGTAACTTAGTGTTGCGTAAAGAGAGGGGGCGATGCCACTCTCTTGTCTATCGTTCATGACTCCTAACTAAAAACTAGATGGCGCTGCTCTCTGATTGCCGTCACGGCCAACCTGACATTCGACCGTCCTCGGGCGACAACTAGTTCTCAGAGGTCGGTGCATCTAAAACAAAACAGATCAACGAAGCCATCCGTTCGTCCCATCCTGACCAAATCTTGACAGTACTTCAACACTCATCATCATGATCAGCCCACTACCGGACCACGACAGAGCACGGGTCCTCTCCGAACACGAGAAGGGACCGGCCACAGCCCACCACGCCGGCCACGCGCAGACTGGCAGACCCCACACGCCCCCGAGAACACCATGGAGAACTCTCAGGTGTGCAGGCCCCCTCACGACGCCCTTCCTCACCGTTGAAGCAAGTGATATTTTAATTTTATGAAAAACGCACATAGCCCTGACCACTCAAACACACCAGTGGATCCGACATCAGCGTCCCTTCCACACACCAGGAGATTTCCAATACGTTGACCAACCGTCGTCACCGGCTCATTTTTGATAAACCAGAAATTTCTGAAGTGACCTATGTCAACATGGAATTGGAGCCTAGCATACTAAGATAAGAAGTAATTATAGCTGTAAAATTCTTAAACTCCAGGAAAGCGCCAGGGCCGGATAAAATAACAGCTGAAACTTTGACCGCTCTGGAGGGACACAGGGATCGACATATTTCACATGATCTGCAAGCTAGTTTGGCGTATCGGTACATGGCCAAAATATTGGGATTTTTCTATGAACAGCTCTAAGTATTGGTTGTAGATCGTAGTAAGAAACTGGAACTCACAGGTTCACTAAATCTTGAAACTGTAGAGAACTTTATATAGCTGTGTTCCAACATCAACGTGGCTGGGTCGTGTGAGATCGAAATTCGAAGGCGCATCGGAATGGCAAAGACTTTTTTTTTCGGACTGTCTATTAGATGTGCTAACCCATTGGTGGCCACAGCGTAACCGGGCTGTTGGCCAAGACTGCTATGTCTCAGCTGCATAAGACTTGGAGGGATAGACACATTTCTAGCAACACTAAAGTGCGTCTTGTCTATCTTCGTCTAAGAGACATGAACAATTGAGGTAGCTGATTGGAAATGCATTGACGCTTTCGAGATGTGGTGCTGGAGAAGGATACTGGGATCCGATGGACAGCATATAGAACCAACGCATCGATTTTGAGACAGCTCAGATCGTTGTGACATCGTCCTGAAGAAAATCGTCAGTGGAAGGGGTCACGACCCTCAGAAATGAGGAATACGACGCAGAGAGAAAGAGACTTAACAAGCGAGTAAGCAGAAGCACTACCAAAGAGTAATGAAACGGTCTCACTAAATTATGTGATAGGACATTCCGTGCACATCGGCGTTAACACGCGTGGACGGTTCCTTAGTCGTTCCAGTGCCACAAGTGCCGCAGGTCCCGAACACGCTGAGGTGATTGACCAAATACGCAGCTCGTTGCCGCATTTTTTTCGACATCTTTCTTGGTCGTAGGATGTTCTCGGTGTCGACTGCAATCAACTTGTTTGTGGCCGTAGGCTCCACATCAATAAAAGCAAGCTTTGAACGGGCTCTCGTTTCCCCGGTTTAGCAAAACTTATTCCACGCAGGGGGTGTATGGGGAATGCTTGTACCAGTCTGCCTTCCCAATTGCCAACCTCACCTGCCCGTGGTTTACCCTGCTGACTTACTGACTAGGCTCTGGCGACCGACCAATGGCGGTATAACCATTAAATATTAGCTGGTCCAAAATTTACTAATAATAACGGGCAGCAGCGCTACCATCGCGAGAGGACCAGCACTGCGATCACCAACCCGCATGCCAAGCGTGGTGATTATTGGCATTTCTTTGTAGATGGTAGGAACAAAACAGCCACCACCCCTAGTCCCCGGCAGCCCCGCTTTCCTTGGCTCCGGCAGCGGTTATGGTAACGGCGGGGCAGGGTGACAAGAGTCTCCGGAAGAGATTGCGCTGCCACCCCCGTCGACTAGACCTGGCAACATATAACGCACGCACTTTTAGGACACACGAAAAGGTCATTGAGTTGGAAAAAGCAGTGAGCAAGTTGCGTTGGGATATAATAGGACCGTCTGAAGTCCGAAGATAGGGCGAGAACTCCACAATCTTGAAATCCGGCCACCCGCTCCATTACCGGACGGGCGATCAGCAATCTCAGGGCGGTGTCGGATTCATCGTCTACAAGTCTGCGTAGAGCACGTGAGCTAAATTGACCCGACACTACTCTGAATACATCTCAGAGGTCAGCCTATACGAGACTAGGTGGGCCCTCAAACAACCTCAGAATGGCAAAGTGCCAGATGATGATGGAATCACAGCAGAACTCACAAAAGCGGGCGAAAAACCAAAACTTAAAGTCCTTCAGCGAATGCTCAACTCCGCCATTCAGCAAGGCACAACGCCAGAGGCGCGGCACAGGAGCGCGGCGACCTAGAATGCGCCGTTGAGTCTTATAAGAACCTGCAGACGTCACTTAGTGTTGCGTAAAGAGAGGGGGCGATGCCACTCTGTTGTCTATCGTACATGACTCCAAAACTAGATGGCGCTGCTCTCTGATTGCCGTCATATTTAATTCAATCAAAGTTTCTACACAAAAGCTTTATAAATAATTAAATTTCAGCATCATATAAGTATCTCAATTTAGTAGCTCTTCTTAAATATGCCATTCATTTTGAAGAGACGTTGATGGAAATAGCAAGTGCGATTAACTCTTTCAAAGAAGAAGAAAGTCATAGAATCTGCAGTCAATGTGGTTTATGCCTTGACTTTGCAGGAGCTTTTGAAATACCCTACATAATTTGTGACGGCAACGCATCGTGCGGATACTCTAGATCAGCGTCTATATGCATTATACTTAATAAATACCAAACATACATGCAACTTACGTACTTAAGGAAAATGCCGTGACGGGATGGTCATGCAAATTTAGATGATTTTGTTAATCTAATGATAAATTAACAAAAAAATAAATAAAATAAAGCTAATCGCACAATGCTGCAGGGTACCAGAAGAAAAGCTTGGTAGTGGCTCCGCCCCCTAGCCTATATCTATACTGTATATAGGTCTTGTCCACCAATAACATTCGTTTGTAGGAAATCAATAAAGGGGCGGAGCAAATTGAAAACGAAAGTTCCACCAATCGGGGTCGCGAAGGCTCCTCTACATTTATGCTCTCCTGGTGAAAATCCCAAATTTAGGTGATTTTGTAAAGCAAAATTGCAGTGCCAGCGGAAAAGCATCCCTAAAGTGACTCCGCCCCCTGGCCTGTATACATACTATATACAATACGTGTCCACCAATAACATTCGCTTACAGAAAATCAATAACAGGGGCTGAACAAATTGAAAACGAAAGTTCCACCAATCAGGATTGCTTAAGTTATGATCTCCTGGTGCAAATACCAAGTTTAGGTATTTTAACATCGGTACTGCTTATCGCACACTGCTGAAAATTATGCACGGTACTGAATTAATTATCTCGTATGATTCTTGCGGCAGCTGCGTCAATTGCGGCAACTGCGTCTCTTGAGGCTTCCAAAACTTCTTCTCTAAAACCAGTCTTAAGATAGGGCTTGCAGTTTTTGTGGCGGTGTGCGATATCTTATACACATACTGCGGTATGAAGTTAAGTTAAACTGAACCAAGAATACCTGAACTTCACAGGTCTACGGATGAGCATCCCTACAGCTTAACATATATATTTTATTCTCAAGTTCGTCATTACTATGTGCATTTCAAATATTGCAATCTAAAGTCTCAACTTCTTAACTATATTTTTAATAAAATAATTCGCACATCCAAACACCTAGATATCGAAATAATGAAATGTACTCAATTCTCTTATTATCTAGAGTAGTCAGCGTTGGATCTGATTAAGTTCCCCGTGAAGGTTTCTTAACACTTGGATTTCGATACACGTATACATTACAAGTAGACCAAACCTACGACATGATTCATCCAGGTGATTCAAAAACTATTGCAAGCTGCTGACATTGGCTAACAAGCACACGTCGTTGGCATAGAGAGCTTCCACAATAGCGTGCGCTTGTAACGATCGCTTTGCTCAAAAGCGTGATAGATGGAAGACGCGGAAGACACTCCTGTCAGGAACCGTAAAAACTCGGCAGAATACAGGCAAATTAGTTAAATATAATAAATTATATACATATATATGTATATATAAGCAATATCTATATATATATATATATATATATAAAAAGGGAAAGGTCACTGACGTACTTACCGATTAAACACGAGATAAAGTACGTATAATTATACAATATAAGCTATAATTTAGCAAGTAGGTAGTAGGTAGTTCCCAGGAGTTAGGTCCTCGAGCTGGAAGACGCACCCTGTGCTCCTGGTGCGTCTTATGGCGTTCAATTGGGGGGCATCTGATATTTCCCCCGAGTTGGCACCGTCCTAAGGACGGACTCTGCCGGCCTGGTTGCGGTTGTGTGCGCGAGCGAAACCCGTGACCCGGCCACCAGGCGGCGGGAAAGGATATGCACCGTGGGGGTTTAGTCAGTAAGAGTCTGACATAACTGCCGCGTCTCCTCGGACGCGGGGTATCCATGAGGATTACACACGTTAAAAAAAAAAAAAAAGGTAGTAGGTAGTTGATAGTTAAGAGATGTCAGCTAAGAGAGGATATTTGGAAATTCCACCCCTAAGGAGGTCAAATAGGGGTTAGAAGTTTGAATGAAAATCCTTTATTTTTGGAGTTGAAGATACAAAATTTTATAATAAATAAAAAATCATCTACATCAATTTTTTTTTTAAATATGAAAAAGTTTTTGCAAATTTTTTTTATTATTAAGTCTACAAGCTTGAAATTTTGAAAATAGGTTTCTGTTAGAGCGTAAGTATAAGGTTAGAATTTTGTATCATCCAGATCTACCCTGAAGGGCATGAAGGGGTCTGAAGTTTAAATGAGAGACCTATGTTTTTAAATTTAGAGGCACGAAAATCGGCAATTTAACATTTGCCTATAGCTTACTTTTTGAAGCAGGCAATTGCTCACGGGAAATCACGCAGACGATGTCGCGGGCAGCAGCTAGTTTTTTTTATATTTTTTTTATGCAACAAAGTTTTAATAAAAAGAAAAGTAAACAGCAAAAAGATTCGGTGCTTTGACACACTCATGTTTTACACCACCGGTAACAGGAAATTGGTTCATGTAGTTAGTCACTTTCGTGCTATACTCTGACGATCTGTCAGTCCGTCTGTTACAACTTAATGTTTTAGTAACTTATATTTTAATAATATTTTTGTTTGTCTGTCTATGTGCCCGGGTTAACTTCCAATACGCTTGAACAAAATTCGTTAGATCACGAGTAGGAAGAGACATTTTGAAGTTTAGAACTTTGAAGTGAAGAAAAAAGTGTTTCTGACTTTGCCATTGCCATACTCTGTGCGGTCTGTAAGTCTTTATTGGTAAAATAACAAGCAAACCAAAACGAAACATCAGCTCATATGGTAATCAACGTTTTCTGAAATGATCCTTTAGTAGTGTACCCTATGTGAATCGTATTCCAAACTTTATATAGGACTTTATAAATGATCATTATAGTACAGAGAAAAATAACACATGTTTGGCTGGGCACAATCTAAAGTCGAACATCTTCGTAAATATTCCAAAAATAAGTAAGCAACCAATAACTCAACCTACTTCAGTTGGTTGAAAGAAAACTAACATTATAGAGTAAAATTTATTTAAAAGGAAACAGCTTACCTGTCGTTCAAATTCTTAACTTAAAGTAGGTAAGTAGTTCTAACAATTATCTTTTTAAAAGTTATTAACGCAGGCATGCACTACTAATTTAATCATATCTACAGTACATATTACTATAATACTTAATTGGATTGTTTTACACTACTAGGTAATTTTTATTCTACGATCTAAGGCTAATATATAATAGCATGCTTAATCGGATTGTATATTTATCAATTTATTGTGTAGTATCAAGATATTTTTTGGTAATGATGTACAAGCATTACACATGAGAAATACTTAGACTAATTTTACATTTGTCATTTCCGCACAGATTATATACGAGTATATACCTAAGTATATTCGAGTATATAATATCTTCCATTCAATTCTTCTATAAACGTACTTATTTTATTTGTGTCTATATATTAGTCGGTTACTTTAACATAATATTAAAAACAAAAATTATTGTTTTTCCTAATTTTATGTTACTTAAATGTTAAAATCCTCGAGCATGTGCCCTAACGGGCCGGAGCCCCTTTCTTTGGATCATTAATATAGGTGCTTTTTATAGCATATTGATGCTCTGGGTATTTTGCATGACTTCATATTTTTGTTGCTTTTATTCACAAATCTATCCAAATTAACATACTTAGCAGGTATGACCAATGTGCGTCTACATCTAGGTTATTATTTTTCTTGTAGAAGAACTATCTACGTATTTTTTTTTTGTATTTCACTGATTATGCTTAGGTTCTCACTTTAGTATAAGAATATTGTAGTCGTCGGCATATGCCTTGCCTAGACCTTTTGCGAAATGTGTTAACAGTAAATTGCGTGAATTTACCTGTTTTCTATAAGTGCTCGTTAACGGTGACCGGTACATATTATAGACACGTTGCTATACTAAAGATGGCCTTACAAACATACGTCAGATTTATTATGCAGTTTATGTCACACTGAAATTTGCAAAAGATGCTTTCAATTGCAGCGCGACATAAACCGGCATATTTTTACTGACTTTATGACACGTTTATTTCTAGAAATTATTAAGTCGTCAGTTCTTATTAGGTACAGAAATTATTAAGTCAGTAAACTGATGCGGTAATAGCTTAGTGGTTACGGCGTCAGCCTCGTAATCAGAGGTTGGTGGTTCGAATCCGGGCACACACCTCTAACTTTTCGGAGTTATGTGCGTATTCTTCTTCTTTGTCGTTACACTCTTGACAGAGTGGTCGTGGTCATCATGAAGCAGTGTCTTTAAGGTCAGATGTTATACGCCTCACGAGCATCCGCCACTTTTCTCGGCTGGCCGAAAGTCTGGTGCACTCGTGCAAAGGACCGCCCACAGCAGACTTTATCTGATCGGTCCATCGCATGGGTGCCCTTCCTCGACCTCTAGTGCCCTCCACCTTGCCTTGCACGACAAAACGCTCTATTAAGTCACTCTCACGCCGAGAGACGTGTCCGAAGAATTTTAAGATGCGACTCTGTACTAACGCCGAAAGACGTTTTTTAATGCCGATTTCTTGGAGTATAGAGATGTTGGTGCGAAATTCGGTCCATGATACTCCCAGCATTCGCCTCCAGCACCACATCTCCAGAGCATCTATCTTATTCTTCTCGACTAGTCGCAAAGTCCACGTCTCCGCAGCGTATAAAAATATGGGGAAAACAAGAGTTTGAACAAGCCGGATCTTAGTAGCTTTTGTTATGCTCCTGTTCTTCCATATTTTCTTAAGCCTGTCCATCGCAGTTCTAGCTATCGCCATACGTCGCTTTACTTCTTCTACGCAACCTCCGTTGTTCGAAATTAAAGCACCAAGATATATGTATGATTGGATGACCTCGCAGTTTGCAAAAAGAAGTTTATAAACAAGAAAATATTTTGTCCAATAAATAGCAAAAGAATCAACATTTTTTTCAAAAATAGGTAAGCCATTATTTAAACATAAGGTTTCCCAGTGAAAAGTACACACAAATTACTAATTAAGATGATATACTCGTAGCAAATCGCTTTGACATATCCTTTGTTTTTCGTAATTGCAATAATGTCATTAATCTGCCATTGAGACACAATTGTGAAAAGCAGTCCTTTGCCTTAGAAGAGTTATTTTTTATATTCCGTTTATTAAAATCGCATTCATATTATTTTATAATATTTCAAATTATAGAGCAGTGAAAGAACCCGCCTATGCAGTCACTATTGTTACAGTTGCTAACTGGTGGTTGTCAAATTATGTGTTTTTTATGAAGACAAACAGTTGATAACTTGATAGTTATATGCCTGCTATTCGGTGTGTTTTACTTGGCAGGACCGAAGCGCGGTTACCAAGTGCAACGTCAACATTTCATTCTTCTTTTATTACACCTTGACAGCCTCCGTGGCGCAGTGCGTGCGTTGTCGTATTATAAAAGTTGGAGGTCCTGGGTTCGATTCCCGGCTCGAGTCTGGTGTGGTGGAAGGCTTCGGCCGCGGCTAGTTACCACCCTACCGACAAAGAAGTGTCGCCAAGCGGTCTAGCGTTCCGGATCGAAGTCGCGTAGAAACCAATTAGGAGTCAGATTCTGATGATTCATTATGTTTGAATGTTTTAGATTTTTTGTTGATGGACTGATTATTTATTAATTAAATACAACAAATTACGCTTAAAATATAACAATATACTATTGGGACAACCCAGCTAATTATTATTTACAACAATATTTATTTAATAAAGTATCCACTAGTTTATGCTTAATAACGCGCCACACCCTAAGTGAATGGGTAATAGTGATAATCCAATACATCCGTGTACTAACCTGATGTATTATCTCATTACATTAAAATAGTTTCTATTTAGTTTTAGTTAGTCTTCTGCAACGATTTGTCTACTTCAGGACTTCAACTACAGGTTTAAAAATCAGAGAGTACTTAAGCTAATTAAAATAATTACCTATATATTTATAAAGTGCACTTGTAAATTTTACATGGCGGGTCAAGATTTACTTTTGGCAAGTGAATTCGCCTCCGTATTTGGTGGCCGGTTAGGTACAAGCAATTGCCAACTCTCAAACTCTCAGTCTGTTCAACCGCGTTCATTCAGGTTCCAAACAGACAGATGAACAAACTGACTTTATAATGTTAGTACTATTTTCTTAAGATGGGGAGTGCGACAGCGCCCTTCTTCAACGTCGTTAACCAAATGAAGCCTTCTTCATACTTGAATACGAAGTTTGAACCTGAAACAAAATAAATGGATTACTTATATCTTTCATACAGCAAAAGAGAAAGCCCGTTGCAATCATATCACCAAAGAACTCGAAATATTACAAAGACATAGAGAAGTTAATAACATGCTGCGGTCCATAAACACAGGGGAAAAAATCTTCTGGCTGGGTTGCGGTCGAGTGCACAAGTGTTCCCTGGGTTTTAGTGGGTATTCTGGTCGCCAGTCTGGTCGCCGGGGAGTCCCACATACCCCGTCGGAAGCGGCGCAGTTTTGCCTGCGTCGCTTCCGTAGGGGATGCGTAAACGCATTTCCCAGCGGAAAAAAAAGAGGGAAATAATCTCAAATACGTTGCCTGCGCTTACAATTATTTGTTTGTAAACTTCTTAGACTGAAAACCAGAAATTACTGAAGTGACCTATGTCAACATGGAATTGGAGCCTAGCATACTAAGATAAGAAGTAATTATAGCTGTAAAATTCTTAAACTCCAGGAAAGCGCCAGGGCCGGATAAAATAACAGCTGAAACTTTGACCGCTCTGGAGGGACACAGGGATCGACATATTTCACATGATCTGCAAGCTAGTTTGGCGTATCGGTACATGGCCAAAATACTGGGATTTTTCTATGAACAGCTCTAAGTATTGGTTGTAGATCGTAGTAAGAAACTGGAACTCACAGGTTCACTAAATCTTGAAACTGTAGAGAATTTTATATAGCTGTGTTCCAACATCAACGTGGCTGGGTCGTGTGAGATCGAAATTCGAAGGCGCATCGGAATGGCAAAGCCATTTTTTTCGGACTGTCTATTAGATGTGCTAACCCATTAGTGGCCACAGGGTAACCGGGTTGTTGGCCAAGACTGCTATGTCTCAGCTGCATAAGACTTGGAGGGATTGACACATTTCTAGCAACACTAAAGTGCGTCTTGTCTATCTTCGTCTAAGAGACATGAACAATTGAGGCAGCTGATTGGAAATGCATTGACACTTTCGAGATGTGGTGCTGGAGAAGGATACTCGGATCCGATGGACAGCATATAAAACCAACGCATCGATTTTGAGACAGCTCAGATCGTTGTGACATCGTCCTGAAGAAAATCGTCAGTGGAAGGGGTCACGTCCCTCAGAAATGAGGACGTATTCCTCATTTCGCACACGCAGAGAGAAAGAGACTTAACAAGCGAGTAAGCAGAAGCACTACCAAAGAGTAATGAAACGGTCTCACTAAATTATGTGATAGGACATTCCGTGCACATCGGCGTTAACACGCGTGGACGGTTCCTTAGTCGTTCCAGTGCCACAAGTGCCACAGGTCCCGAACACGCTGAGGTGATTGACCAAATACGCAGCTCGTTGCCGCTTTTTTTTTTTGACATCTTTCTTGGTCGTAGAATGTTCTCGGCGTCGACTGCAATCAACTTGTTTGTGGCCGTGGGCTCCACATCAATAAGAGCAAGCTTTGAACGGGCTCTCGTTTCCCTGGTTTAGCAAAACTTATTCCACGCAGGGGGTGTATGGGGAATGCTTGTACCAGTTTGCCTTCCCAATTGCCAACCTCACCTGCCTATGATGTACCCTGCCTGTGTAGGCTCTGGCGACCGACCAATGGCGGTATAACCATTAAATATTAGCTGGTCCAAAATTAATAATAATAACGGGCAGCAACGCTACTATCGCGAGAGGACGATCACCAACCCGCATGCCAAGCGTGGTGATTATTGGCATTTCCTTGTAGATGGTAGGAACAAAACAGCCACAGACCCTAGTCCCCATCCTTGGCTCCTTCAGCGGTTATGGTAACGGCGGGGCAGGGTGAAAAGAGTCTCCGGAAGAGATTCCGCTGCGACCCCCGTCGACTAGACCTGGCAACATATAACGCACGCACTTTTAGGACACACGAAAAGGCCATTGAGTTGGAAAAAGCAGTGAGCAAGTTGCGTTGGGATATAATAGGACCGTCTGAAGTCCGAAGATAGGGCGAGGATTCCACAATCTTGAAATCCGGCCACCCGCTCCATTACCGGACGGGCGATCAGCAATCTCAGGGCGGTGTCGGATTCATCGTCTACAAGTCTGCGAGAATTAAATTGACCCGACACTACTCTGAATACATCTCAGAGGTCAGCCTATACGAGACTAGGTGGGCCCCTAAAACAACCTCAGAATGGCAAAGCGCCAGATGGTGATGGAATCACAGCAGAACTCACAAAAGCGGGCGAAAAACCAAAACTTAAAGTCCTTCAGCGAATGCTCAACTCCGCCATTCAGCAAGGCACAACGCCAGAGGCGCGGCACAGGAGCGCGGCGACCTTGAATGCGCCGTTGAGTCTTATAAGAACCTGCATACGTCACTTAGTGTGGCGTAAAGAGAAGGGGCGATGCCACTCTCTTGTCTATCGAACATGACTCCAAAACTAGATGGTGCTGCTTTCTCATTGCTGTCATATTTAATTCAATCTAGTTCTTCTTAAGTTTCTACACAAAAGCTATATAAATAATTAAATTTCAGCATCATATAGGTATCTCAATTTAGTAGCTCTTCTTAAATATGCCATTCATTTTGCAGAGACGTTGACGGAAACAGCTAGTGCGATTAACTCTATCAAAGAAGAAGAAAGTCATAGAATCTGCAGTCAATGTGGTTTATGCCTTGACTTTGCAGGAGCTTTTGAAATACCCTACATAATTTGTGACGGCAACGCATCGTGCGGATACTCTAGATCAGCGTCTATATGCATTATACTTAATAAATACCAAACATACATGCAACTTACGTACTTAAGGAAAATGCCGTGACGGGATGGTCCTGCAAATTTAGATGATTTTGTTAATCTAATGATAAATTAGCAAAAAAATAAAAAAATTAAAGCTAATCGCACAATGCTGCAGGGTACCAGAAGAAAAGCTTGGTAGTGGCTCCGCCCCCTAGCCTATATCTATACTGTATATAGGTCTTGTCCACCAATAACATTCGTTTGTAGGAAATCAATAAAGGGGCGGAGCAAATTGAAAACGAAAGTTCCACCAATCGGGATCGCGAAGGCTCCACTACATTAATGCTCTCCTGGTGAAAATCCCAAATTTAGGTGATTTTGTAAAGCAAAATTGCAGTGCCAGCGGAAAAGCATCCCTAAAGTGACTCCGCCCCCTGGCCTGTATACATACTATATATAGTACGTGTCCACCAATAACATTCGTTTGCAGAAAATCAATAACAGGGGCTGAACAAATTGAAAACGAAAGTTCCACCAATCAGGATTGTTTCAGTTATGATCTCCTGGTGCAAATACCAAGTTTAGGTATTTTAACATCCGAACTGCTTATCGCACACTGCTGTCTATATAGCCTGGCAAAATGATTTGTAATGTGTAATTTTTTTGATCCTACATATTATATAGTCGGGGCAAAATATTCACCTGAACAGAACCGTCACCCTGGTGATAGGGGGTTGTGAATAAGAAATATAATTAAATAAAACATATATAAGCATTTAAAAATAAGTAATCTCTTTATTGTTAATCATATGAATCATAATATTTAACAAAAATCAGTTTTCTTTTCATTGTAGTGCTTTGTGATATACGATGTTTTTTGTTTGATTATCTGGCGCATAGACAAACAAATCTGATGGTTTTCCAACACGGGAACAGGCAACATACAATTGACCATGTGATAAACATGGGTTTTCCAGATTAATACCACAAACACTTAATGATTGCCCCTGGGACTTGTTTATGGTCATAGCAAAAGTAAGCCGAACTGGAAACTGTAGTCATTTAAAAACAAACGGCACATCATTCGGAATCATTTGGATGCGTGGTATGAGTAAACTTCTCCTTTATACTTTCCTTTCAGTACAGTTGCTTCTATCACGTTGTTTAGTAATTTTTTTATCGCTAACCGTGTGCCGTTGCAAAGACGCGGTTGGTTGATATTTCGCAACATTATAACTACCGATCCAACCTTTAATTGAAGATTGTGAGGTGGCAATCCTGGCAAATCCAGCGAGTTTAAAAATTCTGGTGGATAGTTCACTACTTCATCTTGGTTAGTAGCCGAATCAACTGATTTATATATCCTCGATTCGCCTGTAATTTGTTCTTGTATTTTTAAATTTAATTCATTTACATCTATGTTTTTTGCGGCCAATATAGCTCGTTCGCTCAACCAATCATGGTTTCTGTAATTTTGAGAAACATCTGGAAACACCTTCTGAATAAGTTCATCTTTTGATCGAGTTAACTGACAAAAACTTAGAGGAATGTTAATGGATGGCTCCATGTCAACATGTCTATAGGAAATTTGCCATTACCAATCTCAATGAGTTGTTTAGAGAATATCTTTCCAGATTGGTCATTTTGTAACTCGACACGCATATTCTTAATGAAGTACTTTGACATGTTTCCACAAATTGGAGGACTTTAGACATGCATTGAGTTCATCGGCTGGTGTTGATCGTGGAATCACTGGCAATGTGCTAAACCTGCTAATAAAATCATTGCACCACCAAATCAGTTATGATTGCTCCGTATATCTTTTAATGTTCTGTCTAATGCCTCCAAAGATTTTTTATGTGCCATCGTGCATTCATCCCAAATAATTAATTTACATTGCTGCAAGAATATTTAAAAAAAAAATTGGCCAAAATTGATCCAGGCGTTGTTGAGTTATGCGCTTACCAACAGCTTTTGCGATTCATTTTTATATTATAAATCATTCTAATTACTTTTATAATTATGTGATAATACTGACATGTACATATTTAAATTATAGATTTTAAATAATAATTTCAATAAGAATTGAAATACTAATTTAATCGTTTAAATATAAGAAAAAAAATTCTGAAAAACTTGTTATCATAGCACATTGAAATAATAAGTGCTAAATATTTTTTAATAGAGGTTAAATAAAAACAATAAAAAAAAAAATTTGTACAACTATTGAAAAAGTGTAGGAAATTGTGTATCATTTTTGCATTGACATTTTAATTAAATTTTATAATTATGTGATAATACTTACATACATATATTCAAATTAAATTATAAAGTTTTGATCAATGAAGCACAAAAAAAACAGGATTAATATCACTGTATTATCTTCATTATAATATGAATTCAATTTACACTTCAGTCTAAGTAACACGTGGCCGGCTATGCTAACACCAAAAATTTAAAAAGTGGAAATAATTGAATTATACGGTATTTCGTTCACTACAAAATAAATATAATTAATTTTATAGCGTCAACAACACGTGGTAATTATGCTGTTAAAATGTAGCTTATATGACACGTTCTTAGATTTACCATAGCAGCGCCATCTATTGATTACTTACTCAACCCAGTCGAAAGGTATCGACATCTGTTAGAATCATTTGGAGTTACCAGATAATTGTGACTGTCAAATAATAACAGACAAATAATTAGCAATAAATTAAAATTGCGACTATAATTTGAGATTTAAACTATCCTATCTCTCAAGTTGGATCGAACTGCACATGGTGTGCGAATTTTATTATAATCGGTTAAGTGGTTTAGGAGTCCATTGAGGACAGACATTGTGACACGAGATTTATATATATTAGAGATAAAAAATCATCTACATCAATTTTTTTTTAATATGAAAAAGTTTTTGCAAATTTATTTATTATTAAGTCTACAAGCTTGAAATTTTGATAATAGGTTTCTTTTAGAGCGTAAGTATAAGATTAGAATTTTGTGTCATCCAGATCTACCCTGAAGGGCATGAAGGGGTCTGAAGTTTGTATGAGAGACCTATGTTTTTAAATATAGAGGCACGAAAATCGGCAATTTAACATTTGCCTCATCATCAACAATCGGCAATTTGCATTTTGAAGCAGGCAATTGCTCACGGGAAATCACGCAGACGATGTCGCGGGCAACAGCTAGTTTTTTTTTAATATTTTTTTTATGCAACAAAGTTTTAATAAAAAGACAAGTAAACAGCAAAAAGATTCGGTGCTTTGACACACTCATGTTTTACACCACCGGTAACAGGAAATTGGTTCATGTAGTTAGTCACTTTCGTGCTATACTCTGACGATCTGTCAGTCCGTCTGTTACAACTTCATGTTTGAGTAACTTATATTTTAATAATATTTTTGTTTGTCTGTCTGTGTGCCCGGGTTAACTTCCAATACGCTTGAACAGAATTCGTTAGTTCACGAGAAGGAAGAGACATTTTTAAGTTTAGAACTTTGAAGTGAAGCAAAAAGTGTTTCTGACTTTGCCATTACACATTTTACGAAAAAAAAAAAACGGATACTCTGTGCGGTCTGTAATTCTTTATTGGTAAAATAACAAGCAAACCAAAACGAAACATCTGCTCATATGGTAATCAACATTTTCTGAAATGATCCTTTAGTAGTGTACCCTATGTGAATCGTATTCCAAACTTTATATAGGACTTTATAAATGATCATTATAGTACAGAGAAAAATAACACATGTTTGGCTGGGCACAATCTAAAGTCGAACATCTTCGTAAATATTCCAAAGATAAGTAAGCAACCAATAACTCAACCTACTTCAGTTGGTTGAAAGAAAACTAACATTATAGAGTAAAATTTATTTAAAAGGAAACAGCTCACATTTACAATTACAACTATTGCTTATTTAACTAAATACCTGATACCTGTCGTTCAAATTCTTAACTTAAAGTAGGTAAGTAGTTCTAACAATTATCTTTTTAAAAGTTATTAACGCAGGCATGCACTACTAATTTAATCATATCTACAGTACATATTACTATAATACTTAATTTGATTGTTTTACACTACTAGGTAATTTTTATTCTACGATCTAAGGCTAATATATAATAGCATGCTTAATCGGATTATATATTTATCAATTTATTGTGTAGTATCAAGATATTTTTTGGTAATGATGTACAAGCATTACACATGAGAAATACTTAGACTAATTTTACATTTGTCATTTCCGCACAGATTATATACGAGTATATACCTAAGTATATTCGAGTATATTCGAGTATATAATATCTTCCATTCAATTCTTCTATAAACGTACTTATTTTATTTGTGTCTATATATTAGTCGGTTACTTTAACATAATATTAAAAACAAAAATTATTGTTTTTCCTAATTTTATGTTACTTAAATGTTAAAATCCTCGAGCATGTGCCCTAACGGGCCGGAGCCCCTTTCTTTGGATCATTAATATAGGTGCTTTTTATAGCATATTGATGCTCTGGGTATTTGGCATGACTTCATATTTTTGTTGCTTTTATTCACAAATGCATCCAAATTAACATACTTAGCAGGTATGACCAATGTGCGTCTACATCTAGGTTATTATTTTTCTTGTAGAAGAACTATCTACGTATTTTTTTTTTGTATTTCACTGATTATGCTTAGGTTCTCACTTTAGTATAAGAATATTGTAGTCGTCGGCATATGCCTTGCCTAGACCTTTTGCGAAATGTGTTAACAGTAAATTGCGTGAATTTACCTGTTTTCTATAAGTGCTCGTTAACAGTGACAGGTTCATATTATAGACACGTTGCTATACTAAAGATGGCCTTACAAACATACGTCAGATTTATTATGCAGATTATGTCACACTATGAAATTTGCAAAAGATGCTCTCAAGTGCAGCGCGACATAAACCTGCATATTTTTACTGACTTTATGGCACGTTTATTTCTAGAAATTATTAAGTCGTCAGTTCTTATTAGGTACAGAAATTATTAAGTCAGTAAACTGATGCGGTAATAGCTTAGTGGTTACGGCGTCAGCCTCGTAATCAGAGGTTGGTGGTCCGAATCCGGGCACGTTTCCCAGTGAAAAGTACACACAAATTAATTAAGAAGATATATTCGTAGCAAATCGCTTTGACATATCCTTTGATTTTCGTAATTGCAATAATGTCATTAATCTACCATTGAGACACAATTGTGAAAAGCAGTCCTTTGCCTCAAAAGAGTTATTTTTTATATTCCGTTTATTAAAATCGCATTCATATTAGTTTATGATATTTCAAATTATAGAGCAGTGAAAGAACCCGCCTATGCAGTCACTATTGTTACAGTTGCTAACTGGTGGTTGTCAAATTATGTGTTTTTTATGAAGACAAACAGTTGATAACTTTATAGTTATAAGCCTGCTATTCGGTGTGTTTTACTTGGCAGGACCGAAGCGCGGTTACCAAGTGCAATGTCAACATTTCATTCTTCTTTTATTACACCTTGACAGCCTCCGTGGCGCAGTGCCGCCGCAGTCGTATTATAAAAGTTGGAGGTCCTGGGTTCGATTCCCGGCTCGAGTCTGGTGTGGTGGAAGGCTTCGGCCGCGGCTAGTTACCACCCTACCGACAAAGAAGTGTCGCCAAGCGGTCTAGCGTTCCGGCACGAAGTCGCGTAGAAACCAATTAGGAGTCAGATTCTGATGATTCTTTATGTTTGAATGTTTTAGATTTTTTGTATGATGGACTGATTATTTATTAATTAAATACAACAAATTACGCTTAAAATATAACAATATACTATTGGGACAACCCAGCTAATTATTATTTACAACAATATTTATTTAATAAAGTATCCACTTGTTTATGCTTAATAACGCGCCACACCCTAAGTGAATGGGTAATAGTGATAATCCAATACATCCGTGTACTAACCTGATGTATTATCTCATTACATTAAAATAGTTTATATTTAGTTTTAGTTAGTCTTCTGCAACGATTTGTCTACTTCAGGACTTCAACTACAGGTTTAAAGATCAGACAGTACTTAAGCTAATTAAAATAATTACCTATATATTTATAAAGTGCACTTGTAAATTTTACACGGCGGGTCAAGATTTACTTTTGGCAAGTGAATTCGCCTCCGTATTTGGTGGCCGGTTAGGTACAAGCAATTGCCAACTCTCAAACTCTCAGTCTGTTCAACCGCGTTCATTCAGGTTCCAAACAGACAGATGAACAAACTGACTTTATAATGTTAGTACTATTTTCTTAAGATGGGGAGTGCGAGAGCGCCCTTCTTCAACGTCGTTAACCAAATGAAGCCTTCTTCATACTTGAATACGAAGTTTGAACCTGAAACAAAATAAATGGATTACTTATATCTTTCATACAGCAAAAGAGAAAGCCCGTTGCAATCATATCACCAAAGAACTCGAAATATTTTTTCAGGTATTGCATATCACTTTTGAGTTTAGGTGTAAAAGTTTTCGTCACCATATTTTGTTTAATGACGTAGAGAATGGAAGTCCTTTTGATTACATATTACGATCTCTTTTCTTGGAAATTGCATTCTACAAAGACATAGAGAAGTTAATAACATGCTGCGGTCCATAAACACAGGGGAAATAATCTTCTGGCTGGGTTGCGGTCGAGTGCACAAGTGTTCCCTGGGTTTTAGTAGGTATTCTGGTCGCCAGTCTGATCGCCGGGGAGTCCCACATACCCCGTCGGAAGCGGCGCAGTTTTGCCTGCGTCGCTTCCGTAGGGGATGCGTAAACGCATTTCCCAGCGGAAATAAAAGAGGGAAATAATCTCAAATACGTTGCCTGCGCTTACAATTATTTGTTTGTAAACTTCTTAGACTGAAAACCAGAAATTTCTGAAGTGACCTATATCAACATGGAATTGGAGCCTAGCATACTAAGATAAGAAGTAATTATAGCTGTAAAATACTTAAACTCCAGGTAAGCGCCAGGGCCGGATAAAATAACAGCTGAAACTTTGACCGCTCTGGAGGGACACAGGGATCGACATATTTCACATGATCTGCAAGCTAGTTTGGCGTATCGGTACATGGCCAAAATACTGGAATTTTTCTATGAACAGCTCTAAGTATTGGTTGTAGATCGTAGTAAGAAACTGGAACTCACAGGTTCACTAAATCTTGAAACTGTAGAGAACTTTATATAGCTGTGTTCCAACATCAACGTGGCTGGGTCGTGTGAGATCGAAATTCGAAGGCCCATCGGAATGGCAAAGACTTTTTTTTTCGGACTGTCTATTAGATGTGCTAACCCATTGGTGGCCACAGCGTAACCAGGCTGTTGGCCAAGACTGCTATTATGACTGCTGCATAAGACTTGGAGGGATAGACATATTTCTAGCAACAAGTGCGTCTTGTCTATCTTCGTCTAAGAGACATGAACAATTGAGGTAGCTGATTGGAAATGCATTGACGCTTTCGAGATGTGGTGCTGGAGAAGGATACTCGGATCCGATGGACAGCATATAGAACCAACGCATCGATTTTGAGACAGCTCAGATCGTTGTGACATCGTCCTCAAGAAAATCGTCAGTGGAAGGGGTCACGACCCTCAGAAATGAGGAATACGACGCAGAGAGAAAGAGACTTAACAAGCGAGTAAGCAGAAGCACTACCAAAGAGTAATGAAACGGTCTCACTAAATTATGTGATAGGACATTCCGTGCACATCGGCGTTAACATGCGTGGACGGTTCCTTAGTCGTTCCAGTGCCACAAGTGCCACAGGTCCCGAACACGCTGAGGTGATTGACCAAATACGCAGCTCGTTGCCGCATTTTTTTCGACATCTTTCTTGGTCGTAGGATGTTCTCGGTGTCGACTGCAATCAACTTGTTTGTGGCCGTAGGCTCCACATCAATAAGAGCAAGCTTTGAACGGGCTCTCGTTTCCCTGGTTTAGCAAAACTTATTCCACGCAGGGGGTGTATGGGGAATGCTTGTACCAGTCTGCCTTCCCAATTGCCAACCTCACCTGCCCGTGGTGTACCCTGCTGACTTACTGACTAGGCTCTGGCGACCGAGCAATGGCGGTATAACCATTAAATATTAGCTGGTCCAAAATTTACTAATAATAACGGGCAGCAGCGCTACCATCGCGAGAGGACCAGCACTGCGATCACCAACCCGCATGCCAAGCGTGGTGATTATTGGCATTTCTTTGTAGATGGTAGGAACAAAACAGCCACCACCCCTAGTACCCGGCAGCCCCGCTTTCCTTGGCTTCGGCAGCGGTTATGGTAACGGCGGGGCAGGGTGACAAGAGTCTCCGGAAGAGATTGCGCTGCCACCCCCGTCGACTAGACCTGGCAACTCAAAAAGCAGAACTCACAAAAGCGGGCGAAAAACCAAAACTTAAAGTCCTCCAGCGAATGCTCAACTCCGCCATTCAGCAAGGCACAACGCCAGAGGCGCGGCACAGGAGCGCGGCGACCTTGAATGCGCCTTTGAGTCTTATTAGAACCTGCAGACGTCACTTAGTGTTGCGTAAAGAGAGGGGGCGATGCCACTCTCTTGTCTATTGTACATGACTCCAAAACTAGATGGCGCTGCTCTCTGATTGCCGTCATATTTAATTCAATCAAAGTTTCTACACAAAAGCTTTATAAATAATTAAATTTCAGCATCATATAAGTATCTCAATTTAGTAGCTCTTCTTAAATATGCCATTCATTTTGAAGAGACGTTGACGGAAATAGCAAGTGCGATTGATTGATTGATCGTCTCTTGAGGCTTCCAAAACTTCTTCTCTAAAACCAGTCTTAAGATAGGGCTTGCAGTTCTTGTGGCGGTGTGCGATATCTTATACACATACTGCGGTATGAAATTAAGTTAAACTGAACCAAGAATACCTGTACTTCACAGGTCTAAGGATGAGCATCCCTACAGCTTAACATATATATTTTATTCTCAAGTTCGTCAATACTATGTGCATTTCAAATATTGCAATCTAAAGTCTCAACTTTTTAACTATATTTTTAATAAAATAATTCGCACATCCAAACACCTAGATATCGAAATAATGAAATGTACTCAATTCTCTTATTATCTAGAGTAGTCAGCGTTGGATCTGATTAAGTTCCCCGTGAAGGTTTCTTAACACTTGGATTTCGATACACGTATACATTACAAGTAGACCAAACCTACGACATGATTCATCCAGGTGATTCAAAAACTATTGCAAGCTGCTGACATTGGCTAACAAGCACACGTCGTTGGCATAGAGAGCTTCCACAATAGCGTGCGCTTGCAACGATCGCTTTGCTCAAAAGCGTGATAGATGGAAGACGCGGAAGACACTCCTGTCAGGGACCGTAAAAACTCGGCAGAATACAGGCAAAGTAGTTAAATATAATAAATTATATACATATATATGTATATATAAGCAATATCTATATATAAATATATATATAAAGGGAAAGGTCACTGACGTACTTACCGATTAAACACGAGATAAAGTACGTATAATTATACAATATAAGCTATAATTTAGCAAGTAGGTAGTAGGTAGTTGATAGTTAAGAGATGTCAGCTAAGAGAGGATATTTGGAAATTCCACCCCTAAGGAGGTCAAATAGGGGTTAGAAGTTTGAATGAAAATCCTTTATTTTTGGAGTTGAAGATACAAAAATTTTATAATAAATAAAAAATCATCTACATCAATTTTTTTTTTAAATATGAAAAAGTTTTTGCAAATTTTTGAAGTGAAAACTTCTTTAGCGGCGTTGAGCACTTTTTCTGTAATGGGTATAAAATCTTAAACTCGCGTCAGGACACGTGACCTGATCGAAAAAGCGTAAGACGGATGGAGAGTAG
Source organism: Lasiommata megera (assembly GCA_928268935.1). NCBI lineage: Eukaryota > Metazoa > Arthropoda > Insecta > Lepidoptera > Nymphalidae > Lasiommata > Lasiommata megera. The sequence goes on along the minus strand of OV743307.1, from coordinate 18,333,502 downwards.
ACAGCTATCCCCTCTCTACGGCGCGGCGAAAATGTATGCCTGGGCCTACTGTTTCGTTTAGGCAGCGCAGGGCGCTTGCGCGAATGTTCGTGTATGTTACAGCGTGCCACGCGCATCCATGGATGGTGACAGAAATAATTGTAATAGTTTTAAAGTGTTAAATTTTTAATGTAATATAAATTGTCATGTTTGTGTACGATAGCGCAATAAATGAATATTGTATTCTACCACATAAATGATAGTACTTTTATACTGATAAAGCAATTGGTGCAAAATTATTCCCTAACCATTCCAAAATATCAAACATGCTCAACGTTAATAATCAAGTTTTCACTTCTGCACTCCGGGAGTGCCGGCAGAAGTGAAAACTTGATTATTAGTGCAACCCGTCTTTTTTTTTTATTATTAAGTCTACAAGCTTGAAATTTTGAAAATAGGTTTCTTTTAGAGCGTAAGTATAAGGTTAGAATTTTGTATCATCCAGATCTACCCTGAAGGGCACGAAGGGGTCTGAAGTTTAAATGAGAGACCTATGTTTTTAAATTTAGAGGCACGAAAATCGGCAATTTAACATTTGCCTATAGCTTACTTTTTGAAGCAGGCAATTGCTCACGGGAAATCACGCAGACGATGTCGCGGGCAACAGCTAGTTTTTTTTTATATTTTTTTTATGCAACAAAGTTTTAATAAAAAGAAAAGGAAACAGCAAAAAGATTCGGTGCTTTGACACACTCATGTTTTACAACACCGGTAACAATTGGTTCATGTAGTTAGTCACTTTCGTGCTATACTCTGACGATCTGTCAGTCCGTCTGTTACAACTTCATGTTTTAGTAACTTATATTTTAATAATATTTTTGTTTGTCTGTCTGTGTGCCCGGGTTAACTTCCAATACGCTTGAACAGAATCGAAGAGTTTAAGATTATATACCCATTACAGAAAAAGTGCTCAACGCCGCTAAAGAAGTTTTCACTTCAAAAAAAAAAACAGATACTCTGTGCGGTATATAAGTCTTTATTGGTAAAATAACAAGCAAACCAAAACGAAACATCAGCTCATATGGTAATCAACGTTTTCTGAAATGATCCTTTAGTAGTGTACCCTATGTGAATCGTATTCCAAACTTTATATGGGACTTTATAAATGATCATTATAGTACAGAGAAAAATAACACATGTTTGGCTGGGCACAATCTAAAGTCGAACCTCTTCGTAAATATTCCAAAAATAACTAAGCGACCAATAAATCAACCTACTTCAGTTGGTTGAAAGAAAACTAACATTACAGAGTAAAATTTATTTAAAAGGAAACAGCTTACATTTACAATTACAACTATTGCTTATTTAACTAAATACCTGATACCTGTCGTTCAAATTCTTAACTTAAAGTAGGTAAGTAGTTCTAACAATTACCATTTTAAAAGTTATTAACGCAGGCATGCACTACTAATTTAATCATATCTACAGTACATATTACTATAATATATAATTGGATTGTTTTACACTACTAGGTAATTTTTATTCTACGATCTAAGGCTAATATATAAATAGCATGCTTAATCGGATTGTATATTTATCAATTTATTGTGTAGTATCAAGATATTTTTTGGTAATGATATACAAGCATTACACATGAGAAATACATAGACTAATTTTACATTTGTCATTTCCGCACAGATTATATACGAGTATATACCTAAGTATATTCGAGTATATAATATCTTCCATTCAATTCTTCTATAAATAGTATAACTGACGTTTATCACTGTATAAATGAAATCAGGTGAAGTCTAGCATATGCAGAATAGCGTTTAGAATCGACCAGCACGATATCTCAGTTTTGCGCGTTTTGCTGTTACGCGGTATTTACAAACTGCTCTTACGCGGTTTTGTACGCGCAGCGACAATATGACATAATTAAAGTTTCAAAGATAATCTGCAGTTATCTTCCAACCATTTTTTTTCAGGGTTGTCTTTAAGTTTACGCAAAATTCTGCGATCAAACGGAAGTTTATATGTTTACAGTAGAATGGTATAAGGGTTGTTGGAGATTCGACTGAATCTTGTGCTGTCATGCCAACATAACAAAATAAGCGTGACCTGAGGCCACCAGTTTGTTTCAGGTATGACAATAGTCAATGTGAGAAGTTAGTAGATTTAATAATTATATTACAATTTACACATGAAAACAAGAAAATCTAAAGGACGTCTATTCGGGAAGAGGTGTGTTAGTTAAATTAACCAAATAAATTAAATGCACACAAACGGAAAAAATGTTTCAAACCGTGTTTTTGAAAATGCAATAATTGTTATCATAATATTATTATTATATTTATATATTTGTAGGTTGACTACGGGCGGGTGCGTGGTTTAGTCGGTAATTTAGGTAGACGTGGGTAGTTTCGGGCAAAGAGACCAGATACTCTTGGTAGAACAGAATTACAATTATAAGTATGGTAATTTATAAGGAGCAGACTATACGCTCCACCAAGTACGAATGCACGCAGCAGCTCAACCACCGGTCCGACCCGACCGAGTGAAATCAATGCAATGCGCCGTCCCGCGCCGGTGAGTCTTATAAGATACGTATACCTGCATACGTCACTTAGTGTTGCGTAAAGAGAGGGGGCGATGCCATTCTCTTGTCTGACGTACATGACTCCTAACTAAAAACTAGATGGCGCTGCTCTCTGATTGCCGTCACGGCCAACCTGACATTCGACCGTCCTCGGGCGACAACTAGTTCTCAGAAGTCGGTGCATCTAAAACAAAACAGATCAACGAAGCCATCCGTTCGTCCCATCCTGACCAAATCTTGACAGTACTTCAACACTCATCATCATGATCAGCCCACTACCGGACCACGACAGAGCACGGGTCCTCTCCGAACACGAGAAGGGACCGGCCACAGCCCACCACGCCGGCCACGCGCAGACTGGCAGACCCCACACGCCCCCGAGAACACCATGGAGAACTCTCAGGCGTGCAGGCCCCCTCACGACGCCCTCCCTCACCGTTGAAGCAAGTGATATTTTAATTTTATGAAAAACGCACATAGCCCTGACCACTCAAACACACCAGTGGATCCGACATCAGCGTCCCTTCCACACACCAGGAGATTTCCAATACGTTGACCAACCGTCGTCACCGGCTCATTTTTGATAAACCAGAAATTTCTGAAGTGACCTATGTCAACATGGAATTGGAGCCTAGCATACTAAGATAAGAAGTAATTATAGCTGTAAAATTCTTAAACTCCAGGTAAACGCCAGGGCCGGATAAAATAACAGCTAAAACTTTGACCGCTCTGTAGGGACACAGGGATCGACATATTTCACATGATCTGCAAGCTATTTTGGCGTATCGGTACATGGCCAAAATACTGGGATTTTTCTATGAACAGCTCTAAGTATTGGTTGTAGATCCTAGTAAGAAACTGAACTCACAGGTTCACTAAATCTTGAAACTGTAGAGAACTTTATATAGCTGTGTTCCAACATCAACGTGGCTGGGTCGTGTGAGATCGAAATTCGAAGGCGCATCGGAATGGCAAAGACTTTTTTTTTCGGACTGTCTATTAGATGTGCTAACCCATTGGTGGCCACAGCGTAACCGGGCTGTTGGCCAAGACTGCTATTATGACTGCTGCATAAGACTTGGAGGGATAGACACATTTCTAGCAACACTAAAGTGCGTCTTGTCTATCTTCGTCTAAGAGACATGAACAATTGAGGTAGCTGATTGGAAATGCATTGACGCTTTCGAGATGTGGTGCTGGAGAAGGATACTCGGATCCGATGGACAGCATATAGACCCAACGCATCGATTTTGAGACAGCTCAGATCGTTGTGACATCGTCCTGAAGAAAATCGTCAGTGGAAGGGGTCACGACCCTCAGAAATGAGGAATACGACGCAGAGAGAAAGAGACTTAACAAGCGAGTAAGCAGAAGCACTACCAAAGAGTAATGAAACGGTCTCACTAAATTATGTGATAGGACATTCCGTGCACATCGGCGTTAACACGCGTGGACGGTTCCTTAGTCGTTCCAGTGCCACAAGTGCCACAGGTCCCGAACACGCTGAGGTGATTGACCAAATACGCAGCTCGTTGCCGCATTTTTTTCGACATCTTTCTTGGTCGTAGGATGTTCTCGGTGTCGACTGCAATCAACTTGTTTGTGGCCGTAGGCTCCACATCAATAAGAGCAAGCTTTGAACGGGCTCTCGTTTCCCTGGTTTAGCAAAACTTATTCCACGCAGGGGGTGTATGGGGAATGCTGGTACCAGTCTGCCTTCCCAATTGCCAACCTCACCTGCCCGTGGTGTACCCTGCTGACTTACTGACTAGGCTCTGGCGACCGACCAATGGCGGTATAACCATTAAATATTAGCTGGTCCAAAATTTACTAATAATAACGGGCAGCAGCGCTACCATCGCGAGAGGACCAGCACTGCGATCACCAACCCGCATGCCAAGCGTGGTGATTATTGGCATTTCTTTGTAGATGGTAGGAACAAAACAGCCACCACCCCTAGTCCCCGGCAGCCCCGCTTTCCTTGGCTCCGGCAGCGGTTATGGTAACGGCGGGGCAGGGTGACAAGAGTCTCCGGAAGAGATTGCGCTGCCACCCCCGTCGACTAGACCTGGCAACATATAACGCACGCACTTTTAGGACACACGAAAAGGTCATTGAGTTGGAAAAAGCAGTGAGCAAGTTGCGTTGGGATATAATAGGACCGTCTGAAGTCCGAAGATAGGGCGAGAACTCCACAATCTTGAAATCCGGCCACCCGCTCCATTACCGGACGGGCGATCAGCAATCTCAGGGCGGTGTCGGATTCATCGTCTACAAGTCTGCGTAGAGCACGTGAGCTAAATTGACCCGACACTACTCTGAATACATCTCAGAGGTCAGCCTATACGAGACTAGGTGGGCCCTCAAACAACCTCAGAATGGCAAAGTGCCAGATGATGATGGAATCACAGCAGAACTCACAAAAGCGGGCGAAAAACCAAAACTTAAAGTCCTTCAGCGAATGCTCAACTCCGCCATTCAGCAAGGCACAACGCCAGAGGCGCGGCACAGGAGCGCGGCGACCTAGAATGCGCCGTTGAGTCTTATAAGAACCTGCAGACGTCACTTAGTGTTGCGTAAAGAGAGGGGGCGATGCCACTCTCTTGTCTATCGTACATGACTCCAAAACTAGATGGCGCTGCTCTCTGATTGCCGTCATATTTAATTCAATCAAAGTTTCTACACAAAAGCTTTATAAATAATTAAATTTCAGCATCATACAAGTATCTCAATTTAGTAGCTCTTCTTAAATATGCCATTCATTTTGAAGAGACGTTGACGGAAATAGCAAGTGCGATTAACTCTTTCAAAGAAGAAGAAAGTCATAGAATCTGCATTCAATGTGGTTTATGCCTTGACTTTGCAGGAGCTTTTGAAATACCCTACATAATTTGTGACGGCAACGCATCGTGCGGATACTCTAGATCAGCGTCTATATGCATTATACTTAATAAATACCAAACATACATGCAACTTACGTACTTAAGGAAAATGCCGTGACGGGATGGTCATGCAAATTTAGATGATTTTGTTAATCTAATGATAAATTAACAAAAAAATAAATAAAATAAAGCTAATCGCACAATGCTGCATGCAGGGTACCAGAAGAAAAGCTTGGTAGTGGCTCCGCCCCCTAGCCTATATCTATACTGTATATAGGTCTTGTCCACCAATAACATTCGTTTGTAGGAAATCAATAAAGGGGCGGAGCAAATTGAAAACGAAAGTTCCACCAATCGGGGTCGCGAAGGCTCCTCTACATTTATGCTCTCATTTATGCTCTCCCAAATTTAGGTGATTTTGTAAAGCAAAATTGCAGTGCCAGCGGAAAAGCATCCCTAAAGTGACTCCGCCCCCTGGCCTGTATACATACTATATAGAGTACGTGTCCACCAATAACATTCGCTTGCAGAAAATCAATAACAGGGGCTGAACAAATTGAAAACGAAAGTTCCACCAATCAGGATTGCTTAAGTTATGATCTCCTGGTGCAAATACCAAGTTTAGGTATTTTAACATCGGTACTGCTTATCGCACACTGCTGCAAATTATGCACGGTACTGAATTAATTATCTCGTATGATTCTTGCGGCAGCTGCGGCAATTGCGGCAACTGCGTCTCTTGAGGCTTCCAAAACTTCTTCTCTAAAACCAGTCTTAAGATAGGGCTTGCAGTTTTTGTGGCGGTGTGCGATATCTTATACACATACTGCGGTATGAAGTTAAGTTAAACTGAACCAAGAATACCTGAACTTCACAGGTCTACGGATGAGCACAGCTACAGCTTAACATATATATTTTATTCTCAAGTTCGTCATTACTATGTGCATTTCAAATATTACAATCTAAAGTCTCAACTTTTTAACTATATTTTTAATAAAATAATTCGCACATCCAAAAAAATAATGAAATGTACTCAATTCTCTTATTATCTAGAGTAGTCACCATTGGATCTGATTAAGTTCCCCGTGAAGGTTTCTTAACACTTAGATTTCGATACACGTATACATTACAAGTAGACCAAACCTACGACATGATTCATCCAGGTGATTCAAAAACTATTGCAAGCTGCTGACATTGGCTAACAAGCACACGTCGTTGGCATAGAGAGCTTCCACAATAGCGTGCGCTTGCAACGATCGCTTTGCTCAAAAGCGTGATAGATGGAAGACGCGGAAGACACTCCTGTCAGGGACCGTAAAAACTCGGCAGAATACAGGCAAAGTAGTTAAATATAATAAATTATATACATATATATGTATATATAAGCAATATCTATATATATATATATATATAAAAAGGGAAAGGTCACTGACGTACTTACTTACCGATTAAACACGAGATAAAGTACGTATAATTATACAATATAAGCTATAATTTAGCAAGTAGGTAGTAGGTAGTTGATAGTTAAGAGATGTCAGCTAAGAGAGAATATTTGGAAATTCCACCCCTAAGGAGGTCAAATAGGGGTTAGAAGTTTGAATGAAAATCCTTTATTTTTGGAGTTGAAGATACAAAATTTTATAATAAATAAAAAATCATCTACATCAATTTTTTTTTTAATATGAAAAAGTTTTTGCAAATTTTTGAAGTGAAAACTTCTTTAGCGGCGTTGAGCACTTTTTCTGTAATGGGTATAAAATCTTAAACTCGCGTCAGGACACGTGACCTGATCGAAAAAGCGTAAGACGGATGGAGAGTAGACAGCTATCCCCTCTCTACGGCGCGGCGAAAATGTATGCCTGGGCCTACTGTTTCGTTTAGGCAGCGCAGGGCGCTTGCGCGAATGTTCGTGTATGTTACAGCGTGCCACGCGCATCCATGGATAGTTCTGGTAATGATGATGGTGAAAAAGTCGTTGAAATTATGGATGAAAGTTGATTTTTCGGAGAGATAAACTTTTTAATGTAAAATAATTGTAATAGTTTTAAAGTGTTAAATTTTTAATGTAATATAAATTGTCATGTTTGTGTACGATAGCGCAATAAATGAATATTGTATTCTACCACATAAATGATAGTACTTTTATACTGATAAAGCAATTGGTGCAAAATTATTCCCTAACCATTCCAAAATATCAAACATGCTCAACGTTAATAATCAAGTTTTCACTTCTGCCGGCACTCCCGGAGTGCAACCCGTCTTTTTTTTTTTATTATTAAGTCTACAAGCTTGAAATTTTGAAAATAGGTTTCTTTTAGAGCGTAAGTATAAGGTTAGAATTTTGTATCATCCAGATCTACCCTGAAGGGCACGAAGGGGTCTGAAGTTTAAATGAGAGACCTATGTTTTTAAATTTAGAGGCACGAAAATCGGCAATTTTCACGGGAAATCACGCAGACGATGTCGCGGGCAACAGCTAGTTTTTTTTTAACACGCTTTTATTAGCTTCACCTGTATGTATGTATGTTTGTTTGTTTGTTTGTTTGTTTGTAACCGACTCCTTTGAGCTCGATTTTGCCCTACTTTGAACGATCAGATTTGATTCAAACTTTGCACACCTGTCAAAGGTCGATGACAATGCAATAATCCGATCAAAATATCCGATTATCCTAATTAGATTCGCCAGGATTAATTAATTTCTTTCCGCATCCTTTGCATGCGAGTAAGAGAGACAGAGCTAGTGCGCGAACTACGCATGCGTGCAGTAGCGTGTTTTTTTAGTTTTTTAAACTATTATTTTATTTATATTTTTTTTTATGCAACAAAGTTTTAATAAAAAGAAAAGTAAACAGCAAAAAGATTCGGTGCTTTGACACACTCATGTTTTACACCACCGGTAACAGGAAATTGGTTCATGTAGTTAGTCACTTTCGTGCTATACTCTGACGATCTGTCAGTCCGTCTGTTACAACTTCATGTTTTAGTAACTTATATTTTAATAATATTTTTGTTTGTCTGTCTGTGTGCCCGGGTTAACTTCCAATACGCTTGAACAGAATCCGTTAGATCACGAGAAGGAAGAGACATTTTGAAGTTTAGAACTTTGAAGTGAAGAAAAAAGTGTTTCTGACTTTGCCATTACGAATTTTACGAAAAAAAAAAAAACAGATACTCTGTGCGGTCTGTAAGTCTTTATTGGTAAAATAACAAGCAAACCAAAACGAAACATCAGCTCATATGGTAATCAACGTTTTCTGAAATGATCCTTTAGTAGTGTACCCTATGTGAATCGTATTCCAAACTTTATATGGGACTTTATAAATGATCATTATAGTACAGAGAAAAATAACACATGTTTGGCTGGGCACAATCTAAAGTCGAACCTCTTCGTAAATATTCCAAAAATAAGTAAGCGACCAATAACTCAACCTACTTCAGTTGGTTGAAAGAAAACTAACATTATAGAGTAAAATTTATTTAAAAGGAAACAGCTTACATTTACAATTACAACTATTGCTTATTTAACTAAATACCTGATACCTGTCGTTCAAATTCTTAACTTAAAGTAGGTAAGTAGTTCTAACAATTACCATTTTAAAAGTTATTAACGCAGGCATGCACTACTAATTTAATCATATCTACAGTACATATTACTATAATATTTAATTGGATTGTTTTACACTACTAGGTAATTTTTATTCTACGATCTAAGGCTAATATATAAATAGCATGCTTAATCGGATTGTATATTTATCAATTTATTGTGTAGTATCAAGATATTTTTTGGTAATGATATACAAGCATTACACATGAGAAATACATAGACTAATTTTACATTTGTCATTTCCGCACAGATTATATACGAGTATATACCTAAGTATATTCGAGTATATAATATCTTCCATTCAATTCTTCTATAAAAAGTATAACTGACGTTTATCACTGTATAAATGAAATCAGGTGAAGTCTAGCATATGCAGAATAGCGTTTAGAATCGACCAGCACGATATCTCAGTTTTGCGCGTTTTGCTGTTACGCGGTATTTACAAACTGCTCTTACGCGGTTTTGTACGCGCAGCGACGATATGACATAATACTATGAAAATAACTAAAATATACAAGCCCAGCCGTTTCTATATTTGTGATATGGCGTATGCAGCAGAACTAAGTCTGTTCGATAAATTATCTATATGAGGGCCCCATTGAAGCTTTGCATCTAAACTAATTCAAAACTGTAGTATTTACCAGATCTCATACTTCATTTTTAAGCAGTACAGTGGTATTTACATGTTTAGCGTTCGGTAATGTAAATTTAATGTTACTTAGTATTTTTTTCATTTAGTGCCAAATTATTGATTTCAAACCATTCTACTATTTTAGTAAGATAGTTGTTTACATTGTCAAATGCTGTTTCATGACGCTTAATTTTAAACATAAGTTATCATCAACCAACAATTTATCGATGTTCCTCAAACGTCTTAAACGAGCATGTTTTTAACACCTGTCGCTTCCTATGTTAGATGCTGTGAAGTGGCGTCTGAGAACGTTATTTTAGCGTAGAAATTGACCACCAGGCCTTCGCTTTTGGTGTATATTTAAAATTTATTTTAATGGCTAGTGTACTTTCACTTTCAGTGCAGGCTCTAAGGATGTCTTTTGATAGCTTCTGTCGCAACGTTCACTAAAACTATTCAGTGAGTCTTTACTGCATACGGATTGTTTTAAAGAAAGAAGCCCTAATGGTTGTGTCCTAGTCTAAGTTGAGTGAATACCTTTGATTGATTTCCAAAGTTTCAAAGATAATCTGCAGTTATCTTCCAACCATTTTTTTTCAGGGTTGTCTTTAAGTTTACGCAAAATTCTGCGATCAAACGGAAGTTTATATGTTTACAGTAGAATGGTATAAGGGTTGTTGGAGATTCGACTGAATCTTGTGCTGTCATGCCAACATAACAAAATAAGCGTGACCTGAGGCCACCAGTTTGTTTCAGGTATGACAATAGTCAATGTGAGAAGTTAGTAGATTTAATAATTATATTACAATTTACACATGAAAACAAGAAAATCTAAAGGACGTCTATTCGGGAAGAGGTGTGTTAGTTAAATTAACCAAATAAATTAAATGCACACAAACGGAAAAAATGTTTCAAACCGTGTTTTTGAAAATGCAATAATTGTTATCATAATATTATTATTATATTTATATATTTGTAGGTTGACTACGGGCGGGTGCGTGGTTTAGTCGGTAATTTAGGTAGACGTGGGTAGTTTCGGGCAAAGAGACCAGATACTCTTGGTAGAACAGAATTACAATTATAAGTATGGTAATTTATAAGGAGCAGACTATACGCTCCACCAAGTACGAATGCACGCAGCAGCTCAACCACCGGTCCGAACCGACCGAGTGAAATCAATGCAATGCGCCGTCCCGCGCCGGTGAGTCTTATAAGAACCTGCATACGTCACTTAGTGTTGCGTAAAGAGAGGGGGCGATGCCATTCTCTTGTCTGACGTACATGACTCCTAACTAAAAACTAGATGGCGCTGCTCTCTGATTGCCGTCACGGCCAACCTGGCATTCGACCGTCCTCGGGCGACAACTAGTTCTCAGAAGTCGGTGCATCTAAAACAAAACAGATCAACGAAGCCATCCGTTCGTCCCATCCTGACCAAATCTTGACAGTACTTCAACACTCATCATCATGATCAGCCCACTACCGGACCACGACAGAGCACGGGTCCTCTCCGAACACGAGAAGGGACCGGCCACAGCCCACCACGCCGGCCACGCGCAGACTGGCAGACCCCACACGCCCCCGAGAACACCATGGAGAACTCTCAGGCGTGCAGGCCCCCTCACGACGCCCTCCCTCACCGTTGAAGCAAGTGATATTTTAATTTTATGAAAAACGCACATAGCCCTGACCACTCAAACACACCAGTGGATCCGACATTAGCGTCCCTTCCACACACCAAGAGATTTCCAATACGTTGACCAACCGTCGTCACCGGCTCATTTTTGATAAACCAGAAATTTCTGAAGTGACCTATGTCAACATAGAATTGGAGCCTAGCATACTAAGATAAGAAGTAATTATAGCTGTAAAATTCTTAAACTCCAGGAAAGCGCCAGGGCCGGATAAAATAACAGCTGAAACTTTGACCGCTCTGGAGGGACACAGGGATCGACATGTTTCACATGATCTGCAAGCTAGTTTGGCGTATCGGTACATGGCCAAAATACTGGGATTTTTCTATGAACAGCTCTAAGTATTGGTTGTAGATCGTAGTAAGAAACTGGAACTCACAGGTTCACTAAATCTTGAAACTGTAGAGAACTTTATATAGCTGTGTTCCAACATCAACGAGGCTGGGTCGTGTGAGATCGAAATCCGAAGGCGCATCGGAATGGCAAAGACTTTTTTTTTCGGACTGTCTATTAGATGTGCTAACCCATTGGTGGCCACAGCGTAACCGGGCTGTTGGCTAAGACTGCTATGTCTCAGCTGCATAAGACTTGGAGGGATAGACACATTTCTAGCAACACTAAAGTGCGTCTTGTCTATCTTCGTCTAAGAGACATGAACAATTGAGGTAGCTGATTGGAAATGCATTGACGCTTTCGAGATGTGGTGCTGGAGAAGGATACTCGGATCCGATGGACAGCATATAGAACCAACGCATCGATTTTGAGACAGCTCAGATCGTTGTGACATCGTCCTGAAGAAAATCGTCAGTGGAAGGGGTCACGACCCTCAGAAATGAGGAATACGACGCAGAGAGAAAGAGACTTAACAAGCGAGTAAGCAGAAGCACTACCAAAGAGTAATGAAACGGTCTCACTAAATTATGTGATAGGACATTCCGTGCACATCGGCGTTAACACGCGTGGACGGTTCCTTAGTTGTTCCAGTGCCACAAGTGCCACAGGTCCCGAACACGCTGAGGTGATTGACCAAATACGCAGCTCGTTGCCGCTTTTTTTTCGACATCTTTCTTGGTCGTAGAATGTTCTCGGCGTCGACTGCAATCAACTTGTTTGTGGCCGTAGGCTCCACATCAATAAGAGCAAGCTTTGAACGGGCTCTCGTTTCCCTGGTTTAGCAAAACTTATTCCACGCAGGGGGTGTATGGGGAATTGTTGTACCAGTCTGCCTTCCCAATTGCCAACCTCACCTGCCCGTGGTGTACCCTGCCGACTTACTGACTAGGCTCTGGCGACCGACCAATGGCGGTATAACCATTAAATATTAGCTGGTCCAAAATTTACTAATAATAACGGGCAGCAGCGCTACTATCGCGAGAGGACCAGCATTGCGATCACCAACCCGCATGCCAAGCGTGGTGATTATTGGCATTTCCTTGTAGACGGTAGGAACAAAACAGCCACAGCCCCTAGTCCCCGGCAGCCCCGCTATCCTTGGCTCCGGCAGCGGTTATGGTAACGGCGGGGCAGGGTGAAAAGAGTCTCCGGAAGAGATTCCGCTGCCACCCCCGTCGACTAGACCTGGCAACATATAACGCACGCACTTTTAGGACACACGAAAAGGTCATTGAGTTGGAAAAAGCAGTGAGCAAGTTGCGGTGGAATATAATAGGACCGTCTGAAATCCAAAGATAGGGCGAGGACTCCACAATCTTGAAATTCGGCCACCCGCTCCATTACCGGACGGGCGATCAGAAATCTCAGGGCGGTGTCGGATTCATCGTCTACAAGTCTGCGAGAATTAAATTGACCCGACACTACTCTGAATACATCTCAGAGGTCAGCCTATGCGAGACTAGGTGGGCCCTCAAACAGCATCAGAATGGCAAAGCGCCAGATGGTGATGGAATCACAGCAGAACTCACAAAAGCCGGCGAAAAACCAAAACTTAAAGTCCTTCAGCGAATGCTCAACTCCGCCATTCAGCAAGGCACAACGCCAGAGGCGCGGCACAGGAGCGCGGCGACCTAGAATGCGCCGTTGAGTCTTATAAGAACCTGCATACGTCACTTAGTGTTGCGTAAAGAGAGGGGGATCGCCCCCTCTCTACGGAATCGGCCACTCTCTTGTCTTTCGTACATTTCTCCAAAACTAGATGGCGCTGCTCTCTGTCATATTTAATTCAATCAAGGTTTCTAAATAATTAATTAACAAAAGCTATATAAATAATTAAATTTCAGCATCATATAGGTATCTCAATTTAGTAGCTCTTCGTAAATATGCCATTCATTTTGAAGAGACGTTGACGGAAACAGCTCGTGCGATTAACTCTATCAAAGAAGAAGAAAGTCATAGAATCTGCAGTCAATGTGGTTTATGCCTTGACTTTGCAGGAGCTTTTGAAATACCCTACATAATTTGTGACGGCAACGCATCGTGCGGATACTGTAGATCAGCGTCTATATGCATTATACTTAATAAATACCAAACATACATGCAACTTACGTACTTAAGGAAAATGCTGTGACGGGATGGTCATGCAAATTTAGATGATTTTGTTAATATAATGATAAATTAGCAAAAAAATAAAAAAATTAAAGCTAATCGCACACTGCTGCAGGGTACCAGAAGAAAAGCTTGGTAGTGGCTCCGCCCCCTAGCCTATATCTATACTGTATATAGGTCTTGTCAACCAATAACATTCGTTGGTAGGAAATCAATAAAGGGGCGGAGCAAATTGAAAACGAAAGTTCCACCAATCGGGATCGCTCAGGCTCCACTACATTTATGCTCTCCTGGTGAAAATCCCAAATTTAGGTGATTTTGTAAAGCAAAATTGCAGTGCCAGCGGAAAATCATCCCTAAAGTGACTCCGCCCCCTGGCCTGTATACATACTATATATAGTACGTGTCCACCAATAACATTCGTTTGCAGAAAATCAATAACAGGGGCTGAACAAATTGAAAACGAAAGTTCCACCAATCAGGATTGTTTCAGTTATGATCTCCTGGTACAAATACCAAGTTTAGGTATATTTAACATCGGTACTGCTTATCGCACACTGCTGAAAATTATGCACGGTACTGAATTAATTATCTCGAATGATTCTTGCGGCAGCTGCGTCAATTGCGGCAACTGCGTCTCCTGAGGCTTCCAAAACTTCTTCTCTAAAACCAGTCTTAAGATAGGGCTTGCAGTTCTTGTGGCGGTGTGCGATATGTGTATAAACACATACTGCGGTATGAAGTTAAGTTAAACTGAACCAAGAATACCTGAACTCCACAGGTCTACGGATGAGCATCCCTGAGCTACGAATCGCATGCTATAGCAGCACAGAGAGCCAGCTGGAAGGCTTTCTGTGAGCGTCAGGACAAGGAGGGACTATGGGACGGGATATACAGAGTCATAGGTAGAACCGCAGTGAGGAGAGAAGATCTCCCACTCGTTCTTAACGGTAAAACCTATGACCCCAGCGAATCGGCGGCACTGTTGGCGGGGATTTTCTACCCGGGGGATCTTGGGGTTGAAGATAACGCGGAACATATGCGTACGAGGCGCGTCGCTGAACAAGTAACGAGTAACAAGTATGAGTGGATTCCAAACGAAAGTTTGGATCCGCCGTTTACCGCTGTCGAATTGAGCGACGCCGCCTCGAGCTTCAACCCCAAGAAGGCCCCCGGGTCGGACGGTCTTACCGCTGACATATGCCAGCGAGCCATATCGCTGAACCCCGACGCATTCCTCGCTCTGACCAATAAGTGCCTGGAACTGGGTTACTTTCCGATCATATGGAAGGAGGCCACCGTGATAGTCCTCCGAAAACCTGGAAAGGAGGACTACACCAACCTCAAGGCCTATCGTCCGATCGGTTTGTTGCCCGTTCTAGGCAAGATCCTCGAGAAGATGGTTGTCAATCGTGTTAAATAGCATATCCTGCCCGGGATTAGTACTCGCCAGTACGGCTTTATACCCCAGAGAAGCACCGAGGACGCCCTCTACGCCCTGACGGACCGCATTTACAAGAAACTCCAAGAGAGGAAACTTGTAACTGTGGTCTCGCTGGACATAGAGGGGCCTTCGATAGCGCCTGGTGGCCGGCCATTAGAGTCAGACTGGCTGAGGAAAAGTGTCCCGTTAACATCCGCAGGGTGATTGACAGCTATCTTCGCGAGAGAAAGGTCACCGTGAGGTATGCGGGAGCCGAACACAGGCGTAACACCACCAAAGGCTGTGTTCAAGGCTCCATCGGGGGTCCCGTCCTGTGGAACCTCTTGTTGGATCCACTACTGCAGGGCCTGGGAGGGCGGGGAGAATATTGTCAGGCTTTTGCCGACGATGTTGTCCTCGTCTTCGACGGCGATACAGGGTTGGAGGTCTCGAGACGGGCCAATGCCGCTCTCGCCTATGTCCGGGAGTGGGGAGTTCGTAATAAGCTGAGGTTCGCACCGCACAAAACCAAGGCGAACCAATAAGCTAAAGTACGACTCTCCGCTCCTGACCATGGGGGGTATCGACATTGGTCTGTCCAGCGAAATAAAGATCCTGGGGCTCACTATCGACAGCAAGCTGACCTTCAACTCTCACGTAAGTAATACTTGCATGAGAGTTCAGGTACTCTACAAGCAGCTGTCGAGAGCCGCCAGGGTAAGCTGGGGACTCCATCCCCAAATCATAAAGACCATTTATATTGCAGTAGTGGAGCCAATAGTTCTGTACGCTGCCTGTGCCTGGGCGCCTGCCGCTTCAAAGCTCGGAGTGCGGAAGCATTTGGGAGCTCTCCAAAGGGGCTTTGCCCAGAAAATGACCAAGTCGTACCAAACCGTCTCCCTGAACTCGGCTTTGGTGCTGGCTGGGATACTTGCCGAGGCCCTTGGATCTTAGGATCCAAGAGGCCTCGGCATTGTATGAGGCCAAGAGGGGAGTGTCCCAGCGAGTACTCCGGGACAGGGAGATGGAGGGGAAGGTGCCGTACTGTGGGCGACCGCATCCGGCGGAGAGGACGTGCCTACGGTTTACCAGCCTGGTGGATCGAGAAGATCTTGAGAACAACAACACTCAAGCGGTGCGCATCTTTACCGATGGCAGTAAAATTGACGGCAAGGTGGGGGCCTCGCTTTCCATATGGAATCACGAGGCTGAAACCAAAGCCGTCAAGCTAAAGTTGGGTGCGCACTGCTTACCGATGGAAGCTTCCGGGCGCTGCCTCTCTCGCGACGAAGCGCCCGGAAGCTTCCATCGGCATATACACCGACTCAGGATCATCCCTTGAGTCGGTGGTCGGGCGCAGATCCCTCCACCCCCTGGTAGTAAGCATTGTCGACAATATAGACATATGTCGCACCCAGAACAAGGAAGTATCCTTGTTCTGGGTGAAAGCGCATGCAGGGTTGGAGGGAAATGAAAGAGCCGATGAGCTCGCGAAAGAGGCAGCTCTAGGCTTAAGGAGAAAACCGGACTATGACCGATGTCCGGTTTCGTTCGTCAAGCGACTGCTCCGCGAGGAGTCGCTTGACGAGTGGAACCGGAGGCACACGTCCGGAGACACCGCGGGTACCACGAAAGTCTTCTTGCTGGATGTGAGGTTCGCACATAGTGTGGTCAAACACATTGACCGCAGTATGGTGCTTACCCAGGTCTTGACTGGTCATGGTGGTTTTGCGGAGTACCTGCACAGATTCAAACGCAGTGACGACCCGGGTTGCGTGTGCGGGAGCGGTGCATCAGAATCGATCCTGCATCTTCTGATGGACTGCCCTCAGCACGAAGCGGCCCGGGAAGACCTACATCAGGTACTGCGGATGAGACTGTGCAGGGGTTCCGTGCCCACCATTCTGGGCGAGGCCTCTGGCCGAGACGCATTCCTGGAGTACGCATGCAGGATAGCGAGGATTGCTATTGCCAGGAACAGAACAACCGATAGAGATGCATAGGGCCTGTAGTATCGTTAGCATATATAGATGGCACTATCATATAAGTCGTGTTGTTCTGTTCCTCGCAGTAGCCAAGAGGAAATCGCTGTCCTGCGAACTCCGGGCTGCGAGCTTTGAAGCATTTAGACCACACCTTCGTTTAGTTTTAAGATAGACTTAAGTGATTTTAATGTTTATTTAATTATTAGACCTTTTAAAAATTTGCTTTATGTGTATTATAGTAATTTTGTATTAATTCTTAATTGTATTTTATCCGGTTTTAAATTGTACAAATTGAAATTTTATGACAAATATTATTGTTTTATATATGTAATAATTTTTATTGTAGTTTTAAATTAATTTAATTGTTTATATTGTTTTTTTTTAATTGTTTAATTGTATTGATTTTATCTATAATAAAGCAAATAAGGTCTCTTTTTACGAAAGAGGACACCCTGCTACGCCAAAAAATCAACTTTCATCCATAATTTCAACGACTTTTTCACCATCATCATTACCAGAACTATCCATGGATGCGCGTGGCACGCTGTAACATACACGAACATTCGCACAAGCGCCCTGCGCTGCCTAAACGAAACAGTAGGCCCAGGCATACATTTTCGCCGCGCCGTAGAGAGGGGATAGCTGTCTACTCTCCATCCGTCTTACGCTTTTTCGATCAGGTCACGTGTCCTGACGCGAGTTTAAGATTTTATACCCATTACAGAAAAAGTGCTCAACGCCGCTAAAGAAGTTTTCACTTCAAAAATGTTAATAATTAGATTACGGCGTATAAAATTTGTTTTATTTATTCCAATAAAGTAAGGGTTTAATATGAAAATATTAATCAGATAAAATTATCTCATAAAAATGATATCTACTAGTTATGGATAAAAGTCAATCTAGTATATCTTGGATATTTGATTTAAAAAAAAGGCACCGCTATCTTCTGCAATGCATTTTGTGGTATTCATATATTATGATGCTTAACAAAGGCTGACTATGAAATAGGAACGATCATCATTGATATAATTATGACCAGGAGATCAAGTCTTCCATAGCAAATGTGTTTTTGTGATTCCGTCTTACCTTATCTTACTAATGAAGAGAAATAATGGAAAAAGAAGTTTATAAACAAGAAAATATTTTGTCCAACAAATAGCAAAAGAATCAACATTTTTTTCACCAATAGGTAAGCCATTATTTAAACATAAGGTTTCCCAGTGAAAACTACACATAAATTAATTAAGAAGATATACTCGTAGCAAATTGCTTTGACATATGTTTTTCGTAATTGCAATAATGTCATTAATCATATAGATATTTCAAATTATAGAGCAGTGAAAGAACCCGCCTATGCAGTCACTGTTGTTACAGTTGCTAACTGGTGGTTGTCAAATTATGTGTTTTTTATGAAGACAAACAGTTGATAACTTGATAGTTATATGCCTGCTATTCGGTGTGTTTTACTTGGCAGGACCGAAGCGCGGTTACCAAGTGCAATGTCAACATTTAATTCTTCTTTTATTACACCTTGACAGCAGTGGCGCAGTGCGTGCGCTGTCGTATTATAAAAGTTGGAGGTCCTGGGTTCGATTCCCGGCTCGAGTCTGGTGTGGTGGAAGGCTTCGGCCGCGGCTAGTTACCATCCTACCGACAAAGAAGTGTCGCCAAGCGGTCTAGCGTTCCGGCACGAAGTCGCGTAGAAACCAATTAGGAGTCAGATTCTGATGATTCTTTATGTTTGAATGTTTTAGATTTTTTGTATGATGGACTGATTATTTATTAATTAAATACAACAAATTACGCTTAAAATATAACAATATACTATTGGGACAACCCAGCTAATTATTATTTACAACAATATTTATTTAATAAAGTATCCACTTGTTTATGCTTAATAACGCGCCACACCCTAAGTGAATGGGTAATAGTGATAATCCAATACATCCGTGTACTAACCTGATGTATTATCTCATGACATTAAAATAGTTTATATTTAGTTTTAGTTAGTCTTCTGCAACGATTTGTTTACTTCAGGACTTCAACTACAGGTTTAAAGATCAGACAGTACTTAAGCTAATTAAAATAATTACCTATATATTTATAAAGTGCACTTGTAAATTTTACACGGCGGGTCAAGATTTACTTTTGGCAAGTGAATTCGCCTCCGTATTTGGTGGCCGGTTAGGTACAAGCAATTACCAACTCTCAAACTCTCAGTCTGTTCAACCGCGTTCATTCAGGTTCCAAACAGACAGATGAACAAACTGACTTTATAATGTTAGTACTATTTTCTTAAGATGGGGAGTGCGTCGTTCTTAAACGTCGTTAACCAAATGAAGCCTTCTTCATACTTGAATACGAAGTTTGAACCTGAAACAAAATAAATGGATTACTTATATCTTTCATACAGTAAAAGAGAAAGCCGGTTGCAATCATATCACCAAAGAACTCGAAATATTTTTTCAGGTATTGCATATCACTTTTGAGTTTAGGTGTAAAAGTTTTCGTCACCATATTTTGTTTAATGACGTAGAGAATGGAAGTATTACAATCTCTTTTCTTGGAAATTGCATTCTACAAAGACATAAGAAAGAAGTTAATAACATGCTGCGGTCCATAAACACAGGGGAAATAATCTTCTGGCTGGGTTGCGGTCGAGTGCACAAGTGTTCCCTGGGTTTTAGTGGGTATTCTGGTCGCCAGTCTGGTCGCCGGGGAGTCCCACATACCCCGTCGGAAGCGGCGCAGTTTTGCCTGCGTCGCTTCCGTAGGGGATGCGTAAACGCATTTCCCAGCGGAAAAAAAAGAGGGAAATAATCTCAAATACCTGCGCTTACAATTATTTGTTTGTAAACTTCTTAGACTGCAAACCAGAAATTTCTGAAGTGACCTATGTCAACATGGAATTGGAGCCTAGCATACTAAGATAAGAAGTAATTATAGCTGTAAAATTCTTAAACTCCAGGTAAGCGCCAGGGCCGGATAAAATAACAGCTGAAACTTTGACCGCTCTGGAGGGACACAGGGATCGACATATTTCACATGATCTGCAAGCTAGTTTGGCGTATCGGTACATGGCCAAAATACTGGGATTTTTCTATGAACAGCTCTAAGTATTGGTTATAGATCGTAGTAAGAAACTGGAACTCACAGGTTCACTAAATCTTGAAACTGTAGAGAACTTTATATAGCTGTGTTCCAACATCAACGTGGCTGGGTCGTGTGAGATCGAAATTCGAAGGCGCATCGGAATGGCAAAGACTTTTTTTTTCGGACTGTCTATTAGATGTGCGAACCCATTGGTGGCCACAGCGTAACCGGGCTGTTGGCCAAGACTGCTATGTCTCAGCTGCATAAGACTTGGAGGGATTGACACATTTCTAGCAACACTAAGGTGCTTCTTGTCTATCTTCGTCTAAGAGACATGAACAATTGAGGTAGCTGATTGGAAATGCATTGACGCTTTCGAGATGTGGTGCTGGAGAAGGATACTGGGATCCGATGGACAGCATATAGAACCAACGCATCGATTTTGAGACAGCTCAGATCGTTGTGACATCTGAAGAAAATCGTCAGTGGAAGGGGTCACGACCCTCAGAAATGAGGAATACGACGCAGAGAGAAAGATACTTAACAAGCGAGTAAGCAGAAGCACTACCAAAGAGTAATGAAACGGTCTCACTAAATTATGTGATAGGACATTCCGTGCACATCGGCGTTAACACGCGTGGACGGTTCCTTAGTCGTTCCAGTGCCACAAGTGCCACAGGTCCCGAACACGCTGAGGTGATTGACCAAATACGCAGCTCGTTGCCGCATTTTTTTTCGACATCTTTCTTGGTCGTAGGATGTTCTCGGTGTCGACTGCAATCAACTTGTTTGTGGCTTTAGGCTCCACATCAATAAGAGTAAGCTTTGAACGGGCTCTCGTTTCCCTGGTTTAGCAAAACTTATTCCACGCAGGGGGTGTATGGGGAATGCTTGTACCAGTCTGCCTTCCCAATTGCCAACCTCACCTGCCCGTGGTGTACCCTGCTGACTTACTGACTAGGCTCTGGCGACCGACCAATGGCGGTATAACCATTAAATATTAGCTGGTCCAAAATTTATTAATAATAACGGGCAGCAGCGCTACCATCGCGAGAGGACCAGCACTGCGATCACCAACCCGCAAGCCAAGCGTGGTGATTATTGGCATTTCTTTGTAGATGGAAGGAACAAAACAGCCACCACCCCTAGTCCCCGGCAGCCCCGCTTTCCTTGGCTCCGGCAGCGGTTATGGTAACGGCGGGGCAGGGTGACAAGAGTCTCCGGAAGAGATTGCGCTGCCACCCCCGTCGACTAGACCTGGCAACATATAACGCACGCACTTTTAGGACACACGAAAAGGTCATTGAGTTGGAAAAAGCAGTGAGCAAGTTGCGTTGGGATATAATAGGACCGTCTGAAGTCCGAAGATAGGGCGAGAACTCCACAATCTTGAAATCCGGCCACCCGCTCCATTACCGGACAGGCGATCAGCAATCTCAGGGCGGTGTCGGATTCATCGTCTACAAGTCTGCGTAGAGCACGTGAGCTAAATTGACCCGACACTACTCTGAATACATCTCAGAGGTCAGCCTATACGAGACTAGGTGGGCCCTCAAACAACCTCAGAATGGCAAAGTGCCAGATGATGATGGAATCACAGCAGAACTCACAAAAGCGGGCGAAAAACCAAAACTTAAAGTCCTTCAGCGAATGCTCAACTCCGCCATTCAGCAAGGCACAACGCCAGAGGCGCGGCACAGGAGCGCGGCGACCTAGAATGCGCCGTTGAGTCTTATAAGAACCTGCAGACGTCACTTAGTGTTGCGTAAAGAGAGGGGGCGAAGCCACTCTGTTGTCTATCGTACATGACTCCAAAACTAGATGGCGCTGCTCTCTGATTGCCGTCATATTTAATTCAATCAAAGTTTCTACACAAAAGCTTTATAAATAATTAAATTTCAGCATCATATAAGTATCTCAATTTAGTAGCTCTTCTTAAATATGCCATTCATTTTGAAGAGACGTTGACGGAAATAGCAAGTGCGATTAACTCTATCAAAGAAGAAGAAAGTCATAGAATCTGCAGTCAATGTGGTTTATGCCTTGACTTTGCAGGAGCTTTTGAAATACCCTACATAATTTGTGACGGCAACGCATCGTGCGGATACTCTAGATCAGCGTCTATATGCATTATACTTAATAAATACCAAACATACATGCAACTTACGTACTTAAGGAAAATGCCGTGACGGGATGGTCATGCAAATTTAGATGATTTTGTTAATCTAATGATAAATTAGCAAAAAAATAAATAAAATAAAGCTAATCGCACAATGCTGCAGGGTACCAGAAGAAAAGCTTGGTAGTGGCTCCGCCCCCTAGCCTATATCTATACTGTATATAGGTCTTGTCCACCAATAACATTCGTTTGTAGGAAATCAATAAAGGGGCGGAGCAAATTGAAAACGAAAGTTCCACCAATCGGGGTCGCGAAGGCTCCTCTACATTTATGCTCTCCTGGTGAAAATCCCAAATTTAGGTGATTTTGTAAAGCAAAATTGCAGTGCCAGCGGAAAAGCATCCCTAAAGTGACTCCGCCCCCTGGCCTGTATACATACTATATATAGTACGTGTCCACCAATAACATTCGCTTGCCGAAAATCAATAACAGGGGCTGAACAAATTGAAAACGAAAGTTCCACCAATCAGGATTGCTTAGGTTATGATCTCCTGGTGCAAATACCAAGTTTAGGTATTTTAACATCGGTACTGCTTATCGCACACTGCTGCAAATTATGCACGGTACTGAATTAATTATCTCGTATGATTCTTGCGGCAGCTGCGTCAATTGCGGCAACTGCGTCCCTTGAGGCTTCCAAAACTTCTTCTCTAAAACCAGTCTTAAGATAGGGCTTGCAGTTCTTGTGGCGGTGTGCGATATCTTATACACATACTGCGGTATGAAGTTAAGTTAAACTGAACCAAGAATACCTGAACTTCACAGGTCTACGGATGAGCATCCCTACAGCTTAACATATATATTTTATTCTCAAGTTCGTCATTACTATGTGCATTTCAAATATTGCAATCTAAAGTCTCAACTTTTTAACTATATTTTTAATAAAATAATTCGCACATAGATATCGAAATAATGAAATGTACTCAGTTCTCTTATTATCTAGAGTAGTCAGCGTTGGATCTGATTAAGTTCTCCGTGAAGGTTTCTTAACACTTGGATTTCGATACACGTATACATTACAAGTAGACCAAACCTACGACATGATTCATCCAGGTGATTCAAAAACTATTGCAAGCTGCTGACATTGGCTAACAAGCACACGTCGTTGGCAAAGAGAGCTTCCACAATAGCGTGCGCTTGCAACGATCGCTTTGCTCAAAAGCGTGATAGATGGAAGACGCGGAAGACACTCCTGTCAGGGACCGTAAAAACTCGGCAGAATACAGGCAAAGTAGTTAAATATAATAAATTATATACATATATATGTATATATAAGCAATATCTATATATATATATATATATATATATATATATAAAAAGGGAAAGGTCACTGACGTACTTACTTACCGATTAAACACGAGATAAAGTACGTATAATTATACAATATAAGCTATAATTTAGCAAGTAGGTAGTAGGTAGTTGATAGTTAAGAGATTTCAGCTAAGAGAGGATATTTGGAAATTCCACCCCTAAGGAGGTCAAATAGGGGTTAGAAGTTTGAATGAAAATCCTTTATTTTTGGAGTTGAAGTTACAAAATTTTATAATAAATTAAAAATCATGTACATCAATTTTTTTTTTAATATGAAAAAGTTTTTGCAAATTTTTTTTATTATTAAGTCTGCTTGAAATTTTGAAAATAGGTTTCTTTTAGAGCGTAAGTATAAGGTGTTAGAATTTTGTATCATCCAGATCTACCCTGAAGGGCATGAAGGGGTCTGAAGTTTAAATGAGAGACCTATGTTTTTAAATTTAGAGGCACGAAAATCGGCAATTTAACATTTGCCTATAGCTTACTTTTTGAAGCAGGCAATTGCTCACGGGAAATCACGCAGACGATGTCGCGGGCAACAGCTAGTTTTTTTTATATTTTTTTTATGCAACAAAGTTTTAATAAAAAGAAAAGTAAACAGCAAAAAGATTCGGTGCTTTGACACACTCATGTTTTACACCACCGGTAACAGGAAATTGGTTCATGTAGTTAGTCACTTTCGTGCTATACTCTGACGATCTGTCAGTCCGTCTGTTACAACTTAATGTTTTAGTAACTTATATTTTAATAATATTTTTGTTTGTCTTTTCGTTCAAATTCTTAACTTAAAGTAGGTAAGTAGTTCTAACAATTACCATTTTAAAAGTTATTAACGCAGGCATGCACTACTAATTTAATCATATCTACAGTACATATTACTATAATATTTAATTGGATTGTTTTACACTACTAGGCAATTTTTATTCTACGATCTAAGGCTAATTTATAAATAGCATGCTTAATCGGATTGTATATTTATCAATTTATTGTGTAGAATCAAGATATTTTTTGGTAATGATATACAAGCATTACACATGAGAAATACATAGACTAATTTTACATTTGTCATTTCCGCACAGATTATTTACGAGTATATACCTAAGTATATTCGAGTATATAATATCTTCCATTCAATTCTTCTATAAAAAGTATAACTGACGTTTATCACTGTATAAATGAAATCAGGTGAAGTCTAGCATATGCAGAATAGCGTTTAGAATCGACCAGCACGATATCTCAGTTTTGCGCGTTTTGCTGTTACGCGGTATTTACAAACTGCTCTTACGCGGTTTTGTACGCGCAGCGACGATATGACATAATACTATGAAAATAACTAAAATATACAAGCCCAGCCGTTTCTATATTTGTGATATGGCGTATGCAGCAGAACTAAGTCTGTTCGATAAATTATCTATATGAGGGCCCCATTGAAGCTTTGCATCTAAACTAATTCAAAACTGTAGTATTTACCAGATCTCATACTTCATTTTTAAGCAGTACAGTGGTATTTACATGTTTAGCGTTCGGTAATGTAAATTGAATGTTACTTAGTATTTTTTTCATTTAGTGCCAAATTATTGATTTCAAACCATTCTACTATTTTAGTAAGATAGTTGTTTACATTGTCAAATGCTGTTTCATGACGCTTAATTTTAAACATAAGTTATCATCAACCAACAATTTATCGATGTTCCTCAAACGTCTTAAACGAGCATGTTTTTAACACCTGTCGCTTCCTATGTTAGATGCTGTGAAGTGGCGTCTGAGAACGTTATTTTAGCGTAGAAATTGACCACCAGGCCTTCGCTTTTGGTGTATATTTAAAATTTATTTTAATGGCTAGTGTACTTTCACTTTCAGTGCAGGCTCTAAGGATGTCTTTTGATAGCTTCTGTCGCAACGTTCACTAAAACTATTCAGTGAGTCTTTACTGCATACG
This sequence comes from Lasiommata megera, assembly GCA_928268935.1. Taxonomy (NCBI): domain Eukaryota; kingdom Metazoa; phylum Arthropoda; class Insecta; order Lepidoptera; family Nymphalidae; genus Lasiommata; species Lasiommata megera. The sequence goes on along the minus strand of OV743307.1, from coordinate 18,307,681 downwards.
GATTGTTTTAAAGAAAGAAGCCCTAATGGTTGTGTCCTAGTCTAAGTTGAGTGAATACCTTTGATTGATTTCCAAAGTTTCAAAGATAATCTGCAGTTATCTTCCAACCATTTTTTTTCAGGGTTGTCTTTAAGTTTACGCAAAATTCTGCGATCAAACGGAAGTTTATATGTTTACAGTAGAATGGTATAAGGGTTGTTGGAGATTCGACTGAGTCTTGTGCTGTCATGCCAACATAACAAAATAAGCGTGACCTGAGGCCACCAGTTTGTTTCAGGTATGACAATAGTCAATGTGAGAAGTTAGTAGATTTAATAATTATATTACAATTTACACATGAAAACAAGAAAATCTAAAGGACGTCTATTCGGGAAGAGGTGTGTTAGTTAAATTAACCAAATAAATTAAATGCACACAAACGGAAAAAATGTTTCAAACCGTGTTTTTGAAAATGCAATAATTGTTATCATAATATTATTATTATATTTATATATTTGTAGGTTGACTACGGGCGGGTGCGTGGTTTAGTCGGTAATTTAGGTAGACGTGGGTAGTTTCGGGCAAAGAGACCAGATACTCTTGGTAGAACAGAATTACAATTATAAGTATGGTAATTTATAAGGAGCACACTATACGCTCCACCAAGTACGAATGCACGCAGCAGCTCAACCACCGGTCCGAACCGACCGAGTGAAATCAATGCAATGCGCCGTCCCGCGCCGGTGAGTCTTATAAGAACCTGCATACGTCACTTAGTGTTGCGTAAAGAGAGGGGGCGATGCCATTCTCTTGTCTGACGTACATGACTCCTAACTAAAAACTAGATGGCGCTGCTCTCTGATTGCCGTCACGGCCAACCTGACATTCGACCGTCCTCGGGCGACAACTAGTTCTCAGAAGTCGGTGCATCTAAAACAAAACAGATCAACGAAGCCATCCGTTCGTCCCATCCTGACCAAATCTTGACAGTACTTCAACACTCATCATCATGATCAGCCCACTACCGGACCACGACAGAGCACGGGTCCTCTCCGAACACGAGAAGGGACCGGCCACAGCCCACCACGCCGGCCACGCGCAGACTGGCAGACCCCACACGCCCCCGAGAACACCATGGAGAACTCTCAGGCGTGCAGGCCCCCTCACGACGCCCTCCCTCACAGTTGAAGCAAGTGATATTTTAATTTTATGAAAAACGCACATAGCCCTGACCACTCAAACACACCAGTGGATCCGACATTAGCGTCCCTTCCACACACCAAGAGATTCCCAATACGTTGACCAACCGTCGTCACCGGCTCATTTTTGATAAACCAGAAATTTCTGAAGTGACCTATGTCAACATAGAATTGGAGCCTAGCATACTAAGATAAGAAGTAATTATAGCTGTAAAATTCTTAAACTCCAGGAAAGCGCCAGGGCCGGATAAAATAACAGCTGAAACTTTGACCGCTCTGGAGGGACACAGGGATCGACATGTTTCACATGATCTGCAAGCTAATTTGGCGTATCGGTACATGGCCAAAATACTGGGATTTTTCTATGAACAGCTCTAAGTATTGGTTGTAGATCGTAGTAAGAAACTGGAACTCACAGGTTCACTAAATCTTGAAACTGTAGAGAACTTTATATAGCTGTGTTCCAACATCAACGAGGCTGGGTCGTGTGAGATCGAAATCCGAAGGCGCATCGGAATGGAAAAGACTTTTTTTTTTTCGGACTGTCTATTAGATGTGCTAACCCATTGGTGGCCACAGCGTAACCGGGCTGTTGGCTAAGACTGCTATGTCTCAGGTGCATAAGACTTGGAGGGATAGACACATTTCTAGCAACACTAAAGTGCGTCTTGTCTATCTTCGTCTAAGAGACATGAACAATTGAGGTAGCTGATTGGAAATGCATTGACGCTTTCGAGATGTGGTGCTTGAGAAGGATACTGGGATCCGATGGACAGCATATAGAACCAACGCATCGATTTTGAGACAGCTCAGATCGTTGTGACATCGTCCTGAAGAAAATCGTCAGTGGAAGGGGTCACGACCCTCACAAATGAGGAATACGACGCAGAGAGAAAGAGACTTAACAAGCGAGTAAGCAGAAGCACTACCAAAGAGTAATGAAACGGTCTCACTAAATTATGTGATAGGACATTCCGTGCACATCGGCGTTAACACGCGTGGACGGTTCCTTAGTCGTTCCAGTGCCACAAGTGCCACAGGTCCCCACGCTGAGGTGATTGACCAAATACGCAGCTCGTTGCCGCTTTTTTTTCGACATCTTTCTTGGTCGTAGAATGTTCTCGGCGTCGACTGCAATCAACTTGTTTGTGGCCGTAGGCTCCACATCAATAAGAGCAAGCTTTGAACGGGCTCTCGTTTCCCTGGTTTAGCAAAACTTATTCCACGCAGGGGGTGTATGGGGAATTGTTGTACCAGTCTGCCTTCCCAATTGCCAACCTCACCTGCCCGTGGTGTACCCTGCCGACTTACTGACTAGGCTCTGGCGACCGACCAATGGCGGTATAACCATTAAATATTAGCTGGTCCAAAATTTACTAATAATAACGGGCAGCAGCGCTACTATCGCAAGAGGACCAGCATTGCGATCACCAACCCGCATGCCAAGCGTGGTGATTATTGGCATTTCCTTGTAGACGGTAGGAACAAAACAGCCACAGCCCCTAGTCCCCGGCAGCCCCGCTATCCTTGGCTCCGGCAGCGGTTATGGTAACGGCGGGGCAGGGTGAAAAGAGTCTCCGGAAGAGATTCCGCTGCCACCCCCGTCGACTAGACCTGGCAACATATAACGCACGCACTTTTAAGACACACGAAAAGGTCATTGAGTTGGAAAAAGCAGTGAGCAAGTTGCGGTGGAATATAATAGGACCGTCTGAAATCCAAAGATAGGGCGAGGACTCCACAATCTTGAAATTCGGCCACCCGCTCCATTACCGGACGGGCGATCAGAAATCTCAGGGCGGTGTCGGATTCATCGTCTACAAGTCTGCGAGAATTAAATTGACCCGACACTACTCTGAATACATCTCAGAGGTCAGCCTATGCGAGACTAGGTGGGCCCTCAAACAGCATCAGAATGGCAAAGCGCCAGATGGTGATGGAATCACAGCAGAACTCACAAAAGCCGGCGAAAAACCAAAACTTAAAGTCCTTCAGCGAATGCTCAACTCCGCCATTCAGCAAGGCACAACGCCAGAGGCGCGGCACAGGAGCGCGGCGACCTAGAATGCGCCGTTGAGTCTTATAAGAACCTGCATACGTCACTTAGAGTTGCGTAAAGAGAGGGGGATCGCCCCCTCTCTACGGCATCGGCCACTCTCTTGTCTTTCGTACATTACTCCAAAACTAGATGGCGCTGCTCTCTGTCATATTTAATTCAATCAAGGTTTCTAAATAATTAATTAACAAAAGCTATATAAATAATTAAATTTCAGCATCATATAGGTATCTCAATTTAGTAGCTCTTCGTAAATATGCCATTCATTTTGAAGAGACGTTGACGGAAACAGCTCGTGCGATTAACTCTATCAAAGAAGAAGAAAGTCATAGAATCTGCAGTCTGCAGTTGACTTTGCAGGAGCTTTTGAAATACCCTACATAATTTGTGACGGCAACGCATCGTGCGGATACTGTAGATCAGCGTCTATATGCATTATAAATACCAAACATACATGCAACTTACGTACTTAAGGAAAATGCTGTGACGGGATGGTCATGCAAATTTAGATGATTTTGTTAATATAATGATAAATTAGCAAAAAAATAAAAAAATTAAAGCTAATCGCACACTGCTGCAGGGTACCAGAAGAAAAGCTTGGTAGTGGCTCCGCCCCCTAGCCTATATCTATACTGTATATAGGTCTTGTCAACCAATAACATTCGTTGGTAGGAAATCAATAAAGGGGCGGAGCAAATTGAAAACGAAAGTTCCACCAATCGGGATCGCTCAGGCTCCACTACATTTATGCTCTCCTGGTGAAAATCCCAAATTTAGGTGATTTTGTAAAGCAAAATTGCAGTGCCAGCGGAAAATCATCCCTAAAGTGACTCCGCCCCCTGGCCTGTATACATACTATATATAGTACGTGTCCACCAATAACATTCGTTTGCAGAAAATCAATAACAGGGGCTGAACAAATTGAAAACGAAAGTTCCACCAATCAGGATTGTTTCAGTTATGATCTCCTGGTACAAATACCAAGTTTAGGTATATTTAACATCGGTACTGCTTATCGCACACTGCTGAAAATTATGCACGGTACTGAATTAATTATCTCGAATGATTCTTGCGGCAGCTGCGTCAATTGCGGCAACTGCGTCTCCTGAGGCTTCCAAAACTTCTTCTCTAAAACCAGTCTTAAGATAGGGCTTGCAGTTCTTGTGGCGGTGTGCGATATGTGTATAAACACATACTGCGGTATGAAGTTAAGTTAAACTGAACCAAGAATACCTGAACTCCACAGGTCTACGGATGAGCATCCCTGAGCTACGAATCGCATGCTATAGCAGCACAGAGAGCCAGCTGGAAGGCTTTCTGTGAGCGTCAGGACAAGGAGGGACTATGGGACGGGATATACAGGGTCATAGGTAGAACCGCAGTGAGGAGAGAAGATCTCCCACTCGTTCTTAACGGTAAAACCTATGACCCCAGCGAATCGGCGGCACTGTTGGCGGGGATTTTCTACCCGGGGGATCTTGGGGTTGAAGATAACGCGGAACATATGCGTACGAGGCGCGTCGCTGAACAAGTAACGAGTAACAAGTATGAGTGGATTCCAAACGAAAGTTTGGATTCGCCGTTTACCGCTGTCGAATTGAGCGACGCCGCCTCGAGCTTCAACCCCAAGAAGGCCCCCGGGTCGGACGGTCTTACCGCTGACATATGCCAGCGAGCCATATCGCTGAACCCCGACGCATTCCTCGCTCTGACCAATAAGTGCCTGGAACTGGGTTACTTTCCGATCATATGGAAGGAGGCCACCGTGATAGTCCTCCGAAAACCTGGAAAGGAGGACTACACCAACCTCAAGGCCTATCGTCCGATCGGTTTGTTGCCCGTTCTAGGCAAGATCCTCGAGAAGATGGTTGTCAATCGTGTCAAATAGCATATCCTGCCCGGGATTAGTACTCGCCAGTACGGCTTTATGCCCCAGAGAAGCACCGAGGACGCCCTCTACGCCCTGACGGACCGCATTTACAAGAAACTCCAAGAGAGGAAACTTGTAACTGTGGTCTCGCTGGACATAGAGGGGCCTTCGATAGCGCCTGGTGGCCGGCCATTAGAGTCAGACTGGCTGAGGAAAAGTGTCCCGTTAACATCCGCAGGGTGATTGACAGCTATCTTCGCGAGAGAAAGGTCACCGTGAGGTATGCGGGAGCCGAACACAGGCGTAACACCACCAAAGGCTGTGTTCAAGGCTCCATCGGGGGTCCCGTCCTGTGGAACCTCTTGTTGGATCCACTACTGCAGGGCCTGGGAGGGCGGGGAGAATATTGTCAGGCTTTTGCCGACGATGTTGTCCTCGTCTTCGACGGCGATACGGGGTTGGAGGTCTCGAGACGGGCCAATGCCGCTCTCGCCTATGTCCGGGAGTGTGGAGTTCGTAATAAGCTGAGGTTCGCACCGCACAAAACCAAGGCGATGGTGCTAACCAATAAGCTAAAGTACGACTCTCCGCTCCTGACCATGGGGGGTATCGACATTGGTCTGTCCAGCGAAATAAAGATCCTGGGGCTCACTATCGACAGCAAGCTGACCTTCAACTCTCACGTAAGTAATACTTGCATGAGAGTTCAGGTACTCTACAAGCAGCTGTCGAGAGCCGCCAGGGTAAGCTGGGGACTCCATCCCCAAATCATAAAGACCATTTATATTGCAGTAGTGGAGCCAATAGTTCTGTACGCTGCCTGTGCCTGGGCGCCTGCCGCTTCAAAGCTCGGAGTGCGGAAGCATTTGGGAGCTCTCCAAAGGGGCTTTGCCCAGAAAATGACCAAGTCGTACCAAACCGTCTCCCTGAACTCGGCTTTGGTGCTGGCTGGGATACTTGCCGAGGCCCTTGGATCTTAGGATCCAAGAGGCCTCGGCATTGTATGAGGCCAAGAGGGGAGTGTCCCAGCGAGTACTCCGGGACAGGAAGATGGAGGGGAAGGTGCCGTACTGTGGGCGACCGCATCCGGCGGAGAGGACGTGCCTACGGTTTACCAGCCTGGTGGATCGAGAAGATCTTGAGAACAACAACACTCAAGCGGTGCGCATCTTTACCGATGGCAATAAAATTGACGGCAAGGTGGGGGCCTCGCTTTCCATATGGAATCACGAGGCTGAAACCAAAGCCGTCAAGTTAAAGTTGGGTGCGCACTGCTTACCGATGGAAGCTTCCGGGCGCTGCCTCTCTCGCGACGAAGCGCCCGGAAGCTTCCATCGGCATATACACCGACTCAGGATCATCCCTTGAGTCGGTGGTCGGGCGCAGATCCCTCCACCCCCTGGTAGTAAGCATTGTCGACAATATAGACATATGTCGCACCCAGAACAAGGAAGTATCCTTGTTCTGGGTGAAAGCGCATGCAGGGTTGGAGGGAAATGAAAGAGCCGATGAGCTCGCGAAAGAGGCAGCTCTAGGCTTAAGGAGAAAACCGGACTATGACCGATGTCCGGTTTCGTTCGTCAAGCGACTGCTCCGCGAGGAGTCGCTTGACGAGTGGAACCGGAGGCACACGTCCGGAGACACCGCGAGTACCACGAAAGTCTTCTTGCCGGATGTGAGGTTCGCACATAGTGTGGTCAAACACATTGACCGCAGTATGGTGCTTTACCAGGTCTTGACTGGTCATGGTGGTTTTGCGGAGTACCTGCACAGATTCAAACGCAGTGACGACCCGGGTTGCGTGTGCGGGAGCGGTGCATCAGAATCGATCCTGCATCTTCTGATGGACTGCCCTCAGCACGAAGCGGCCCGGGAAGACCTACATCAGGTACTGCGGATGAGGCTGTGCAGGGGTTCCGTGCCCACCATTCTGGGCGAGGCCTCTGGCCGAGACGCATTCCTGGAGTACGCATGCAGGATAGCGAGGATTGCTATTGCCAGGAACAGAACAACCGATAGAGATGCATAGGGCCTGTAGTATCGTTAGCATATATAGATGGCACTATCATATAAGTCGTGTTGTTCTGTTCCTCGCAGTAGCCAAGAGGAAATCGCTGTCCTGCGAACTCCGGGCTGCGAGCTTTGAAGCATTTAGACCACACCTTCGTTTAGTTTTAAGATAGACTTAAGTGATTTTAATGTTTATTTAATTATTAGACCTTTTAAAAATTTGCTTTATGTGTATTATAGTAATTTTGTATTAATTCTTAATTGTATTTTATCCGGTTTAAAATTGTACAAATTGAAATTTTATGACAAATATTATTGTTTTATATATGTAATAATTTTTATTGTAGTTTTAAATTAATTTAATTGTTTTTTTTTAATTGTTTAATTGTATTGATTTTATCTATAACAAAGCAAATAAGGTTTCTTTTTACGAAAGAGGACACCCTGCCAACGCCCTGTGATGACGGGTGCGTGTAAAAAAAAAAAAAGACGGGTTGCACTCCGGGAGTGCCGGCAGAAGTGAAAACTTGATTATTAACGTTGAGCATGTTTGATATTTTGGAATGGTTAGGGAATAATTTTGCACCAATTGCTTTATCAGTATAAAAGTACTATCATTTATGTGGTAGAATACAATATTCATTTATTGCGCTATCGTACACAAACATGACAATTTATATTACATTAAAAATTTAACAATTTAAAACTATTACAATTATTTTACATTAAAAAGTTTATCTATATCAATTTCCATATTTTAAGCACTTTACATTCACGAATTTTACGAATACACAACAATGTGATCACTACACAGACGGTCGAGCCATCAGCTGTCACCATCCATGGATGCGCGTGGCACGCTGTAACATACACGAACATTCGCGCAAGCGCCCTGCGCTGCCTAAACGAAACAGTAGGCCCAGGCATACATTTTCGCCGCGCCGTAGAGAGGGGATAGCTGTCTACTCTCCATCCGTCTTACGCTTTTTCGATCAGGTCACGTGTCCTGACGCGAGTTTAAGATTTTATACCCATTACAGAAAAAGTGCTCAACGCCGCTAAAGAAGTTTTCACTTGAAAAAAAAAACACATACTGCGGTATGAAGTTAAGTTAAACTGAACCAAGAATACCTGAACTCCACAGGTCTACGGATGAGCATTCCTACAGCTTAACATATATATTTTATTCTCAAGTTCGTCATTACTACGTGCATTTCAAATATTGCAATCTAAAGTCTCAACTATATTTTTAATAAAATAATTCGCACATCCAAACACCTAGATATCGAAATAATGAAATATACTCAATTCTCTTATTATCTAGAGTAGTCAGCGTTGGATCTGATTAAGTTCCCCGTGAAGGTTTCTTAACACTTGGATTTCGATACACGTATACATTACAAGTAGACCAAACCTACGACATGATTCATCCAGGTGATGCAAAAACTATTGCAAGCTGCTGACCTTGGCTAACAAGCACACGTCGTTGGCATAGAGAGCTTCCATAATAGCGTGCGCTTGCAACGATCGCTTTGCTCAAAAGCGTGATAGATGGAAGACGCGGAAGACACTCCTGTCAGGGACCGTAAAAACTCGGCAGAATACAGGCAAAGCAAAAATCGCAACATTGATTAAACGGATCTTTATCATTTATAATAAAAAACTTAGTTGCCAACTTTCATGTCTCTAACTTCAAAAATATAGGACTTTCATACAAACTTCCAAACCCCATCTCATCCCCTTAGGGATGGATTTTTGTAATATTGCCTATAGAGGTTTTTATTATTTAAAACAAATTACCTAAATTCCAATTTTCATGTCCCTAACTTCGTAAACTTAGAATCCTCATGAAAACTTCCTACCCCCATTTCACCCCCCTCGGAGTAGATTTTCGCATTATTGATCATACAGATTTTTATTATTTATAATTAACAACTTAGTTGCCAAATTTCATGTCTCTAACTTCAAAAATATAGGACTTTCATACAAACTTCCAACCCCCATTTCTACCCTTTAGGGGTGGATTTTTGTAATATTGCGTGTACAGGTTTTTATTATTTAAAACAAATTACCTAAATGCCCATTTTCATGTCCCTAACTTCGAAAACATAGAATCCTCATGAAAACGCCCCACCCCCATTTCACCCCCCTTGGGGTAGATTTTCGTAACATTGATTATACCGATCTTTATCATTTATAATAAAAAAATTTACTTGCCAATTTTCATGTCTCTAACTTCAAAAATATAGGACTTTCATATAAACTTCCTACCCCCATTTCTACCCCTTAGGGGTAGATTTTCTCAAAACCGTTTCTTAGCTGACCTCTACTTCATAAAAGGAATCTACCTTCCAAATTTAAAGTTCGTATGTTTTATAGTTCCTGAGATATCGTGATCATCAGTCAGTCAGTCAGTCAGTCAGTGGTATTTCGCTTTTATATATATAGACTAGCTGGCGCCCGCGACTTCGCCCGCGTGGAATAAGTTTTTAAAATTCAGTCAGAATAAATTGTAAAAATTCCAACGGGAACTCTCCTATGTCACTCTCTAGGTCCTCAACTATAATTTCAAAAATCACGTCGATCCATTGCTGTTGCGACATGATTGAAGGACAAACCAACATACAAACTCACATTCGCATTTATAATATTACTATGATATTGTCTGGATAGTAAGGATTTCTTAGTACAAAGTATTTCAATGGATTCAAAGAAGTAAAACTTTATAAGATTTTCAACTAACATGAACCCCAGTATTAACCTCTTTGCGGCGGATTTTCACAAATTATTAGCGGATGTCCACGCCTAACTTCCAAATTCCTTTTCATTCTTTATGTTTCCACTTTCAATGTGTGATTTTGCAAAAGAGCTTATACCTACATGTCATAGTTACTGAAAAGTAATGCTCTAATTGCCGATTTTCATTTCTCTAATTCCAAAAACTCAGTACTTCCATCCCCTCACCCCTCTCACCCTTTTGGGATGGATTTTTGTAATATTGCGTGTATACAGGTTTTTATTATTTAAATCAAATAACCTAAATGCCAATTTTCATGTCTCAATGCAGAATCCTGATGAAAACTTCCAACCCCCATTTTACCCCCTTTGGGGTGGTTTTTCGCAACATTGATCATACAGATCTTTATTATTTATAATTAAAAACTTAGTTGCCAACTTTCATGTCTCTAACTTTAAAAATAAAGGACTTTCATACAAACTTCCAACCCCCATTTCAACCCGTTAGGGGCGGATTTTTGAAATATTGCGTATACAGGTTTTTATTATTTAAAACAAATTACCTAAATGCCCATTTTCATGTCCCTAACTTAGAAAACATAGAATCCTCATGAAAACGCCCCACCCCTATTTTAGCCCCCTTGGGCTGGTTTTTCGCAACATTAATCATACAGATCTTTATTATTTATAATTTACAACTTAGTTGCCAACTCTCATGTCTCTAACTTCAAAAATATAGGACTTTCATACAAACTTCCAACCCCCATTTCTACCCCTTACGGGTGGATTTTTATAATATTGTGTATACAGGTTTTTATTATTTAAAACAAATTACCTAAATGCCAATTTTCATGTCGCTAACTTCGAAAACATAGAATCCTCATGAAAACGCCCCACCCCCATTTCACCCCCTCTGGGATAGATTTTCGTAACATTGATTCGTAACATCTTTATCATTTATAATAAAAAACTTAGTTGCCAATTTTCATGTCTCTAACTTCAAAAATATAGGAATTTCATACAACCTATCAGTCAGTCAGTCAGTCAGTCAGTGGTATTTCGCTTTTATATATATAGATATAAGCAATACCTATATATATAAAAGGGAAAGGTCACTGACCTACTTACTTACCGATTAAACACGAGATAAAGTACGTATAATTATATAATATAAGCTATAATTTAGCAAGTAGGTAGTAGGTAGTTGATAGTTAAGAGATGTCAGCTAAGAGAGGATATTTGGAAATTCCACCCCTAAGGAGGTCAAATAGGGGTTAGAAGTTTGAATAAAAATCCTTTATTTTTGGAGTTGAAGATACAAAATTTTATAGTAAATAAAAAATCATCTACATCAATTTTTTTTTTTTAATATGAAAAAGTTTTTGCAATTTTTGAAGTGAAAACTTCTTTAGCGGCGTTGAGCACTTTTTCTGTAATGGGTATAAAATCTTAAACTCGCGTCAGGACACGTGACCTGATCGAAAAAGCGTAAGACGGATGGAGAGTAGACAGCTATCCCCTCTCTACGGCGCGGCGAAAATGTTTGCCTGGGCCTACTGTTTCGTTTAGGCAGCGCAGGGCGCTTGCGCGAATGTTCGTGTATGTTACAGCGTGCCACGCGCATCTATGGATGGTGACAGCTGATGGCTCGACCGTCTGTGTAGTGATCACATTGTTGTGTATTCGTAAAATTCGTCAATGTAAAGTGCTTAAAATATGGAAATTGAACAAATAAACTTTTTAATGTAAAATAATTGTAATAGTTTTAAAGTGTTAAATTTTTAATGTAATATAAATTGTCATGTTTGTGTACGATAGCGCAATAAATGAATATTGTATTCTACCACATAAATGATAGTACTTTTATACTGATAAAGCAATTGGTGCGAAATTATTCCCTAACCATTGAAAAATATCAAACATGCTCAACGTTAATAATCAAGTTTTCACTTCTGCCGGCACTCCCGGAGTGCAACCCGTCTTTTTTTTTTATTACTAAGTCTACAAGCTTGAAATTTTGAAAATAGGTTTCTTTTAGAGCGTAAGTATAAGGTTAGAATTTTGTATCATCCAGATTCTACCCTGAAGGGCATGAACGGGTCTGAAGTTTGTATGAGAGACCTATGTTTTTAAATTTAGAGGCACGAAAATCGGCAATTTAACATTTGCCTATAGCTTACTTTTTGAAGCAGGCAACTGCTCACTGGAAATCACGCAGACGATGTCGCGGGCAACAGCTATTTTTTTTTAAATATTTTTTTTATGCAACAAAGTTTTAATAAAAAGAAAAGTAAACAGCAAAAAGATTCGGTCCTTTTACACACTCATGTTGTACACAGTACATTGGTAGTACCGGTAACAGGAAATTGGTTCATGTAGTTAGTCACTTTCGTGCTATACTCTGACGATCTGTCAGTCCATCTGTTCATGTTTTAGTAACTTATATTTTAATCATATTTTTGTTTGTCTGTCTGTGTGCCCGGGTTAACTTCCAATACGCTTGAACAGAATCCGTTAGATCACGAGTAAGTTCTAAACTTCAAAATGTCTCTTCATTTTGAAGTTTAGAACTTTGAAGTGAAGAAAAAAGTGTTTCTGACTTTGCCATTACACATTTTATGAAAAAAAAACAGATACTCTGTGCGGGTCTGTAAGTCGTTATTGGTAAAATAACAAGCAAACCAAAACGAAACATCAGCTCATATGGTAATCAACGTTTTCTGAAATGATCCTTTAGTAGTGTACCCTATGTGAATCGTATTCCAAACTTTATATAGGACTTTATAAATGGTCATTATAGTACAGAGAAAAATAACACATGTTTGGCTGGGCACAATCTAAAGTCGAACATCTTCGTAAATATTCCAAAAATAAGCAAGCAACCAATAACCCCACCAATACTTCAGTTGGTTGAAAGAAAACTAACATTATAGAGTAAAATTTATTTAAAATGAAACAGCTCACATTTACAATTACAACTATTGCTTATTTAACTAAATACCTGATACCTGTCGTTCAAATTCTTAACTTAAAGTAGGTAAGTAGTTCTAACAATTACCATTTTTAAAGTTATTAACGCAGGCATGCACTACCAATTTAATCATATCTACAGTACATATTACTATAATATTTAATTGGATTGTTTTACACTACTAGGTAATTTTTATTCTACGATCTAAGGCTAATATATAAATAGCATGCTTAATCGGATTGTATATTTATCAATTTATTGTGTAGTATCAAGATATTTTTTGGTAATGATATACAAGCATTACACATGAGAAATACATAGACTAATTTTACATTTGTCATTTCCGCACAGATTATATACCTAAGTATATTCGAGTATATAATATCTTCCATTCAATTCTTCTATAAATAGTATAACTGACGTTTATCACTGTATAAATGAAATCAGGTGAAGTCTAGCATATGCAGAATAGCGTTTAGAATCGACCAGCACGATATCTCAATTTTGCTCGTTTTGCTGTTACGCGGTATTTACAAACTGCTCTTACGCGGTTTTGCACGCGCAGCGACGATATGACATAATACTATGAAAATAACTAAAATATACAAGCCCAGCCGTTTCTATATTTGCGATATGGCGTATGCAGCAGAACTAAGTCTGTTCGATAAATTATCTATATGAGGGCCCCATTGAAGCTTTGCATCTAAACTAATTCAAAACTGTAGTATTTACCAGACCTCATACTTCATTTTTAAGCAGTACAGTGGTATTTACATGTTTAACGTTCGGTAATGTAAATTTAATGTTACTTAGTATTTTTTTCATTTAGTGCCAAATTATTGATTTCAAACCATTCTACTATTTTAGTAAGATAGTTGTTTACATCGTCAAAAGCTGTTTCATGACGCTTAATTTTGAACATAAGTTATCATCAACCAACAATTTATCGATGTTCCTCAAACGTCTTGCTTTTAACACCTGTCGCTTCCTATGTTAGATGCTGTGAAGTGGCGTCTGATAACGTTATTTTAGCGTAGAAATTGACCACCAGGCCTTCGCTTTTGGTGTATATTTAAAATTTATTTTAATGGCTAGTATACTTTCACTTTCAGTGCAGGCTTTAAGGATATCTTTTGATAGCTTATTCAGTAAGTCTTTACTGCATACGGATTTTTTTAAAGTAAGAAGCCCTAATGGTTGTGTCCTAGTCTAAGTTGAGTGAATACCTTTGATTGATTTCCAAAGTTTCAAAGATAATCTGCAGTTATCTTCCAACCATTTTTTTTTCAGGGTTGTCTTTAAGTTTACACAAAATTCTGTCATCAAACGGAAGTTTATATGTTTACAATAGAATGGTATACGGGTTGTTGGAGATTCGACTGAATCTTGTACTGTCATGCCAACATAACAAAATAAGCGTGACCTGAGGCCACCAGTTTGTTTCAGGTATGACAATAGTCAATGTGAGAAGTTAGTAGATTTAATAATTATATTACAATTTACACATGAAAACAAGAAAATCTAAAGGACGTCTATTCGGGAAGAGGTGTGTTAGTTAAATTAACCAAATAAATTAAATGCACACAAACGGAAAAAATGTTTCAAACCGTGTTTTTGAAAATGCAATAATTGTTATCATAATATTATTATTATATTTATATATTTGTAGGTTGACTACGGGCGGGTGCGTGGTTTTGTCGGTAATTTAGGTAGACGTGGGTAGTTTCGGGCAAAGAGACCAGATACTCTTGGTAGAACAGAATTACAATTATAAGTATGGTAATTTATAAGGAGCAGACTATACGCTCCACCAAGTACGAATGCACGCAGCAGCTCAACCACCGGTCCGACCCGACCGAGTGAAATCAATGCAATGCGCCGTCCCGCGCCGGTGAGTCTTATAAGAAACTGCATACGTCACTTAGTGTTGCGTAAAGAGAGGGGGCGATGCCATTCTCTTGTCTGACGTACATGACTCCTAACTAAAAACTAGATGGCGCTGCTCTCTGATTGCCGTCACGGCCAACCTGACATTCGACCGTCCTTGGGCGACAACTAGTTCTCAGAAGTCGGTGCATCTAAAACAAAACAGATCAACGAAGCCATCCGTTCGTCCCATCCTGACCAAATCTTGACAGTACTTCAACACTCATCATCATGATCAGCCCACTACCGGACCACGACAGAGCACGGGTCCTCTCCGAACACGAGAAGGGACCGGCCACAGCCCACCACGCCGGCCACGCGCAGACTGGCAGACCCCACACGCCCCCGAGAACACCATGGAGAACTCTCAGGCGTGCAGGCCCCCTCACGACGCCCTCCCTCACCGTTGAAGCAAGTGATATTTTAATTTTATGAAAAACGCACATAGCCCTGACCACTCAAACACACCAGTGGATCCGACATCAGCGTCCCTTCCACACACCAGGAGATTTCCAATACGTTGACCAACCGTCGTCACCGGCTCATTTTTGATAAACCAGAAATTTCTGAAGTGACCTATGTCAACATGGAATTGGAGCCTAGCATACTAAGATTTATTTATTTATTTATTTCACAAGATACACCATCGATACACTGTATTAGCATTAAAAATAAAACGATATAACGTATGTCTAAGCCGAGTACAGTTATCGTTGCAGGTGTATACAGCATTACAGTTTCTCCGGTTAAAATTTGCATTACAGTACATTACAGATTTATTACATTATTAGTACATTAGTGATAACAATATAAAACAAAAAACTATGAAATTAATTAATAACAAAATATACAGACTTAAAATAAATACTAGGATAAAAATGAGAACTATACATGTAGAAATATTTTTTTCATAAAACTAGTTAGGGTGTCGTGAAAGATATCGATGTCATGGTTCGTCAAGTTATTGTATACACTAACTATTCTATTAATTGGGGAGAATTTTCCTAAGTTGGTCTTGGAAAATTTAGGAACAAATATTTTTTGGTTGGGGTGTCTAGGAATACGACGGGGGACGTTGATGCTTATCTGTTGTAGCAGGTCGGTGGAATCCATAAAATTACGAATAATTTTATATAAAGTTATGAGATCAGTCACTTGTCTTCGTTTTTCGAGGGAATGTATTTTAAAATGATTTAAGCGAGCGTCGTAGTCAGCTCTGTAAGGACATGTTTTGTCTTTAAAGGCCAGATAACGCGTAAAGGAACGTTGTATTCGCTCTATTCTGTCTACGTGTGTTCTATAGTGTGGGTTCCATACCGGGACGGCGTATTCCAGAATGCTGCGTACTAACGCGTGGTAGATCCTGGATATGCAGTCTGTTCTTTTAAAAACGGCGGTGTTACGCTTGATGAAACCGAGCAATTTCCACGCCTTACAGACAATATGATCAATGTGGTCTTTAAAAGTGAGCTTACTATCGAATATTATACCGAGATCTCTGATGACATTGACCTCTTCGAGCTGTTGGCTATGTACAAAGTACTTCGTAGGTATTATGTTCTTTTTACGAGTAAATTTTATATGTGCGCACTTTGAGGCGTTTAACGTCATTCTGTTAATGGCGCACCACTTTTGAATGGAATTGAGGTCTTCCTGGAGTAAGCGACTGTCCTCAACGTTTTTTATCACCCGGTAAATTTTGAGATCGTCAGCGAAAATTGAGCACTGACTGTACCGGATACTTTGTGTGATATCGTTAATGAACAGTAGGAACAGAATAGGCCCCAGATGAGATCCTTGGGGGACTCCAGATGTGGCAAAGAAGGAATCAGAAGTATAGCCCTTTATGGTTACGCTTTGAGGTCTGTTTTGAAGGTACGATCTAAACCACGAGAGCAATGGCTCGTGGATACCGTAAGCCCCTAGCTTTAAAATTAAGATATTGTGGTCGACTTTATCGAAGGCGCTACTGAAATCGGTGTATACTGAGTCGACTTGTTGCTTGCTGTCGACACTCATACATAAATCTGATGCATAGCTTACCAGATTTGTGACTGTGGACCGATTGCGACAGAATCCGTGCTGGCAGACTAATAAGATATTATTAGAGTAATGAGACAGAATGGGACATATTAGTTTTTCAAAGACTTTCGAAAATATATTTAACATAGATATAGGACGGTAATTACGAATGTTGTTTTTGGCCCCTTTCTTAAAAATGGGCAAGATGTTTGCAGCCTTCCATACCGCCGGGAAAATAGACGTTTCTAAAGATTTATTAAAAATAATCTTGAGGGGCAGGGTTAGATTCTTGTGACATTTTTTAATGAATATTGGAGGTAATCCGTCGGGTCCTGCACCTTTGCTGGGATCCAGTGACTTAAGCACTTTACCTATCTCGCGTTCACTTATAGAGATCCTAGACAGTGATTTTTGTATAAAAGAGTCTGAATAAATGTTTTTGTCTATCTGATTTTTAGTTACGGGATCTGTAAACAGGGAGGAGAAATGTTGTGCAAAAAGGTTGCTTATTTCGTTACCGGAATTGGCTGTTTTGTCATCAAGTGAATGTCACTTGATGACGGATCCGAGGGGATTTGGGTGGTGTCATCCTTCCTCTGCTTAACGTAAGACCAAAATTTTCTGGGGGTGCGCCAGATAGCCTGTTCAGTTCCCATGATATAATTGGAGTAGCATGTTGACATTAACGATTTCACCCTGTTCTTGGCCAGTGTAAGTTCAAATTCGTCTCTAGGATTACTGTAAATTTTAAATTTTTGCCTAATTCTTTCTTTCTCAGTAATTAGCTTTAGTAAATTAGGTGTAAACCATACAGGATGCCTCCGGTTTTTGGGGAAAATTTTCGGGACAGTTAAATTGATAATTTTATTCAGAATAAGGTAGAATTTTTGAACCATGACATTGACATCGTTACAGTTTTCAAGTTCATAATCCCAATCGACTCGTCTTAGTTCAGAATTTACAGCGCAGTAGTTCGCTTTTTTAAAGCAATGTGTAGCGAATGGCTTATTAATTAAGACCCTGTTGTGTTTTTTCGTGATTTCAATGTCTAATACTGGATGATGCGGGTCAAGTTTACTCAGTAGGTCGAGTGAGTTAGTAACTTTAATGTTGTCAAAGTTTGAAAGCACCAGGTCTAAGACGCGTCCATTGTGATTTTTTATTTGGTTATATTGTACTAGGTTATTTAGCGAGAGAAAATCAACTAATGAGAAACCTAGATCATTGCTGTAATTTGAGGGTACACTTAACGCGTTGTTGTTATCATTGCTTACCCAGTTGATGAAACCCAAGTTAAAGTCGCCTAAAATTAAAACATCTCCCTGATGAGACTGCAGAAGGGAGCTGATATTATCCAGAATTGCATTCAAGGTATTAACAGTTACAGGTGGTGGTAGGTACAGTACACAGACCAACAGATTTTTAAAACACCGTTATTGTCGAACTTAATATTAATCCAAAGATCTTCATAAATACTCTCGCAATGTTGTAGTCGGCGAGACTCGAATCTATTGGAAACAGCAAACATGACTCCTCCGCCTGACTTATGCGATAGCGAGGTGGATTGACGGTCTCTTCTATAAATGTTGTAACTATTGGAGAATAGCTCGCCGTCAACAACAGGGTTGTCTAGCCATGTCTCGGTCGCCACTATCAAGTCGTAATTAGATTGCAGTGTCGCCAAGCGTATGTCGTCTAGTTTAGTGTTCATTCCGCGGAAATTTTGGTAATAAATATTAAACATTGCGACAGATGTTCTGAATTTCTTGTCTCGTGTGGCTGTATGGTAAGTTAAAGATTGTTTAGATTTTCATAACACTTAATTTGTTTAGCTGGCGATTGGTCATTTTTCCTAACGAATATACGCCCGTTCCTTATCCAAACGTATCGAATGCATTTTTCTTTTGCAACGGTTCTTGCACGGGCGTGCAGAGCTTTGTAGTACGGGGAAAGGTGTTCTGATACGTAGATAAAGGATTTGTTGGTGCTATAGCCCAGGTGGCTTGAGTTAAGGCGATCATTTGATTTATTTTTGTTGAATTTAGACACCGCAGCAATGATTGAGTCTCTAACTCTAGTATTTCGGAGCTTTACTACAACGGTGCGAGGCCTTTTGCTTGACTCATCCAATTTACGGACTCTCGTACACGCCATGATATCGGATTCCTGTATAGGTAAGGAGATGGTGGCGCCAAGTTGGTTCATAACTGAGTATAGATTCTCGGATTTGTTTTCTGGGATGCCATTGATTTCCAAATTATTTTCACGTGAGTGCTGTTCTAGAAGAATTAATCTAGCAGATAAGGATTCTAGGCTTTTATTCAGATTTACGTTTTCTTGGGTTAAATATTTAATTTTTTCTTCCGAGTACTTGATATTTGACTGGATTCGATCGTACTCAGCAGTCAGAAATTCCACAGATTCCTTAATATCGTTCAGTTTTTTCAGTTCTGATTTGATTTGGTCAAATTCTCTAGAAAAAAAGGAATCGATAGCGACTTTTACAGAATTTTTTACGGCAGACTGAATTTCGTTTTTGATGGCATTCATTATGCTGGGATCTATGATTGATGATGGTGAATGTGTAAGTGGCAATTCTTTACTTTTAGTGCGTTTCGTAACGTTACTGCAATCGGATTTGCCGGCCATAGTAGTAATTGTAAAATTTGATTGTTGTACAAGAATTTACAAATAAAGAAAAAAGGAGTTATATATATTATCAATTCACGACTATGATTGTAGATACCGGCGCCGACACACTGCGCCACGCAATCCTGTATATAACTGACGAAATAGAGTAATGTTACTTGACGACACTAATGAAGCTATTACTCGTCTAATTACACAAGATTAATACGTGTGGCTCCATCTAACGACACCATGAAACACTAGTACGTTGGTTATCGCGATCAGTGATTTATCGTGATAATTCCGGTCTTAAAGGACGTGGCTCGACCTAGATGTCGTTGAAGAGCAATGGCAGTTATTGAGACTTTCAAATTTTTGGTTTAATCTTATGATATATTGTAAGAAATGATAATTTTCACTGTTTATTATAGACTTGCTGTGAAGAAAACTTGAACTTCAATACCGAATCACTTAATTAAATGAAGCACTGTTAATGAATTACGGATTTATGCACTTGGATAACTTGAGATAAATAATTTTGTTTAATTTAGTTTATAGGATGATTTACATTTAGATAACACTATCACTTATCAATCGCACGATCTTCTGTGTATGCACATAAATTATTCACTGGAATAACGTGCAGAAATAATAATAATACTAAAATTTGCCGGAGCTAATGTTTACACGGCTAGAGCGCCATCTATCAATCAATAATCATAAAAAGATGAGAAGTAATTATAGCTGTAAAATTCTTAAACTCCAGGAAAGCGTCAGGGCCGGATAAAATAACAGCTGAAACTTTGACCGCTCTGGAGGGACACAGGGATCGACATATTTCACATGATCTGCAAGCTAGTTTGGCGTATCGGTACATGGCCAAAATACTGGGATTTTTCTATGAACAGCTCTAAGTATTGGTTGTAGATCGTAGTAAGAAACTGGAACTCACAGGTTCACTAAATCTTGAAACTGTAGAGAACTTTATATAGCTGTGTTCCAACATCAACGTGGCTGGGTCGTGTGAGATCGAAATTCGAAGGCGCATCGGAATGGCAAAGACTTTTTTTTTCGGACTGTCTATTAGATGTGCTAACCCATTGGTGGCCACAGCGTAACCGGGCTGTTGGCCAAGACTGCTATGTCTCAGCTGCATAAGACTTGGAGGGATAGACACATTTCTAGTGTAAACTCTCAAATATAGAATCAAACTATATTATATTCATGATCATAGATCTTTATTATATTGATATATATTCCATTATCATTCATTACGGTAATCTCACAAATATAGAATCAAACTATATTATATTCATGATCATAGATCTTTATTATATTGATATATATTCCATTATCATTCATTACGGTAATCTCACAAATATAGAATCAAACTATATTACATTTATATAGATCTTATATTTCATATATAGCGCACACTCCCGCGCATCAGCCGTATCTGCCTTAATAGCAAACCTTCTCTTATTTATAACCTATCATATCTCCTTCCAACTCAATACAGTCCCCTCCTATTCTAATCAATTAACCAATAGCTCTAAAGCATCTTACAGGAAGTAGTATTATCGGTCATAATACAAATAATGTCATGATACAATAATACGTAGACACTTAACGAGTCAAACTCACAACTTATACAATATACATGGATAGTGCTAATGTGAAGTGTAACAGCTCGGTCATCCTGTTATATTACGCGTCCTCGTGTTAATTTACAAAATAAAATATTTCACATTTAATTATTTCCGTACTTAATTCTAAATTTATTCTATTAAAATATCTATTATTTTCTTTTATTAATTTATAACAAAACAAACATTCGTTCTATAAACATTGAGAATTAAAATGGCATACATTATTGTTGTAAAAGTTTAATTTTGAGTTTAGATTTCTTTGCTTTCCAAATTTGTGGAAAAGACAAGCCATGGATGGCCAAATTGTGTTAATTTATATAATAGTAAATGCAGAGAATATTTTATTTCCTACTGTTAGTAAACTATCTCCATCTGTCTGTCTTTATTGACTGCTTTAATGGAATTTTCTAAATCTTGTCCGAATTTCTAACTCTTCTCTAGAAGCAACGTTAGTAATGGTAGCTAATACATCATTTAATATAGTTTCCGATGTATTATCAGATGATTATTGGTTTTATCAGAAATACAGTTCCGAAGGGTTTTTTTTCGTAGTGCTATGTATCATTGTATATCACCCAATTTGTCTGTCTGGAATCTACTCGTCACGTGTAATGTCATCGTCTGGACCATGGGCCTCCAATATAGTCTTATGAAACTGTTCCACTTGACTTTTCTCGTTGAGTAGCAACAGCATTTAGAATATTATGAATACTGGTAAAAGTATTTGCTGGTAAAAGAGTGCCAAAATAGCTATTATATATTGCTAACTGACTTTTTTTTTAAATTGTTGTGGTAGTGTTCCTTACCGGGTATATGTTTATAAATTTAGTAAAACTATCTATTTACTATTGTGAATTTACTTGAACTGTGTGTTTTTTCCATAAACGTGTGTACAGATTTCAAATATGTCTGATATAATGGCACGAACAAATAGGTATAAAACAAACTAAACTACTATACCTAGACAATCCGCGTGCGACGTTCGCGTGGGATAAGTTTATTTAAATTCCTAAAACTGAAACTGTCATATTATGTCAGTATTTACCAGGTCCTCAGCTATACTAAAAAAATCACGTGTTAATCCTATTGTATAATCCATTGCTCTGTTGCGACGTCATTGAAGGGCAAATCAACATACAAATACTTTCGCATTTATAATATTAGTTACTATGGATAGTACGAATTTCCTAGTAGGAAGTATTTCAGTGTTATACTAATAAGTATAATTATACCTCGAGTGGGTTCAAAGAAGTAAAACCTTATAAGATCTTCATCCAAATCAAATCATATCAAAAATAGCTCCACTCATATAAACTTATTACAGGCATCTAATAATCAACCACCAATCACCACTTTTTAATTATTTCTATTCGTGAAGTGATGGTAATATTTACAATCGCCAACTCAAAACCAAAGTCAAGAGGGTTCAAATCGCGCTCAGGTTTAAGAAGAAACCCACAACAAACTTTGAACTTATTAATAGACATTTTTTTTTTAATATATCAGTAGGTAATTTATTATAAAATAAAATGTCCTTTGAATGAGTAACTAATTTGGTGCCGCCTACTAACGGTACCACAAGTTTACCTTTACTCCGAAGGTTCAGTTCGTTAGTCTTTTTTTTTAATTTTCTTGAATTTATCAATATTATATGGCCCTATATGAAATTTTCATATTGTCATTATTATATCGCACAACCAGCCCTCAAAACGACTACAGCGTCAATATCAGCAGCATTACCCTATAATAAAATACCATATGACATAATGCTGTGAAATTAGCTAAAATACATTAGTCTGCCAGTCTATATACGTCAAAGGAAAAAAAATTGTGCTTTAAATTATTTATATCTGGTTTGAGGTTTAGCGTCTAACGTTATTACTAGGAATGTAGCTGAATTTGCCAGATACAATTCCTCATACATCATATATTTGTTTCGCGTTGTTTAATTTTAATAATATCTAATATTGAAATCCTTTTTATAAACCTCTTTGCGTTGGATTTTCACCAATTATTGTTGATTAGATGTCTACGCCTAAGAAGGATCTAGCTTCCAAATTCCTTTACATTCTTTATGTTTCCACTTTCAAGGTGTGATTTTTCAAAAGAACGGATTTTCATTTTCTAATGCCAAATCATATAGGACTTTCATACAAACTTCTAAAGTGAGTTTCTTGGGGTGGATTTTTCTCAAAACAGTTTCTTAGCTGACCTCTAATTCATAAAAGAAACCTAACTTCCAAATTTCAATTTCGTATGTTTTATAGTTCTTGAGATATCGTGATAATCAGTCATTGAGTCAGTGAGTGAGTGGTATTTCGTTTATATATATATATATATACATACTGCATATCCCTACGTATTTATAATAAATTACTACAGTGTATAAAAACTCTTAATATAATGTTAAACAAGCGGAAAGTAAATGCGTTTCTGCAGGAAAATTTAAAATTTATGATCTAGATTTGTTTCAGGAATTTTGGAATCTCTTTGCAATATAATATTTATTTGTGCAATGCATTAATTAAATCTTTAATACTATTTCACTCTATTTAATTGATTTCATAACTTTTGTAAATTGCCATTATTTTTTCTTTTAAGTTTTTTTTAGCACGCTTTTTAGGCACAATGTGACCACACTTTAATCCTGAGATCTTTATATGGATGTACTACTTTTCGTTTTACAGTGATTTAATTCTTTTATGTTTTTTTTTTCTTGTTTCTTTAATCATCGGTTAATTGGACATTGTTGGCAAATTATCTTTATTAATAGTAAGTATGTCAAGGACATTTCGTCAGTGGGTTGCTCTACAGGATTCTTACATAAAGCCTCAACATGTTTTAGTCCCGGATTTATACTCAATGGTGTAATTATACTCTTATAACTGTATCCACCATATTGCAATACTTGGGATCTAATTAACGTATTAATATTAATGAATCGCAAACGGTAAATAAACCCGAAATTAAGATAATGATGCTGATTAGTGTTCCAATGCCTCCAGTCTTTATTATAAATTTTCTTCCAACCTCAATATATATTACTATTAGAGATTTTTCTCTTGACCTATCATCCCGACATTCAATATCTTTCTCAATTAAATTCATAACCTGGAACTTAAAAGAAAAATGCTTAGAGTCTAATAAAAGAAACATTAACTTTTTATGGCGGTACCTCATAAAAATTCATAAATTCGATTCGACTTAATGCAGAAATTATTACTTGGTTCAATAAAATATGTGATAAACCTTTTGTGTGAAGCTACATATTCTTGAAAATTATTATATAATCTGTAAAATGCCATTGGAGCGGTTAGCATGATAAATAATAAAGTTACAAGTGATTGCTCGGGATCGAAACCCCGACCTCTGATTAGGAGGCGAACGTTCTAACTAGGCTTTCACATGTTTAATAAAATTATAAACTTTATAAAAGGAAAAAAAAGGTTTAGTCATATTGATTCATTTCTATTTTGATAATCTATGATACTTATTTAATGGGAGCCATTTGCGAGCTAAGCCACGAGCGAGTCGGCAGGCAAAAGATAGTAATATTAAATTAAGGCACGGAACCAACATTGCTTCAGGAAGGTCGTAATAACAGTACTTTAACTTTTTCCTTAAGACACGTCAAATGAAATAAAAACACAGTATCTACTTTACTCTATAGTCTTTATGTAAAATGACAGCTAAAAGTGACTTTCTCACAGTTTATTCTTTCTTGTTCATGTCACAGAAAAGAAGGGCTTAACTGTTTATCCCTACGGTATAGTTCCGGAGAACATGACAAATAAAAAGAAACAATCAAGAAACATACAAAAAAAAGAAAAGAAAAGTTTTACTTAGCTTTTGGCGTGGTTTACAAGGAGTAAAAAAAATCCCTTGCTTCGTCCCGCTTCTGAAGATGTAAACTCTCAAATATAGAATCAAACTATATTATATTCATGATCATAGATCTTTATTATATTGATATATATTCCATTATTATTCATTACGGTAATCTCACAAATATAGAACCAAACTATATTACATTTATATAGATCTTATATTTCATAAATAGTGCACACTCCCGCGCGTCAGCCGTATCTGCCTTAATAGCAAACCTTCTCTTATTTATTACCTATCATATCTCCTTCCAACTCAATACAGTCCCCTCCTATTCTAATCAATTAACCAATAGCTCTAAAGCATCTTACAGGAAGTAGTATTATCGGTCATAATACAAATAATGTCATGATACAATAATACGTAGACACTTAACGAGTCAAACTCACAACTTATACAATATACATGGATAGTGCTAATGTGAAGTGTAACACTAGCAACACTAAAGTGCGTCTTGTCTATCTTCGTCTAAGAGACATGAACAATTGAGGTAGCTGATTGGAAATGCATTGACGCTTTCGAGATGTGGTGCTGGAGAAGGATACTCGGATCCGATGGACAGCATATAGAACCAACGCATCGATTTTGAGACAGCTCAGATCGTTGTGACATCGTCCTGAAGAAAATCGTCAGTGGAAGGGGTCACGACCCTCAGAAATGAGGAATACGACGCAGAGAGAAAGAGACTTAAGAAGCGAGTAAGCAGAAGCACTACCAAAGAGTAATGAAACGGTCTCACTAAATTATGTGATAGGACATTCCGTGCACATCGGCGTTAACACGCGTGGACGGTTCCTTAGTCGTTCCAGTGCCACAAGTGCCACAGGTCCCGAACACGCTGAGGTGATTGACCAAATACGCAGCTCGTTGCCGCTTTTTTTTCGACATCTTTCTTGGTCGTAGAATGTTCTCGGCGTCGACTGCAATCAACTTGTTTGTGGCCGTAGGCTCCACATCAATAAGAGCAAGCTTTGAACGGGCTCTCGTTTCCCTGGTTTAGCAAAACTTATTCCACGCAGGGGGTGTATGGGGAATGCTTGTACCAGTCTGCCTTCCCAATTGCCAACCTCACCTGCCCGTGGTGTACCCTGCTGACTTACTGACTAGGCTCTGGCGACCGACCAATGGCGGTATAACCATTAAATATTAGCTGGTCCAAAATTTACTAATCATAACGGGCAGCAGAGCTACCATTGCGAGAGGACCAGCAATGCGATCACCAACCCGCATGCCAAGCGTGGTGATTATTGGCATTTCTTTGTAGATAGTAGGAACAAAATAGCCACCACCCCTAGTCCCCGGCAGCCCCGCTTTCCTTGGCTCCGGCAGCGGTTATGGTAACGGCGGGGCAGGGTGACAAGAGTCTCCGGAAGAGATTGCGCTGCAACCCCCGTCGACTAGACCTGGCAACATATAACGCACGCACTTTTAGGACACACGAAAAGGTCATTGAGTTGGAAGAAGCAGTGAGCAAGTTGCGTTGGGATATAATAGGACCGTCTGAAGTCCGAAGATAGGGCGAGAACTCCACAATCTTGAAATCCGGCCACCCGCTCCATTACCGGACGGGCGATCAGCAATCTCAGGGCGGTGTCGGATTCATCGTCTACAAGTCTGCGAGAGCTAAATTGACACTACTCTGAATACATCTCAGAGGTCAGCCTATACGAGACTAGGTGGGCCCTCAAACAACCTCAGAATGGCAAAGTGCCAGATGATGATGGAATCACAGCAGAACTCACAAAAGCGGGCGAAAAACCAAAACTTAAAGTCCTTCAGCGAATGCTCAACTCCGCCGTTCAGCAAGGCACAACGCCAGAGGCGCGGCACAGGAGCGCGGCGACCTTGAATGCGCCTTTGAGTCTTATAAGAACCTGCATACATCACTTAGTGTTGCGTAAAGAGAGGGGGCGATGCCACTCTCTTGTCTATCGTACATGACTCCAAAATAGATGGCGCTGCTCTCTGATTGCCGTCATATTTAATTCAATCAAAGTTTCTACACAAAAGCTTTATAAATAATTAAATTTCAGCATCATATAGTTATCTCAATTTAGTAGCTCTTCTTAAATATGCCATTCATTTTGAAGAGACGTTGACGGAAACAGCTAGTGCGATTAACTCTATCAAAGAAGAAGAAAGTCATAGAATCTGCAGTCAATGTGGTTTATGCCTTGACTTTGCAGGAGCTTTTGAAATACCCTACATAATTTGTGACGGCAACGCATCGTGCGGATACTCTAGATCAGCGTCTATATGCATTATACTTAATAAATACCAAACATACATGCAACTTACGTACTTAAGGAAAATGCCGTGACGGGATGGTCATGCAAATTTAGATGATTTTGTTAATCTAATGATAAATTAGCAAAAAAAAAAAAAAAGACGGGTTGCACTCCAGGAGTGCCGGCAGAAGTGAAAACTTGATTATTAACGTTGAGCATGTTTGATATTTTGGAATGGTTAGGGAATAATTTTGCACCAATTGCTTTATCAGTATAAAAGTACTATCATTTATGTGGTAGAATACAATATTCATTTATTGCGCTATCGTACACAAACATGACAATTTATATTACATTAAAAATTTAACACTTTAAAACTATTACAATTATTTTACATTAAAAAGTTTATCTCTCCGAAAAATCAACTTGCATCCATAATTTCAACGACTTTTTCACCATCATCATTACCAGAACTATCCATGGATGCGCGTGGCACGCTGTAACATACACGAACATTCGCGCAAGCGCCCTGCGCTGCCTAAACGAAACCTGCATACATTTTCGCCGCGCCGTAGAGAGGGGATAGCTGTCTACTCTCCATCCGTCTTACGCTTTTTCGATCAGGTCACGTGTCCTGACGCGAGTTTAAGATTTTATACCCATACGCCGCTAAAGAAGTTTTCACTTCAATAAAGCTAATCGCACAATGCTGCAGGGTACCAGAAGAAAAGCTTGGTAGTGGCTCCGCCCCCTAGCCTATATCTATACTGTATATAGGTCTTGTCCACCAATAACATTCGTTTGTAGGAAATCAATAAAGGGGCGGAGCAAATTGAAAACGAAAGTTCCACCAATCGGGATCGCGCAGGCTCCACTACATTTATGCGCTCCTGGTGAAAATCCCAAATTTAGGTGATTTTGTAAGGCAAAATTGCAGTGCCAGCGGAAAAGCATCCCTAAAGTGACTCCGCCCCCTGGCCTGTATACATACTATATATAGTACGTGTCCACCAATAACATTCGTTTGCAGAAAATCAATAACAGGGGCTGAACCAATTGAAAACGAAAGTTCCACCAATCAGGATTGCTTCAGTTATGATCTCCTGGTGAAAACCCCAAGTTTAGGTATTTTAACATCGATACAGCTTATCGCACACTGCTGCAAATTATGCACGCAGCTGCGTCAATTGCGGCAACTGCGTCTCTTGAGGCTTCCAAAACTTCTTCTCTAAAACCAGTCTTAAGATAGGGCTTGCAGTTCACCGATCCTTTGGCACCCCATCTGGGACGCAGGAGGCTGCGCTGGGTTTTAGTGGGTAGTGTGGTTCGCCGATTTGACGGCCTTGACTCCCACATACCCGCCTGGAGCTTTGTTCCGGGCGGGATGCGTAAATGCATTTCCCAGCAGGAAAAAAAAAAGAAGGGCTTGCAGTTCTTGTGGCGGTGTGCGATATCTTATACACATACTGCAGTATGAAGTGAAGTTAAACTGAACCAAGAATACCTGAACTCCACAGGTCTACGGATGAGCATCCCTACAGCTTATTAGTCATTACTACGTGCATTTCCAATATTGCAATCTAAAGTCTCAACTTTTTAACTATATTTTTAATAAAATAATTCGCACATCCAAACACCTAGATATCGAAATAATGAAATGTACTCAATTCTCTTATTATCTAGAGTAGTCAGCGTTGGATCTGATTAAGTTCCCCGTGAAGGTTTCTTAACACTTGGATTTCGATACACGTATACATTACAAGTAGACCAAACCTACGACATGATTCATCCAGGTGATTCAAAAACTATTGCAAGCTGCTGACATTAGCTAACAAGCACACGTCGTTGGCATAGAGAGCTTCCACAATAGCTTGCGCTTGCAACGATCGCTTTGCTCAAAAGCGTGATAGATGGAAGACGCGGAAGACACTCCTGTCAGGGACCGTAAAAACTCGGCAGAATACAGGCAAAGTAGTTTCAAAATTAGAGTAACAAAAATATTGAATAAAATTATAAGCAATATCTATATATATATATAAAAGGGAAAGGACACTGACGTACTTACTTACCGATTAAACACGAGATAAAGTACGTATAATTATATAATACTAGCGGCCCGTCCCGGCTTCGCACGGGTAGACTTAAATAGGTACAGATATTTAAGTTATAAGCATGCTAATTAAAACGACCATGAATCACTAAATTAGAAAAAAAAATGTATGCTTATTTTAAAGCCTCCCCGTACAATGTTGAATGGAATGTCCGATTTCAATAATTCAAAAAGCAATCATTAGGTATTGAGACAGTCGTGAATATTAAATTATTTATTTGGATAAAAATTTATAAATGGTATGGATAACACGGTCTGATTTTGATCGGAATTTCTATCAATTTGTTAAATGTAAAAAAGTAGTTATAGTGACGTAACTACAATAGTTAGACACATGGTCTCGCAAAGTTTTTTGTAGATATTGATATATTTTATAATATTGTCGAACATTTTTTTGTCCTATCATTAATACTCTTCGCAGCGTATGCGATGAAAGACATTTTATGGCTAATTTTTTTACACCTTCGGTTGGTTTTAATAGGAATTTCTAAATATTTCTATAGTAATCTAGTATTAAATATAGCCTATGTTACTCAGTGATAATGTAGCTTTCTAATGAAAAAATAAATATTAAAATCGGTCCAGTACTTTTTGAGTTTATTCGTTACATACGAAAATACAAATCTTTCCTCTTTATAATATTAGTGTAGATAAGCTATAATTTAGCAAGTAGGTAGTAGGTAGTTGACAGTTAAGAAATGATATTTGGAAGCTAAGAGAGGATATTTGGAAATTCCACCCCTAAGGAAGTCAAATAGGGGTTAGAAGTTTGAATGAAAATCCTTTATTTTTGGAGTTGAAGATACAACATTTTATAATAAATAAAAAATCATCTACATCAATTTTTTTTTAATATAAAAAGTTTTTGCAAATTTTTTTTATTATTAAGTCTACAAGCTTGAAATTTTGAAAATAGGTTTCTTTTGGAGCGTAAGTATAAGGTTACAATTTTGTATCATCCAGACCTACCCTGAAGGGCATGAAGGGGTCTGAAGTTTGTATGAGAGACCTATATTTTTAAATTTAGAGGCACGAAAATCGGCAATTTAACATTTGCCTATAGCTTACTTTTTGAAGCAGCCAATTGCTCAAGGGAAATAACGCAGACAATGTCGCGGGCAACAGCTAGTTTTTTTTAAATATTTTTTTATGCAACAAAGTTTTAATAAAAAGAAAAGTAAACAGCAAAAAGATTCGGTGCTTTGACACACTCATGTTTTACACCACCGGTAATAGGAAATTGGTTCATGTAGTTAGTCACTTTCGTGCTATACTCTGACGATTTGTCAGTCCGTCTGTTACAACTTCATGTTTTAGTAACTTATATTTTAATAATATTTTTGTTTGTCTGTCTGTGTGCCCGGGTTAACTTCCAATACGCTTGAACAGAATTCGTTAGATCACGAGTAGGAAGAGACATTTTGAAGTTTAGCACTTTGAAGTGAAGAAAAAAGTGTTTCTGACTTTGCCATTACGCATTTTACGAAAAAAAAAACAGATACTCTGTGCGGTCTGTAAGTCTTTATTGGTAAAATAACAAGCAAACCAAAACGAAACATCAGCTCATATGGTAATCAACGTTTTCTGAAATGATCCTTTAGTAGTGTACCCTATGTGAATCGTATTCCAAACTTTAAATAAATGATCAATATAGTACAGAGAAAAATAACACATGTTTAGCTGGGCACAATCTAAAGTCGAACCTCTTCGTAAATATTCCAAAAATAAGTAAGCAACCAATAACTCAACCTACTTCAGTTGGTTGAAAGAAAACTAACATTATAGAGTAAAATTTATTTAAAAGGAAACAGCTTACATTTACAATTACAACTATTGCTTATTTAACTAAATACCTGATACCTGTCGTTCAAATTCTTAACTTAAAGTAGGTAAGTAGTCCTAACAATTATCTTTTTAAAAGTTATTAACGCAGGCATGCACTACTAATTTAATCATATCTACAGTACATTACTATAATACTTAATTGGATTGTTTTACACTACTAGGTAATTTTTATTCTACGATCTAAGGCTAATATATAATAGCATGCTTAATCGGATTGTATATTTATCAATTTATTGTGTAGTATCAAGATATTTTTTGGTAATGATGTACAAGCATTACACATGAGAAATACTTAGACTAATTTTACATTTGTCATTTCCGCACAGATTATATACGAGTATATACCTAAGTATATTCGAGTATATAATATCTTCCATTCAATTCTTCTATAAACGTACTTATTTTATTTGTGTCTATATATTAGTCGGTTACTTTAACATAATATTAAAAACAAAAATTATTGTTTTTCCTAATTTTATGTTACTTAAATGTTAAAATCCTCGTGCATTTGCCCTAACGGGCCGGAGCCCCTTTCTTTGGATCATTAATATAGGTGCTTTTTATAGCATAATTATTGATGCTCTGGGTATTTTGCATGACTTCATATTTTTGTTGTTTTTCACAAATGCATCCAAATTAAAATACTTAGCAGGTATGACCAATGTGCGTCTACATCTAGGTTATTATTTTTCTTGTAGAAGAACTATCTACGTAGGTTTTTTTTTGTATTTCACTGATTATGCTTAGGTTCTCACTTTACTATAAGAATATTGTAGTCGTCGGCATATGCCTTGCCTAGACCTTTTGCGAAATGTGTTAACAGTAAATTGCGTGAATTTACCTGTTTTCTATAAGTGCTCGTTAACGGTGACCGGTACATATTATAGACACGTTGCTATACTAAAGATGGCCTTACAAACATACGTCAGATTTATTATGCAGTTTATGTCACACTCTGAAATTTGCAAACGATGCTCTCAAGTGCAGCGCGACATAAAAATGCATATTTTTACTGACTTTATGACACGTTTATTTCTAGAAATTATTAAGTCGTCAGTTCTTATTAGGTACAGAAATTATTAAGTCAGTAAACTGATGCGATGAATAGCTTAGTGGTTACGGCGTCAGCCTCGTAATCAGTGGTTGGTGGTTCGAATCCGGGCACGCAACCTCTAACTTTTCGGAGTTATGTGCGTATTAAAAAAATTAAAATATCACACTCTTCAGCGGTGAAGGAAAACATCGTGAGCAAACCTGCACGCCTGAGAGTCCTCCATAATGTTCTCAAAGTCTTGTGAAGTCTACCACGCTGGCCATGGCCAACGTGGCTTCACAACACTATGGCCAAACCCCTCTCATATTGAGAGGAGACCCGTGCTCTGTAGTGAGCCGGTAATGGGTGATGCTCCGCGGGTCACTGCTGTTTTACAAGAGAAAAATAGGAAAGTCATTCATGTAATGATTAATCTTCATATTGTTTACAAAAGTAGTATCTACCAAAAAAAATGTTAATAATTAGATTACGGCGTATAAAATTTGTTTTATTTATTCCAATAAAGTAAGCGTTTAATATGAAAATATTAATCAGATAAAATTATCTCATAATAATGATATCTACTAGTTATGGATAAAAGTCAATCTAGTATATCTTGGATATTTGATTTAAAAAAAAGGCACCGCTATCTTCTGCAATGCATTTTGTGGTATTCATATATTATGATGCTTAACAAAGGCTGACTATGAAATAGGAACGATCATCATTGATATAATTATGACCAGGAGATCAAGTCTTCCATAGCAAATGTGTTTTTGTGATTCCGTCTTACCTTATCTTACTAATGAAGAGAAATAATGGAAAAAGAAGTTTATAAACAAGAAAATATTTTGTCCAATAAATAGCAAAAGAATCAACATTTTTTTCACAAATAGGTAAGCCATTATTTAAACATAAGGTTTCCCAGTGAAAAGTACACACAAATTAATTAAAAAGATATACTCGTAGCAAATCGCTTTGACATATCCTTTGTTTTTCGATAATGTCATTAATTGCAATAATGTCATTAATTTGCCATTGAGACACAATTGTGAAAAGCAGTCCTTTGCCTTAGAAGAGTTTTTTTTATATTCCGTTTATTAAAATCGCATTCATATTATTTTATGATATTTCAAATTATAGAGCAGTGAAAGAACCCGCCTATGCAGTCACTATTGTTACAGTTGCTAACTGGTGGTTGTCAAATTATGTGTTTTTTATGAAGACAAACAGTTGATAACTTGATAGTTATATGCCTGCTATTCGGTGTGTTTTACTTGGCAGGACCGAAGCGCGGTTACCAAGTGCAATGTCAACATTTTATTCTTCTTTTATTACACCTTGACAGCCTCCGTGGCGCAGTGCGTCCGCAGTCGTATTATAAAAGTTGGAGGTCCTGGGTTCGATTCCCGGCTCGAGTCTGGTGTGGTGGAAGGCTTCGGCCGCGGCTCGTTACCACCCTACCGACAAAGAAGTGTCGCCAAGCGGTCTAGCGTTCCGGCACGAAGTCGCGTAGAAATCAATTAGGAGTCAGATTCTGATGATTCTTTATGTTTGAATGTTTTAGATTTTTTGTATGATGGACTGATTATTTATTAATTAAATACAACAAATTACGCTTAAAATATAACAATATACTATTGGGACAACCCAGCTAATTATTATTTACAACAATATTTATTTAATAAAGTATCCACTTGTTTATGCTTAATAACGCGCCACACCCTAAGTGAATGGGTAATAGTGATAATCCAATACATCCGTATACTAACCTGATGTATTATCTCATTACATTAAAATAGTTTATATTTAGTTTTAGTTAGTCTTCTGCAACGATTTGTCTACTTCAGGACTTCAACTACAGGTTTAAAGATCAGACAGTACTTAAGCTAATTAAAATAATTACCTATATATTTATAAAGTGCACTTGTAAATTTTACACGGCGGGTCAAGATTTACTTTTGGCAAGTGAATTCGCCTCCGTATTTGGTGGCCGGTTAGGTACAAGCTCTCAAAATCTGATCAATCGCGTTCATTCAGGTCCAAACAGACAGATGAACAAACTGACTTTATAATGTTAGTACTATTTTCTTAAGAAGGGAGTGCGACAGCGCCCTTCTTCAACGTCGTTAACCAAATGAAGCCTTCTTCATACTTGAATACGAAGTTTGAACCTGAAACAAAATAAATGGATTACTTATATCTTTCATACAGCAAAAGAGAAAGCCCGTTGCAATCATATCACCAAAGAACTCGAAATATTTTTTCAGGTATTGCATATCACTTTTGAGTTTAGGTGTAAAAGTTTTCGTCACCATACTTTGTTTAATGACGTAGAGAATGGAAGTCCTTTTGATTACAAATTTCGATCCCTGTTCTTGGAAATTTCATTCTACAAAGATATAGAGAAGTTAATAACATGCTGCGGTCCATAAACACAGGGGAAATAATCTTCTGGCTGGGTTGCGGTCGAGTGCACAAGTGTTCCAGCCACCAGGCGATGCGAAGGAGCATCGCTGGGTTTTAGTGGGTATTCTGGTCGCCAGTCTGGCCGCCGGGGAGTCCCTGTGCCTGCGTCGCTTCCGGAGGGGATGCGTAAACGCAATTTCCCAGCGGAAAAAAAAGGGGAAATAATCTCAAATACGTTGCCTGCGCTTAAAATTATTTGTTTGTAAACTTCTTAGACTAAAGTAGATCTCGCTCAACTGACATGATCGCGATTTACACTCATGAGGATAACACGAGGCGTCTCGAGTACAGTCGGCGTCTTCGACACACTTTCGGAGACTAGGTATTTGGAATCTTGTTTGCAAATGTATTTAGTGCTTTTAACTCTCGACCTCCGTGGCGCAGCGCGTGCGCTGTTGCATTTTAAGAGTTGGAGGTTCTATTCCCGACTCGAGTCTGGTCTGGTGGGAGGCTTCGGCCGTGACTAGAGTTACCACCCTACCGATAAAAGACGCCAAGCGATTTAGTGTTCCGGCACGATGTGGTGTAGAAGCCAATTAGGAGTATGGGTTTACCATACCCTAACAGGTTAGCCCGCTACCATGTAAGACCGTATCATCACTTACAATCAGGTAAGATGCCGTAAAGGGCTGACTTGTGGTGTATTAAAAATATAACTTTTCTATTCATTACTAGACGAGCCAGCTCTCAAAAGACAACGTTAAAATCATCATCAATACGTAACAGTTGAACAAATAGCTGTTTTAGTAACGTAATTTTGAATAAAAATTACAAATTTATATCGATTTTACGAAATATCTGACTTACTGTTTCATTCAGATTTTTTTTTAAAGTTGATAATTACAACAAAAAAAAAAGAAAGTTGAACTAAGTGACCATACTTTGAAAACCATGGATGGAACTTTTCTATTATTTCTTTCATTCACTAGTTCACATCTCCAGGAGTTTATTTCCGGAATAAAACATAGTTTGTGTTACGTGCCACGCTTTCATCATCTTCACTATCATATCAACTTTTTGACATCCACTACTAGATAGGGCATACTTTTTTTATAGGGAGTTTCAAAGTCCATGCCTCACTATCTTGTCCGCTTTTTTCAGCGGCTTCCTGCCGTTCTGTTTTACCGTACTAATCTTTGGAACCGATTTAACAAGTTTTTTACTTCATCATCATTACATCATAAAAAAAGGATTAGGTACTCAGAGAGTGATTCAGCCTACTGGGAACCTACATTACTACAGCGGTTGAAAGAGATGAAACTTTGTGTTGTCAGGCGCAAAGAAAGAGTTTACTTTAAGTTTAGCGTAGGTTTGTATGAGGTGACAATCATAAAAAGTACTACTAATGTATGTAATGTTATATTTAATATGTAATAAATAATATGTATCTATTTGTTTAGTTATGTAGTTTTTTGCAATTTGTAGTGTAGCTGCCTTAGCTTCTTATAAATTTCAAATTCAAATAATCTTTATTCAAATAGTCCTTTAAAGGGCACTTTTGATACGTCAATAATTTACATAGTAGTGATTTGATGGTGGTAATTACATTCGTAAACTTAAAACTAAAGCTATGAGGGTTCCAAACGCGCCCCGGTCTAAGAAGAAGCACACAACAAACTTATATTCATTGTGAGAAAGGAAACGATAAGCGAGTGGAAAATGAAACGCAAGCGTGTTACCTAAATTGTATCGTGGTATTCAACTTAATAGGCGACCACGATACAAGGCATAAATAACATTTAATGTATACAGGCGGAAATTTAACTAATAGTATAATTGTTTTTTCAGTAACAGTTTTTTGAATTACTTATCAGAAATCGT
This sequence comes from Lasiommata megera, assembly GCA_928268935.1. Taxonomy (NCBI): domain Eukaryota; kingdom Metazoa; phylum Arthropoda; class Insecta; order Lepidoptera; family Nymphalidae; genus Lasiommata; species Lasiommata megera. The sequence continues at coordinate 18,271,244 of OV743307.1, read as the reverse complement.
AGGATCGACGTGTAGATCGCGGCAACCGCTCGTGTTACAGAAAATCTGTAGTAGACGGTCTGTATAAAGGAAGGTTAAGTCAAAACAATACGTAGACTTACTAATGATGTTTTCAAATCCACGGTGTCGACGTCGTTGGTATCGGCGTCGGGGCGATGCCTGATGACGGTGGCAAGGAGGATAGCGGTGTGGGAGGCTTGCGATCAGCAGTCGGTGTAGACAGCGGCGACGACAGGTGGTGCCCGAAACCTCCCAGTCCACTGATTGAACCACCTCCCAACGAGCTCCCGGACAGCATCTGCCCATGGACCCCACGCATCCCTGGAAACATTGGCGCTGCACCTGTAATTAATAAAAGTCTATGAACAGAAACATTAAAATATTAAACATGAGTGGTTTACAAATGTTTTTTCAAAGCTTTTACTTCTGTTGTCGCTGGCAATATTTTTCTAAAAAGTCAATACAGGTGATTGGTTGGGAGAGGCGCCTCCTTGCGGATTCAAGCGGATGAGGACGCCATATAAAAAGAAAAAAGGAAAAGATTCGAACACAGAATGACAGGTTGGAAAAAAAGGGCAAATGCGAGTTCTAAATAATGGGTTGTGCTGGTATTGTCTAATATTGATGTTATAAGTATGAATGCATACTTATAACATGTATAAATATTGTACAATAATGTGAAGTCTGCCAATTTGCGCATGGCCAGCGTGGTGTAATGTGAACTCTTTTACTTCTAAGTTACATTAACACGTTGCCAGCACTTTCATACACAATTAACCGGTCTTTAAATTAATACTATAATAATTATTTTAATCGAAAGTCGAACGAAGTCCCATAATGAAATGGTATTTTGCAGAGAGTATCACGCTACATTATGTTTATAGACATAAGTAAAAGTAAAATGCCTGCTGCCAGTTGTTAATTATGACTTCGAAGTAGCTAACTATGAGCCCCATTAGATGGCTCAGAGTCACTCGGCGGGCGACGTAGACAGCTATGCTCGGAGTACGTGATAGAATATACATAAATGAGGACATCTGAAAACACATGAAAGTGAGCAATGGCAAAGAGCGGGAAAAGGGGTAAGGGGATGGTAGCCTTACGTTTAAGTGCCTACTTAGTACAGAGGACTTGACTGCGCTATGTCTGTGATCCCCCACTATATGAACAGACGACATCAAGCAAGTTGAAGGTAGTCGCTGGATACATGTGGCAAAGACCGTATGGAGTGTGGAAGCCCTTACAAAAGCTGATGATGATGATCCAGCTGGTGATGTTTTCGGTTAAATTGATGATTATCTTCATCAATTTAAAAAGAAAGTTCAGAAAGTTGTTTCTGTGACTCGCTGGATATCGTCTGTCCTCCTACTTGGGGAGTCTACCAACCACCAAATGCAATCAATGCCCTCCAACACCATAATCCCAACAGCGCATTAAATTCGCAACACGTAGAGCCCACTAACTGTTCATGTTTGCTACATGGCATTACGTTATAACTTAATTAAGAAGCTGTGATAGCCTAGAAGCTATGATAGCCTAGTGGTTAGCACGTCAACCTTCAAATCAATGGTCGGGGGTTCGAACCCGGGCACGCACCTGTAACTTTTCAGAGTTATGTGCGTTTTTAACCATTTAAAATATCACTCGCTTCAACGGTGAAGGAAAACATCGTGAGGAAACCTGCATGCCTGAGAGTTCTCCATAATGTTCTCAAAGACGTGTGAAGTCTGCCAATCCGCACATGGCCAGCGTGGTGGACTATAGCCAAACCATTCTTATATTGAGAGGAGACCCGTGCTCTGTAGTGAGCCGAGAATGGGTTGATCATGATGATTACTTTAATAAGTGCTTAGAAAAACATTTTCTTAAATCCTAAAGGGAATTTACAATTGTTGCTATCTCTTATATTCATTCATGCAAAAACTCATTGTGACATATAATATTCAAACTGAAGTACACTTTCTCGATTAAAATACACACAAATACTGATTTGCAATTTTTTTTTAAGTATTAATAAAAAAATTGTTAATTGGAAATGGTTCCAGGATGTAATGTATGTACTACCTAGTTAGTAATTTATATGTCCTAATTTGTACCTAAGATTTTTTCCCGAGAAAGCGTTTCCCGCATTTTTTCCGATAAATATTTTTTTATAGTGGACCCGACAGACGTTTAATTTGATATATATTTTTTTAATTAGCTCTAACAATCTGGACCGTTTTGATGAAAAATTTTATTAAAATGTTATCACAATATCTAAGGTCGTTACATGTATCATATCACAATTCGATACCGTCTGCTAGATCCAATGTAAAACATTCCAAAATCAACAACAAATTACAAATTAAAAACGAATTAAAATAACAATTAATAATTAAATTAGACCGAATTGTAAATTCCCAGTAACCTTGCGTGCAATCGCTGTTGAAAGATTGTACGGGAAAAAATACTTATCAAAGTTAGACCGCGGACGAGGTCGAGTTAATCCGCTATTTGAATTAGAGTCAGCTTTTTCGAGACTTTACGTAGTAACAGTGTTATATACAAAACGTTCTAAAGCACTACTTAATATAACAACACTTGAAATCTCACAATAAAGAATCGAGTATATACTCCTTTCTAGGATGTTGTAAAATAAGGTATAGAATAAATCTAAAAGGTCTAAGAAACGTCTCCGTAGTTACTGTCAACCCTAGCGACAAAGACGTGTCGCGTAGAAACTAATTATCGAGTATGGGCTTACCATACTCCGTTATAATTGAAATATGAAAGCTTTATAGATGACAAATAGATTTTCATCAATTAAGCTGTTTTGAATTTATGAATTTTCTTACTCCTAAATCGTTACCGGTTAGATGAACCCGCTACAATCTTAGACTGGGTCATCAGGTGATATTGTAGTCAAGGTAGCTAGTGGTAGAATAATAAAAAAAAACCCTATTTTTTTCTACGCCAATTTACGACTGACGTGGTCGCCACAGTTGCATGCCACAGTTTGGAACGTATAATTAGATATCTACCTACGAGACTACGATACTAGAAATCGCAGACGAGCGCGTCGGCGGGCATAACTGACAACGCGTTGATTCATGCGCACCAGCGGATGTAAATTTCTGATATATTCAGAATTAAATACGGTGGTGTGATGCTATTATTGCACGCTGCGAGTTCCCATCGAGGCAACCTCGCCTGGTGCTCGTCTGTTCTCACCCACATGCACGCCTCGCCACCTAATCGCTTTAACTTAAACAAACCGCGCAATTGGATGATTTTGGAAATAAATTCTCACTGGGAGCTTCTATTTTCTATGAATCGATCTTTACACACGTGTTTCGAACTCACTTGAACTCTATGCAGAATTTATGTGGCCACAATTTCAGATTGCCTCTTGTTGATACGAAATGTTACAGATTGGAATTAGATTTAGTCGCATAAAAGAGCAGGGCGTATGGCTCTAAGTGAACTCGACGTTCCGCGCGCTCTTTCGGGGCATGTCATCACTTTTCGGCTCGTAGATTAACAGGAGGGCTTTGTCGATGGGTTAAATTGCTCTCAAGCTGGCAGGCGACGATGGACGCTTGCAGCGCTCCTCTCTCATGGCGCTTCCATAACTACTTACTGTTTATTCGAATTGAAGTACCTAGTACGTGCTTAGAAACAAATTACACATTTTTTTGGTGTAATTTAGCTGAGTAGGTTTTTTAACATTACGGGCATAATCCAAATACCCAACCGAAATATTAGTGTCGCGTAATTAAGCCGATAGCTGTAGTGTGATAGGCTAGTGGTTAGGACTTCCGCCTCCTAATCAGAGGTCACGGGTTCTTTCCCGGGTACGCACTTCTAACTTTTCGGAGCTATGTGCATTTTTAAGCAATTAAAATATCACTTGCTTCAGCGGTGAACAAAAAACATAGTAAGGAAACCTGCACTCCTGAGAGTTCTCCATAATGTTCTTAAAGGCGTAGGAAGTCTGCACACATGACCAGCGTGGTGGACTATGGCTAAAACCCTTCTCATATGGAAAAGAGACCCGTGCTCTGTACTGAGCCGGCAATGGGTCGATCATGATAATGACGATGTTTAATTAAGCGGAGAGTACGAAAATAATTTCTACTTATTGTTAGGTAAGTGAAAGAATTCGCATAAGTCGCACAGCAGAATAAAATATAAAAAATATTATTTTAAATTGACACAGTAAGACTCGCCAGCGATTTATGTGAATCCTGAATGCCGGACGTTTCCGGTGAGCACAGTTATTTTTTAATAGGTATCATTGCGGCAGTTAATGTGATGTTTTATTCTGTTCCGACATAATTTTCTCCCAATAAATTTGTTTACGATGCGAATGAATATAAAACGCAAGATTAAACCAAACTCAAAACTAAAAATAGGTTACAAACTTATAATATGATGTTAATGTATAACGGCATTAAGGATTCACGAGGACGCAATGTTCCAGAGGAAATTTTACGAAAAACCCTGCAAAATGTCCTTTAAAATCAATTCACTGCACATACAAAACTTTACTTAAGACATTTTACACGGCAGTATTGTAATTTGAAACTCAAAACATATGTAAATCCAATTCGCGTAGACCAGAATTTCATCTGAATATTGTACCTGTTGTTAGTTAAGGGTCGGTGACCGCTATAATTTTATGAACTGTAGAAATTCAGGTCACCGAAGCGGTATACGTTCGAGAAGATACTGGTATTGCGCCTTCGATCCACCCTAAATAAAGCAAACAATTGTTTTTTTAAGTCAGAAAACACAATATTTTTTATAGGCCTGTATAAATTTGAGTCATATACCTAATAATCATTACCTACTAGTTTTTTTTAATACACTACACAAGTTTGTCCTTGACGACAGTCTCACCTGGTGAAAATACAATGTCCTTATCTTGACCCATGATAAAGACTTGGTTCTGGTCTGGACCGTGTATGCTGAATAAATTTTGTAAATATTGATAGAAGAAAGCTACCATATCAATATAGAACCCAAAACATATTATTCTTTTTGGTTTTTGTCAACTAGTAAACGGATTTTAGAACGGATTTTAGAAGCTGTGATAGCCTAGTGGTTAGGGCGTCAGCCTCCTAATTAGAGGTCGGCGGCTCGAAACCGGGCACGCACCTCTAACTTTTAGGAGTTATGTGCGGTTTTTAAAAATTAAAATATCACATGCTTCAACGGTGAAGGAAAACATCGTGAGGAAACCTGCATGCCTGAGAGTTTTCCATACTGAGAGGAGACCCGTGCTCTGTAGTGAGCCGGTAATGGGTTGATCATGATGATGAAGAAACGGATTTACCTAAACACAAATTTATATATGTAAATCAATGATAAAATTATTGATTAAAGCTATAATATGAATATTGATAACAAACTCCATTTTTACTGTATACCTCTATTTAATCTTAAAAGGCCGTGTCCCCAGTAAACTGTTAGCGGCCGACTGAGTTTGCGGCGTATAGGTTTAATACGCCCTTCCATATATTTGAAATGGAGTCCACAGTTTGCTTGTTTTGCACTCACTTAACGGAGTTTGCAGCGTTTCGTGCGCCGACTGTCTCAATTAAATTATTAAAAATATGTAGGGCATTGATGCTTTCAATATCTGACGCGCTCGACGATGTCCGTACAACAGTTTTTTTTTTACATATTTAAAAATCTATAGCCGCTTCCCCCACCGATGGAAAGGTATATATCATATAACATTTTGTTCTTCTTATCATCTAAGCTTTGCAACCCAATAGGTCTCTATAACGCTCGAGTAAATCCCCATTTAGCATCATGGGCTCCTCTACCATCATGACAGTTTGCTTGCGATGCACGAAAATTAATCTGAGTTACCTGCTAACTCGAATTTCAGCTTGCCACGCGGCTCACTTGGTCGACCGCTAACAGTTTGCCTTCTTGTGACACAGGCTAAACGTTTCAGACAATTTATTTTTATTAAAAATGTTCTTCTATCTGTTCACTTAGTAAAATATTTGTGTAAATCTGGCAAATATTATTAATTGAGATTTCCTCAGCCTATATCAACACTATATTTACATCATTCCCACAGAATGTTTTTAAAACCAAGCATTTGACGAAATTGAACATGAATTTGCATACATGAGCTAGTTTTTTTTTTATTCAACACTAATCTAACGATAATTATTTATGGTAGGTTATATTTCATATTACATGCCTATAATAACACAAGCTGTGATAGACAAGTGGTTAAGACGTCCACCTCTTAATCAGAGGTTGGGGGTTACTCTAACTTTTTAGAGTTATGTGCGTGCAAGGAAAACATCGTGAGAAAACCTGCATACATGAGAGTTCTACATAGTGTTCTCAAAGGCGTGTGAGGTCTGCCAACCCGCACATGGCCAGCGTGGTGGACTATGGCCAAACCCTTCTCATACTGAGAGGTTTATGTGAATAAAGCTATTTTTGATTTTGAATTTAGTTATATTTTTGTAACACTATTACTATAACAATATTCGCTACTTTACTCTCGCCTAGTTTAATTTTTTGGAGTTCGTTGCTCGCCTTTACTCCTTAACCCTTAGCCCGCACACATCGATATCCTCGAATAGCAGTGTCAATCAACGATGCTATTTATAAAGTAACCGATATAGAATATTGTACCGCTGCCGTTTTAAATGAACAACACTTGAAACTAAACTTATAAGGTTACGGTAGTAACAATGGGTTTAGTTAAGTATATTGTTCCTTCCTTTTCACACTATATCCTCATTTTTATTCGCCGGATATAACTTTAAGTACGAAGCCTATTGATTGTAACCTAACTGGGCAGGTTGGTGAGATTCAGAAAGAAGTTCTGCCAGAAGAAATTTTGTGCCCTAGGATTCGAGACAAATACAAAACGGACGTTCGGCCTAAGGCTTCCTCCTGTGAGACCGATCCTCGGCTTAGGTAACGTTTGTGTTAACGGGGGAATGGGGGAAGCAGTGTAGTGTTGACGTTGCGTGTGTGTGAGATGTGTTGTCAATCGTCATCTGTACGTCAGGGTCGTAAAAAATGTGTTAAGGCCACCTCTGTGGGAAAGGTACTCTTAGGTCGGGGGAGTAAAAAGAGGCCGCAACTATGAGAGGGCTAGGGTGTCGGAAATTTTGGTTTTTGTTTTGGTAGGTATACGAAGAGAACGTATCAGACAGTTGGTAGAATTAGAATTAGGAAAGCACAGGAAAAACAAAATCGGGTGAGCATAAAGTATATTAAAAACACATATACATATGAATAACTACCTGCTTAGTACCTATCTAGGTACTTAGCATGTACTTAGAAGGACGTCTAGTATTCGGTTTGCCAATATTTCTGCACGTTGGTACATCTTGCAATTTACATCTTATCATTGGCCGTAGAAACGAAGAAAATATTTTCGAATACGAGAAATAATAATTCTACGTCTAGTCTTGAATTAAAACTTTCAAACAAAATGTACGTTAAATCAAAAATGCTCATAAACGGAGCACTGAGAAGCGTAAACAGTGTATCAAGGTTGTCTTTCTTGAAAATCATCGTATTTTTTATTAAAGCGAACATTTGGCTTTCAGTCGGGTTATTCTCAAAATACCTATAGCGTTTATAAAGATCAAACGAGTGGTACACGCGCGTTCGTATAAACAGACCGTCTGTGAGTTGGGGGGTTCGGGACGCACGGAAAGAGCGCTTCGGACGTCTTCACGTTAGGGGTGTCTGCCACGTTTAACCGCGTCTTCATAAAACATGCACGGCGAACGTCTACTAGCCAAATAAGACACGGGTTTCAAGCTGGGTTTTACAGAATTCACAGTATTTCGTATAGTTTTCTTGATGAAATTAGTGTGCTAATAAGTTTTTTACTATTATCCAAATGTAGTTTTTAACAAAGTAATTTTTCCATTACTACAAGAATCATAAATATTATAAGCTCTATGAGAAATAATCGAGATCGAAACTATCCATGAGAATATTATTATAGGTAAGCGATAAGGCCGCGTTTTTGTGTTCTACTTTTTTGTTCGTGTTTCTGTTCTCACGTATTATTTCTTAATTTGTGGTTAACAAATAAATTGTATCTAATAATAATAAATAATGGACGATTAAAAAAAAATGTATGCGCCACAGCAGCCCTAGCTTGACGCCATTATGCATGCATAAACTGAAATACATTATCACTATCATTACTAATGTAATATATCCAAATTTCCTTCTTCACCAGCGATATGAATACCACCTACCTGATGTTTTGTATGTAAGGTACATGTACCTTGTAGTTACCTATTCTTACAAGATATGTATTTATAAAAAAAAAAATTGCCCCACTTTTTTTTATTGGGTAATTTTATTTGGTACCCCAAATTGGGTAGAAGCTGTCTGTCACAGCAGAGAGAATATTGGAGTATAGACCCACCACGCTGGTCCATGCGGGTTGAAAACTTTTCAATTTAGCGTGACGGATACCTACAACCCATCTGGGTTTTCCAAGCACAACTGGTACAAGTGGGTATTTCTTATGATTAAAAAAAATATAGGTACCTACTGACTTTACCTTGCCTAGGTACCTAATTACCTAGGTGATTATGAAAACGTGTTTGTTCTGTTTTATTATAAGTTGATTCTTTCACTTATAAATACATCGCTTAAAAACAACTGATACTATGTAAAATAATAAAAAAAAAAAATAACAAAAATCTAACACTTCGTATTTAGTGCAATATTATGGGATTCTTTTCTATATTCATTAACTAACTGCTGGCTGTAATTTCGTCCACTAAGATTAAGGTTTTAAGAAATTCCTATGGAATTAAGCAACGTTGACTAATTGCATATGAACAGTCAATAACTATTTTTTTTTTATTCACCACAAGTTAGCCCTTGACTGCATCTCACCTGATGGCAAGTGATGATGCGGTCTAAGATGGTAGCGGGCTAACCTGTTAGGAGTATAGTAAACTCATACTCCTAATTGGTTTCTACACAACATCGTGCCGGAACGCTAAATCGCTTGGCGACACGTCTTTGTCGGTAGGGTGGTAACTAGCCACGGCCGAAGCCTCCCACAAGACCAGACTCGAGCCGGGAATCGAACCCAGGACCTCCAACTTTAAAATGCAACAGCGCACGCACTGCGCCACGGAGGTCGTCAACTATCATAGCAATAATCGTGATCAACCCATTGCCAGCTCACTACAGAGTACGGGTCTCCTCTCAATGTGAGAAGGGTTTGGCCATACTCGACCGTGCTGTACGCTGGCCATGTGCGGATTGGCAGACTTCACACGCTTTTGAGAACATTTTGGAGAACTCTCAGGCATGCAGATTTCCTCACGATGTTTTCCTTCACCGTTCAAGCAAGTGATAATTCATTGCTTAAAAACGTACATAACTGCGTAACGTTAGAGGTGCGTGCCCATCGAACCCCCGACCTCTGATTTGAAGGCGGACGTCTAAACTACTAGGGTATCACAGCTTTTGCATTGCAATAATGACCTTTTAATCAAACAAGCTTGGGTCGCATCGGTTGGACAGTTCAGTCTATAAATGTTTGTGTTTAAAAATATAGATAAGGAAGTAACCACGTGGATGAATACAATAAGGTTTTTGTTACTTGTCTTTTGATTACATCATGTAAAATATAATTTCATTGTTTTATTTGTTAAATGAGAAATTTATTTAAAATACAGAAAAAAAACAATTGCTTTAAAACTAATAAAAGAAAATGAGATAAAAAGAGTTATTCATAAAGAAAAAACGAAGAAAGATAAGCTGGGATAGCCTAGCGGTAAAACGTCTACCTCCCAATAAGTTGGCGGTTCAATCCCGGGCCTCTAACTTTTCGAAATTATGTCCGCCATTTACTCTAACGGTGAAGGAAAACATCGTGAGGAAACCTGCATGCCTGAGATTTCTCCATAATGTCTCCATAACTCTCAAAGGCGTGAGTAGTCTGCCAATCCGCACATGGCCAGCGTGGTGGACTATGGCCAAACCCTTCTCATAGTGAGAGGAGATCCGCGCTCTGTAGTGTGCCAGCAATGGGTTGATCATGATGATGCTTATATATATTCGGAGTCGCAAAGAGTTCCAGGTGCCGATACACAATGGACAAGCAAAAACATGTTACCTTACTGCTGGTTATTTAACGCGGTTAGAAATAATTATTTCGATGTCTAAATCTGTTCTCGCGGAGATGCTGGATCGCGAAACTGCCAATCAAACTTCCGTTTCGGTAACGTTAAATTCTGTTTCATTACATTGGTTTTATTAGGGCCACTACTGAACACGCCAGGGGCTAATTAAAGCAGCAGCCAGGCGTTCTCTGGCTTTCCGGAGCATCATCGGGCCTCCAGTCAATTAATTATAAACTTTATTCAAATAATCCTTTAAAGGCACTTTTGACGCGTCAATAATAGTAGTGAGTTGAAAATCATAGATATAATGATATAAAAGACTTAACTTAATTCTGTAGGTAAAAAAAAACCCGCAAATTACATTAAAGAATCCTCTTAGAATCCGTATACAAATTATGTATAAATGATAGAAAAAGAGCAATGAATATCTTAATTTTATTTGAGTTGTGTTGAGAGTTGAGAGTAAGTATAAGCATATTAAAAAGATTCAAGAAGGCAGTGATCATAACTTCGCACCCTTTAATCCTTTGAAACCGTTTAAACCAACTCTGCTACGATTTATTGGATATAAAGGAAATCGATTAACATTATTTGGTGGAATCAATCAATCAGACAATCAATGTGGAAATCACTTGTTAATATACTTGATTCGAGTAGACAAATAAGACGTACAAACAATATTATATATTTCAAATTCATATAAAAATTACAATTAAGCTGACAAACATATCTACTAACGAATATATAGTAAAATCGAAAATCAAGATAGATGACATTACGCTATGAGTTACGGTATTCTGGTTTAAGTTTTTTAAATAAATATAGAATAGCTATACCTACAGCCATTGGCGTGAAGAGTTAGGCATTAGCTCCTGACAGTTTTGCCGGATCTCTAAATCGTGATACAAATCGTACACTCGGAATGACGAAGGGTTAAACTTACGTTTGCAATTTGCGTAGACTCTATTATTGATTCGCGTGTGTTATTCGTGCTCTAGAAACCACCTTATACATATCAATATAGGCCAGGCGGCGGAGCGGCAGTTCTGTTTCAAATTCGCAATGACGTCGCCTGTCAACTTATGCCCTCCTAGTACTTTGCTCGGTAGTAGACACTGAAATGCACGCCGAAGAAACTTTTCTTGGTTTATTTTTTTACGTTCCCCGTGGAGGTTTTTGGACAATAAATAAACCGAATTTCTATTTTATTATAAACGAGTTAAATGTCAATGAAAAATAAATTTAAATACTTAGGCACTTTCATATTTGTAAGACCGGATTAAAGGTATGTTAAGCGATGTTAAAAAATTATCGCGATCAAACAAATTTGATGAAAGATTTATTTAGTGCTAGCTGCGAGCGGTTCGGTTTTCTTATAATATTTTCTACATACCTACACCGGAAACCTAAAAAAAAAGGTTTCGTTATACATATATTATGTTTCATAATTTTTAATTTAAAAAAAAACATATAAGTAAAAGGTATTAATGGTTTGGATTTCGCGTTTACAGATAATATAATTCACACAGATTATGCTAACAAGCACAAATATAACTAACTATAGAAAACTGCATTCACGGCCAATAAATACTTATAGATCAGGGCCGGATAATCGACGGTTTATTGCCTACCATGTGCGCAGCCCGTTTCTCAGAAGGCTCCCTTACGACGTCCATAAAAGCTGCGGTAACATGTGCATTTGTGCAATGGCATGGGCACCAGTACGTTCCGAACGAACTTAGTTTGTGCAGGCCACAAAATCAGTGATTTAACTGAAACATTGAAATACTTTTCTCAAACTTCACTCAAAAGAATAGATAGTATTCTATATTTATTTCAAAAACTTATACCAGAATATACTCGAAGTAAAAATGCCGTCGAAGCTGTGATAGCCTAGTGGTTAGGGCGTCAGCCTCCTAATCAGAGGTCGGCGGTTCGAATCCGGGCACGCACCTCTAACTTTTCGGAGTTATGTGCGTTTTTAAAAACAATTAAAAGTATCAATTGCTTCAACGGTGAAGGAAAACATCGTGAGGAAACCTGTACGCCTGAGAGTTCTCCGTAATGTTCTCAAATGCGTGTGAAGTCTGTCAATGCGCACATGGCCAGTGGTGGACTATGGCCAAGCCCTTCTCATATTGAGAGGAGACCCGTGCTCTGTAGTGAGCCTATAATGGGTTGATCATGATGATGTAATGCCGTCTATGTGGATTTGCAATTTCAATAAGTTTAAATAACAAAAAAACCTCGGCTAAGTTTTTTATGTTGTATTACAGGCATCCATGAAGCGTTCTTATATAATATAAATTACATTATTTTAATTTGTGAGGTGAGGTGATAACTACACTAGCCAACTTAAAGCTAAGAGGGTTTCAATCGCGACTAGGTCTAAGGTTTTGTTCAATGATTACAACTGGGTGAAAAATCTCTTCCCCGGCCTCGAATAGATCGCTTATAGCAAATCTGCTATAATTGATCTATCCGAGACCTAAACTCAAGTGACTTTAGATGAATCGAAGAAATATATAGTTGTTTATAGTCAACGGGGCTTTTGTGTTTACAATATCGAACCCAGGACGCACGCACTGCGACACGGAGGTCGTCAAAATTAGGTATAATCGTCGTATTCATTAGGTAAAATGCGTATAAACGTAGATCTTGAATTTTCGCCGTAATATTTAAACGCACATTTTAATTATTCAGTTCAAGGAGACGCAACGCATCGCCGTTGCCATCACAAATTATGTGGGGTATTTCTGAAGCTCCCGCAAAGTCAAGGCATAAACCACATTGATTGCAGATTCTATGACTTTCTTCTTCTTTCGTAGAGTTATTCGCACTAGCTATTCTCGTCACTTCATCAACGCCTCTTCAAACTGTATAGCTTATTTTTGGAGAGCTACCAAATTGAGATACATATATGATATGAGTTTTTTGAAGTGAAAACTTCTTTAGCGGCGTTGAGCACTTTTTCTGTAATGGGTATAAAATCTTAAACTCGCGTCAGGACACGTGACCTGATCGAAAAAGCGTAAGACGGATGGAGAGTAGACAGCTATCCCCTCTCTACGGCGCGGCGAAAATGTATGCCTGGGCCTACTGTTTCGTTTAGGCAGCGCAGGGCGCTTGCGCGAATGTTCGTGTATGTTACAGCGCATCCATGGATGGTGACAGCTGATGGCTCGACCGTCTGTGTAGTGATCACATTGTTGTGTATTCGTAAAATTCGTGAATGTAAAGTGCTTAAAATATGGAAATTGATATCGATAAACTTTTTAATGTAAAATAATTGTAATAGTTTTAAAGTGTTAAATTTTTAATGTAATATAAATTGTCATGTTTGTGTACGATAGCGCAATAAATGAATATTGTATTCTACCACATAAATGATAGTACTTTTATACTGATAAAGCAATTGGTGCAAAATTATTCCCTAACCATTCCAAAATATCAAACATGCTCAACGTTAATAATCAAGTTTTCACTTCTGCCGGCACTCCCGGAGTGCAACCCGTCTTTTTTTTTTAATCAACACGGTGTCTTATCCTTCCAAAAATATTTAGTCCATAGCTTATCCCCTTGCTTACAACCACGGGACGGCGCATTCATTGCATGAATGCAATTGGTGGTTGAGACGCGGTAGTGCATAGTCTTACTTGGTGGAGCGTATAGTCTTCTCCTTTGTAAATTACGTTTATCTATCTGAGTATCTGGTCTCTTTGCCCAAAACTACCCACGTCTACCCAAATTACCGACGAAGACACACTCGGCCCCCGTTCATGCTATAGCTTAATAGATAAAAATTGGCGTAGCATTACATGAAGTGGCTATGAGGTTTATATGAAAATCTCTACTGTTATTCGGCTCTAAACATCGCAAACATAGAAAGAAAGAGCTAAAAGAAACTGCAAATTAAAAGCGAGGTCGCCGTGATTGCAGACCGAACGAGCTGGTTTGCCTCCGTATTGCCTGATGAATATTTTCCCTTGCTGCCAAAAAGGCGAGAATCCCAATTTATTGGTTTTCTTGCAAGCTTCACGAAAAAGCTCACGATTGGGTTTCAACAACCTCTCATTATAAAACATTGAGGCTCGCCAGGTATTATCGGAGCTCGAAATGTGTCTTCTCGATTTTGTAGCTTTAAGACACGCAACGTAAATGCAAAAGCAGAGACGAACAACCTGAACAATTTGGTTTTGGCGTCCGCAGGAAAAGAAGGCTTATCGCAAATCATTTCATTAGCCTTCTTCGATAGGCATTAGGATAATATAAATCATACGACGGTAAATACTCAATGTATTTACCATCTAAGGAGCGGATGCACCATCTATGCATCCGCTTAACTACTTTATTACTGTACTGTACTGTATCGGGGATATCGGGGACCTTCGCGGGTGAAAACACTGTGTTATGTTGTGTGACCTACCTGGGAAGCCTTGTCTAAAATCAGTCGGTCTTCAGGTTCTTCAAGGACGTTTTTTGGTCGCCTCTTTATAAGAAAAGCGTTCGGGTAGGAGGTATAGTTGAACGCCTCAAGCACTAGAGGGTTGGGATGTCAGGCCCCCAACTGACAAGCCTGCTCCTTTTATATCGTTCAAAGGTGGCGCGTCGAGCAGATTTTGCCCGATGAACTGATTTGTTTACAAATATCGACGGTGGCGCCCTACTTGTAATATTCCACGCGTTTGATTCAGACAGTCCATTTGAGTAAATTATTTTTTCTTGATATTTTTCTGTTCAGAATAATTGTATTAAAAATACTGTCTCAACTTTAGACTGCAATTAAAATGCACGTAGTAATGAGGAACTTGCATATAAAATATACATGTTGAGCTGTGGGGATGCTCATCTGAAGACCTATGGAGTTCAGATATTCTTGGTTCAGTTTAACTTAACTTCATACCGCAGTATGTGTATAAGATATCGCACACCGCCACAAGGACCGCAAGCCCTATCTTAAGACAGTGTCTTAGAGAAGACGTTTTGGAAGTCTCAAGAGACGCAGTTGCCGCAAGAAACACATGAGATAATTAAATCAATTCTGTGCGGCACTTACGGCAGTGTGCGAAAATAAAATAAGGCTAGCATGGCTCCGCCCCCTGGCCTTGATAGGACTTGTCCACCAATAACATTCGTTTGTAGGAAATCAATAACGGGGCGGAGCAAATTGAAAACGAAAGTTCCACCAATCGGGATTGTGCGGGCTCCACTACAGTTATGCTCTCCTGGTGAAAATCCCAAATTTAGGTGATTTTGTAAAGCAAAATTGCAGTGCCAGCGGAAAAGCATCCCTAAAGTGACTCCGCCCCCTGGCCTGTATACATACTATATATAGTACTTGTCCACCAATAACATTCGCTTGCAGAAAATCAATAACAGGGGCTGGACAAAGTGAAAACGAAAGTTCCACCAATCGG
Source organism: Lasiommata megera (assembly GCA_928268935.1). Classification (NCBI taxonomy): domain Eukaryota; kingdom Metazoa; phylum Arthropoda; class Insecta; order Lepidoptera; family Nymphalidae; genus Lasiommata; species Lasiommata megera. Next base: position 18,255,691 of record OV743307.1, on the reverse strand, counting down.
GATTGCGTGGGCTCTGCGTCAGTTCTGCTCTCCTGGTGAAAATCCCAAGGTTTAGGTATTTTAATATCTTTATTTGTAAAGCTTATCGTACACTGCCGCAAATGCCGCACAGTATTGATTTAATTATCTCATGTATTTCTTGCAGCAACGGCGTCTCTTGAGGCTTCCAAAAGTTCTTCTCAAAGACCGGTCTTAAGATAGGGCTTGCGGTTCTTGTGGCGGTGTGTTATAACTTATACACATACTGCGGTATGAAGTTAAGTTAAACTGTAACAAGAATACCTGAACTCAATAGGTCTACGGATGAGTAACCCTACAGCCTAACATATATATTTTACTAGCTGTTGCCCGCGACTTCATCTGCATAGAATTTCTGATTTCCCGTGAGATTAAGGTTTCCCTTGCGGCCAATGCCCTGCTTCATAAAGTAAGCTACAGACAAATGCCAAATTGCCGATTTTTGTGTTTCTAAATTAAAAAACATAGGACTTTCATACAAACTTCAAACCCCTAGTTTACCCCCTTCGCGGTAGATTTGGATGAAAAAAAATTCGCAAAAACTATCTTCCCCTATTTACCACCCTTAACAGGTAATATTTAAAAAAAAATTATGTACATGTTTTTTTTATTATTATTAAACTTACTGCAAATTTGTGTGTCTCTAACCCTAACTTTAACAAAGAAATTTCATACAAACTTCCAACTCCTATTTTACCCCCTTAAGTATCAACTACCTACTTGCTAAGTTATAGCTTTATACTCGTATGTACAATAGTTTTTGAGATCTCGTGTTTAATCAGTATGTAAGTAAGTGACCTTTCGCTTTTATATACATAGATATAGATTTGCAAGTTCGTCATTACTTCGAGCATTTTAATTGCAGTCTAAAGTTGAGACAATATTTTGAATACAATTATTCTGAACAGAAAAATATCAAGAAAAAAAGAATTGAATCAAATGGACTGTAACGCATGGAATATTACAAGTACGGCGCCACCGTGGATATTTGTAAACGACAGGTTCATCGGGCAAAATCTGCTTGTATATAAAAGGAGCAAGCCTGTCAGTTGGAGGCCTGACACCCCAACCCTCTAATGGTTGGGGCGTTCAACTATACTCCCGACTCGAACGCACTTCTTATCAAGAGGCGACCAGAAAACGTCCTTGACGAACCTGAAGACCGACTGAAATTAGACAGAGCTTCCCAGGTAGGTCATACACATGTCACACAACGTAACCCAGTATCTTCGCCGGCGAAGACGAGGTCCCCGATATCCTTGATACAGTACAGTACAGTTATAAAGTAGTTAAGCGGGGCGATAGATGCACCATCTATCTATCCGCTCCTTAGATGGTAAATAAATTGAGTATTTACCGTCGTATGATTTATATTATCCTATTGCCTATCGAAGAAGGCGAATAAAATAATTCGCGATCAGCCTTCTTTTCCTGCGGAGGCCAAAACCAAATTTTTCAGGTTGTTCGTCTCTGCTTTTGCATTTACGTTGCGTGCCTCAAAGCTACAAAATCGAGAAGACACATGTCGAGCTCCGATAATAATTTACCTGGAGAGCCTCAATGTTTTATAATATGAGATTGTTGAAACCCAATCGTGAGCTTTTTCGTGAAGTTTGCAAGGAAACCAATAAATTGGGAAACTCTCCTTGTTGGTAGCAAGGAAAAATATTCTGCAGGCAATACAGAGACAAACCGTTCGTTCTGTCTGCAATCACGGCCACCTCGCTTTAAATTTGCAGTGTCTTTTAGCTCTTTCTTTCTTTGCGATGTTTAGAGCCGAAAGAAATTGCAAAAACACTAAAAAAAACCAAAATTAGTCTTAAAAATATCATATAAAAAAATCTAAATTTTTGTAATAACCTTATAAAGAAACTTAAAATAAACTATGATAGCAAACAATTATTAAAATCTTAAAATAATAAAACACTATGCAAAAATATTAAAAATGTTCGAACTTAAAAATAACATTGCTTTACTTAAAGTCAGACCATCTCCTGATTGACTGATTCCGTTAATTGCGTAAAGAATTATTTCGCAAATATTGGTAAAAACTTAGCAGAAAAGATTATTTTAACCTCGCAAAATTACAAATCAGACACTTCTCAATCGCAACTTTCATATTTTGTCTTATATTAGGTACGTCGGTCGATGAAATAAATAGTGTGATTACGGGACTTAAATCCAATAGCTCTGCAGTCTGAGATAAAATTACTAGTAATTTCTTAAAGTTAGCCAGACATGAAGTAGCCCCAATAATTTGTCATTTCACAACAAAGAGTTAAAATTCCACAAGGAAGTGTATTGGGGCCAACCTTGTATCTGGTTCATATAAATGGATTCTGTTAACAAAATGGTAAAGTGTTCTATTATGCGGATGATACCACTATTGTATTTTCAGGATCTTCTTGGGACGAAGTCCAAAGCTTTAGTGAAGAAGCTCTTGCAAAGATTGCTACATGGCTAAATTCAAACTTACTTACCCTTATCGTCCGTAAATCTATTAACATATGTTTCTCCATTAATATGGACTCAACCAAAATCAAATTTTAACTTAAAAATTCATAGATGTGGTAATCCAGTTAGTCAAAATTGCTCATGTCCAACTATTGATAAAGTCACATCTACTAAATATCTGGACCAGAATCTTTCCTGGTATCTCCAAATGGAATAAGTTCCAAATAAGGTTCGAAAATTAACTTATATTAAAAAAAATTGAGATACATTGCAACATCAGACCCGCTTAATAGAATATATTTGGCCTTGGCCCATTCCATCATGACCTACTGTATTCCGATAAGGGGATGTGCCGCCAAAACTTGATTTATTGAAGTGGAAAGAGCTCAACGATATCTATTGAAAGCTATGTACTTCAAATCAAATAGATATCCAACAGACTCGTTATTCGAAATCAGTAACGTTCTTACTGTAAGACAACATTATATCTTACTGAATATCTTGTAATTCTAAACCTGCATAAAACCATACGTGTCGATCCAGTTTTAAATAATAAAATAAAATAAGAAAAATACTGTCGTCCCAGTAGTTATCACAAAAACGGATTTTGCTAATAAACTATTAAAAAAAAAAATCTAGTCTGCTTTACAACAAAATAAACATATTCCTGGATATTTACCAATTAAGGTTTTACGACTGTAATAGTAAGATTGCTCCATGGTTAAAAGGACTAACATATGAAAGGACTGAGGTTCTCTTACAAGTGATATAATAAACTAATAATAAGATATTAAAGTTATTTTAATACCATACTATAAGTAATTAAATTTAAAATAAGTATTAAAAATCAAAATACACACACACACACACGCACACACACATGCACACATACATTCACATACTGCATGTTAGTAAGCCTTAGTAGTAGATAAAACAAAACAAACTTGTTAGATATTATAAACTGGATATGTGTATTGAATATTTTATAATTTAATTAAATATTACAGAAAGCTTTGACGGCAATCAGAGAACAGCGCCATCAAGTTTTAGAATTATGTATGACAGACAAGAGAGTTCCCACTCTCTTTACCCAACACAAAGTGGGGTATGCAGGTTCTAAAAGACACACCGGCGCGGGACGGTGCATTCATTGGTGATCGAGACGCCGTAGTGCATAGTCTTACTCGGTGGAGCGTATAGTCTGCTCCTTTATAAATTACGTTTATCTATCTGAGTATCTGGTCTCTTTGCCCGAAACTACCCACGTCTACCCAAATTACTGACGAAGCCACACCTCGACCGCGTTATATATATATATATATATATATATATATATATATATATATATATATAGCTTAATAGATAAAAATTGGCGTAAACTAGCATTACGTGAAGTTGCTATGAGGTTTATATGAAAATCTTTACTCTTATTCGGCTCTTAACATTGCAGTTAAAGAAAGAGCTAAAAGAATCTGCAAATTTAAAGCGAGGTCGCCGTGATTGCAGACAGAACGAGCTGGTTTGTATTGCCTGACTCCGTATTGCCTGATGAATATTTTTCCTCGCTACCAACGAGGCGAAAATCCCAATTTATTGGTTTTCTTGCAAGCTTCACGAAAAAGTTCACGATTGGGTGTCATCATCATCATCATGATCAACCCATCATCGGGTCACTACAGAGCGCGGGTCTCCTCTAGATATGAGAAGGGTTTGGCCATAGTCCACCACGCTGGCCATATGCGGATTGGCAGACATTTGAGTTTGGGTTTCAACAATCTCATATTATAAAACATTGAGGCTCTCCAGGTAAATTATTATCGGAGCTCGACATGTGTCTTCTCGATTTTGTAGCTTTGAGGCACGCAACGTAAATGCAAAAGCAGAGACGAACAACCTGAACAATTTGGTTTTGGCCTCCGCAGGAAAAGAAGGCTGATCGCGAATTATTTTATTCGCCTTCTTCGATAGGCAATAGGATAATATAAATCATACAACGGTAAATACTCAATGTATTTACCATCTAAAAAGCGGATGCACCATCTATCGCTCCGTTTAACTACTTTATTACTGTACTGTACTGTATCGAGGACCTCGTCTTCGCCGGCGAAGACACTGTGTTATGTTGTGTGACTTGTGTGTATGAGCTACCTGGGAAGCGTTGTCTAAATTCAGTCGGTATTCAGGTTCGTCAAGGACGTTTTTTGGTCGCTTCTTTATAAGAATTGCGTTCGGGTCGGGGGTATAGTTGAACGCCTCAAACACAAGAGGGTAGGGGTGTCAGGTCCCCAACTGATAAGCTTGCCCTTTTATATCGTTCAATGGTGGCGCGTCGAGCAGATTTTGCCCGATGAACCTGTTGTTTACAAATATCGACGGTGGCGCCGTGCTTGTAATATTCCATGCGTTACATTCCATTTCATTAAATTCTTTTTTCTTGATATATTTCTGTTCAGAATAATTGTATTAAAAAAAAAAAGACGGGTTGCACTCCGGGAGTGCCGGCAGAAGTGAAAACTTGCTTATTAACGTTGAGCATGTTTGATATTTTGGAATGGTTAGGGAATAATTTTGCACCAATTGCTTTATCAGTATAAAAGTACTATCATTTATGTGTGTTACACAAACATGACAATTTATATTACATTAAAAATTTAACACTTTAAAACTATTACAATTATTTTACATTAAAAAGTTTATCTATATCAATTTCCATATTTTAAGCACTTTACATTCACGAATTTTACGAATACACAACAATGTGATCACTACACAGACGGTCGAGCCATCAGCTGTCACCATCCATGGATGCGCTGTAACATACACGAACATTCGCGCAAGCGCCCTGCGCTGCCTAAACGAAACAGTAGGCCCAGGCATACATTTTCGCCGCGCCGTAGAGAGGGGATAGCTGTCTACTCTCCATCCGTCTTACGCTTTTTCGATCAGGTCACGTGTCCTGACGCGAGTTTAAGATTTTATACCCATTACAGAAAACACTTTTCTCCTCTAGATATGAGAAGGGTTTGGCCATAGTCCACCACGCTGGCCATATGCGGATTGGCAGACATTTGAGTTTGGGTTTCAACAATCTCATATTATAAAACATTGAGGCTCTCCAGGTAAATTATTATCGGAGCTCGACATGTGTCTTCTCGATTTTGTAGCTTTGAGGCACGCAACGTATATATAAAAGCAGAGACGAACAACCTGAACAATTTGGTTTTGGCCTCCGCAGGAAAAGAAGGCTTATCGCGAATTATTTTATTCGCCTTCTTCGATAGGCAATAGGATAATATAAATCATACGACGGTAAATACTCAATGTATTTACCATCTAAAGAGCGGATGCACCATCTATCGCTCCGCTTAACTACTTTCTTACTGTACTGTACTGTATCGGGGACCTCGTCTTCGCCGGCGAAGACACTGTGTTATGTTGTGTGACTTGTGTGTATCACCTACCTGGGAAGCGTTGTCTAAATTCAGTCGGTATTCAGGTTCGTCAAGGACGTTTTTTGGTCGCTTCTTTATAAGAATTGCGTTCGGGTCGGGGGTATAGTTGAACGCCTCAACCACAAGAGGGTAGGGGTGTCAGGCCCCCAACTGATAAGCTTGCTCCTTTTATATCGTTCAATGGTGGCGCGTCGAGCAGATTTTGCCCGATGAACCTGTTGTTTACAAATATCGACGGTGGCGCCGTACTTGTAATATTCCATGCGTTACATTCCATTTCATTAAATTCTTTTTTCTTGATATATTTCTGTTCAGAATAATTGTATTAAAAATACTGTCTCAACTTTAGACTGCAATTAAAATGCACGTAGTAATGACGAACTTGCATATAATATATATATGTTGAGCTGTGGGGATGCTCATCTGAAGACCTGTGGATTTCAGATATTCTTGGTTCAGCTTAACTTAACTTCATACCGCAGTATGTGTATAAGATATCGCACACCGCCACAAGGACCGCAAGCCCTATCTTTAGACTGTGACTGTGAGAGAAGACATTTTGGACGTCTCAAGAGACGCAGTTGCCGCAAGAAACACATGAGATAATTAAATCAATTCTGTGCGGCACTTACGGCAGTGTGCGATAATAAAATAAGGCTTACGTGGCTCCGCCCCCTGGCCTTGATAGGACTTGTCCACCAATAACATTCGTTTATAGGAAATCAATAACGGGGCGGAGCAAATTGAAAACGAAAGTTCCACCAATCGGGATTGTGCGGGCTCCACTACAGTTATGCTCTCCTGGTGAAAATTCCAAATTTAGGTGATTTTGTAAAGCAAAATTGCAGTGCCAGCGGAAAAGCATCCCTAAAGTGACTCCGCCTCCTGGCCTGTATACATACTATATATAGTACTTGTCCACCAATAACATTCGTTTGCAGAAAATCAATAACAGGGGCTGGACAAAGTGAAAACGAAAGTTCCACCAATCGGGATTGCGTGGGCTCTGCGTCAGTTCTGCACTCCTGGTGAAAATCCCAAGGTTTAGGTATTTTAATATCTTTATTTGTAAAGCTTATCGTACACTGCCGCAAATGCCGCACAGTATTGATTTAATAATCTCATGTATTTCTTGCAGCAACGGCGTCTCTTGAGGCTTCCAAAAGTTCTTCTCAAAGACCGGTCTTAAGATAGGGCTTGCGGTTCTTGTGGTGGTGTGTTATAACTTATACACATACTGCGGTATGAAGTTAAGTTAAACTGTAACAAGAATACCTGAACTCCATAGGTCTACGGATGAGTAACCCTACAGCCTAAAATATATATTTTACTAGCTGTTTCCCGCGACTTCGTCTGCATAGAATTTCTGATTTCCCGTGAGATTGAGGTTTCCCTTGCGGCCAATGCCCTGCTTCAGAAAGTAGCTACAGGCAAATGTCAAATTGCCGATTTTTGTGTTTCTAAATTAAAAAACATAGGACTTTCATACAAACTTTAAACCCCTATTTTACCCCCTTCGGGGTAGATTTGGATGAAAACAAATTCTAACCTTATACTTACGCCCTAAAAGAAACCTTTTTTCAAAATTTTAAACTTGTAGACTTCATAGTAAAAAATAAGCAAAAACTATCATCGCCTTTTTACCACCCTTGACAGGTAATATTAAAAAAAGTGATGTTTTTTATTTATTTATTATTAATCTTAATGCAAATTTTTGTGTCTCTAACTCTAAAAACAAAGTAATTTCATACAAACTTGCAACCCCTATTTTACCCCTTTAGGGGTGGAATTTCCAAATATCCTTTCTTAGCTGACATCTCTTAAGTATCAACTACCTACTTGCTAAATTATAGCTTTATACGTACAATAGTTTTTTAAAAACTCGTGTTTAATCAGTATGTAAGTAAGTGACCTTCCGTTTTTATATATATAGATATAGATTTGCAACTTCGTCATTACTACGTGCATTTTATTTGCAGTCTAAAGTTGAGACAATATTTTGAATACAATTATTCTGAACAGAAAAATATCAAGAAAAAAAGAATTGAATCAAATAGACTGTGTAGAATATTACATAGAATATTACAAGTACGGCGCCACCGTGGATACTTGCCAACAACAGGTTCATCGGGCAAAATCTGCTCGACGCACCACCATTGAACGATATAAAAGAAAGAAGCTTGTCAGTTGGGGGTCGTATGGTTTATATTATCCTATTGCCTATCGAAGAAGGCGAATAAAATGATTCGCGATAAGCGTTCTTTTCCTGCGGACGGCAAAACAAAATTGTTCAGGTTGTTCGTCTCTGCTTTTGCATTTACGTTGCGTGCCTTAAAGCTACAAAATCGAGAAGACACATTTCGAGCTCCGATAAAAATTTACCTAGAGAGCCTCAGTTTTTTATAATGAGAGGTTGTTGAAACCCAATCGTGCGCTTTTTCGTGAAGTTTGCAAGAAAATCAATAAATTGGGAATCTCGCCTTGTTGGTAGCAAGAAAAATATTCTTCAGGCAATACGGAGGCAAACCAGCTCGTTCTGTCTGCAATCACGGCGACCTCGCTTTAATTTTGCAGATTCTTTTAGCTCGCTCTTTCTTTCTTTGCGATGTTTACAGCCGAAAGAAATTGCAAAAACACTAAAAAAACCGTAACAGAGGTCTTAAAAATATCATATAAATGCTATTGAATCCCTTCCCTCTGGATCTCAGTGGAGTTTAGACGTGTTTTAAGATAATTTAATTTTGCTATTTGTAAACTGTAATAATAATCTTTTAAATTTTTAATACGTATTCAAAAATAGGAGTGCATAAGTCTGCAAGAGCTTCTTCTTGGCTTTACGCAAAGAGTGAGTAACTTTATAAACACAAGCGTATCGGTCATCTGAGCTGAGACGAACTGTCTTGTTGCCTGCTCTAACTTTTTGACTCGCTAATAAAACGCTACATCGCAGTTCGACTAGACAAAAAAGGACGGCACTTGTTTTCACAGCTTCGCACCAAATAGAAGTGGCACGTAGTGTACTGTACTGTGCGACGCGACGGTTTAACGTAACCCTCTATACCCTTATACTATCCTGGTACATTTTTTCTTAACGATGCCGCTAAATCGTACTCCACCACCGACATTGGATGCACCTACGTCATCAAGACTTTTGTCAGAGCCAAACGTACCGAAAGATATGAAGTTTGATTATGAAAATACACCAAACATACCCTTCCACATTAGACGTAAGCGGTCGGGAGACACAATTAGTACCGAAATTAAAAGTTTTATGTCGTATATGAGAATTCTTTTTACAGAATTTAAATCCGACCAAGATTTAAAATTTAATAAATTGTATGAAAAGATGGAGGAAGTTTTAAAACAAAACTCCGAAATGAGAGCGACAATTGACTTTTTGTCAAATACCTGCGACAGTCTGAAATCACAAATAAATGACCTACAGTCGGGACGAAAAAATTACCTACAACAGTTACAGTCAACGGAAGACAAACTAGAATCTTTGGAACGCAAGTCGAGATCTGCATGTATAGAAATCAGAAATATACCACAAACAGTATCTGAAACAAAAGATACATTGATTAACATCACTCTTAACATTAGCAAGAAAATTAACGTTTCGCTGCAACCAAGATATACAGGATATTTATCGTATTAACTCCCGGGAACAGAACCGAAAGACTATAATTGTGGATCTGACTAGCGCCATTCTTAGAGAAAAATTTCTTACTATGTTTAAAACTTTCAATAAAAGGCAACGACTAGACACAGAGATTCTGAAAATAGAATAACAGCCCACACCTATATTTATATCCAAAAACTTAACATCTAGAACTAAAAAAGTTTTCTTTTTAGCCCGAGAATTTGCTAAATTAAATGATTATCGGTATTGCTGGGTGACTAATGGAAAGGTGTTTCTGCGAAAGAGAGAGGGAGAGAAGTATGTGCGTATTAATGACGAAACTGCACTTAAGAAATTAAAAGAAGGACGGGCATGACTATTACATTTTACCTGTAGCTTCTCCAATGTTAAGTTTATAGAAATCCAAAGTATTATTACTTTAATGTTGGCGGTATCTTACAAAACTAAAATATTACTCCTATCCACCTGTAAATATTACCTTAAAAGGGTGTTTAAGTTGATAAAATTCAAAAAAAAAGCCCAATACCCGTTTTGATGTCATTTAAATTGTCACAATTTGATTATGAAAATCCGAAATGTTTAATTATTTATTTTATTCAGTTATCCAAACTGGATTTACTTGAACTAAGCTCCATTAAAATTGCTCCTATGTTGTTAAAACCTAGTAATGGATGATCTTATGAAGATAAGTGAAGACTATATTCATTAACTGTTTCAGAGTATTTCCTTTGTAACGCAGAGCAATGCGTCTATTATTTAAAAAAAACTATACAAAGCTATAACAATGCTGCATGTTAACATACGTAGTATCTCCTGTAACTTTGATAGTTTGACTATCCTATTAAAACGCATCGGCTCACCTATCGATATTATAATATTGTCAGAATGTTGGCTGAGTAAATCTCCACTGCTCCCTGTATAGCAAGATTTTGTTACGTACCAACCTAGTTTTACTAACCAAAACGACGGTGTTGTGGTCTACGTAAGAGATAGCCTTAATATTTCGGTAGAAGAGCCCATGACAAACGAGGCAATCTGCTTAATTCTGAAATACCGAAATGAAATGGCTATTGTTGCCATATATCGGTCCCCTTCCCATAAAAACATTAGGCTTTTTGAAGTGAAAACTTCTTTAGCGGCGTTGAGCACTTTTTCTGTAATGGGTATAAAATCTTAAACTCGCGTCAGGACACGTGACCTGATCGAAAAAGCGTAAGACGATGACGTAGACAGCTATCCCCTCTCTACGGCGCGGCGAAAATGTATGCCTGGGCCTACTGTTTCGTTTAGGCAGCGCAGGGCGCTTGCGCGAATGTTCGTGTATGTTTATTTCCATGGCAACGAACGTCAACCTACACGCTACTAACGCGCTACGCTTTATAATTCAAAAAGTATCGTTTTTACCTGCAGTACTGTTACAGAGTCATAGTTTTTGTATTATTAAGTGATAGGAGAATCGTGTAATGTGATATTTCAAGAGATCATTATGGTTTTCTTCTATTAAAACTTGTTTAACTTGAGCATCGGAGTGGTGTCAAAACGAAAAAGTCAAAACGGTTGTCATAAATATCCACATAATATAAATATGAATTGCGGTGCCTGTAACTCCAGCATTTCTGTCACTCAAAAACGCGTGAAGTGCTCAAGCATCGATTGTTTACTCGTATATCATTCAGATTGTGTTAATTATGGTGAGACTTCAACCCATCGGTCTAAGTGGATATGCCCAACGTGTATTGCCAAGCGTCCTAAGGCAGATAATATTAATACTCCAATATCCAATAAAAGGAAAAATGTGCAGCGTGCGGACGTTAATAGCTCACCTACATCAGTAGACATGTCCCTTGATTGTCTTTTGAGCGAAATACGTAGTTTTCGAACGGAGATAAATCAAAAGCTTGAAAACCAGCAATCTACCTTGGGTAATTTTAACATAGCCATAATGAAATTACAACAAGAAGTTACCGGAGTTATAAAAAAATTTACTACTATACAGGATGAGCTAAATGAGGCTATCAAATCTCTTAAATTTTTGTCTGACTGTCACGACGAACAGAATACTTTAAATAAGGACTTGTCTGCCAGAATATCTAAACTGGAAATTGAGAACTTGGAACTACGATCTCGGTCGACTGAATTTGAATTTAAAATATCTCAGATGGAGCAACAGTCTCGTGACAGCAACTTAGAAATTCAATGTGTTCCCGAGCATCGATCAGAAAATCTGCTAACATTGATTTCTCAATTGGCCAAGGTGGTTAATTTTCAGCTTGGACCCACTGATATAGTAAACTTTCATAGAGTTGCAAAAATGAATACCGAATCCAAACGCCCACGCAGTATCATTTTTAAACTATCTAGCCCATTTAAGCGAGATAACTTTTTAGCGGCTGTGAGAATCTTTAATAAAAAACATGCAGCTGACAAACTCAACACTTCTCACCTAGGGATTGCCGGTACTAAGCAGCAGGTTTATGTCGCAGAGCACTTGTTCCCAACTAACAAACGTCTGCATGCATCAACTAGGCTTGCCGCACAGGAAAAACACTATAGATACGTATGGGTTCGAGGAGGCCGTATTTTTGTGCGCAAGAACGATGAGTCACCGTCAGTTCAGATTAAGTGACTTGGTCTCGTATGATTCTCGGTTACTATCCTATAATCTTATGTCACTAAAGAACAGACGTAAAATGTTAGACATGGTTTTTTTCTACAAAATCATTAATGGATACACCGGAAATCCTGGAGCGTCTGAGGTTTAGTGTGCCGCGTAAGGGTAGTCGCCTCCGGAATCGAAAACCGTTTCATTTACCGTTTTGTCGAACCAAGGCAGGTCAGCATGCGCCTATCTATAGAATATGCTCAATGCTGAATGATCACAGGAATATCTGCGACATCTCCTGCAGTTCTGTAGCCTCTTTTACAGCAGCATTTTAATGCTGTAATAGTCTTACTTGCTTTAGGTATAAATTGAATTATTTAGTTGTAAGGTTAATTTTAAGGTTGTGCATGCTGTGGTCATTTCTAGAAGGCCACTATCTGGTGTCTGTTCTTCTGAAATGTTTTTTGTTGTTTTTAGATAGTGACTAGTTTAATGATCCAATAAAAATAAAAATAAAATAAAAATAAAATAAATGTTACAGCGTGCCACGCGCATCCATGGATGGTGACAGCTGATGGCTCGACCGTCTGTGTAGTGATCACATTGTTGTGTATTCGTAAAATTCGTGAATGTAAAGTGCTTAAAATATGGAAATTGAACAAAGTGCATCTATTAACCCACTTGTTCCTGAACCAACTTTTTTTCTCCGATTCTTTTGGAATTCACACTATAGGCTAATAATATACTGGATTTAACATAAAAAATACGAAAAAAAAAATTCGTTACATGGAAAGCTCGGAAAAAGGTGTTCCTTTAAAGGAACGATAGTATAATGTACTACTATGAAGTAGGGACAGGAAATCAAAACACGTTTAAGCTTAAGATGAGTTTATTTGAGGATATAAAAATTTTCAAAGCAGTTTTTTTAAGCATAGTTATGTTGCACTTAACACAATAAAATTTGGCATTTTTGTGACACACGGAATATTTTAGTTGGTTATCCCGGTACCCAAAAATACGGTCTCATCTAGATGGATCAATATGGATCTGTACAAATCGACTCACAAACATTTTGATCGGTTCTACAGACTCCTCCCATATTTGAAAATATGTTATGATTATATCTTTTTGTTAAGAGCAGGTTGATCCACAGGTATAAATTACTTGTTTTGCTGGGAATATCTTTGTTCAGCTCTGATAGACAGGTACTTGTACGTACCTTGTGCTGTCTTCTGTATCTCACTGTTTTCTGGCAGTGAACATTTAGATACTCGATTTACTCGTATAGTTTCTATGGTTTTTATTTCTCTCAATTGCTCTTCATCTATGAGCTGATGTAAAAAAGTTGATCAGAGTCAAAATAATAAATGAAACGTGGCTATTTATCTTTCTCAGAAAATCTGCGTATTCTAAGACGACGGGCGTTGGGTACGGGTTCTAGACCCAAATCCAAAACATCTTGGTATTTATCTGAGAAAGCAGACTGAAGGGAGCATAGCCTGAAAATTTTTCGTTAAGTTTGTCATACACATCTTTGCGAAACTGTCACCAAGTAATAGGTTTTGATTGTCGCAGTAATGAAGGTTTGCCATAATAAATGTAAATCTGGCACTGAAAATAGCTTTATATACTAGAGACGTACCGCAGTTTTAAGCATTTTGCCAGTTCACGTTCCTAGTAGATAGTACGACTTATCTGCTATTAAGAAGTATTAAAAAATCAAAGCATATCGTCTGAACTAACAGTGATTAGATTTGTTGGCCTGTTTTTTATGTATGAAAATTCGTGTATTGAACAAAATTGTTGATAATATCTGCGTCAAACATCATTTTGAAATATTGTAGTGGACTCTAATATACAGCACCAACCTGCATGTCCTCCATAAATCAAAAGTAGGATCGAAAACACGCGTTACCCACTTGTAAGTTTTATTTAAAAATGTAATTCATGCGCCATTCATCACCAAGTGTTGAAGTACCACTTGAAGTTGCATAGTTTGACTCTTGGGAAAATATTCAACTGCGTTTCGATACCTTAATAAGTGGCACACTATCGTCCTCATTGCTAACCTCAGCTGATAGAACACAAACCACTGCTTGCCCTCGTAATTGTGATTCTGGTAAATTATTCCAAGTCACCAAGTTATGGTCACCCGAATCATCAGTTACATCCGAATTTCAGTTTTCGAGTGGTAATATGGATATGGATTCAGGTACTAACTCTTCATCATCTTTTCCACTCACTAACTATTTAATTTAGAGTCAAAGGTCGAGACCATCGCTTCATTGCTATAAAATAATATCAACATGCTATAGTAGTGCATATTACTATCGTTTGATTAAAGGAACAGCAATTTAAATCGTAAAAAATGCGCATTTATAATAGCAATTTAAAAATTATAGATATTGTAACAGATAATAGACAAGACAAATAACTTAATTCTGTTCCCTTTAAAAAATATTTGTAATATTTTATATTTTTAATACTTACCTTAAAATATGGATAACACAACGTCTGTTTTCTAAAAATCTTAAAAATTCTGTATGTTTCAATTTACACTCAAATACTTAACACACCAGTCCGCACACTTATGACCTGTCAACTAAAACTAAAACTGTTAATACCAACAACCCTTAAGTGTCATAAATATTTTTTTATTTGCACCGTTCTTTTTATGGAACGATAGTAACAAGTGGGTTAATGATAAAAGTGATGAAGAAATAGCGAAAGAAAATGAGTGAGTACTTTATAAATATACTAGATGAAAATTTAATAAGTTTTAATTTTTAATTAATATAATTTTATAATTAAGGTTAGGTTTCAATCGAGTCTATCGTACTGCTTAACGGGTGTAAACAGACCCTTCACGAAGCCGTCAACCAAGCATTCTGTACATGAAACTAAGTAACACTGCGCAAAAATAATTGCTGGGAAACGGAATTTTTTTTTGGACTTTAAAAATAATCAGATTTTTGTAGCGGGTAATGGTTTGCGCGCAACCGGCTGTTCGAATGTGTGCGTTGTGCCTACACGAGTACACGGACACGGCACACTGCACACACACACCCGACCGGCTCGAGCCGCGCCGCGCGTTGTGTTAACGCTTAGAATTCGATTTTGCAAAAAAGTTGAAAAAAAAATGGACACTTTGACCTTCAATATCTCCAGAACCTGTGGTTTCCCAGGTATTGTCTAGAAGAAAAAAATGATCCCAATGATGGGCAGAATATGTGGTTTTCGTTTTCGTTAAGGGTCTTTTTACACCCTTTAGATACATATGAACTTACATAGTATAAATGTAATATTTGTAATATGTTTATACTTTATAGCATTAACCTATATTTTTATAAGGTATCCTAGGCAATTAACGCCCACTTAATTTCAAATTAATATATTATTTAATTAAATGATTGAATTAAAAAACTGTTTAGAAAAATAGTTTTATTGACAAAAAATAATACAGAAAACTAACACATATGTGCTATCAGTTATATAAGATTATGGAAACAGAGACTTTTTGGATACCTTGTCATCGGGCGTTATTGAACATACAGTTCTTAGTAACGCCCATATATTAATTTACGTATTATCTTAATAAACATTAATATTTCAACTTAAAGCCGATCAAAACATAAAAGTATATTATATTGTCTTTTTTATATAGCATCATAATTATCATTATATTAACTGCAAATACTGCAAAATTTAAATTTTGTAACCCGTCCAACACATCACGTACTTTCTCCATAGTCATCTTTAACAAAAATATCTCACTTCTAACATGTATTATAACTATAGAAAATCAACATCTAAAGGATTTTTAATAAAAATATAGATAATTTTAAAATGCTTAGTGGGCGCTATTAAACGTTGATGGCTAATAACGTCCCAGACTAGTGCGTCAATAAATGCCCTGAAATTAAGTACAACATTATAGCTTAAACATTAATGAGATCAGTAATCAACTAATATCCTAAGAATTATTCAGAGTACCAGTAATCAGTTTTACAATCCTTTGGAATTTTAATACGTTTTATATTTATTCGCAATTTCAACACATGAAGTCTTCGTCATATTCCGTGAGGCCAACACACTCCTCATGGTACCACTTCTTGCAAAATTTACATTGTCTCATGTCCAATTTTATGTTTTCTTGACATGCATAGCAGTACCAATGCAGTATCGTATCTTCTGTATCGTCCTTTTTTTCATAAACCGTCTTTTTATTTTCTTGTTCATTATCAATGTTCTTAACTTTCTTAGGAAACACTCCTTTTGTTTTTCTTGCTTTATTTTTTAATTTAGTCTTATCTTTCTTGTTTTTCTCATTTTCATGGGTATTGGTATTCTTTGTTTTCTTTTTATCTTCTTCTTTCTTGTCAAAGAGATCTTTAGTAATACGTTGACCCTTATTGTCAAATTACCTCTTTGCACAGCTTTAATGGCAGCTTTCATAGTATCTTCAGACCATGATTCCACACGTAAGAGAAGAGGGGAGCCTCTTCTCTTACGTGTGGAATGAGATGGATTCATTTCCCCGAACTGTAAAAAGCAAATCATTATGATACACTTAAATTTTATCTTGTATAAATGCGCCCACTTAAGGGCGCTATTAGCGCCATATAGGCTGTTAACGCCCAAACCTTACTTTACGGGGCGTTATTATCCGAATAGTACCTTCTACCTAGTTCTCATAATTTCAGACATAATTAGAAACAAATCAATGCAATTGCTAATGAAATATGAAATAAAGGTAACTAAAATGAAAGCTAATCACAAAATTAGAAATGTAAATTATAGAAAATAAACCAAAACTTACGAATTTGTCTGACAATTTTTTATAATAACAGCGTGCACTTCCAGAGTCCTTGAGGATTGGTTCACAACTGAATATTTGGTGGCGTGAGCAGCTTGGCGTCGCGTCCAGGCCTTCGTATTGGTTTATTCTATGTGTGCTTGAATTGTAACGTAACTTGTGCGGCATTATCTCCGATTTTTAGCATTCGGGCGTTATTAAACATTGGGCGTTAATTGCCATACCTACCTTAACATCACAATAAGCACATGTGCGGTGTAGGTTTACCAAACAAATAATTTCGAATGAAAATAAATGAAATAAAATGATAATAAATAATCTCCGTTTTTCAGAGAAAGAAAAGAAAAAAAAAAGAACGGAATCGAGAATACCAAAAGGCATGGCGTCAGCGTAAAAAAGATTTGAAGAAAATAGATTCGAAGGAGGAAATAGAAGAAAAAAAAAGAAAAAGACATTGTGAGAATCAAAGAGCATATTATCAACGTACAAAAGGTTTAAAGGAAAATGTCAAAAATGTAGAAGAATTGTTCCAAAAGCAATTAGATGATTTGCAAATGTAATTTGATTTAATTTGTAATAGTTTTAAAGTGTTAAATTTTTAATGTAATATAAATTGTCATGTTTGTGTACGATAGCGCAATAAATGAATATTGTATTCTACCACATAAATGATAGTACTTTTATACTGATAAAGCAATTGGTGCAAAATTATTCCCTAACCATTCCAAAATATCAAACATGCTCAACGTTAATAATCAAGTTTTCACTTCTGCCGGCACTCCCGGAGTGCAACCCGTCTTTTTTTTTATCCAGCTTAGTATTCCAGTGTATTAACTAAACTCAACTTAAGCACCATTGTAGTTATTGGGGACTTAAACATAAATATCTCTTCAAACAGTAAGGACCCAAATTCTGATGCATTTGCCGTCAAACTTACTGTAAAACCCTCATTTGTGTGTTATCACATTAGTGAAGTTATCACCTCACCTCAAATTAAATTAATGAAAAATATATTACATACCAGCTGGCGCCCGCGACTTCGTCCGCGTAGAATAAGTTTTTAAAATTCAGTCAAAATAAGTTGTAAAAAATCCTACGGGAACTCACCTATATCACTCTCCAGGGCCTCAACGATACTTTCAAAAATCACGTCGATCCATTGCTCTGATGCGACGTGATAGCAGGACAAACTAACATACAAACACACTTTAGCATTTATAATCTTACTATGATTTTGTCTGGATAGTAATGATTTTTTAGTACAAAGTATCTCAGTGCTATACTATACTTCGAGTGGATTCAAAGAAGTAAAACTTTATCAGATTTTCATCCAACATGAACCCCGGCATTATATCTTTGCGGCGGATTTTCACAAATTATTTTCTTAGCGATGTCTAAGCCTAAGCAGGGCCTAACTGCCAAATTCCTTTTCATTCTTTATGTTTCCACTTTTGTAAAAGAGCTTATACCTACATGTCATTATTACTGAAAAATAATGCTCTAATTGCCGATTTTGATTTCTCTCATTCCAAAAACGCAGAACTTACATGTTCCAATCCCTAACCCCTCTCACCCCTTAGGTGTGGATTTTTGTAATATTGTGTATAAAGGTTTTTATTATTTAAAACAAATAATCTAAATGTCAATTTTCATGTCCCTAACTTCGAAAACTTTTTCCTCCCTCATTTTACCCTCTTTAGGGTAGATTTTCGTAACATTGGTTGATACAGATCTTTATCATTTATAATTAAAAACTTTGTTGCCAATTTTCATGTTTCTAACTTCAAAAATATAGGACTTTCATACAAACTTACAACCAATAGGGCTTGTACTCTAATAGTCAGTCCGAAAATAAAAAAACATTGACTGCAGATTCTATGAGTTTCTTCTTCTTTATAGAGTTATTCGCACTAGCTGTTCCCGTGACATTAACGCCTTTTAAAACTGGATAGCTTATTTTAGGAGAGCTACCAAGTTGAGATACATATATGTCGGCTCAAATGAGTCATTAAGTTCATTCAGCGGCGCCAAGAAAATCAAGAATCCAATAATTACCCACATTTGAACTCTTAAAATCACTAATTAATCATTTCTTTGCTTTTTAATCAGTGTATTTAGAAGGTAGCAATCAATTTTGTACAAGCATGCTTTGCTATAAATACGGGCGGTTGTTGCCTTTCGTGGCAATCTCGCTCAAGACGTCGGACCGCTTGTACCTCTAGATATTGTCGTAATAAAAGTTTAATCCCGCAAGTTGTGGTTTTGATTACTAAGAGCGAAATTAAACAAAAGCGTGACGTCAGCAATGGTGACGTCACTCTTACTAAAAACAACTCAGCCGGCCTTGACTCGACATATATGATGATGAAATTGAATTATTATATAGTTTTTTTTACTGAACACAGTATCTTATTCTTTCAAAAATATTTAGTCCATAGCTTTCCCCCTGCTTACTACCCATGATCTTCAAACGACCAGCACTGATTCTTCGATTCCTGGTGATTTTAATTGGTCCAACCGCGATCTTAGTTGCTGTCCAATCATCAATCACGCAGGTGTTTCGCTCGTCATACTGTATACTGTCAGAAGGAATCTCTGTCAAAACTAAACATGCAAATTTTTTCAACGTGCACGTTTTTAAAAGCTCTTGTAACCATTCGTTCGAAGTTGTCAGGACCAACGATTGATAAGTTCGAAGGTTCGCTTTTGCTACAAATTGCCCCACCGTGTTGACACAAGATATCAATCAGGCAGCCCTCATTCACTCTGACGAATTTTAAAACGAGGCTTTTACAGTAAGCTTTGACGGCAATCAGAGAACAGCGCCATCAAGTTTTAGAATTATGTACGACAGACAAGAGAGTTCTCACTCTCTTTACGCAACACAAAGTAGGGTATGCCGGTTCTTAAAAACGTATTCATTGGTGATCGAGACGCGGTAGTGCATTGTCTTACTTGGTGGAGCGTATAGTCTGCTCCTTTATAAATAACGTTTATCTATCTGAGTATCTGGTCTCTTTGCCCGAAACTACCCACGTCTATCCAAATTACCGACGAAGACACACCTCGCCCCCGTTATATATATTGGATTATAACGGGCCAATTTTTATCTATTAAGCTATATATATATATATAGATATAGCTTAATAGATAAAAATTGGCGTAAACTAGCATTACGTGAAGTTGCTATTAGGTTTATATGAAAATCTCTAATCTTATTCGGCTCTACACATTGCAATGAAAAAAAAGAGCTAAAAGAAACTGCAAATTTAAAGCGAGGTCGCCGTGATTGCAGACAGAACGAGCTGGTTTGCCTCCGTATTGCCTGATGAATATTTATCCTCGCTACCAACGAGGCGAGAATCCCAATTTATTGGTTTTCTTGCCAGTTTCACAAAAAAGTTTACGATTGTGTTTCATCATCATCATCATGATCAACCCCATTATCGGCTCACTACAGAGCGCGGATCTCCTCTCATTATGAGAAGGATTTGGCTATAGTCCACCACGCTGGCCATGTGCGGATTCGCAGACATTTGAGATTGGGTTTCAACAACCTCTTATTATAAAACATTGAGGCTCTCCAGGTAAATTATTATCGGAGCTCGAAATGTGTCTTCTCGATTTTGTAGCTTTGAGGCACGCAACGCAAATGTAAAAGCAGAGACGAACAACCTGAACAATTTGGTTTTGGCCTCCTAAGGAAAAGAAGGCTTATCGCGAATCATTTTATTCGCCTTCTTCGATAGGCAATAGGATAATATAAATCATAACACGGTAAATATTCAATGTATTTAAGGAGCGACAGAACAGAACTTTATTACTGTACTGTACTGTATCGGGGCCCTCGTCTTCGCCGGCGAAGACACTGTGTTATGTTGTGTGACGTGTTTGTAACCTACCTGGGAAGCGTTGTCTAAATTCAGTCGGTCTTCAGGTTTGTCAAGGACGTTTTTTGTGCGCCTCTTTGTAAGAAGTGCGTTCGGGTCGGGGGTATAGTTGAACGCCTCAACCACAAGAGGGTAGGGGTGTCAGGCCCCCAACTGATAAGCTTGCTCCTTTTATATCGTTCAATGGTGGCGTGTCGAGCAGATTTTGCCCGATGAACCTGTTGTTTACTAATATCGACGGTGGCGCCGTACTTGTAATATCCCATACGTTACAGTCCATTTGATTAAATTCTTTTTTCTGGATATTTTTCTGTTCAGAATAATTGTATTAAAAATACTGTCTCAACTTTAGACTGCAATTAAAATGCACGTAGTAATGACGAACTTGCATATAAAATGTTGAGCTGTGGGGATACTCATCTGAAGACCTATGGAGTTCAGATATTCTTGGTTCAGTTTAACTTAACTTCATACCGCAGTATGTGTATAAGATATCGCACACCGCCACAAGGACCGCAAGCCCTATCTTAAGACAGTGTCTTAGAGAAGACGTTTTCGAAGCCTCAAGAGACTCAGTTGCCGCAAGAAACACATGAGATAATTAAATCAATTCTGTGCGGCACTTGCGGCAGTGTGCGATAATAAAATAAAGCTAGCGTGGCTCCGCCCCCTGGCCTTGATAGGACTTGTCCACCAATAACATTCGTTTGTAGGAAATCAATAACGGGGCGGAGCAAATTGAAAACGAAAGTTCCACCAATCGGGATTGTGCGGGCTCCACTAAAGTTATGCTCTCCTGGTGAAAATCCCAAATTTAGGTGATTTTGTAAAGGAAAATTGCAGTGCCAGCGGAAAAGCATCCCTAAAGTGACTCCGCCCCCTGACCTGTATACATACTATATATAGTACTTGTCCACCAATAACATTCGTTTGCAGAAAATCAATAACAGGGGCTGGACAAATTGAAAACGAAAGTTCCACCAATCGGGATTGCGCGGGCTCTGCGTCAGTTCTGCACTCCTGGTGAAAATCCCAAGGTTTAGGTATTTTAATATCTTTATTTGTAAAGCTTATCGTACACTGCCGCAAATACCGCACAGTATTGATTTAATTATCTCATGTGTTTCTTGCGGCAACGGCGTCTCTTGAGGCTTCTAAAAGTTCTTCTCAAAGACCAGTCTTAAGATAGGGCTTGCGGTTCTAGCGGCGGTGAGTTAAACTGTACCAAGATTACCTGAACTCCATAGGCCTACGGATGAGCATCCCTACAGCTTAACATATATATTTTACTAGCTGTTGCCCGCGA
This sequence comes from Lasiommata megera, assembly GCA_928268935.1. Lineage (NCBI taxonomy): Eukaryota > Metazoa > Arthropoda > Insecta > Lepidoptera > Nymphalidae > Lasiommata > Lasiommata megera. The sequence goes on along the minus strand of OV743307.1, from coordinate 18,233,510 downwards.
CTTCGTCTGCGTTGAATTGCTGATTGCTTGAGATTGAGGTTACCCGAGCGGCCAAATGCTTCCGAAAGTAAGCTACTGTCAAATTGCCGAATTTCATGTTTCTCAATTAAAAAACATAGGACTTTAAAACCGAAGGTGCTATTGGTGTAGTCAGCCATAGTGACATAGCTGATCACGATATTGTCATACTAGGTCTGTCATTAACTATGTTCAGCTCAAAACCAATGAATCGGGTCAGTTTTAAGCATGACATTGAAGCAATCAAAAATTAACTTAGTGAAATCGATTGGACCGAATCATTTGACTCACACGACCTTGATACAACTGTTAATACTTTTGGTATCCGTCTATTTCAGACTATTAGTAAACACACACATAAACTGAAACTTAAACGCAGAGAAAATAATATAAAGCCATGGATCACCTCTGGACTAATCCGCTGTATGCGACATAGAGATCGTCTGCACATGCAATCGAGGAAAAATCCAATTGACATGCTCAAACGAATTACGATAAAAAAAAGACGGGTTGCACTCCGGGAGTGCCGGCAGAAGTGAAAACTTGATTATTAACGTTGAGCATGTTTGATATTTTGGAATGGTTAGGGAATAATTTTGCACCAATTGCTGTATCAGTATAAAAGTTCTATCATTTATGTGGTAGAATACAATATTCATTTATTGCGCTATCGTACACAAACATGACAATTTATATTACATTAAAAATTTAACACTTTAAAACTATTACAATTATTTTACATTAAAAAGTTTATCTATATCAATTTCCATATTTTAAGCACTTTACATTCACGAATTTTACGAATACACAACAATGTGATCACTACACAGACGGTCGAGCCATCAGCTGTCACCATCCATGGATGCGCGTGGCACGCTGTAACATACACGAACATTCGCGCAAGCGCCCTGCGCTGCCTAAACGAAACAGTAGGCCCAGGCATACATTTTCGCCGCGCCGTAGAGAGGGGATAGCTGTCTACTCTCCATCCGTCTTACGATTTTTCGATCAGGTCACGTGTCCTGACGCGAGTTTAAGATTTTATACCTATTACAGAAAAAGTGCTCAACGCCGCTCAAGAAGTTTTCACTTCAAAAAATACGATATCGGATGTATTTACATCCGCCGTAATTTTTGTAAGGACTTGTTGCGGAAACGAAAAAACTGAGTACGACAATAATACCTTATCTTCTAATGTAAACAAAAATTGTGGAAATCAATAATGGACATCTGCCATTTCCCTACAAATAGACAAGACCCTGTAGAACTGCTGAAAATTGATAGCGCGACTGATGCTAAGCATTCCTTAGACAAATGTAACAGCTACTTTTCAACAGTAGTGCAAACTCTGGCCAGCAAAATTTTAAGCGTACTGCAATCTTGAGGAAAAACCGCTAGCGGTTGAGATTAATTCTACATATTCTTCATATTCTTTCCAAAACTTCTACTTCTAAACTCTTTCTTCATGCAATCAGCTGATGAATGTGAATTGGAATCTCTTATCTTAACCCTGCAAAACGATAAAGTCCCTGGTATCGTCGGCCTCAGCAATGCCCTATTCAAATCAATTAGGGTTGTCATCAGACCGCCTTTAGTGACCATATTCAACTTATGTTTTCAGACCGGTGTTTTCCCAGATGATTGGAAGATGGCGTCTATCAAACAAATTTATAAAAGCGGGCCTAAGGACGACCAGCAAAACTACAGACCCATCTCCCTGCTTACAGCTTGACTACTTGAGAAGGTGGTCAGTAAAAGACTAACTAAATTCATTGAAGCGAACAACCTTATTTCCTCGAGGCAGTTCGGCTTTAGAAGTGGAACGTCGACTGAAGTTGCTGATCACAAAGCTAATATTGCTCTATACCTAGACCTATCCAATCCGTTTAATACGGTCTCGAATCCAATACTCCTAGGAAAGTTGGAGTTTCAATTTTGTATAAGGGGAATCGCACTTGATTGGTTTCGAAGCTATCTGACAGGTAGAAATCAGTGTATTAGAGTCTGTGGTTACGACAGTGGTAAGGAAACAGTCAATTTTGGTGTACCACGAGGGAGCATCCTTGGCCCTACGCTTTTTATTATGTACATAAATGAGATAAATGCTAATCTCAATGGTGATATAGTTTGCTATGCAGATGATACAGCAATAATTTATGAAGGAGCTACTAGGCCAGCGGTGTTTAGTAAGGCTGAAATAGGTACATGTATCCTTGGCTGCGTCATAATCTCCTCACGCTTAATTTGTTAAAAACCAACTACATTTGCTTTCATGAAACAGCAACTTCTGCCCCCAGCCCAACATTGCAGTTGAAGCTGCATGCCCCTAACTGTGTCCGAAGCCGTTGTAGCTGCACAGTGCTGGCCAGGGCTGATGTAGTGAAATATTTGGGAGTCCTTGTTGATCAAAATTTAAACTTAAAAGTACACATAACATCTCTCTCTTGTCGCGTACGCAAAATTATAAACACAATGAAACTAATTCGGCAGTCTGCATCAATAGCAACCATGCGGATGGTATACTTCGCCCTCTGTCAATTATTGTCAATTATTACTTATTGCTTAAGTTCCTGGGGTAATGCCGCGAGGACTCGCGTTTTTCAGCTTGAAAGAGCCCAAAGATCAGTACTTAAAGCTAGCATAGCTAACAAACCTTACAGGTATTCCACGGACAGGCTTTATCGGGAGAGCAAAGTACTTACCGTACATCAACTATATATTTTACAACTAGATCTTAAGGTTCAGCGGTCAGTAATATCCTCAAATGAATATAAAAGGTTGCTCAATCGTCGGGTTTTCAAGATCCCCGTGCCAACAATTAAAACTGGTTTTGCTAGACGATTCAGTTCTTATGTGGAATTATTCATTTGCAATAGGGCGGTAAGCGTATGTAACATTAAGCATTGTTTCGTAAGGCAAGCCAAATCAATAGTGGGAAAATGGCTCGCTTCCTTAAACTACAAGGAAACGGAGGAGCTTTTCTTGCATTTAACATAAGGGCGTTCTCTTTGATACAGCTTATTGGGATTGATATATATATATATTTTTCTTTTTTTTTGTAACAATAAATATAGTTAAGCAATCAAGCTGAATCATTTTAACTGTTTAAGCGAAATAAGATACCCACGAGACAGGATTACCTAGTGTGGGTACCATCGGATTATGGAAAACTGTGTAACTGTTTTTGGTGAAATAATTTATTTTATTTTATTTTAAGCAATTAAAATATCACTTGCTTCAACGGTGAAGGAAAACATCGTGAGGAAACCTGCACGCCTGAGAGTTCTCCATAATGTTCTCAAAGGCGTGTGAAGTCTGCCAATCCGCACATGGCCAGCGTGGTGGACTATGGCCAAACCCTTCTCATATTGAGAGGAGACCCGTGTTCTGTAGTGAACCGGTAATGGGTTGATCAATGAATGTTGATACAATTATTCTAACCCATTGCCGGCTGACTACAGAGTACGGATCTCCTCTCAGATGAGAAGCCATAGTGCACCATGCTGGCCACGTGCGGCTGCTGCGGATTGAAAGGCTCCACACGCCTTTCAGAACATTATGGCGAACACTCAGGCGTGTAGGTTTCCTCACGACGTTTTCCTTCACCGTTGAAGCAAATATTTTGATTGCTTAAAAACGAACATAGATCCCAAAAGTTAAAGGTGCGTGCCCGGGATCGAACCACCGAACTCTGAGTCGGAGGTAGACGCCCAAACCTCTAGGCTATAACAGCTTAATTATAGTAAGAACAAACTGAGGAACTAACCATTTATGCAATGGGTGCGTGAATTTCATGAGACCAAAGGTTTTTTGATGTTTAAGGATCTTTAGATTCTAATTAGTTGATGATAGTTTTGTTAATTTTAAGCAAATCTCAAATGCAATATCTAAGTAGCAGGTATGTAGAGGATTCTATTAAAAAACCGAACCGTTCGCAGTAGGTACCTTAATTTTAAATAATTCTTTGATCAAAAATTTAAATTAACCACGATATTTTATTTTATAAACAACTAATAGCAAGCGTTGCAATCCTTAAAAAATATGGGTTATTGCACGATATTCTCATTTAACTCTATTTTAATAAACACGATTTTAAGTGTGATTTATTGACCCTTTCGATGAAACTTAATAATAACACGTAAAATCCCATGGGAAAAATAATTCTGGCATTACATTCCAGACAAACCTATAGAGCGAAGTACTAGGAGAGCATAAGTTGACAAGGAACTGAATTTTCAAGAGTGGCTCCGCCCCTTGGCCCGAACAGACGCTCTAAGGCAGATTCTGGAGCACCAATAACATTCGTATGTTGGAAATCAATAAGAGGGACTGAACCAAATGAAAACGAAAGTTCCACCCCTTTCCATTTTCTAACTCCTCGGTTCTGTTGCCCTGGTAAAATGCCAATTTAAGGTGAATTTGTAAAGCAAAATCCGCACAATGCCGCATATGCCGGATATGCCGCACAGTGCCGGAAGGAACAGTGGCTCCGCGCCCTGTATACATACTATATATAGATGTTTGATAGGTTCTCGTCCACCAATAATGTTCGAGCAAATTGAAAACGAAAGTTCCCCGCCCTGATTCCGCGGGTACATTGTACCACGATTTAAGCATCCAGTAAAAATATTTGGCGCCAACTGCTGCGTCTCCTTGAACTGACGAATTTAAATATGGATTTTAGTCACGATCAACTCTAGATCAGTTTTTTATTTAAATTACACTTAATACATACTAAAAAAGCATAAATTTAGTTGACAAAAAAATTAAAAGGTATTTTATACGAGAAAAATGTCGTGACGGAATAGGCAATGTATACAGTATACATTGCCTATGCTCTACCACATTTCTGCTGCCCTGGTGAAAATCCCAAGTTTAGGTATTTTCCACTAACAAAAATAACGGTATTTGCAGACTACCGCAAATGCCGCACAGTACTAAAAAAATTGTCGCATGTGATTCTTGCGGCAATGACGTCTCTTGCGGCTTATAAGGCTTCTCCTCGGGGTCCAGACTTAGAATACGTCTTGCGGTCTTTGCGTCAGTGTGCAATAATTTTTTTATAATACTTTGTTTTGAAGTTACATTAAAGATAGTCATTAATATGGGTTAACGGATGTGCATACATACAGTTTAACATATATTTTATATACCTGCTTATACAAAAATCCACATTGAAAGGGTTTAAAATGGGTGTCTGATTATTGACAATTGCAGATTATACCATACTTCTTGGTTTCCTACATGGACTAAGCAATTTATTCTAATCTATCAAAAATTAAAATCGTTATGTCTGTCTGTCACTTCCAAATGCGACGAAACCTGCATGCCTGCGAGTTCTCCACGATGTTCTCAAACGCGTGTAAAGTCTGACAATCCGCACATGGCTAACGTGGTGGATTATAGCCAAACACTTCTCATATTGAGAGGAAAGCCCGTGCTCTGTAGTGAGCCGAAAATGTGTTGATTATGATGATGATGATTATGATGATAACATAGTGAATGAACTGAAACTCCTACGTTAAACATGTGCCATAGAAAAATTTGACATTTAAAAAGGCGCGAAATTTTCAGCATGGGCGGGGCAATGGGCGGGTTCAGCAAGCAAGGGTTCATATCTGAAACTTATTGGATTTTCGCCGCACACATAGAAATGTAAATGTATGTGTGAGTTGCTAACCGTTCGCACTGACTACTGGTATCGAACCTCTTCGCCGCTTATGGACTCCTAGTAATATTGCGTCGTAATTGTAGGTTATTTTTATTTTGTATCGTGTCCCGTTCAACGCATATATACGCAGCGTGTGCCCTAGAATGGAATTAAGGCTGGGGACATGCTTGCAGTCCTTTCTTTTGTATTTTATAGAATTAGTGTAGCTTATCCTATGTCCTATATATATCATAAATGTGAAAGTGTGGATGTTTGTTACTCAATCACACAAAAACGGAAATTTTGGCATTTAATTTGGCATGCATGTAGCCTTTGACATGGAAATGAACATTGGCCTTTTCTTATAACTATATCTTAAGTAGTTCTCGTGGGAAAATTGAAAATGGTTAACGAGCGAAGCTCTAGTAGACCCAATTCTGAAGTCCACCAAATATCCTTTGTAAATTCCGTGAAATTGACAAACAAAAAAGTAAAATAGATCTTATTACTACTTACATAAGTTGTTAAATGCTACGGCCGCGCCTTCGCCGCGATCGGTGTTTTTGAGAATGTAAACAAACAGAATAAACCTTCTTGATTAAGGTATTTAATGTTAAATTCACAGTCTATTGAAGAAGAGGTTTCAACAAGCACTGCAAAAGTTTCATTTAATTAGAAAAATTTTAGTGAAGATTTACTTAATTTATGAATGGCAAATAAAGTTTGGACTGCTGCGTATCAGTCTAAATAGAAGGAGTTTTAAAAAAAAAAAAAAGAAAAAAAAAGACGTGTGGCACTCGGTGACTGCCGCGGTAAAGCTATTGCATAGCATTTTTTATCAACTAAATTATTAATATTTCAAAAACAAAAATGAAAATAAAAATATTAAAAATATTGAGGTTATTTTTGATAAAATTAATTTAAAAAAAGCAAAAGGGAAATGAGTAAAATTTAACTCTACATTTGATTACAGACAGACAACGGGACAGGTGAAACTAAATAAAAATGCTTGTCATAATAATAAAAATTAAAAAAACGTGATAAAAAAAATAAAGACGTACCCCAGGCTCGAACCTACGACTTTCTGCACAAAAAGCATACGTGATAACCGCTGTTCCACGGCAACTGTTATGGCCGTGGCGAAATAGCTATATGGTAAAAAGTATTACCGCTGTGCCCGTCGGAGTGGGGAGCGTGAGGGCTTTTTTCGTTACGGAATTTCTGGATTCGGTCCCCGCGCTCAAGGCCCTCGATAGAAGCTATGCAATAGCTTAAAAAAGGTTTATTTAGTTATTTAGTTATTTAGTTTTAGTTTTGCATGTATAAGTACGTAATTTGCCATACCTACTATATATAAGTAAACATACACAAATAATGACCAAATAAAGGCAACCCACTCAGCATCAGCTGATACAAGCCGCAGCGCTGGTTTTCAGTAGGAGAATGAATATTCGTACAATCGCGGACGCGATCACTTAATATACTTTATAAATCCACATAAACCTCAATTGTCAAGAGATCAGAAATAAAAGAAAAAGCGATATTACAAATTATTAAATATACTAAAACTTATACCAATACTAAATCTAACACTAATACTATAACTAATACTAATACTAATACAAAAACAAAATACTAATACCAATACTAATGCTAAGTGCTGGAACGATAATATTTATTTTTCAACTTTCATTTCAATTTTTGTTATTTTATAAGAACTGCCTAGCAAGAGAAAATAACAAAATACTTCAAAGCCTAATAAATTCAAAGCCTTAAATAATTAATCAAAAATATTCAAAAACTTTTTAGTATATTAGTTTGTTTTTTTTTTATGGTCACCTAGGAACGTATCCTCTATAATATAAATTACCATACCGTAATCACGGTTTCTGTATTCGCAGCATATTTATGGAACGTAGACCCCTTTTACTGTACTGAAGAAAAATATTTTGCGCGCCTGTTATTGTAAAACATGGTTTCATATGTATTTACGAATATAATAACCATTTCTGTTACCCTGTACCCGTGTTTAAAGATAATAAATGAATTTATTGTTATTATCTCTCATTCGTTTATAAAATATATGAAATATACATAAATGAAACGATTTTTAGATGTACGTATTTAGTGTACGGGCCTGGAGTGTGGAGAATTGTGTTTATTGTTTGTTTGAACGCGCTTATCTTTAGAACTACAGATGGATATAAAAATCTTTCTTGCCTCTATTATACCAATTGTGGAAATTAGTTGGTTTTTTCATATCACGCTACGACAGTTTTTAGGTGCCCGAATATCACTCGCTGGTCAGCGTAGTATTTTAGTTCCAACTTAAACTCCTGAAATGTCGTAGCCAACTTCTACGAATAAGTTATTTCGTAGAAGAAGGCTGCGAAGCGAATGCATGAAGAGGCTTTCTTGCGTATCCGCTTGCCATAAGCATCTCCAGCAGCAGTGGTGCCACCGATTGGCATCTGAACTCATCCCCCTCACCAGTTTCTACTTGGCATCATACCGAAACGCTGAATCGCCTGGCGTCGTGTCATTGCCTGTAGTTTGGGAACTAGCCGGACCCGAATTTTACCACTATTAGGAGTATGGGTTTACTATACCCCTAACAGGTTATCCCACTAGATTTACTACACTTTGACAACATCATCACTTATTATTTTGATTCCATTGTCAAGGGACTACTTGTAGTGTATAAAAAAATTGTAATTGAGGGAGATCATGCAATAATGTTATCCTTATTAAGTACTTCAGCCATCTAGTGCCATATTTACGTAACATCTACCTATCTCTTTTTATGAAGTCTTAGCCAGAAAAGCTTGATACGAGATCAATACCTTCGTGGAGGCGCTGTGGCGCGGACTGCAAAGTCATGCGTTCATTGAATCAACTTCACTTTCGTTCCGTAAGTGAGGGAGATAAAGCTCTAACTTTCCTTTCCATGAATTTTCCTACTGGTCGATATCAGCTATAATGTGCGTAAATCTTCCTCGATTTATGAAGTCTTAGTCCAAATAGCTTGATACGAGATCAATACCTTCGTGGAGGCGCTGTGGCGCTGACTGCAAAGTCATGCGTTTATTGAATCAACTTCACTTTCGTTCCGTAAGTGAGGGAGATAAAGCTCTAACTTTCCTTTCCATGAACTTTCCTACTGGCCGATATCAGCTATAATGTGAGTAGATCTTCCTCAATTTATGAACTCTTAGTCCAAATAGCTTGATACGAGATCAATACCTTCGTGAAAGCGTGGTGGAGCTGACTGCAAAGTCATTGACTGAAATTCAGTTTCGTTCCTTAAGTGAGGGAGATAAAGCACTATATTTCCTTTTCATGAACTTTCTACTGGCCTATATCAGCTAAAAGTTTGCACATCTTCCTCGATTTATAAAGGCTTAGTCCAAAAAGCTTGATACGAGATCAATACCTTCGTGAAGAACTGGTGGCGCGGACTGCAAAGTCAATGACTGAAATTCGCTTTTGTTCCTTAAGTGAGGTAGATAAAGCACTAACTTTCCTTTTCATGAACTTTTCTACTGGCCGATATCAGCTAAACGTTAGTACATCTTCCTCGATTTATAAAGGCTTAGTCCAAAAAGCTTGATACGAGATCAATACCTTCGTGAAGAACTGGTGGCGCGGACTGCAAAGTCACGCGTTCATCGACTGAAATTCACTTTCATTCCGTTAGTGAGGGAGATAAAGCACTAAACATTGCTTTTCATGAACTTTACTACTGGCCGATATCAGCTAAAATGTGTATACATCTTTCTTGATTTATGAACTCTTAGTCCAAAAAGCCGCATACGAGATCAATACCTTCGAGACGGCGCGGTGGTGACGCCTGCAAAGTCATGCGTTCAATGACTGAAATTTACTTTTGTTCCGTTAGTGCCCTCACTAACACTAACACTAGCACTAACCTTGTTTTTCATGAACTTAACCAGAGCCGCTACCCATTGACGATGAAAAATTGCCACTTGGAAAACGTTGATTCAATAACCAGTCTTCGCGTTGTTTGATGAGTAAACTAAAGGTTATTTGTACTATAAACTGAAGCCAATTAATTACGAACGAAGTAGGGGGTACCAGGATTACCCACTTATGTACCCCTATTTAGGTTCCAGTGAGATGTTTTAGAAATTTAGATCATATTTTAGGTTGGTGAAATGCACTTCTTATTGTTACTCAGCCAATAACGGCAATGGATAGCGTTATTATGTCTTGGAAATGGTCGACTCACGATAAAGAACGCCTCACGGTACGGCGACACGACTACATACATTTTAATTATCTGATCGAATTCATTTTCCTTCAATAAAGGATAGAAAAAAGCACTAGCCTCATCACTTTCAATTATTTTAGTTTCAAAATTGTTATCAAGGTACCCACTTCATTTTATGATGTCTTGGTAAGAAAAGCCATATCTTAGATCAATACGTTCGTGCAGGCGCGGTGGCAATGACAGGATATCTTGCGGTTGTTGACTTAGATACGTTCACTTTCATTTAGTACCAGAGGGAGAGAATGCGTTAACGTTATCCTTTTCAAGACGCTTAGGATAATCTGTTTTTTTTATATTTTGAGGTCTGCGTTTGACGACAATCAGTACCAGAAGGCATTGATGAGGTCTAGGTTGGAGCGCGCTTGCCTAGAAAATACCTATTCACTCTTCCCTTGAAGGAACTAAGATTATACGTGGCTAAGTATACAAATGCTGGAAGTGAGGTTCACACTTCTAGCAGTTCGATTCAGGAACGTTGTACCAAATCGTTTCGTCCGAGTACGTTGGATTTTAACCACGTTGGGCGCCAGCGCTCACGATTTCTCGAAGTTCGGTGGTAAAACGGTGAAGGGGGCACGAGGTTGTAAAGTTCTTGAGCGCACTCTCCAAAATATATCCGATAAAAGACCGATAGACAGGCAACAATGCGTCGGTGCTGTAGATTGAGCATTTTCACCTGCGTTAGTGACTGATCACCTATAATTCGGCGAGCGCGGCGATCAACCGAGTCTAATGCATTGAGTTGGTATTTGGCAAAGCCATCCCAGACCTTTCACTCAGGAAATCAGATATCAAGCTACATAAGCCAGTGGGTAATCCCGTATGACGGAAGCTTACTGAGTAGACTGTCATGCCAAGCCAGGTAAAAAGCGTTTGAAATATATAATAAGAGACACGGCGTGTGCCTCGCCCCAAATATGTGTGGCATACACTAGAAGATCTCCCGTAGACCGGTTTTCCGAAAGCTGTACTAGTGGTCAGACAGAAGATCGTTTTCTTCTAGGTATGTCAGGAGCTGCAGCAGAAATATGAAAACATCTATCTGGTTTTATGAAGTCATAATCGAAAAGACGGAATGTTAGATCAATACATTCGTGCAGGCGCGGTGATGATGACAGGATGTCTTGCGGTTATTGACTAACGTTCACTTTCATTTAGTATCTGAGGGAGAGAATGCGATAACGTTATCCTTTTCAAGATGCTTAGAACAGTTGGATACCAGCAGAAATATGAAAACATCAATCTCGATTTATGAACTCTTAGTCCAAAAGGCACTATTTTAGATCAATACATTCGTTCAGGCGCGGTGGTGATAACGGCATGTCTTGCCGTTGTTGACTTACGTTCACTTTCATTTAGCATCTGAGGGAGAGAATGCGATAAGTTATCCTTTTCAAGACGCTTAGAACAGTCGGATACCAGCAGAAATATGAAAACATCTATCTCGATTTATGAACTCTTAGTCCAAAAGGCACTATTTTAGATCAATACATTCGTGCAGGCGCGGTGGTGATTAGAGCATGTCTTGCAGTTGTTGAATTACGTTCACTTTCATTTAGCATCTGAGAGAGAGAATGCGATAAGTTATCCTTTTCAAGACGCTTAGAGCAGTCGGATACCAGCAGAAATATGAAACATCTATCTCGATTTATGAACTCTTAGTCTAAAAGGCACTATTTTAGATCAATACATTCGTGCAGGCGCGGTGGTGATTAGAGCATGTCTTGCGGTTGTTGAATTACGTTCACTTTCATTTAGCATCTGAGGGAGAGAATGCGATAACGTTATCCTTTTCAAAAAGCTGAGGACAGTCTGATACCAGTGGAATATGAAACATCTATCTCCTCGATTTATGAAGTGCTAGTCCAAAAGGCACTATTTTAGATCAATACATCCGTGCAGGCGCGGTGGCGATAACAGCATGTCTTGCCGTTGTTGACTTACGTTCACTTTCATTTAGTATCTGAGGGAGAGAATGCGATAACGTTATCCTTTTCAAAAAGCTGAGGACAGTCTTATACCAGTGGAATATGAAACATCTATCTCCTCGATTTATGAAGTGCTAGTCCAAAAGGCACTATTTTAGATCAATACATCCGTGCAGGCGCGGTGGCGATAACAGCATGTATTGCGATTGTTGAATTACGTTCACTTTCATTTAGTATCTGAGGGAGAGAATGCGATAGCGTTATCCTTTTCAAAAAGCTGAGGACAGTCTGATACCAGTGGAATATGAAACATCTATCTCCTCGATTTATGAAGTGCTAGTGCAAAATGCACTATTTTAGATCAATACATCCGTGCAGGCGCAATGGCGATAACAGCATGTTTTGCGATTGTTGAATTACGTTCACTTTCATTTATTATCTGAGGGAGAGAATGCGATAACGTTATCCTTTTCATGTGGCTTAGGAAATATGGAAATTTATTTGTCTTTTTATGCAGTCTTAGACTATATTAGATCAAAACGTTCCCTCGGGTGCGGTGCCGAAGACCATCTTGCGGTTATTGAATTGCGGTTCAACACTCCCAAATGAACCGTGATGACTTTCGGGATGAAACTCAAATCGTGCTAAGCGTCATTTCAATCCATTCGGTAGGTTTGGAGTGTTATGCGGCCAAGAAAAAGGCAAACAGATGCAAAGGCAAAAAAAAGTATATATAATATTTTTTACATGGGTTTGCATCCAGTCCATTGGATACAAAAGGCCGGAGACAGCATGAGTTGGCGCTACTTCAAAAAGGCCTATGTCCAGCAGTGATGATGATCATGATAACCTTGAATGTACTTTTGGACTTTTTACAATTTAATTCATAATATAAAAGTATATAGATTCTAAAATTTCAAACATTTTTGGGAATACCAAAAATGATGTATATTCAAACGCTAATTCATTTTATTGCGTTAATTTTATTTTAAAACAAGAGCTTTTAATTTAAACGCAACCAGGCTTAATTCAATTCGAATGTACCTAATAGAAAATAACGATGATTTGTAAGTGTAATTAGGTAGATCAAAATTATGACTTTAAACTGTATGCCAAATATTGCACTGGCATTGAGTGCAAATTTTATTATTGGCTGTAGTATCTTGGACAGCGTCTTTATCGCTGAGTTTTTCAAAATACCACAGAAGCTGTTTTCAGGGAATAAAATCTTCTTAAAAGGCGTGAAAGTGTAACAAAAAACTCACATAGCATTTAAATTGAATATTTCAAACGTTTAATAAAAGACAACAAACCTGACGTTAAAAATAAATGAAAAATTCATTTTAAAAAGTCAAAGCAAGTATAAAATTTTATGATATTTCATTTTTCATTCAAGCGTAACAATAAATAAAATCAGTTTCAATAACAGATATTATCGTCTGGCGACCGGTGGAGAGACTTTTCAACGAAAAATGGTATGGGGTGGGTGGTTAGTGCGGGAGGAAGGGAGCGAGTTGCCCGGTAAAATTTCAGCCACTTTTAACTTATATGGTCCTGGTAATTTTAACTATTAATAGTTGGTTATATTGCAGATAATCTGGTTTGAAAAGTTGTTGTTATTATTACTATTTTATCCTAGGTACATTGTTTAAAATCAGCACTTAGAATTGGCACAAACTTCTTTCTATACTTATTTATTACACTGACCTCTATTTGAACGTAAATAAAAAGGCTTGCAGTTAGTGAGTTAAAGTTTAATGTTCGTGAATTCGGTAAGATGGATAGTTCGTAGGTACGTAAAAAGATACGTTAATGGATGCGTAGAACTAAATTGAAGATCAGAAAGGGTTTTACTTGCGTAAAGAAACTAATACTCGAGAAAAGCGTGAAAATAAAATACGATAATAATTTTTACTGCAATAGACCGATACGACTCTCCAATCTACAAACAGTTTTTAAAATTACATGTAGGTCGGGAACGGTCGGGTGGTTAATTTAATGTTTAATTATATATATAATATTTTTTTGTTTCGTATATTATAGTGTAGGTATTGTATCATATCGCACATTGAAAATAATAGTGTCACTATCCAAATTCTATATTAAAAAAAAACGTATTTTAAAATACTTTTTTGTTTTTTAAATATTACTCAACTGTTACACTTAATGTCCTTCATAAACAGACTATTACATTAATAACAATTCATTCCGATTTTCACATAGAATTAGCCGTCAAAATCTTATAAATCTTTAAATGCTTCTACTGAAAAACATGGAATTTTGGATAGTGACACTATTATTTTCAATGTGCGATATTATAAATGTATATTGGGTCTAAATAATATCATCATCATCATCATCATGATCAACACATTACTGGCTCACTACAGAGCACTGGTCTCCTCTCAATATGAGAAGGGCTTGGCCATAGTCCACCACGCTGGCCGTGTGCGGATTGGCAGACTTCACACGCCTTTGAGAACATTATGGAGAACTCTCAGGCGTGCAGGTTTCAGGCGATGTTTTCCTTCACCGATGAAGCAAGTGATATTTTAATTGTTTAAAAACGCACATAACTCCGAAAAGTTAGAGGTGCGTGCCTGACCACTGGGCTATCACCGCTTCAATATATAGAAATTATATTATTATATTATTATTATTGTATGAACATAATTTTTTTTGTTGCAACATCACTTGCGAATATCATGCAAAATCCGATAAACGCGATGATGTGTCAAGTTTAGATGCACAGCACCCTTAATGCACATTCTACCTCGATACAACTACATTCGCACTGGCAAATAGGTCATGTCTACATGACAACTCACTGAAGTAGTTCAATACTACGGAGTCAAAAAACTTCTTTGATTTCACGAGAGTTTCTTGTACAATGAGGCCTTAGCGATGTCATCTGATGGTGAATGACAATGCTATCTAATATGGAGATCTGTTTACCTGGCAGGCGTGACCTCATCCTTTTTCTATACTGCCAACTTGAGTGTGAAATAAAGGGGCCGGGTGAGTCTCAAACAAGATTGGAGCAAAATAAATATCCTAAATAGCAATAATAAACTCCGTAAATATTATTATTAGTATGGCTAGTTTATGTAGATACCTCTTTTGAACTATTTCACTTTAAAAAATCATCTTAATCATACTTTAGGCATAAGGCATGCAGGTTTCCTCACGATGTTTTCCTTCACTGTTGATGCAAGTGATATTTTAATTGCTTAAAACGGACATAACTCGTTAAGGTTATGAAAAAGTTAGAGGTGTGTACCGGGATCAAACCCCCGAACTCTGTTTAGAAGACGGACTTCCTAAGGATTATTATGTAACTATTATATTGTAGATAATACCAGGGATTCACGAGGATATTGTGACGACAGTGAATGTGGCTTTGAAGTGAAAGTGTTGCTACCTTGCGCTTCTGAAAATATTAGTCTAGCTTTAGCTGCTAATCAAGATCTCTTGGGATTTTTCTAGACGTATAATAAAAAAAAATGGGTTTGAGGAGATGCTTCTTACTTCGGTATCGGAATAAATTGCAAATTGGTTCTAAAACAAGCTACTGGGCCATGAACCCAGACTGTGTAAACGAAAAAATATCTCAGTGACAAAGTCTAGGTTTTATTAAAGCTTTGCTTATCTGGGGGCCCGGTAGTGATTCCTCCAAGGAGAACTAAAACCGATAAGGGTGCATACGGCAACCTATCTATTCTTGAACAATTTCGTAACATTTTCATTCCCTCATAGTTTTGGTCTGGATAGTAGTAGAAATCCCAGGTTAAGATGAAGTCACTACCGTTAAGAAAAGACACACCAAATTTCGTAGGTATGTCTAGATTTTATACTTAACATTTTATTGATAACGAAGATAGTCGAATTTGCCCCTCATTCTTAGAAAGCTGAAATTTGGCATGCAGGCTCGGCTTTGCACGCAAATGGCTAATAAATTAAAATCAAAAATGGGGGCGGAAAGTGGCGATAAGAACTCGTAACAAAACAACGCAATCCCATGGAGTTTGGACTCGTCTTGTCTTGACGGAGTCTCTAGATGTGAGGATCCAGGGTCTGATAATGTAGCCATAACAGGAACTGTGTAAAAAAATAATTCAAGCCTACCTACTTCGGACTAGTTTGGTTTGTCTCCACGAGGACTTTTGTGCTGGATGGTTTCCATTCTGATGATTGAAAGAGGGATTAAAGAATGGCAGCCTATAAAACAAAATGGAATGATTGGAATAGTCTTATAAAAATAATCCAAACAAAAACATTTCATATTAAATTTGTTGCCAAAATCTCGAAAGCTCACAGTTCCATTAACATAAAGTAATCAGTTAATTTGAAGAGTTATCCCTCTATCAAGAACCAACTTAACAAATCCTATGTCGAGTTCAAAATGTTTGGCTTGGGCATGTCGTAGAACTTTTGTATAACACAATATTAATGACCAGTGTTCACTTCTTACCACGAATTCATCGGAGTGTTCCTGCAACGGCCTCGAAAGGACCTATCCGTACTCTTTGACCAAGAGGTAAAATTCGTAGAGGTTTGTAGAGGGATGGGATGACTCTTCTTAATAGATATGTGATTACGTTTTGACAGTGGGAATGGTTTTCTACAATTTTAGTAAGCTGTTCTATTTCTAATTGCAATTTGTTTATGGAAGTAATATTAGTAATGAGGGAAAACTGGTTAGATTTTTTTTGATCTGTATTTATATACATGTATGCTCTGCATAGTATGAAACGAATCGGCTTTCCGTCGTGCACGCTTACATCTTTGAAACTTCGTAAAGGATTTTGTAGTGGTTTCCCTCAATAGGCAAAATGATTCAAGAAAATGCATATTAATGTAGAGAAAAGGCGAGAATTTAATCATTTGCAATGTGATGTTTCCGTAGAATAGAAATTTTGATCAGTCTTCGCTTCTCTCATGAATTGTTCTATTATTGTTTAAGTTACATTTATTATAATATTGTTTTTAGCTATCACGGACGTGATTTTACCAATATTTAGACTCCCATTGAAAACCAGCGTTGCGACTTGCTGCAGCTCTTGCTAAGTGGTTGTTATTATATCGATATCAGCATAAGGTCAAATTATGTTATGAACAACATGTATATCGCGCCAAATAAATCTTTTACTTTCTTTGAATAGCGGCCACAGAACAAATACGAAACTACAAGTTCCAGAATCAGAATGTGGCATTGATCATCTTTATAAATGAAGGAAACTGTATTTGGTTTCTCTACAACCAGAATTGTTAATTTCTAGCAGTTAAAAAAAAGTACCTACAAACAATTATTTGAGTGTAGTAAGTACCCGACGTAGTTTTTTTAAAACTGTCGCCAATAAATAGTATTCAGAGTATAAAATTCAAATTAAACGGTCGGCCGTGAACAGAGAAGTGAAGCACGAGAAGAACTTCTTATAGTTCATGCGTTCCTAGTCACCAGTCCCGTGAAATCATACTAAATCGAGAGCTGTTACCATGCGCATTGTGAATTTACATTTTCAGTTTTATCGTGCGCGTGCGCCAGCCAGGAGGCTGCTCTAAATATCAATGAATATATGAATGTTGATATATTATTCAACTACTGTAAATCTAGAAGTAACAGACGATCATGAACCTCCATTTGGATATATTACAATATCATGAATAGCAATTTCGCATCGATGCGGGGTCACTCACAAATCACATATAGCGACAGTACTTGGATACAAAATAATACTACTCTTTCCCTACCACCGCCAATTGTGTAATAATTTATCAAATATTGAACCGTTAATAACCGTTTTTGGTGTACAGTATTTTTTTTATTTTGTTGTAACCGGTCATCTTTAAAATTTTAAAACAATTAGTTTAACCGGTTAATTCAATGAACGATTTGTAAAGAACCAGTTCGACATCGCTTACCGTTATTCATAGAACTATTTCGTAATATTCAATTAACCTAAGTATATTGGTTTATGCCACAATATTAAAAAAACGCAATGCAGCATTTGATTTTCTTAATCTATAAAATGGGCACAATCCAGAGTTCCGCTGCCTCAATTTATTATTTCATATATTATGAAATAATGGAGTTTAAATTCAATAATCCGATCAAACTATAAGAACGCTTTCTCAATTTAACCGGTCAAATAAAACAAATCGAAATCTTTACCAAAATTATTTATATGTCTGTCATTTATAACGAAACTAAGATTTTTATAGACTTGAAAATATTTATTAATAGTTAATATTTTCAGCCTCTCTTATCCCCTGCTCGCACCGCTAATAACGAAGGAAAATATTATAGACATACAGGTTTCTCCACGAGTTATCATTTATAAAATAATTATAATAAATATCTAATAATACATGAATGGCAATTTCTTGCAATTTATAATCAATACCTGACTATAATCTGTCTAAGCCCAAAGTCGTTATTTTTAATTTATGTTTTAATTGAATATCGGAAACTAGTTTGGTCTACGTTCTTTTCTATTTCTGTGTGCTATAATTTATGTAATATGATTGTTTCTAGAATAAATAAATAATATTATTAATTGCGTGTAAATTCTACCAATCCGAATTTGACCAGCGTGTCACTGAGCGAAAACCCCTTTTTACACTGAGAGACCCTGAAGTTCTAAAGACTACCAACCAAAATTTGCATGACTACAGGTAACACTTTCCATACTAAAATAGACCAATACCCTGTAGTGGGCTGATAAAGAAGAAAATTACATAATTTATTTAGCGATGTATTTATTCTGATTCAGATACATTTATGAGGCGATAGCGGGAGAAGGATTTACCCTTTGTATGTTTATGTTGTCCTAGTACTGAAACCACGAAATTTTGGAAAAATTCAATACTCAGCTCCGAGCGACCATCATGGCGTACAGACAATGAATGTTTGTTCAGTATACGTTTTATTTACTACGATGACGTAGTGTACCCGTACATCGGATTTTTCATCCTCGTACAACGTCACAACCGATGTATTAAAAGCTGCACTTTCGTATCAATTTTGTTCACTGTCTGAGATGGTAGCAGGCTAACATGTTAGGGCAATGGTAAACCCACACTCCTAATTGGTTTCCACGTGATATCTTGCTGGAACGCTAGCGACACGTCTTTGTCGTTAGGATGATAACTAGCTACATTCGAAGTCTCCCACTAGACCAGAATCGAATCGGGAATCGAACCCGGGACCTCCAATGTTCCGTCAGCGAACGCAACACCGTTACGCCAAAACGCCAAAGAGGTCGTCAAATTGCGCTGCTCGAAAACATATAGTTTTTTAGCGGACATGTCAAAATAGATGCATTATGCCGAGTGCGAGAATTATTACTTATTCGATGGCGTGAACGTTAACTTCAATTATTATGAAGCGGTGATAGCCTAGTGGTTAGGGCGTCATCCTCCTTATCAGAGGTTGGCGGTTCGAAACCGGGCACGCACCTCTAACTTTTCGGAGTTATGTGCGGTTTTAAAAAAATTTGAATATTTAAATATCGCTTGCTTCAACGGTGAAGGAAAACATCGTGAGGAAACCTGCACGCCTGAGAGTTCTCCATAATGTTCTCAAAGACGTGTAAAGTCTGCCAATCCGCATATGGCCAGCGTGGTGGACTATGGCCAAACCCATCTCATATTGAGAGGAGACCCGTGCTCTGTAGTGAGCCGGTAATGGGTTGATCATGATGATGATGATTATGAAATAGAAGGAGCGCATCATACGAGGAGGTTCTTAGAAGAAAATCTCACTTGTTGTGCTCAGATACCGATATATTGAAAATAATTTCACTAAACCTATTTCCCAACTTTAGGATTCATATATAAGCAAAACAGTATACAGAGAACAAATTGTTTACGCCTGTTCAATTCAATTTAATTTCTTTATTATTCAAATAGGCTTGTGTAAGCTCTTACCAAGGTCAATTACACAATTGTATAATTAGCAGTGCTATCAAAAATAAATAATTAATAATATTAAATTTAAAAAAAAATGAGCAGGAAAAATAAACTTAAAACTAAAATTCAATATCTAGTATTCACACCGAAAAGAATTCAGAGACACTTTCATGTAATCATTCATTTGTCACAGTTACTAATTACATAATTTATGTTCTCCATGCTTGATTGCCATTTCAATAGGTAGTCTTCAAGAGACCAATTGTTATTGATGGGCCTGCAAGAGTCTGAAGTGTTCTTTATAAGTCAAATCATTCGATTTTTAACTCTCGGTAATATTTTGCCTACTTATAAATCAAAGTGAACACCGACAAAAAAGGAAGAAGATTAAGTACATAGAGACAAAAATGAGAACATCTGCAAACAGAACCTCCTGGAGAAAAATCGTACGGGAGAAGGTGATCCATGCTAAGGATCGCGACCCTCAGTAATGAGGATGACGATGCAAAGAGAAAAATTTGTAAGAAAGGTACTTGAATATAGAAATATGTAGTTAGATATCTGTAAAACTAGACTACACTGAACTCAATAAAGAATAAAGCTTTGACAAAAGCAAATAAAAGGAGAAACACAATTTATAGTTTATCGAACGTATAAAAAGTTCTTTGTGTTAATTAAAGGCAATTTAAATAACGAAAGCTTAATTCACTATTATAGGGGTAGGTATATTTGAATAAGAACAGGCTCGTTGAACCAGTGCAACGGATGTAATTTGAACCTAGTTACTCGTAGGTACCGGAACTACAAAATGTACTAACCTTTCTACAATCAGGTAACTACGTTTATACGGACCTCAGCAGTTTATATAGAGTCACATAAACACCAGTACGGTGCACGTATCCCATGTTCTCATTTTAACTCAGCTGTTTGGAATATGTAGCAGTATTGGTTGTAATGACCTTTGACCTCTGTATAAACGTCTGACGTAGCCGCTCGCGTTGGGGCGATTCGCATCTCTATAACGTTTCTGCAAGCCTAGTAGCCAATACCTACGCGAGGTCGGTGCTCCTGTTTGGTGTAGCGATATATATTCGCTTGACGTACGTGTATCTTTATTATTGACTAGTAGTAACCAACGTTTTCTCTCAGATCATCAACTAGCGGGTTGTAACCTGATGCTACAAACTGTTCAGCTTTATAATAAAAAGAAGGTATACATGGGGAGACCCTGATACATTACAACGATCAACTTTTTAATTTTGTATTACAACTTCGCTCATAATTACAAACGCTGACTTTTAGTTCCTTGTCACGAATCACCACAAAAATAAATATTGGATGTGTGACAGCTATTGCCAGTCGATGTCGCTGGTTAATCTACGTCGTTTAATGAATGAGTGGAAATTTTGAGACATTTGGCATCTTCAAATTGTTTAACTAACTGAAAAATAGGTTGGTACCTAACAGTTATGAGTAAAAAGACTATGCATCCTCGTCTGATTAAAAATCAGACTTTAAAAAATAGTTCATAGTCTGATACAGTGACTGCTACCATGTAGTCCATAAATATCTTCAATTTCTTTGGATATTGCACCCTGAACTTAATAGAGGTCAAGATATTAAGCAATCACCCGTTTATCATTCCAACGCATCATGCCTTATTTTGTCGTAGTGGAAAATATTTATGGCTATCTCCAACCTTGGTCAAGCCTCAGGTTATGTAAGACTCCCCCGCCCCCCACGTCGGGAGGCAGGTATATCCGAATTAAAAACCGGACCAGTTAATTAAAATATGAAATAAATAATAGTAATTAAAAAAAATTCGTTACCTTTGTAATTCATACCATACCTCTATTATTAATTCAATAGAAACTATTTGTTCCTACACCTAAACCGATAAATAGATTAAAGGTTAGATATAATACTTTCTATCCTAAGTAAAAATAGTTACCTATACAAACAAATTTAATCCATTATCTAGTATTTATTTGTGGGAACCCATAAATAATTTAAATTGTCTAACAATTGTAAGCTGTCGTGCATAATAAAACCAATTTAAGTAATTCTTCTATTTGTTATATTTTTATAAATGGTACAACTCACTCGCGAACGTCACTTATCTGTTTTAATATTTGTTGATTCGGACTGTGTTTAGCTGTACAAACCGCATTGCTTGCGTCAGCTTCACCGGCCAGTTCGGTGAGCTTCGGAAAGAAGCTCTGCCACATGAAATTTCGAAGAAGCTGCTTAAGAGCGCCTTCTGTGAGGCCAAACTAAAGCGATGTTTAGGATGACGGAGGGGTAGGACGATGAGTTGTCCCGTGGTACGTCTTCGAGGCCGTGGATTGGCTTTGGTAATATAGCGGGAACCTCGTCTTCGCTGACGAAGAGGGTGTGTTGACTTTGTGTGGAAGATGTGATGTCTAGGAGGAAGCTAATAGCAACTCTTTTATAATTCATACTGATCGTATCTCCTTCCAACTCTATTGAGTTTCCTCCTGTCCAGTCCCTTCCTATTCTACTCAATTACCAAGTATATTACGGGTAACACAGTATTTCTGTCAAAAGTACAATAAACATCATGATATCATAATGCAACATATATCGAGACTAAATCACTAGCTAATGTAAAATACACAGATATTACTAATGAGAAGTGTAACACAATAGAGAATGGAGTTTTTTTATTTTAGTAAGGTAGCCCTAAAACGGTTATAGATATTTAAAGACCGTAGCGAAAGCTTTTAAAGTTTACATGATTTACGGCGTAGTCTGAGAGCCCGTACGTCATCTGCTCTTATCTGGAATGCATATCTCACGTCAGCTACTGTAGGATTTGAAGGTAAACGGCAATCGTTATTCAACACTTACGATAACCCAAAGCACTTGACGTGACTCAGACCTGGGTATTGCGCTCTCGACACTCAAGTATGTAGCACTGAAAAGTGTGCAAGATTTGTGGCATCTTAGCCATCAAAAAATACATACCATTAATCTATTTATAATGTTTAGTTATAAGCTGTGATAGCCGAGTGGTTTGGACGCCCGCCTACTTATGAGAGGTCGGGGGTCAGATCCCGGGCACGCACCTCTGACTTTTCGGAGCTATGTGCGTTTTAAGGAGTTAAAATATCACTTGCTTCAACGGCGAAGTATAACATCGTGAGGAAACCTGCATGTCTGTGAGTTCATAATGTTCTCAAAGGCGTGTGAAGCCTGCACATGGCCATGGCCAAACCGTGGTGGACTATGGCCAAACCCTTCTCATATTGAGAGGAGACCTGTGCTCTGTAGTGAGCTGGCAATGGGTTGATCATAATGATGATGAAAGTTTGATTAAAAGCGA
This sequence comes from Lasiommata megera, assembly GCA_928268935.1. Taxonomy (NCBI): domain Eukaryota; kingdom Metazoa; phylum Arthropoda; class Insecta; order Lepidoptera; family Nymphalidae; genus Lasiommata; species Lasiommata megera. Next base: position 18,210,366 of record OV743307.1, on the reverse strand, counting down.
TTTTTCTGCACACTAAAATATACAATACCATTTCAAAAGGACGCCTTCGTAAACAGCTTTAAAAGTATCACTATTTAATACTCGTTTAAAAGAGTTTTGTTTTAAAACTACTCCAAATGCGAGATCTGTAAACTCTAGCTCTATTTAACTGACCTTACATTTACCTAATTGCGTTTGTGTGTAACAATGAAAGTGTGCATTATCATTGGTTAAATATTGTAAAGATCCTTATTTTTTCTGTAATATGTAAACTATTGTAGGTATTACCGGGTGGTATCATGGTTGCCACTTATTTTTTATTTTACTAACCGTATTGATGTCCGGAAAAAGTTGTGCAACCATTATTTTTTCCACATCGGCATAGTATCCTCTTTGTATACCCATACTAATGTTTATTATTGTTGCGATTGTATCTGCTTGTTAATATTTGATAAGGCTCGCCCAATGCCCCAGTAGAATTTCATCAAAAGGTTTTGCATATAAACTATATGGTATATGTTAATACATTTATTGGAGTCATCAAACAATTATAACGGTTTGTCTCTTGACTGAAAATTAATTTATTAATTTTTAATCAACCTGAATGAACTACAAGTTCATTTTTTAATTTCACAATAACACATTTAAAATGCGAGTAAAAATATAATAATGACTCAGGGTATAGTGATAACTACACTCGCCAACTAAAGTTAAGAATGTTCCAATCGAACAGGTCTAAGATGAAGTCCACAACAAACTTGGCCGGGATTTCTTTTTGTTATCACCATCTAACTACATAGCTATGAAATTAAAGCAATTCACACCGAAGCTTTTTTATCGTTTACATAATCCTAAATATCGCAATAGAATTTTTCTATAAGCTATCCTTTTATAAAAGCCTTGAACTTATTGATAGACATCTCCAAGATATCAATAGGTAATCTATATATATAAAAAACAATTGCTGTTCGTTAGTCTCGCTTAAACTCGAGAACGGCTGAACGAAATTATCTTATCTTGGTCTTGAAATGTTCGTGGAGGTCTAGGAAAGGTTTAAAAAACGACAAAAATTTGAATAACTGCCGGGAAAACCTTAAAAAAAAAAGCCCTTTGCTTTTTCCGTATAAAAGATTTCTAAATAAAATGTAGAGTCAATTTGAACTTTATTGCTACTCAATAAAGTTCATATTAAATTATAATCACTCACTGTTGTCTAAGAAATGTTGGTGTATTCCTTCAAAGAGCCAATTTGCAATTTATTACTGCTGCACAAATTTCTATTTCAATCATTTAGACAAATCAGTTAATTCCATTTGTTTTATTTAACGCGGTAATCTCGGGAAATACGGGTCCGATGTGAAAAACTCTTTCAACTCAAACAAACTCGATGTTCGATTGTCCAATTAATGAAGACGGCTATAGATATTTAAGCAGTATTTTAACCCGGTATTACCACGGAAACGGTTACTACGCGGGTGAAACCGCGGGTTTTTTATAAAAACTTTGAACATATTGATAGACATCTCCAAGATATCAATAGGTAATCTGTTATAAAATAATGGATAGGAGATGTTTCTTATGTAAAATTTCATTACGATCGGTGCAAAAGAGTCTAGCATCTATTATCATCATCAAACGGATACTATAAACATTTATGAGAGCATTAGTTAAGTATATGTGGCTGCCACACTTACACATGTTTGTATTTTTTTCGTGCGTTTGTTGTACGTCATAAAACCTAAAATACGCGGAACTGTAACACAAACCCAAAGTCACACATTATTGTGTTACACTTACTACTGTCTGCGTAACAACTTGTGGTGCAATTAATTATAAGAAATCTACGAGTAGGTACAAGCATGAATACTGAGCATTGTAAAACGTAGACTCAGTAATATAATATTACAGTGTAGCATGCTATTACTTAAGCAGTAGGTAACTTGGCCAAGGTTTTTTTTTAAATGTCATATTAACAATATATGTAGGTCTAGGCTCTGAATATGATTTTGTCCCATTCGGTGTCGAGACCCTTGGTCCGTGGGGGTCCTAGAGTTATAGGGCTTTTTAGGGAAATAGCAAAATGGTTAGTCATCATCACAGGAGACCGAAGAGCTGCCAGCTACCTCGGACAACGAATTAGTCTTGCAATCCAAAGGGGAAACGCTGCCAGTATCTTCGGAACCTTGCCTAAAGGGACTCCTTTTAATAATATATTTTAGTTATTATATTGTATATATATAATTTTTTTTTAAGATTTTTAGTTATAGGTTCAATTTAAGGTTTATTTTAAGTTTTTAAGTGTTTATAATATAGTTATTTTGTTTTAGTTGTTAATTATAATTGTCTAATGAAATTTCAACATTTCATATAAATTACGTATATGTAGGTATGCCAATAGTGTCAGTGAATAAATGAGTGAATAATTACACTTTTACTGTATTTCTGTAGATACTTTTTCGGGGTGTATCACACAAGTAGAAAGCCATCATGATCAACCCATTGCCGGCTCACTACAGAGCACGGGTCTTCTCTCAATATGAGAAGGGTTTGCATGTGCGTGACTTCACACGAATTTGAGAACATTATGGAGAACTCTCATGCATGTAGTTTTCCTCACGATGTTTTCGAAGTTATCACCATCACTCACTACTATGTAAATAATTGACACGTAGGTATATCCAATAAAATGTATGATTAATCGATTGATTGTCACAATTTAATGACATGTAAGCCTCAACATGTATGTATATTAAATGTACAAAGTGATATTCCAATAAGATAATATCTTTTTAATTTCTCCGATACACAAAATTGCTTAAATTTTAATTTACAAAAAAGTTAGATACGTCGAACTCCATGGCCCCGAAACCGCAGTTTTAACCACTGAGCTGCCAATGTTGCTTAACTCTTTGAAAATCGACCTATTTGAAAATGTAAGCCAATGGGTTACTTCAACACATTATGTAGGTTTACCTACCATTGACCGAATAAGAGGTAAATTTACCTTTACTACTGCCACTGCTTGTAAGCATTAAAATTAAACGTAATTTATAATCTATTATTTAACCACGTACTTTGGTTTCTCGGCTAACGTCTAATTTTGCCCTATACAAAGAAAAATATGTTCTAAATGCTGAAATATATATGTTCTAGTACTTTATTCTAAGTACCTGCCAGGAGTTGCATCGTTTGTAGTACACGTTGAAAGATAAGTCCCTGTTATTAACACTAATTTATAATGTAACTGGAAATAATCCTTGAAGTCCGCCAACCAACATTTGAGCAGTGAGAAACGAAATCTAACAGACATTAATAGGACGATCATTGTTCTAATCGTGTTATAGGACTGTAGAACTACTAGAAAATAAATAGTTTTCGCTAGTATGTTCTATCGTCACTCTGTGACGCACTTACCGTGTAAATATAATTAACATGTAAGTTAATTGTAATTTAATTCCAAATAAAAGGTATAGGTAACATCCGAGCTCGGTTATGTATAGTCTTATACAAATAATGTAAACTTACCATGGTCGTTGGTGACAGCGTACTGATATGAAGGAATGATGTCTTGTATTTGCCGCGGCGGTGAGGACGCTGGCGGCGGTCGGTAGGCGGTCTCCACCGGCCCGTAGGCGAGCGGCCACTCGCGCTCCCCCATGCCGCCGTACGCGCAGTATTCACCACCGTACGTGAGCTGCTGGCTGGAGGTGTAAGCACAGGTGCCGTATTCGATGGACGGCGCGCTGCTTACGCCTACACCACTGCCGCTGGCGAGCTCGTACCCCGACGGCTGAGGCGGCGGCAGCGCACCCACTCCGCCACCGCACAGGTATCCGCCACTTCCAAACTGGGGTTTCAAGGGTTGACACTTGCGCCGAAAACCACGCGGTCGCCGCCTGAAGGATCCCTCCTCGAACATAAACTCCGACGACGGGTCGATCGTCCAGTAGTGTCCCTTGCCGGGTCGGCCGAGCCCCTTGGGTAGCTTGACGAAACACTCGTTTAGACTGAGGTTGTGCCTCACGGAATTCTTCCAACCCTGATAGGGGCTCCGGAAAAACGCGAATTGCTGTTGCAAAAACGCGTATATTTCGCTGAGGGTCAGGCGTTTGTTCGGCGAATGTCGGATTGCCATGACGATGAGGGCTATGTAGGAGAAGGGTGGCTTTTCTTGGCGACGTGTGGCGGGCGCGCGCCGCGCCGCCTCTTCGGTGGCTTGGTCCTTGGTCTTCATGCGTGCGCGTCGGAGCGCAAACCGGCGAACAGTGCGCACCGCCCATCGAGCACGCGCGTCTTGCGCCCGCGCCGCCCATCGCCGCGCCCCACGTCTTGCCGACGCGATTCCCCGACTCAGCCGACACACACCTACGCTCTACACTCGCACTACTGAATTGCACTCAGACACACATTACACACTGCTTTCAATAATCTGCCAAATTTAAAAATAAATTTAATAGATAGAGTTAGTGAAACTTATTGTCCTACAACACTATAAAGTATATATGTGAACTTAAAGTGGCAAAATCACTATTTATTATTTAGAATACTCGGTGAGTATTTAGCTCATTGGGTAAAAGTTATACAGAACTTCTAACTTTCATAATGATAATATTTAGGCTGCAAGTAACAACTTTTGTATTGCAATAGTTTTATAATTTGTAGATGGCAAGAAGCATGGAGAGGTCGCGGTCGTTGCGCCTGCTCGCAGCCTGGATCACTCACAAGCTTGTACAAACACTAAACGAAGGAAAACCCGCTTAGACAATAATATTTACCCGTCGCAAGGACGCCTGTCGAATGCCCGCTCTTGACCTAGCACAATTAAACCAAACATTTTACTAGATCTATAAAACAGTTATACGACGTACACCAAATATTTACCATAAAGCGTAAACCAAAAGTTTTGCATTAAACTTGCTCGATTTATTTACACATGCTAGTGTAAACGGGAAGCGACGAGGGAATTTCAGTCTTATCCCAACTACGCAGGGATACATATTACAGAGAAAAAAGTATCGGAACTAGTGATTCGATCTACGGAGCTCATAGAGGAAGTCATTGTAGCAAACTATCTTGTTTTAAACTTAGTAACAACGGCCGGTAATTTAGCTTTTTAGACGTCTAACTTTGTAGACGACGATTTTATTCAACAACAATACCGTGTCATCATCATCATCATGAACAACCCATTACCGGCTCACTACAGATGTTTTCCTTCACCGTTGAAGCGAGTGATATTTTAATTGTTTATTAAAAACGCACATAACTCTGAAAAGTTAGAGGTGCGTGCCCGGATTCGAACCGCCGACCACTGATTAGGAGGCTGACGTCCTAACCACTAGGCTATCATTGCTTCACTAGGCTATAACAGTTTCGGATTTCGGCTATTGGATATGGATGATATTAATTTTATCCGATCGAGTTAGACACCAAATAAGATAAATATTGTGAAGAACCAGATACTTTAAAACTAGTTTCCATGACGATGCGAAGGAGCATGGCTGGGTTTTAATGGCTATACTGGTCGCCAGTCTGGCCGCCGGGGAGTCCCACATACCCCGTCGAAAGCGGCGCAGTCTTGCCTGCGTCGTTTCCGGTGGGGATGCATAAACGCATTTCCCAGCGTGAAAAAATAAAAAAACAATTTCACAGTCACTCTATTCTATTGCTGCTTCCTCGGACCCTCTTCAGTAGTGAAGCTGTCTGTTTTAACCAGATAGCTGAGTGCCCACAGAAGAGGATCATCCATACTGTCTGCAATCATGCGCAGTATTCTGTTGCTGCTTCCTCAAACCCTCTACAGTAGTGAAGCTGTCCTTTTTAGCCAGATAGCTGAGTGCCCACAGAAGACGATCATCCACACTGTCTGCAGTCATGCGCAGTATTCTGTTGCTGCTTCCTCGAACCCTCTACAGTAGAGAAGCTGTCCTTTTTAGCCAGATAGCTTCAAATGTATCTGTAATGTCTGTGCGCTTTGTGAAACATTTTTGTTTTCGTTTTAATCTACTTTATTTTGCAGGGGTTTGGTCACAGCGTGTCACCCCTATTTTGGCAAGGCATACTTATAATAAAAAAGACAACTAACACTAATTTATTCTACGCCTAAAGCAGTTAGGCCTCTTCTCTGTGACAACACGACATATTCAATGATTCAAAATTTACGAAAAAATGGCAAATGTTAGGCGTGTTCTATAATAAATTTTTACTGAATGCTTTTGTACTACTCCAATGGCTAGATATAATTGACAAACATTGCTGAAGTACCATATAAGCTATACCTAATAGCCTAGTGATTAGGACGTCAACCTCCTAATCAAAGGTCGGGGTTCGTACCCGGGTACGCACCTCTAACTTTTCGGAGTTATGTGCGTTTTTAAGCAATTAAAATATCACTTGCTTCAACAGTGAAAGAAAACATCGTGAAGAAACCTTCACGCCTCAGAGTTCTCCATAATGTTCTCAAAGGCGTGTAAAGTCTGCCAATCCGCACATGGCCAGCATGGTGGACTATGGACGAAACCTTTCTCATATTAAGAGGAGACCCGTGCTCTTTAGCGAGCCGGCGATGGGTTAATCATTATGATGATGATGTTGACATGCGTGACCAAAATAACGCTTATTTGGTCGGGTTTAAACAGTTCCCGGACAAGGCGTCCTCGCAGAGCTCGGATGGAGAGGTGTTGTTTACTACAGTCTGCAGGCGGCACGGCGGTTCTGTTTACAGTAGAGATCAGCCACCCGACGCCGCGCCTTGCCTCGCACCGCGGATCCGTCGACGCCGGGATTTTATTTTTAGATAGTCTTTAGATCATAGCATAGTATACATATCTATACAGTGAACACAGAGGGTCAGTGCAGAACGACATGCTGCGAGGGCAAGCTCGGCTCTGGCATTCATACTTACCGCGTTATAATTACAATCAGCGAAAGTAAATCTTACGTACCTTGGAGTTGCCTCAATAGTCTACCAATTTAAATTCCCTGGGCATTTGGTAACCGAAGACTATTTTTTACCACCAGGTAATGATGCATGGCCTGTGATTAGGAGGCTGGCGTCCTAACCACTAGGCTATCACAACTTTTTACGCATGTTTACTTTGGGAAAGGATTTAATTTAATTTGACGACCTCCGTGGAGCAGCGCGTGCGCTGCTCCATTATAAAGTTGGAGGTCCTGGGTTCGATTCCCGAATTTGATCTGGTGGGAGGCTCCGGCCGTGGTTAGTTACCACCCTATGTTAGCGTTCCAGCACAATGCCGCCTAGTAACCAAATAGGAGGGTGTGTCCACCATAGCCCTAACCCGCTCGCTAGCCCGCTACCATCTAATAGACTGTATCAACACTTACCATCAAGTGAGATTGTCGACAAGGGCTAATTTGCAGTATGTAAAACAGAATAAATAATTGAGCTAACTTTTCTCAATTTTAATCTTGCACAGGTAAAATAAAAACGCGGCTATTCAAGACCTGCCTATATTGCAAATAGCGGATCCGAGAAATGTAGAGATTTTTTTTTTTCTAAATACCTTCAGACTTGCTCGTGGTTTCACTCACGTTAAGTTTAACTTTTAGTGAACATTAAAACTGTCAGAATATCATTAAAAAAATGTTAATAAAAGGTTGCCCTGACGCCTGGGAAGAGATACTCAACCTTCCAAGTCAGTATAACTTTTTAACATTATATGTATTCTGGTTTGTTGGCATTATTAAACACTTTTATTTTTAATCATAATAATCTAATAATCTTAAGATTGATGGTAAGAGTCATTCGTCTGACCATTAAAGAGGCAGTCGCCGCACCCACGTGTAGTCTAACTTACACGGCAACTAATAGAAATAGGTAGAAAAATATATTGGCCATGCTATCTTATAAGAGCCACGATCCTCGAATTTAAGGCAACGATTTGAGAAGAAGTGTACCTATTCTAAGTTCATCAGTTCCAAGCCTCGGGGTGATAAAATGGAACCCTAATTGGATCACTTTGGTTTCAGATTCACTTATTTTTCTGAATACGACCTTTCTACGAAGAGTTCAGCGGGGTTGTAAGTTTGAGGAATCTATAAGGTGAAAGTTAAAGAATCTTATGTTATAACATGAGCCTTCCCAAAAGGACGAATTAAACCTTAGTCATTATTCCTTACTCAAACTAATGATGATATTTGTTTGGTAATTTGAAAGGGTTTTACAATTGAGTATTCATAAAATCTGATGAAGATCTTTAATGATATCAAGCGGAATGTCTCGACAAACAAAACGGTTAGTAGTCCTTAAGTTGTAGTGGGTAATATAGATTTCTTTGGATGATCAGGTCAGCTTTTTGTTTTTTCTTCATTAAGTGTTATGATTTTTGACGACTTCCATGGCGCAGTGGTCGCATTATAAAGTTGGAGGTCCTGGCTTCGATTCCTGGCTCGAGTCTGGTCTGGTGGGAGGTGGGTTAGTTACCACCCAACGACAAGGACGTGTCGCCAAGCGATTTAACGATCCGGCACGATGTCGCGTAGAAACGGATTAGGAGTATGGGTTTACCTTACCCCTAATTGGTTAGCCCGCAACCATCTTAGACTGCATCATCACTTACCATCAGGTAAGCTTACCGTCAAGGGCTAACTTGTAGTGGATAAAAAAAAATCTAAATCAGTCATCATCAAGGAAGTAGGGTCCCTATTTGCTTTAAACCTCACCTACTTTTTTACGAGTATGTTTTTAGGATTCAGTAGGATGGATGGATATGGGCATGGGCAATGGTTCGCACAATTTCCTTCAAAATAATTTTAGTCTCTAGTTAATCCATGTCGATTCATTTTCGACCCAGATTGCATTTGCGGGAACTGAAATTACATGGAAAAGATTGATGCAGAAACAATAAATTAAAGTGGATCTACTTTTCTCACTCTAGCTCGAATTTAGATACTGTAGCGGGAAGAGAGGAAGACGTTCTATGACGTGCACGTCGAGTCGCCTGGCTCCGCCTACAAGATGGCGCGGTAATACGGACATACGGCAAGCGGCGCGCGCGCACTTCTCCGCTTGATCAGTGATCTTGAACCCTCCATTCATCACCATTTACGAGCCAGCTATGTTTGCTTTGAGGTTTTTACGGTTTCGCCTTAAAATTGGTATGCAATTAGACGTTTATCGTTCCTTGAAAAATGATTGTCGGTCTCGTGGGTTGGAACGTCTGTAATCTTGCTATTCTCTCAATTTCAGATATGTTTTTCCACTATACATTTAGCTTAGCTAACTGGATAGATTTAGATTAGTAATAAAATGATAGTTATTTGTACCATTCTATCATAATAGAGTAAGGTAGGCCTTCTAAATATTCCAACACGATTAACCTTTCAAACCACGAAGGTTTTTTTTAAACTATACGTGGGACGTAGATTCCACGGCATTCGAGAAGGATAATAAATTAATGTTAGATGTCTCTTTTATCATCTTGCTCAAATAGGGTCGACATAGCACGCTGTGACTAAACCCCTATGAAATAAAGTAGATTAAAAATATACACAACATCCACAATGAATAACAAGTCTACTTACTCGGCTATTTCTTAATTGCCTGACTAATTTCTTTGGTCTTATCAATTCATAACAACATTAAAAATATAAGCTTACAAAGTCGATGCCGCTAACGGTGAGATCATGTTTAAAGCAACTTGATATACATACCATAGAAAACAACTATAGGAGACTATAACCGCTGAGCCACGTCCGACTAATTCCAGCATGTTTTGCCATATTAAAATAACCATCAACATAACATTCGGCGAAGGGCATCCAGTGTTGGACATACGTGAGGATTTCGTTCGGGTCTTCTAATGTTTGTTTTATCACGTGGACTCTGAGACTACGCAATTTCAAATTCAAATAATCTTTATTCAAATAGTTTAATAGGCACTTTATGACTCTCTGGGACCTAATTTGTATATCGCACGAACAGCCCTCTTCTACAAAACGAATATAGTGTCAATATCCCAAAATAAAATACTATATGAATACTATACCAAAATAAAATACTATATGAATATAGTGGCATTACCCCAAAATAAAATACTGTATGACATAATGCTGTGAAAGTAGCTAATATACACAAGTCTGGCAGTCTCTTTAGACGAATATTTTTTAACTCGTAAGCAGCAGAGCTAAGTCTGTGCGATAAATTATTTATGTTTGGGCCCCATTGAAGTTTAGCGTGTAACGTTATGCCTAGGAGACGTCCTCACCGTCCGACCCCCTGTTATCCCAAACGTCGCCTAAGCTGAGGTTCGGCCTCACAGGAGGCGCCCTTAGGCAGACATTCCCTTAGTTTGTTCGAGCCCTAGGACTCAAAATTTCTTCTGGCAGAGCTTCTTTGCGAAGCTCGCCAAAAAGCCCGGTTACGCTGTTGCAACCAATAGTACAGCTAATAGTCAGTCCGAAAAAAAAAAATTTATGCCTAGGAATGTAGCCGTATTTACCGGAACCAATTCCTCTTACGCTTACGATTCCACACAGACTGATACTCTATCTCCCGTTGAGTGATTTCTTGAATCAGCATTTGAAAAAATTTCGACCATTTTCTAGCGCTTCTGTCAATTTATAAAGCTACAACTGGCTTTTTAAATATCCTTTTATAAAGCTCTTTTACGCATTATTAAAGTAATTGTTCGATTCTTTAGTTAGAGCTATTCTGGCGAATTTATCGTTTCTTATGTGTTAAAGCATCTATATTCCGTTGCCTGGTTGGCTTCAACAGCAATTATTTATTACCCACCACAGCAGCGCAATGATTCAGCGTTACTGTAGTACACAGCGTACACGGTAATGTATGGCCGTGAAGCGATTATTAATATGGTTTCAACACTTCTATCCTTGTATCATTTACTTACCGTGATAGAATAAAGCTCATTAAGATTTTAGGTTTAAAGATCTTTATTCTCAGAAGAAACAATTTCACTTAATGATAAATTAATAAAATAAAACAGTTTACAAAAAAGAAATAGTAGGCCAAAAGTGGCGTGTCTATAAATTTACACAATGCTTTTTAAGTTTCATTATGAACGATGCAAATGACTTTTTTTTTAAAAAAAGTTCCTCATCTTTATATTTAGCCAACAAATGCATACGCCTTATGTGGCCTTTCCCATAAAATAAAGTAATAAGGTGCTTAGACCCTCCATCATGCTGCAATACGGGTTGGCAGTTTTGAAACTATAACATTTGACATTGGCGCTTAGTAACTAGTCATATATTCCACTAAACTCAAACGTAGGTGGCATGGTCGCAATACCTTATTGGGAGGTACTGTTGTATTAATATAAGTAGGCATGGTACATAAATAAATATTATACACGGATTACGAATGGTCTCGACGTTATTATAATCCTCAACGAAAACCTATGATTACGATAATTTTGGTTTAAAGATCTTTATTCTCAAACTAGCTGGCGCCCACGACTTTGTCTACGTTGAGTGTGTGTGAAAGTGTGTTTGTTTGTCTTCCAATCACGAAGCAATGGATTACTAAACCGACGACCTTGATATAATTACAGGATAATCTGTAAAGTATCTCCTTTCTATCAAAAAAATAGTGAATGAAATCGGAGTACGCGTTAATGAATTACAACCAAATACACATTTTAACTTTCATCCCCTCTCCCAAGGGAACCGTGCTGAATTCCGGGATAAAAACTATGGAGATACCGACAGGCAAAAAAAAATAAAAAAAGAATTTTTTGGGCTCAGTATCGATAGTAATGCATCCTCCAATTAAAACGTTTAAAATATATTTAATGTATCGAATTCGTCCTGTTACAGTTTTACTATATTATAGAAGAAGCAAATTTAAAATAAAACAGTTTCATAAAGTAGTAGTCCAAAAGTGGCGCGTTTATAAATTTATCAATGCTTTTTAAGTTTCTTCTTGAAAGAGACAAATGACTTTTCCCAAAAATCCCTTTAGGTAGATTATTATTTGTGTCCCCTCAACCTGTATTGTTTTACTGCCATAATTTGTTCTAGTTTTAGGCAATGTTAACTTATTCGTGTATTTAGATGTGATTTGTGATTGTTTAGAAAAATACCCGCCAGTTTGTGACTAAAAAACAAAATCTACAACCTTTGAAGTAGTATTGCAATATGTAGGTCATTCAACTGCAGTGAACTGCCGGCCGTAGGTCATCGGATGCTCCGCCCCAATATTAATAACGCATGCGCTCATTCTAGATTCAGGAATTGTAACCTCTTTAGAGCTTCTGCTATCCTGGTAGAATTTGTTGATATAAACTTAGGTTAAGTTTAAACAAACGGGTTTTAAACTATTGCGTCAAGCGATAGTTTGTCATTGTTTATCCCATCGGCTACGGGCTACAGGTAAATGAAGATTCACGCAGACAAAACACAGATTGATAAAACTGTGAAAATGGAGTGAATATGATATGAAATTTAAACAACAGAGATTTATCTCTTTTGTTCAAATTTTGTTATTTATTTATTTGTTGGATCAACTGTACCTGTATCTATTAATTTTTATTTTATAGTTTTTCACGTGACATGTGTTGCAAATACCACACAAAAAAACTATAAACTAAAAATTAAATTAATTTCAATATTGGTTTGGAACTCTTTTGTGCGAGTGAATGTCAATGTGCACCAAATAATGATATACCTATATTTTCTGTTCGGAATTACTATTTTAATATACCTAAGACTGTAATTATTTTTATTGTCTGTCTGTTTGCATTATTAATTGCTAACTGGAAAACTAGTTAAAATTGCCATCAGGCGATTGCTTCCTGTTTTCCCTGTATAATACAGTAATGTTAAATACCTCGAAGGATTAAAAAAAAGGATTTTTTTTTACTATTTCATTAAAGTTTAAATATGAACTATTACGATACAAATGACTCAAACGGATGTTAGGCTAAGAACGATTTAGGTCTTAACCAATAAATAATACGTCGGCTTGATCCTAATAAACCGTTTTCAGCGGTGGTAGGGGTCAAACGTCGGCGACCTGTTTTTGATAATGAAACGTAATATAGAATTTTTAATTTTGCATATAGAAATTAATAACGGACTATCCAAAAGCGGTTCAGGTATCAATTAGATATTATGACCTTAGAAGTAACATCGCCTTAATATACAACTAGATTGAGGATTATTTTTAAAGTCGTTTCATAACATATATACAATACCACCTTCTTCAGTCTATTAAAATATTATATGTCTTTTTCCTTTAAGAGGCCTTTGCTGGAATTTGAAATTAGTAAATCTACGCTGCTGCAATGCAAGATGCCCACCCTGTTCTACGTAATAGCATTCTAGCTGATTATTATTAATTAATAACAAAAATATAATGCGTTTAATATAAAATAATGCGTTGCAATTGATGCAAAATGCAATTAATATTAGAAAAAAAAACACCACTTTCTCAAACCACCATAGACGAGCAGTTTTTTTATGTTTTTATTCACCACAAGTTAGCCCTTGACTGCATCTCACCTGATGGTAAGTGATGATGCGGTCTAAGATGGCAGCGGGCTAACCTGTTAGGGGTATGGTAAACTTATACTCCTAAATGGTTTCTACACGACATCGTGCCGGAACGCTAAATCGCTTGGCGACATGTCTTTGTCAGTAGGGTGGTAACTAGCCACGGCCGAAGCCCACCAGACCAGACTCGAGCCGGGAATCGAACCCAGGACATCCAACTTTAGAATGAACGCGCACGCGCTGCGCCACGGAGGTCGCCACGTCGAGCTTATGCATTTTTTTTAATAACCACCTTTCGTTGCTAGTGGGTTTCACGATTCAAAGACCATTGGAATGGTTCGAAGCAAAACTTGTTGAAGCAGATAACAACCGTAATACATACCAACTCGTATATTAAGTGCTCGTTTAGATATTGACACAATTTGTTCACAATAACAACATGCTCATTGTTCACGTGTTGAAAACAGCGTACATCATTTTGATCTCGGAAACCCGACGCAGCGATGGCACAAAAGGCGAAGGCGTACGTTACTGCAAGTGAAGCGTGACCGTAAATTACATTTTATGACGACTTGGCCATGTGCGCTTCGTCCGTCGACGACGAGCGGGACCGGCGCGGCGGCGCAATTCGCGACGCGCCCGTTCGTGCGTCGCTTTGTGAGCCTTCGTTTTAAAACGAAACAGACTTGAGGAAGCCGATGACTTCTATGTATTAGAGAGAATGGATTTTTTGACGAACACCGTGACACAGCACGTGCTCAGCCACATTATAGAGTTGGAGGTCCTGGGTTCGATTGTCTGGGGCTTCGGCTGTACGGGCCGTTCGCTGTACGGACAATGACGTGTCGCCAATTGGTTTAGTCACGATGTCACGTAGATACCAATGGGTAATGGGTTTCTACGTTGTAACCGCTATCTTACGTCATCCAGACGTGGGCTACATCTACGGCCTCGGAGACGTACGGACCATGCACCGTCCGACCGACGGCAGAGCTTCTTTCCTAAGCTCGCCAAACAGCCCGGTTACGCTGTGGCAACCAATAGGGTTAGTACAGCTAATAGACAGTCCGAAAAAAAAGGGTTTCTACGCGACATCGTGCCGGAACGCTAAACCGCTCGGTAGGTCAATATAATAAGCTTTAAGTAAAACCTAAGCCCTCGTGAGTCATACAATTATTTGTGTGTTATCTATTTATTTAATTATACTTAGAGTAGGACCTACATATACATACTATAGGTACTTACTTTAAAAAAAAGGTCAAGCTAATAGAGTGTTCCATATCTTAGAATCATCCCATCATTACCATGCTACGCTGGAAAGGGATCAAGCAGAGTAAGATGGTTGCGGGCTATCAAAAATGTATCACGGCAGTTTTATTTGACCTTATACTCTCTATCGCGTTTTACGTTACATCGCTTGGTGGCAAACAAATGTCTCTAAACACTACACATGTAATTACGTAGTTGTTTTGGTCTATTCTATGTTGTTTCACATAATAATGAATTCAAACATGTTTATTAAAAAGATAAGTATCTATCAAAAATAATAAATAAATAAAATATAAGAATGCTGCGTATACGTAAGTCGTAAAATAACATGGGATACGCACCTATGCCGTAATCAATGTAAAATATATAATCAAAATACAATATTAAATACACAAAAGATTGTTTTTATTGCAACGTGAAATGTTAGGAATTCAAAAAACTTTTTATCACTGAGTTAGCCATAGTCATAAGACGTCATATGCATATTTGTTTTTTTTGACAGACACTTTAAGACAGACAGAACTGACCGAAAGTTTTAAAACGTAGATGCATAATATAAATTAGGCGTAATACAAAGTACCAGCGCAACCGAACCGCGGACGTCGCACCTTTCTGTCATTGTGCTAACTCGTCAAAGTAACACACGATAATCATATCAACATTCTTTATTTTATTGCGTTCGCTAACTGGAATTACGGAGATCGCTTGGGCTAGTACGTAACGCCTACATTCGCATAGAGCAGATCCATTACGAAGCGGGATAGTGTAAACAACGCCATCGGCCGGCGACTTTAAAGGCATTGCAGGGCAACTGAGACTCCGAAAAGCTTTTTGTACATGCCGCACAAGAAGATTTAAATTTGGACTTCGTATAGTTTTTAACTGCCTTGTTGATCCGAAGTTTGTATGCTCGAAAACGGATCACGCTGCTCTCAATTCGATTACGTGGTAGGGTTAAAAATTGTTGTGCACTTTTTTTTCTGATGAGAATTTCTTAGTGCTGCCAATGATTACTACATTCTATGGTGATAGCCTAGTGCTTAGGGCGTCAGCCTCCTAATCAGAGGTCGGCGGTTCGAATCCGGGCACGCACCTCTAACTTTTCGGAGATATGTGCGTTTTTAAGCAATTAAAATACCACTTGCTTCAACGGTGAAGGAAAATATCGTGAGGAAACCTGCACGCCTGAGAGTTCTCCATAATGTTCTCAAAGGCGTGTGAAGTCTGCCAATCCGCACATGGCCAGCGTGGTGGACTATGGCCAAACTCTTCTCATATTGAGAGGTGACCCGTGCTCTGTAGTGAGCCGGTAATGGGTTGATCATGATGATGACGATGATGTATTACTACATTCTAGTATATACATAGAAGTCATTGGTGCTAGAGTTACGTAGTTAGTCTTTCCCCTTATCACGAATTTCAGTCACCCATTTCGGCTTGTATCATTAAAATGTTATAGTAATCTTTAGATACCTCTGCTATTACAGAAGGCTAGTGTTCTGGAGTGAGAAAAGTCTCACTCCACAGCAATTATGGTCCTCATCAATCTCAGCATTTTGTCAAATGCTGATGAGGGTCTAGGCTCGGAATCCGTCTTGCGATGTGCGATGTGGATCATTATTTTTTTTAATATATATTTTTACTCTCTATGTTTTAATACATGAAAAAATGATATGTAAATTGTAAATCGGGCTTTGTTGCCATACTAAAGAAATTATATTTTTTTTAATTTTTATTTCATACGCCACAAGTCGGCCCTTGACGGCAATCTCACCTGGGGGTAAGGGATCATGCAGTCTAAGATATTAGCGGCCTAATAAAGGTAGTTTATACACCCAAACCCGCTCCTAATTGGTTTCTGGTGGTAACTAGCCATGGCCGAAGCCTTTCACCAGACCAGACTCGAGCTGGGAATCGAACCCAGGACCTCCAACTTTGTAATGCGCTAAACACTCGTCTGCGTCACGAGGTTCGTCAAAAAGGAGAATGTGAATGATTTTGTGCTCGTGGTTTTTGCAATATTTCTATGATGAATATTAATCGTTATAAACATATTATCCAGTAAATACACTGAATGATTTGAGACCAGAAGTACATACACTGAATAAGTTGAAGCGATATTTTAATTGCTTAAAAACGCACAAAATCGAAAAGTTAGAGGTGCGTGCCCGTGTTCGAACTCCCGACCTCTGATAAGAAGGCTGACGTCCTAACCACTAGGCTATCAAAGCTTCTTTTACATATAAAATAATAACATATTATTATTGTGTAATAAAATATACCTATACAAACAAATGTATGCTCTTATGTGACTAAATATTTAATGGGTTTACGAATTCTAGCACGGGAACACCTAACTAAAGACCAAAATATTTCGCATTCAAATGCAATTATAAGGAATAGCTACCTAAACCAAATTCGACGGGACCTTCAATTAGCAAAAATAAAAAACCTCTATCCCAGGCCGGTAGTTATTTATAGTTTGCTAAGTATTCTGGTGCTACTAAGAAGAGAATCTTTCGAGTAATTCTGTTAAATATTGATGCCATCGGTTTCTATTAAAATCACGTCTAATGTTTGTTTCTCGATAAAAGCAAGCACACTTGCCCAGTCAAAAATTATTCCAAGGAATGTTGCAGTGCCCGAGATCAAAGAAACAAACGCAAAAATGTTCCACAAATAGCGTTGGATTCATTCGTAATCATACATCAAACGTTCGCGTTCGTTCCTCATCTCATGGTAGGTACGAAAAACTACATTACCAAATAAAAAGATTGAACTTACGAGATTTTAATGAATACTGTTTGTCTCATTTGAGTGTGTTTGTCTGGTGGAAGGCCTCGGCAGTGGCTAGTTACCACCCTACCGACAATTTCGTGTCGCCAAGCGATTTAGCATTGCGGCACGATGTCGCGTAGAAACCAATTAACCATAACATCAACCATACCCCGAACAAGTTGTCTCGGTGTAATCTTAGACTGCATCATCACTTACACCGGGCAAGATTGCTGTCAAGAGCTAACTTGTAGTGGATAAAAAAAACTGACAATGGGGTGCATTTTTGTAAATTGCGGGCCAATTAAAACTCTGATTTTAAATGATGTTCTCCATCCATAAACATCTGCAGCAACAAGGGATCCAACAAATCCAAATGCAATACGAGCTTTGGAAAAATTATTTTATTATTGGAACACTCTAAAACGTAGTTGATCAAAATCAAAAGGACAAAAAAAGGTTTGATCTACAAATTGCGAGCGGCAGCAGATTTGTCGATAAATTTAAAAAAACAAAGAAATATATGGATGATGAATATCAGGGAACCGCATTATTGAGACTGTTTTCGTAACCGAAACGACTCTTCCAACTCACCGTTATAAATATGATAGTACACAAAACTCATTTTCCATTGCGTAGTTAGGTAATCTGAAAAACCACCAATAAAAAAAACATAAAATGAGACAGATCGTTTTAAGTTACAAAGAGTTTTTTGTGCGGCGTTTTAGGATCCAACCCTTCCATCGCGAAGGTAAATTAACCCTCGGACGGCGGATGTAAACAAAAGTAAATCACGCCTGGCACATTCGGCCACATGTGCGTTAGCCGAGGTTAAAAAACCTAGCTGTGGGTATGATGCTAAGAAAAAAAGCTGATGTTTTACAACATGTCTGGCGAGATATCCACAAGAGCGGACCGGGTGCGAACTGCGCAGAAACAACCCAGATCACTGGAGTTATAAATTTGAAGTGAGAACGCCGCAAACGGCAGTAAATGATCTTGAAAAATTTTGGCTGTCTACAGTGTTTGCGTCTAATAGCTCTAAATTATAGCTCAGTTGTTAGACCTCTGACTTTAATCTAGTTTATCCAAGTTTAGTCCAATGGCATCCAATTTTGCCGTTCCTTAAAGCCGATACGTGCGGCATATATAATAAAAACGGAAAAGATCGCGTTGACTTTATAAAATTATGAACTTAATACGTTTGTAAAAATCGGGTTATTGTAAATACATTTATATCGATCGGATACAGCTGATTTCAAACGCGTATCTATTTCTTGTAATCATTGATAATTTACCAATGCACGAGGCGTATTTTCTATATGTATGTAGACAACAGAGGTCTGCAAAACCGATAGTTTAATTTGTTTTTGTATAAACGCACGTTCTCAGAACTTGCCAGGACTGTAAACGCACCCCATGCATAGGTAAATTACCATGCCACGGAGAAAATACCTTTGCATCGATTTATTATAATACCAGTAAAAATCAAACGGTTAAATGCGAATAGAACTACCATGGAGTTACTTGGCTATAATTACCTAATATATCGATTTAACTTCGTCCTAAATTAATAAAAAATCATATCCCAAATCTTCAGAACAAGATAACATTTAGTACTGCTATACTTTCCAAACTCTTCTTTATTAGTCACAGTGGTTCTTGAATTTTGTGATCTTATTATTTTGGATATTATTCATTAATGTGGCGTAGCACGCGTGGTACAGTTTTAAACACAGTAAATTAAATATAGTTTTAGAAAGAGATATTATGCGTCTATATGATAGTTCAAACTAAGACAAAGGGAACATGCATTGTTCAGGATACAGCCATCAACATTCCCTTTGTTTTCTCTGCGCCATGCGCGGCCTAAACAAAATATACAAACCTCGAAATGTAACCGCACCGCGGCCACACGCTCGCTCCGTATTTTGACTGCTCATTAGTTAACTTTTAAACATTTGACTAATAGTGTTTGTTATCTAGATACCTACTTGCTTAGTGTACCACCAGGACAGGCCAATGCGCAGACAAATTACGCAGAACAACTGATTGGCAGTAGAAGATTTCTTAGAAGAAGCAGCATTACCAGCTGAAACCACCAGTTACAAAGAACTTTACAGAATCTTTTTGCATGTTTGAGGGTTGAGCTTCCGGATTCAAACTACTTCAAAAGGTGGCAAATTTAATTTTAGATGTCATCTATAATAAACTATATATAACACTGGGTTCGAAATTGTTTTATATGCTTTTAAAATTTTTAAAATGAAAAGAGTGCAATTTTTTAAAACTTATCCCGTTTATTTTCTAAACTGTATAAGTATACTACCTTTTCTGTCTATTGACTGTATAAGCTCCAAACTACTTGCATTTAGAAACAACAACCAGCTAACGTCCCACTTCTGAGCACAGGACTCCTGTCTCATAAACTAAACCAATGTATGTAGTAATATAGTCACTTTAAATTTATAAATAGGTAATATTAATAATTTAAATTAATTATTACTACATAGAAAAAGTTCACTAGAAAATAATTGCCTGTGGCTAATATAAACCTTGGCAAACTATAATTTACACAATTGTTTATACTCGTATAAACATAAAAGATTCAATCGATATATAAAAGTGTTTTTGCAAGATTAGAAAATATAAATTTTTTAATACTCACTAAAAGCCTCTATCCTTAAACCACATACCTAATATTTTTTCTTTATTGGGTTGCTTTACTTTGACGTCACAATTTTATAGACTTTCATAAGTATAGACGAGATTGCATATATACCTGATACTATCACAATTCACCGTTCTCCACGTAGGTACCTACCTACTTATAGATTATCTATCAAAAAAATTAAAATCATGTGTCATAATTTTTACGTACTTTACCTACCAACAGAATGATTTACGCACCAAAACCAGACTATCTATTCTTAATTCTTCCAACATGCAAATAAATCATGAATTGATAGCGTATGCTCTACAAACTGCATTGTACGAGAATACCTGAATGAGGACTACTGAAATGTGTACTGCGCAATCGCAAAAGTACTGAAGGTGCGAGTAGGAAGACAGCTCATAGAGTCAATACAGGATGGAAAATGCACAAATGCACTAAGGTACTCCTACAAATTTATGTTCTCCTGGTGGCCAAACTGCACTCGTTGCCATGCCGTATTCTCAGTGCCGTAGTTAACTGGTGCAGTTATTCATGAAACCGATACTTATGATAATATTATTAATAAATACAGCATGTAGATTCTCCATACCCTACTGAGCGCAAACTTGGCTAAATCCAAGTAAAAGGTCTGCTTATATTCGCTTATTAGATAGCATTGCTTTTAAGTTTTTACTATGCAGATAGTTTCTACCAGACGAAGTCTTCTCTGCTATAGAAGACGTTATCTTCGAAAAGCTCGAGAGCCCGTGCCCGAGATCGAACCCCCGACCTCTGATAATGATAGCCTAGTGGTCAAGATCGCGGACGTCCTAACTACTAGCCTCTCACAGCTAACATAGTAAATAATTAATTATAATCGATCAAGTTAGAGCAATACCCTAGCCCCTAAGCTTCTTTATCGTTTATGTTATGCTTAATACTATATTAGGATTTTTCTCTAAGATTATGTTTTACAAAAACTAAACTTATAGAAACACATTCCCAAAATTTCAGTTGGTAATTTGACAGAAAATAATACACAAATTTCTTTGACCGAGTTACTAATTTTGTGCAGCCTACTTAACAGCAACGGCAAAGTTCTTTTGACTTTATTTTTGAGTTATTATGTTCAGAACGGTACAGTCCTTTTTTTCTTCAATTTTGTAATATTTTATGGACTTAAAAACACACAACACATTAAATTTTCATATTTGTATTGGTAATGCACTGTCATTATTTTATATCCTTTTATCACTTAAATTAATCTCTCTAGGGCCCAATTTGTAAACCGCACGAACAGATTTCTTTTGCAAAACGAACGTAGAGTCACCAGAATTTCTCCAAAATAATATACAATATAATAATATAATGCTGTAAAACAGCTAAAATACACTAGCCTGGTAGTCTCTATATTCGCAAATCTTTTTCCCCACGCAAGCTGCAGAGCTAAGTATGTGCGATAAAAAAATTGTCCCAATCAAAGAATAGAATCTAACGTTAACCCTCGAAATATTGCCGTATATACCAGATTGAATTCCACATATTAAATGAATAAATAAATAATTTATTATAATGAGTAAAAATCCTTGTTTTCAAATGTTTATCGTTTATGTAGCGTGAAACTAATACACTTGGTTTTCTTCCCGTTAAGAGCTTTAGAAGAGTTATAAACCTCAGGTCGTATCTACTATTTTTACGGGAGAGTTGTTTACATCGTCAAGATTTATTTAACGTCGCTTAAATTTAAACACGATTGATGTATCATCAGCAATAAATACTATCGCGTGCTTGTCCTTAGCAAGGTAAGGAAGATCATGGATATAAATGAGGAACAGAAAAGGTTTTAAAATAGTCCCTTATGTTAACAAATGACTCGTTAGACCGCTTTCCATTTACGTAAAATTTTAGAACCACGTAATTACTAGCTCATAGAGTTACCCCAAGTTATAAAGTTTTATCATTTCACGTTTATCAAACTTCCTTTATTTTAATAAGTAATATTAAACTAGTCTGTCCTATGTAGATTTTTACATGTGGTGGTAACAGTCTTCAAGTCAGAGGTAGATAAACAGTAGTTCAATGCAGTGTTTCCGTCAGAATGTCCCTAAAGATATAAGCCCACATAACATCCTATCTCATCGCTGTAAATATTTCTTTGTTGGAAATAACTAGAATTCGGCCTAGAAAAAAAACTGTATTAAGCAACCAATGAACACTATCAATAATTATTTAAATCATATATAGCTGCAATAATTCCTTAACAAAAACCCATTACTAACTTTTCAAGTTGCTTGCCTATGTTGTCATTTTATGCGTGACCCAGGAATCGAATTGGATACAATCGCAGTCAAATATGCTATGACCAGTAACCTAACTGACTGCAACTTGAAATATGACATGATATTATCCTTTCCCACTATCGTTAGTGCGCGTATTCCATTCATTGATATGCACTGTCCTTGTCAAACATATTGCTGGCTTGATCTAGCTTTCAGCGTAAAAGTTGAAACTAACTTTTGGCTCCTCCCAATAGTCTACCCCATTCCACTGATCGATAATGTCTGCTGACCTAACGTATTCCTCACATTCCTCATACCTCATGTACTCCTAGTAGCTTTAGTTGTTACTTAGTTTAAAAACTTAGTTTTATCCATATATATATCATAGTTTTACTATTTCTGAGGCTGTCTATACATATATAGAGTAATTTTATCAAGTGAGCCGGTGGAGGAATAGCCAAAAGTACTCAGAGTCAGGGGTTCGATTTTAATGATAACTAAAACCGTATTGTGGAATTTTTGAAAAAACTCGTCGATCAAAAAAAAATCTATAAACTGTAGATAGTGTCGTTAACATAATATGGGAAAAAACCAAAATGTTTGATTGTAATAAAATGGCCATAATTTAAAGTACTTAGGTAACGTTTTAAATAATATGATCCGATTACCTGTATATTTTCGAAATTATGCACAATATTGTTTTTAACACTAACCCGCAGTTATCTGTACAACATTGTTTTTTTAATTTCAAATTATAGAAAATATATGTATAAGTTGCATGAGAAAAAATCAGATTTCGTTCAAGGATTCGTTGATTACTATTAGGTATTACCTATTGTGCAGTGTTGGTTTAAATTGCAAAATAACCACTATTGGACAAACACTTTTTAGAGATTATATTATAGTCCACTTAATTTAATATTTATATTACGCATATAAAAACTCAATCAAGACACACCAGTGCTCAATTCAAAAAAGCGAACTTCGGTTTTCGAACGTACCTAATATGAAAATGGAAAAAAGAACGGGGATGGCGAGTTTTTCTAGAGTACAGTTGATTTAGATAAAGTGGTAAATATTTATGTCTACTCGAAAAGAGTTCTAGTTGTTTATAGTCAAAAACAATAAAGCTAGTTGTATAGTGGTTTGCCTACTGGGGACACAGACTTTAGGCTTTGTTTTTATATTGTTAGTTTCCCGATCCATCCTTCATTAAGTCAATGATAATGTATTTTTTAAATCTTTCAATATTATAAGTAGGAGTAAGAAAAGTTAGATAGGCCTTCATTAAAACTAGCCAAAGCGTGTTAAAATACTGCAACGTTGGACTTTTTCGAGTCTGTGTAGTTTAATCAACTGATAAGTTTGAATTTTATATGAATTCCGATGACAGCGCTTACTTCCTCGTGACTTATGCGATGCTAGTACTTGTATCGCGTAAATCTGATATATATGCCTATGCCTAGATCTAGGTCATTCAATGAATGTGAAACTGTTCTGTCAGTCGATAAAAGGCCCGACTTGAGCATTATAAAATCTCTTTATTTGTCCTGCCCAGTTACTTTTTCACGTGGGCCATACCTAAAGATGCACAAAATTATTAGTTATAGTAGAATGCTATCTTATCAGGCTTAATACAGATCTGTTGAACGAAAACCTCGGTCATACAGGCATCCTGTCGGAACGCTTATTCTAAGTGTTTCTACAGCTTAGACCCTAAGGTCTACTTAGTACCTAAGTACGTCTTTCAAATGTCATACCTATAGATGTACAAAATTATTAGTTATAGCAGAATGCTATCTTATCATACTTAATAATACAGATCTGTTGAACGAAAACCTCGGTCATACAGGCATCCTGTCGAAACGCTTATTTTAAGTGTTTATACAGCTTAGACCCTAAGGTCTACTTAGTACCTAAGTACGTCTTTCAAAGGTTTTCTAATTAGCAGCGATCTTGGGCTCTACATACCGGCAGAAACTACCTTCTACCGGTTCTGGTGAATTCGTTATCCTCAATAAATGGTTTTAAACGCCATCTATAATATAATTGAAAAACTGCTTCATCGCAACGATACACTTCTGGTGAACAATCACCAACTAAGTGATGCCAGGAAAAGTGTATAGATGGTGCTGTTTGGAATACGATCGCTGTACAAGTTATTGAAGCTAATAAAAGCGTGGTAAAATAGCCACCATCGTAACAATTGTATAGGACTTATTACCTAAAAGTCTAGGACATAAAACTTATTATTTTTTAAGTCCATCACTACGATCTAGCAGGATCAAAAGTGTCCAAGGGATTTTTGGTTTCATATTCATATAAAACAATAGTTATTATTTCAAAAAACTATATTTTTCCCTATTAAGTACCGTATATTGTATTATTTCTCACGAATCGTAAACCTGTACTGTCGTGTACCTTTACCGAATACAATAGCAGTCAACAATTATAATTCGTACATTATTCTTAAGCTATACAATATTATGTTAAAGATTATTATTTGAAGGAAGCACTGGGAGAAAATAAGGATTCGTAGCTGCTGGCTCAGGCCCCGAGGTTAGTTGCGCCGCATAGTATAGAGTGTCACCGTCTTGCACGGGTTGCACATTGGACAGATTAAGGAAATCCATGTTTTGAGTCTGTTGCTGGACGGCCTGAGCATACTGCTCCATCAGCATAACGCTGGCCTCGTCCATGTGTGACCGCATGTGGAAATTCAAATGGCTGCTCTGTTTAAACCTCTTCTTGCAAACTGGGCACCCGAACGGTTGTATGTTAGTATGAGTCCGCATATGCTGACGAAGGTGAACGGATTGCGAGAAACACTTGCAACAAATTATGCATTTAAACGGCTTGACCTTTGTATGGGTGCGCAAATGCTGGTCCAGACCGGCCTTTTGGGTGAATGATTTGTTGCAAAACTTACAAACAAACGGCCGGATACCGTTATGCATGCGCATATGCTGCTGGAGACCACCGACTTGAGTGAAACGCTTGGAACAAATATTACACTGGTGGGGTTTCATTTTCGCATGCACGATACGTTTGTGCTCGTCGTATTGGGCACTGTCAAAGAAAATCACCCCACAAGTATGGCATGAAAAGGTGGTGACGTTGTGCGACTCGATTTGAGATGGTAGCGCGTTTGCCGGGTACAAATTCCTATCGAGGCGTTTCTCGCAAACTTGACATCGCAATGCAGCCTTGCGCCTTTTTGTGTGCTCTTCCCGGTAATGCAGGGAATACTCGCAGCAATTAAAGAATATCTGGCGACATTGAACGCCGAGATTCACGTTCGATGGAAGAGTGCAAGTAAACGGACCTCTGAAAAATATAAAATATTAGGTTACCGAATTTCTATATTCAGAAACCTGCATTTCACCTAAAACCATTGACTTAAATATCAAGCTTTAATTATTTCCAAATAGATGTTTTCTAGATTACCTGATACTAACTTAACTAAAAAGTCTAATGAAGTCATACTTCACAATTTCCATAAGTCTATATACTAACATATTCCAGTATCGTTAGTGTTACCTAATTTCATTCGCCTTCATCATTTTGTGGCCAAAATTACCTCAAGTCCACCGGCTTCTTTTCGGGCTTCGATTGCATTCTCTTGATCATGCTATCGAGGCGAGATTTCTTTACCCGGGCACTCTCGCTGCTCTCATACTTGACAATCAAATAGCTTGTACTCGCACTGTAGGTGCGTTTCGTAAAGCCATCTATTTCTACCTTTAAATCGTCCTCATTATTCTTCAGAGGTATAAACTGAAAATCGCAGAGAGCATCCAATATCTGAAATTAGTTCATCCTATTAACAATTGAAGATATATTATATCCGTTTAATATGTTTATAAACAAAATATATATATATAGAATAAATGGCAAAAGTAATGGTTCTAAATTAGATAGGGCAATAGATACTATTAAAACCTTCAATGCCATTCGTATCTACCTTTATCCATGTCGGAGAGACGATATAAACTACGTTCTTTATCTCGTCTAATTAACATTGTTATGATATACGAAAGATACAATCACTATATGCAGGGCCTTTTCTCTTTAAATCCTTTGATCAGCCACTATCCGCAAAATTTTGCGTTTTACGACTATCGGACTATGTAAACATCTTATCGGATCAAATACTGAATATGGAGGCTGTTATAGCTACCTCCCATCTTTACTTAAATAGTCTTAAAATAATCAAAGAAAGTGAAAGAATGAATAAGCTCTTTTATTTGGCGCAATATATCTACATATTATCCATAACATAATTTGACCTTATATATCGACCGAATAAAGGCATCAGCATCAGCTGCAGCAGGCCGCAGCGCTGGTTTCAGTGGGAGTAAATTTTGGTCGAATCATGGACGTGATGGCTTAACGCAATATTACTTATTACATATATTAACCTACCTTAAAATAATGTCCAAAAAAATGATTACACATTAAAAGAAATCAACAATTTAGAAAAAAGCTAATTGAACTATATTATAACTAAAAATATTAATCATGATCAACCTATTACCGGCTCACTACAGAGCACGGGTCTCCTCTCAATATAAGAATGGTTTGGCTATAGTCCACCACGCTGGCCATGTGCGGATTGGCAGACTTCACACGCCTTTGAGAACATTATGGAGAACTCTCAGGCGTGCAGGTTTCCTCACGATGTTTTCCTTCACATAACTCCGAAAAGGTATTAATATTACTATTAATACTAAGTGCTGGAAAGATTGTTTTGTTTGTTGTCAGAGATACAGTCTTAACTAGTTCGGAAAACAGGTGCATAATGCTAATAGAATATTTTAGTTTTACTACTTCTGTAGTATACTTACCTATATTTATGTTTTGCTGCAATAAATAAAAAAAAAACAAGTGTTGTTCAAAAGTATAAAATTCATTAATTTTGTAATTTTTTATCATTTCGTTGTTCTAAAAGGTATATTTTCAATTTATATTTAAATAATGTAGCCGATTGAACTGATCTACTAATCGATGGTGACAAATCGTTCTAGTACAGCACAAAGAAAGCATAAGAGAAGAATACCGAGAAATGCAAGCCGAAAGAAGAACATCTATCATGCTTTTCACGAGGATTTCGTCGTTAGTCCACTGTGAGAATGTCGTGAGAAAAACGCTGTTATTATGAGTTTGCTGCGTAAAAAAATCTGTTATATGTTCACCTGGCTAAAGAAAATATACGATACCTGTTCACGTCTATTTAAAGGTGTAAAGTCTTCAGCGCCAGAGTCGTTAGAGCTGTGTTGCATGTTTTTATGGTTTTGTAGAGCATTCGCATTGTAAAACGTTTTCTTACAGATGTAACAAACGTAATTAGCTATCTCATCGTCTTTCTTTGCAGCGGGCTTCTAAAAATAAGTTCTGTTATGTACCAAAAACGAACAGTCTTGCTGGGCATCTTACGAATTACGTGTCTCTGACATTATATTGAGAATATGAGTGAATTATTATATCATATCTTATGCATTCGTTAATCTATTAATGTCCCATTGTAGACTCAGACCACCGAAATCGTTTTCCCGGAAAAATGCACGTCAGTCTCTAGGATTAGGACGTGCAGCATAATCAGCGGAAGGTTGCCATGCCGTTGATCCATTTTAGTTCGAGTATATCCCCGTACGCGTGGGGGAGTCCCACATAACCTCGTCCTGGCTAAGAGACGGTGGTGGGCATGAAGCTTTACCACCACGTCGAAAAAAAATGGGATTTAATGAATTTATTTTGAGCCGAACGCAGTTTATTAACAAAGGAAAGACTGACTGTCCGATTTTCCGTCCTTGACTAGTACCTAGTTTTAGATAGTTTAAGTAATGTACAATTTCATGCAAGGGATAATGCACCCGTTCTTAACTCCTACTTCAACTATTCTACTATTTTGTATTTTTTCAGGGTCTACATATGGGTATGAATCTAGGTCCGCCCGACATGTTTGTGATTCTATGTGTAAGTATACTTCGTTTATTTTCTTCCATACTTATAATAACAATGAAACTGACCGAAACTATACTATCGATATTCTATATCGATGGTATAGTTTTGGGTGCTAACCCAATACTGGTATTTATTTCATTTATGTCTATCTGTTCTGCGATCACGCGCTATATAAGTAATAATAGGTACCTACTGAACTGATTTAGGTCCTTGGTAGTACATACCTACATTTATAGCTGATAGTGTCGGGCATTTTGTGTCTTGAGAAATAATGAAATTCCTTCGGAATAGGGGACTGTATCCCCTATTCCGTACGTCCTACAGTAGATAGGTAGCTACTAGGAGTACCTAATGATTAGTTTACAGATATTTAGATTAAACATATATAACTATAAAAACGTCTATCTCAGTTGAGTACCTAGGTAATAACTTTAAGTCACTGTATCTACGATTAATATAAATATAATAGTAAATGATTCAATATGCTATAAGTGGGTAAAACCTAAACTTTACCTACCCTTATTAAGAATATCAAGAAAAAAGATTGTTATCTATTGCGGTAAAATGATGTGTATTATTTCGTATTTCTTTGTGATTTTTTATATTTTTACTTTTAATTGCAGTAACAAATAACAGTAAAATCGATTTTGTAAAAATATACAATCTTAAAGTAAATATACTACCTGCAAAAACTCGAAGAAAAAACTATTAGATGACGCGGACGCCTCAACAGAATAATTTGAAGACAACGTTTGATCCATTCCTAATAGGATACTAATTACTGCATGGCATTAAGTTCTGAATTTCATATATTAACAAAATAATCACTATTAGTTTATTAATAATGCATTTACTTATAAATCAATTATTAAAATGGTTCCAGTTATAGATAATATAAGAAAATTTTAATTTAAAAGTCTGCCATATTATAATGACATGCCACTTAATGCCAATTTATTTAAGTACCGGCTCCAAAGAGTATAGAAACGGAGATAAAAATACATAATAAAAATAAAATTATAGGATAGGATGCTTACTAGGATAATAAATATTTATATAGTAAGTAATTTTCGTGACTTCAAACCAATGAGGTAATAAACAATACGTATTTATTGATTTACTCGATCTGATCATGTACTGATGTTTCCAGAATTAGAACTATTATTATTAGCTTGATATAATATCTCTAGGTTATTTACCATGGTATTTTCTTTTATCGAACCAAAACGATTATACAATACGAATGATAATAATTTTCACGCTTCCTTTTTTAAGTTCAACAATAGACAGTTAAAAAATGTTTTTAGGAAACAAGAAAGTCTTACAAATTCCGTTAAAATTTAGATAAAATGGTTAGACATTTACATAAAACAGTAAAGTCAATCATTATACTTCTACTTATAGAATAAAAGACAAAACATAAAGTCGGGATTTATCTGCCTGTATCAGATAGATTGTTTGGTTGTTGATCACAAGTTACTGGATATTTTGCTGAGTTGGGCCCATAAGTTGTTTAAGTATTTGTGTTTTGTAATAAATATGTAGAGCAACTTTAAAGATAGTATGTAGCTTTCTTAAGTCCATTCCTGTTACGAAAAATGAATATCATCTCACACACTACACTAGGTACATCATTGCAATAAAGATAATATAAAACTTTAAATTAATTAAGTTAAGTAAGTAAAAATCTATTTAATTATATTAAATTTATATAATCATAAATTGTACTCATCCATATATTTTATTAACAATACATAACTAAAAGGGATTTAGTTCTGTGAGTGAGTTTCCATAGCAGAGGAACATGATTCCTGTCTGCTGTCACACTCATCCTGCATATGATAGCAGATAGGATTGATGCTCCTGTTATTGCTTCCCCAGATCCTTTTCGGTAGGTAACCGCGTCGGTTGACGGTGTTTTTTGATGTCATTCAAGCTATCTTGTCAAAAATAACCGAAACACTCAAAACCAGCTCAACTTCACCCTGAACGCATTGTTTTAATGGAACCGCAGCGTACTGTTAGCCATTTGCGAATATTGGCACCACAGGCTTTCCGAATATATTAATGTACAGTAAGTACGCTTTGTATGAAATTACGACCATCACAGCGTTTGTACATCGGGTAAACCTTCGTACCAACATATTTTCTTGGACTGGCAATACCTTGCGTTCCCTCATCACGTCAGCATCATCTTCAAGAATTTCAGTTACCAAATGCTCAAGGTATTCAATTTAGTAGACTCTCTAAATGGCAGTTCCATTTAGTCTTATAGGTGATACATAACATGGGCACTTGGCACCCACCATGAAGACCTCCGTCTTACGTAAATCATATTAGAACCCACACGCTACAGTGCATCACTTGCATACAGCGAGTATCTTTGAGAGCTAGCAGCACCATGACGTCAGCATAACTGAGGTTAACAAAAACCTTCCACATAGCAGCCGACCGGCATGGCTCTGAGTCGTCCAATCAGTGTTTTGACGTACAAGCTAAAAAGCAAAAGGTGAGCTCCATCTGCCCTGTCCCCCCTCCCCCCTTATTCTAGCCTGTACGTCTCCGAAACTCTCCTTCGCAGTTTTTGCCATAGAATATCACACTGGGCTAGATCAATTGCTTGAGAAAGATCAGGGAAATTAGCATAAATGTAGGTGAGTCTTTCCGTGTAATACTTGAACAGTATGCGAGTAGACACTATACCTCAAAATGACGGCCTCGGTTGACAGTTTAGCCCGAAATCCGAACTGTGCATGCAGCTTAACATGTATCTTCAAATAAAGATACGCACTGCAAAATACTTTCGCTGTGATAGTAGTTAGTGAAAATGGTTTATAATTATCACACTTGTCATAAACATCCCTCGTCAGCGTCTGACCCATATTGAGCAGCTGTTTATCCGGAAGATGTGAGTAAGAGAAAGAAGAACGATAGGAAGCCATTCGAACATGCAAGCACAACTAAAAAATTATCTACACCAGGTGAATCCCACCCTCTGACAGTTTCCGGTGACAGGAAAAAATAACCTACGCGTGATAAAGATATGGAAACTCTGAAAGGAAAAGAAGAAAGATAATGAAATAGCCTGTACGGTTATATAATTGTAATAAATTCACTTGTAGATAAATAAGGCCCGCACAAAAATACGACTAACGAAGTGAAAGGAAGGCTTCGTGAACTTCAAAAGCTTTGTGGGCGAGTTAGCCCCTGAAAGCTGAGAAAAAAACGGAAAACATGAGAAGACCCCAAAAAGTTCTAAAAAACAGCTGATGTGGAAGAAAGAGGTACAAACACTTTACTTTAGCAATAAATCCGCCTATTGCACTAATTTTTTATATCAATAATATAACATCAGGCAAGATGGAAGCACTATGTTTTCTATCAAGTTTTTGATACATCTAACAAAGAACCATTTCTAACAATTACCAAAATCAAAATCATGAGCATATAAACCAATACTTAACTGATTTTATTTTTAAATTTTCAGTTTTATATTGGTCTGCTCTATAGCACAGAACTGAAAGTCGTGAAGTTTCTGTCTATTAATCTGTGGAGACTACCATAGAAACAAGGATTGGGATTATAGTGAATAGATAGCTAATCTGTGTAAAGCCATAAAACCAGAAAAAAAATAGTGAATAGATAGTGTTCTGTGGCTGTTTTGCTCTTGTTTGTAAGTTTTTGTTGTTGTTGATATCTTATAACAAAGTGTTTTTTATTAAAAAAATATGAGCTTCATATACTTTGTGTATGAACCAAAGAAGTAAAACATTATAAACGAGAGATGGTTCATGCTATTTCGGATATTACCAAAACAAAAATGACTCTCCGTCTAATGACAAAACAGCGGCTTGTTGTGTTGTGTATTATTTTAGCATTGGTTTTTAGCGCAATCTATTTGAAGTTACATTACATACAAGACAATTATGAAGGTTCTCAATCATCAAGCGAACGATGTTTTACAGAATTGACATCAACTAAATATCAGTTAAATGGTAGGTATGTCTTTAAAAAACCATGTCGAAATATATGCACATTGCATCGGTTCAGTGACTTGATTCGATTATAATTTGTATGAAGTAACATAAAAGTGTAATACAACTCCCATAAAAAAAATGACGCAGTTGCTATTGAAAAAGCTCAAATATCTCGTCCCTAGAAACATTTCACACAAAAGCAGTAATTATTGCATTTGACAATACCCCTTTCTTTTAATTGTGTTAGTTGAGATCATTTGCATGTTTCTTTAATTCTTAATTATGAATTGTGTGTATTATACAAAAGTAACTGTGGCAACAAAGTCAAGATATGTAGACTACAACACAATCTCCCACTCACTCATTTTTTAAAACACAATTCTTTAGAAGAAAATAAAATTTTAATTTGCTGAACTTTATTGTAGAACATAAAAACAAAAAATACATTAATAATGTTAATTTCCTTTCCATCCTCTATTTTTTCTACATTGTTGACCAACACAAAAAATTGGGATAAGGAGACCTCCTTATCCCAATTTTTTCTCTCCCCTTGCACAAGTAAGCTCAGAATGTGGAAATGTAACTCTTAAAGCTATAATGCATCCTTTGCTTTGAAATCAGCTATGCTGTGGAATTTAGTGCTCTTTATCATTAGCAGCTTTTAAAGAAGCATTATCTGTCACTATAATAAATATTTAGTCCTTGCAGGATTTTGTAGTAACTATTGTCTTAGAAATATCTGATTGGCTCCTTTTGAATAGGTAATTTGAAGAAATCACTTTTAGCAATAGCTTTAGCTTTCATATTTTGTAATATACCCATTTTCTGTCTATTTACATGGCCTTATGTGTAATAAACACATTTAAATATATAAACAAACATCAAAGAGGTGGCCTAATCACTTAAATGCGACCTCTAACAGGCAACCTAGCAGACACTTTCTTGTAAAAATGATAAAAATAAAGTGTATGCTAAAATTTAAATACATTTAAAAATAAAATTGTGTTGTGGAGTCATGGTAGTCCTACAAAATGTTTTTCCTGATCTCATATAATTGATTTCTTATATTACAGTGGTTACGGAATACAAAAATCGCATTGACAAACTGCTGACAGAAATGGAGAAGAAACAGAAAGCAGAAGTGGAACGCTTTAGGGAAATAATGGATAGCTGTGTTGCAATGAAACAACAGGCTCTTATTTGTCAGGTATGTTGTTTTTCAATGACATATTAATTATAATCCTTTGTTCATGTATCAGTTAAATAGAAAATGCATCAGTTTCTGGAATCATTGCACGATTGGAATGAAAGGAAGAGCCCAATATTGAGCATGAGCTCTAATTCATGGAACCATTTTGATCTTTAATTTTATCATTTTAATTACTTGATACTTTGGATAGATTCTTTGTTTAGTTTTCAAAACATTCATTAGATTAACTTTCATTACTACATACAAATTATTCTGCTGTGTTTGTCACAGTTCAGTGTGCTAGTATTAATTAAAATGTGTATTTATTTTTGAACCCCAAAATTTTGTAGACTTTCCACATGAGATTGAGTAAGGATGGATTCATTGGTTGAGGATGATGATATTGATATCTTTATCCCAGTGGCATATCCATACAATTCGTTGTGATTTCTATTAAACATACGCCCATTATCTTGCTCTTGCTTTTATGTACATTTGAAGTTATTCTGGGTATTCTTACACAAAGTGTTTCTGCAGTTGGTTGCAACCAATATTTATAAATTTAAGACTTAATCTTATTTTATAAAAATGGTGGAGTGTTCCTTAGCAAGTTGGTCTGTATGTATGTCAAAACATATTTTCGAGGTCTTCTCTAGATCTCTTGGGATAACTTACTTCATATTATTTAAACTCTTTGAACTCGAAGTGTCAGTATAATCACATTACTTATTGAAGTTAATAGGCTCCCTATGTATACATTATTTACATCATTGTGAAGTTATGTGGTAAGATACTGATAAGTTTTGACAAACGAAACATTACATATCCAAAAAAGCAGCCTGCAACAAATATATCACAGTATATCTTTAGTTCATCACCATCTCACAATTTTACATAAAATGGAATAAGAGCAACCTACTTAGAGTAATAATTCATACCAAAAAAAATTAAATAAATAGTTTGAGTAATTTCCCTAATGTTATCAGTATAATGGAATTTAAAGTTTTAAATTCAAATTCAAATAATCTTTATTCAAATAGTCCTTTAAAAGGCACTTTTGACGTGTCAGTAATTGACATAGTAGTGATTTGATGGTGATAACTACATTTGTAAACTTAAAACTAAAGTTATGAGCCTTACAAACGCACCCTGGTCTAAGAAGAAGCCCACAACAACCTTAGCCAGGTAAATTTTCTCTTTGTTATCACCATCTCACATGCCACTTAAAATTATGTTAAGAGCTATCTTATTAGAGCAATATTTCATACCCATGCTTGTTTATCATTTAAATAAACCTTTACACTATAGTAGGACTTTTCTACAAGCTTATGTTTTCTATAAACTTTGAACTTATTGACAGAAGTTAACAAAGATATATTTCTTATTTCAGAGCCAATTTGAAGACTTACAAAGCGAATGCAAGAAAGTTAAGGAAGATTACGACAAAATCAAACAGGATACAGAAAAAATAAAACCAACAAGAAGATAGCTTTAAGAGTATATTCTTTAAAAACAAACATAAGTATTACAGCATATAACATTTATAACACTTTATATGAATTTTAAATTTACAAGACAAGTCATATACTGTTTAAGCCTTACAATTAGATGTAGTATAGCATGTTAGTAAAAAAAGTATTGTCTAAGTGTAAGAAGAGAGAAATTCACAAAAAAAAAATATTCAAAAGTTTCTCGGAAACTTCTCTTTTTTGTGATGATCTCAAGGAGATATGTACAGACCGACAGTGAGACTCTAAATAGTATCACGTAAATGCTGTGTAAGATTTGTCATTAATGACCATTAACAAGTAGGAACCGCTGCATCGTCAATAGTTTCCGTTTACAAAGGTCATTCAAAGAAAGTTCGCTTAGAAATTACTACTAGTGACATGCCACGATTGCCATTTGATCCCGCAAACTCAATAGATGACAGTGGTGGACACTGGCACAATTACTGAACGGTGTCGCTCAGAATTTGAATATTTCATTCCGGTATATAAACATACGATTCGATAGTGAAATTCGAGTTTCGAGTTTAGAGTCTAGTAGAGATGAGAAAGATGATCGAGAGCAAGCTTGCGTGCAAAGCAAGCAAGCAATAGAAAATACTAATTCTGTTAAAAGTTGTTCCATCCCTAACTAGGCCTTGTGCTTATATGTTGGCATAAAATACATTTATTTATAACATTATACATATTTTTATTTTTATATCGTGGTGGACTATGGCAAAACCCTTCTCATATAGAGAGGAGACCCGTGCTCTGTAGTGAGCCGAAAATGGGTTGATCATGATGATGACATATTTTACTCAGCAGTAATGCATTTAGTAGCACATGTTTGGTATATTATGTTGAAGTAATTCCATGTATGTAATTTGAATTCTGTTGTAAGCACTGAAAATCATAACTACACAAAGACATGTAACAAAATTCCTAGCATTAGGTTTTCCATGTATTATTATTGTATATGTATAACAATATATATTGTATTGTAGAATTTAAGATAACTAGCTAGTCATAAGAAAACAAGTATGGTTTTGGAACATTAACAAATACTTAGTAGATTGTTAAACGGTCTGGAAAGTACATCATTCACACCCTAATTATATTTATCTAGTTTGAGGATAAAAATGGTGCCGTTACCGAGCTGAACATACTGCTTTTGACAGCTTTGATTCGACTATTTTTACTGTTCAACTGTTTTTATTACTTGATGCCCACACGCAGGCCTGGAACGCAGTGTTTTCTACCCGCAGTTTAGGTAAAAAAAAAAAATGCCATATAAAATAATAATCAAACATGAGATATGAAAAGTATTACGGTAGCTCAGATTGTATTAAATAGGTGTGTATATAACAAAATGAGTTTTATATCAGCAGCTATAAAACTAAAGCTAATAAACTATAATAGACATAGAGAAGATTTGTAATTTTTCACGCACTCTGTGTGACTATTTTCGACAAAGACGTGCCTCAAGACCAGTGATTTAGTGTATTGTGGCTCTAATATATTTGCCGTCCTGAATCATCACTTACCACCACAGGTGAGATTGCAGACACCTGACAAGGGCTCATTTCTTGTGTAATATGTAACTTTTCATGTACAAATTTATAATGATCTTCCATAATTAATATAATAATGTGAAATGTACAATGACTTTTTGGAGAATTTAAGTCCTAGAAAGCCATGCCAGCCAGCTATTGCCATGGTTTTCTACCCGATCGTGTTTAGCTACTAGCGTGTAGTGGTATTTGGTTGTGCCACTGCATATAAAGTCGTGTTTAGATTCAGATTCATGTGAACCATTCATTCAACCATGAGCTTCCTTATCATTAACAATTTAAGAAAAAAGAACACTCCACAAGCTGATGTTCTTGAGGCGGCGTGAGCTTTATCAGCCACCCATTTTGCTTTAGTTAGTCTATTTATGCCAAGAAGGTCGTGATGAATTTTGAAAATGGTCATATCTGATACTCCAGCCATTTCTTCTTTGGTCACACATCTAATATTTATTTTTACTTTTTTAATAACTTCTGTAAAGGCAGCTCTCATCTCGACCTACCTTTCTGGCCTTGGGACATCTTGTTCTGCGCTCTATAATATAGAGGGTATGCCACTTGTAAATCATGGTTTAACTATGACAAGAGTCCCCTTAAAGAGATGACACTTCTTTCCGTATATCCTGAACGGTAGTACTTATTATTTGATAAGATACTTTATAACAGCACTGAACTCTATTTTCTCCATATTTCACAATTCGACGACGAGTTTGATCGACGATAGCTCAAAGATGAATGGCCTTGTAACAATAGATCCTGGTATATTTATACTAATAATGAGCCAGCAACACTCCCACTAATCTACCTACCCATTCCGCGAACATATTCTATTTTATTTTTCAGTTACAGTGTTTCAGTGCTAGTCTTAAGTAGTGGACAATGTATACACAAATATTACTTAATATATAATAAAACTAAGTCTTCTGTGCAAACGCTTAACTGCCTTAATAGTAGGTATTATAGAGCCTACAACTTAACGATCCAATAGTGCTTACTAACTAGGCTAAGATATTTTTTTATATTTATATATATTAGCAAGCTCGTATGGTGTATACTCCTTAAGTCCGTTTGGACGTCAAAAGTATTCATAATATTTATATAATAACAATTTTAAGTGTCTAATAATACTCTTATGTAAACGGTAATATTAACATATTATAACCGTGGTATGTATCTGTTAAACAATATATTACATGTAAACAATATACATACTATCGATTAAGACTCGTATTTAAATAAAAAAAAACAGTAACATAAATTCATTAGTTTCTTTTCAAACAATCGTTTGAGTGATAATATTCCAAACCTTTAAATGCTTATGAGAGCCATGTACCTAACTTCCTAGAATTAAGCAATAGTAGTAATTTTCAAAGTTCCTAAATATGTAGTGTAGTGTGGTCTAAG
Organism: Lasiommata megera; assembly: GCA_928268935.1. Classification (NCBI taxonomy): domain Eukaryota; kingdom Metazoa; phylum Arthropoda; class Insecta; order Lepidoptera; family Nymphalidae; genus Lasiommata; species Lasiommata megera. Next base: position 18,172,337 of record OV743307.1, on the reverse strand, counting down.
AACAATAATTAACAAATTTTGTTCAAAGAAAAACTTGTAGACCCACAATCAATGCGATAAATGAGATTTTCTTTATAGTACCCAAGTTGGTTGGAGTGCTTTTTTACAATAACTGGCATATTTTATTTCTGGAAAAATATGGCACTACACAGGGGCCTGTCAATTTAGTTGACAGATATGTACACAGAATTAGTTATAGTTTGTTTTTCCTTAATCCTTTTTTGATAATTATTTGAATAGGTTATCAAATAATATTAGCACCAAATATTTTCAACAAACGCATCTTTAGTGATCTGAAGAGCATAATCGCCAGGGTTTAATCTATCTCTCCATTCTAAATATCATACAAATTCGTACAGCAGTTTTTCTAGAAAAAGTATCACACGCACACATAAACAAACTTAGGCCTTTATAATATTATGTGTGATAAGCTGTACCCAACATGCATTGCAATACTAACTAAAAATAATCTTATACTTATATAAAATTCTCGTATTCCATACTCCTCCGAAACGGCTCGACCGATTCTTATAAAAATTTTTATGCATATTCAGTAAGTCTGAGAACTCGTATTTCACATCCTTACACACAATAGTTAGTTATTTTTTTATACAATAAAAAATCCCTAGAATTAATTTATATGGCAAAACAACGTTTGCCGCGTCAGCTAGTAATTTATATATATTTTTGGGCGAGGAAACCTCGCGGGGGTTCCCAAAACATCTATAACTAAAATTTCATCACAATCTGATTATCGGCATCAGAATGCGTAAAAGAACAAACAGAAATATTATTTTTATTTATAAAGATAATTATATAACGAAAGCAATTCTGTTGTGCCCCAACCTCTAACCTAGTCAGAATTAAAATAATAGATCAGAGCACAAAGACTCCTTGTTCTTACCTACCTACCTATTAGAAGTTTAATTTAGAGATTTGGACACCAATAATTCAGTAGGTACTCATCCTTGAGGTGTCGTCTAATATTTATCTGCGCCATCTGTGGAGCTATGGTGAAATTAGGATCCCGGCTTTATAATCTTTAGTGTCAGAACCTTGCCCGTGGTATATTATGATATCCTATTTCAACAACATTTAACTAGATGGCGGGAGTAGTACATTGTAAATTGTTTTTGAACTAAAGCAGTTAATCTAAACTCATAATATGAGTTATTATATTATAATGTCCTTTCCTAAAGGTAGGTAGTAGGATTCCGTTCCGTACCTTTTCAGACAAGTATTCAATTATTCGTCTTTATACAGAACGCATAATTTAAAAACCGCTAGCTGGATACCTACTCGTCTCAAATATAGTAGGGAGACAACACGTCGCTTGTAGTAAAGCTATTGAATGGGGGGCTAGTCCCCAGAGTTTTATGGTAAATGTTTATAAGATCTCACTTCACGATGACAGAAATGTATAGACAACGAGAAAAATACCTAATTTGATTAATAGAAGGGAGATTGTGCTGCATAAAACAATCCATTCCGTACGAATAACATTACAAGTACCACACAAGGCAAGGGTAGACATGAAATAGCTTTTATGACCGAGTTAAACAGTTTAGGTATTTTCTACTTCTCATGCCTCTAAATATTAAAAAAAATCTTACTGTTTATTTTTCTCAATAAATCATAATCTTTATTCAAATAATTCTTTAAAAAGCACTTTTGATGCTTCAATAACTTACATAGTAGTGAGATGATACTGATAACTACTTTCGTAAACTTCAAGCTAAAAGCCATGATGGTTCCGAACGCGCCCTAATCTAAGAAGTACTTAGATGATAGCCCACAAAAAACTTAGCCAGGGTTTGTTTTTGTTATGTATGAGATTTCTCATATAGTCAATACGAAATTATAATTATCTATGAAGTTCAAGCAATTTACACCCAAGAGCGCAAAAGGGTGAGAATTGCTCAATCGCTTTTATTATCCTTAATATCATTAAAAAAAATTAAGCTTTTTTTATCGTTTATAGGTATAATATTTAATATCGTAATAGGATTTTACTATACGCTTACGTTTTAAGAAAACTTTGAACTTATTGATAAACGTCTCCAAGATTTAAATGGAGATACCTAATTTGTTATAAAGAAAAGAATACAATTTTCTTTGAACGAGTTACTAATTTCGTACAGCCTACTAAACGGCACAACAAGTTTAATTTAACTTCTAATATTCAGACCGTTACATTTCAGTTGTTTCTCGAAATTAGCAATATTTTGATGGACATACCTACATTAAATTTTCATATATATGTATTGGTTACGTACTGTCATTATTTTATATTCTTTCAATTTAACTCCTAATGACTCTCTTGATTTGAATATCGCATGAATAGTCCTTTTATGCAAAACAACTACAGGGTCATAGTCACCTACATTACCCCATAATAAAATACCATATAAAATATATAAATTTACCAGATTATCATTATTATTTAGCGTAAAACTTCGCTAATCGGTGATACATAGTAATTCGGTGATACTTTTAATATTGCGAAAAGCAATATTACCGCCGTAGTTATCGGTTTTCTTAGTATGCCAATAGATAGTGCAAGTTATGAGTATTAAAAATATATGGGACAAGTTTTTGAACCATATCGCAGAAATTAATAGCAACGAAATTTGTGTCATTTTACATTTCACAGCTTACAATGGGAGTTTTCGCGTGCTTGTTTGTGGACGCGCGTGGACAGAAAACTTATTGTTTTTTGAGAATAATCTGGAAAAAATGGAAATAACTGAAGATAGTAATGAAAAGGTAAAGATTTATTCACTGTTTAATGTTTAATCCATATTGCGTGGTATTGTTGTTTTATTCGATAAGAGCTTAAATTCTCTTTCCGAAATTTTAGGTTTTTGCTGCAGTTTTCCCAAATTAGTATCACAAAATAACCAGGTGCATAAACAGATATCATCTTGTTTTCAAGGATAAATAATAAATGAAGATATTTATAAAAATAGATTGCATTTAGTAATATGCTACTATAGTTAAGATGTTTACTATGTTTGTAGTAGGAAAAAAAATATTTTTAATTTAAGTTTTCAGAAAATATACCTAAAATAAAAGCGACTAACAAAAAGAAGGAAAAACTGTATACTGTGGTCAGCATAAGAGCTGCTTTGGTGGAAATTGGTCGAGGTTCTACTATTTATCAGGCTTCGAAATTCAGATAAGATAAGAAAAAAAATAAAAAAAATGTGAATGTATGTGGAACATGTAAAGGAAATTTTGCGACCGACGTAAAAGCTAAGAATGGAAAAGAGTGGATAGAGTGTCAGTAATGTAAGACATGGCATGTTAAATGCCAAAATGTTATGGATCTCAAATTTTTCTCATATTCTTACTGTCAAATTTCAAATTAAATTTGTTTATTCATTTTAAGATTAATTTGCAACTTTAATTTGTTTCTAAAATGTTCTTTTTTTTTTAATTTTAAATATTAGATAAAAATTGATTGATTGATTTACTTATTTGATTTATATATTTGGATTTTTATTGCAGTTTTTACGTTTTCATTGCAATGTCACAATTTAACCAGACTCATATCACCAAATAACCAGATGTACCTATATATCACACATTAACTCTAGTATCACACAATTGCCAGTTTTTTTTATTGATTTATAATATTGCATTATTCATAATTTATTTAAATAGCTTCTCAAGCTCTTAGCTTGTAGTACATAATATTTTTCCTCCTCTTTTGTATACTAGGTTCAAAGAACAATAATCTGTCTGATTTATTAATTAATACAAGAATCAGGTAACTATCACCGATTAGCCAAGTTTTACCCTAGAACACTGGTTTCACATGATTAACATTTGGCAAGTTGAATTTAATACACTTAGTTTTCTTCAAGTTAAGTACTAAGTTATAAGCCTCAAACCATTGTTTAATACAACACCTTAACGTGAGAGTTGTGTAGATCGTCATAATTTATATCGTTTAATTTTAAAAACCAAGTGATGTATAATCTGCAAATCAAATACTATCCTGTTATTGTCCGTAGTAAAGTCATCATCATCATGATCAACCTATTGCCGGCTCACTACAGAGCACGGGTCTCCTCTCAATATGAGAAGGGTTTGGCCATAGTCCACTACGCTGGCCATGTGCGGATTGGCAGACTTCACACGCCTTTGAGAACATTATGGAGAACTCTCAGGCATGCAGGTTTCCTCACGATGTTTTCCTTCACCGTTGAAGCAAGTGATATTTTCATTGCTTAAAAACGCACATAGCTCCAAAAAGTTAGATGTGCGTGCCCGGGATCGAACCCCCGACCTCTGATTAAAAGGCGGACGTCCTAACCACTAGGCTATCACAGCTTCTCACAGTAAAGTAATGAAGGTCATTTATATAAAAGAAGCACGAAAAAGATCCTGATATAGATCCCTGAGAAACGACTATTTTCACAAATGACCCGTTAGACAGGTTTTTATTTAAGTCAACTTGATGAACTCTATCGCGTAAAAACGAGCTCATTAAATCTAGTGTTCATATCCCCGAAGTGGTGTAGTTTTCTGGCTAATATTTCATGTTCAACATAGTCCAAGGCTTTGGACAAATCACAAAAGACACCAAGTAAGAACGTCACGTGACTTCTGCCTGGCTGCAAATGTATTCTGTATTAACTCTACACCAGCGTCGGTCATTGAGCGAAAACTCTATACCCTTGTAAAACTAAATTATTTGGGGTGCAATAAACAAGTTTTAGCAATTGCTTTAATATATCTAAGTTTTTTCAAAGATTTTGCTCAAAATATTTAGTACTGATACCGGTCGAAAGTTGCGATAAGCCTTCGATCGACTAGCAGAGACGTGCAACTTACTATCATCTTTATCAAATTAATAGAACGTTGCTACCAAGAAAGTGAAAACGCTTTTTTAAGGATGGTGCTTTTTTAAGTTTATATGCGGGAGCAAATTCTTACGGGATCGAATTGGTAGGTATACTGAGCGCGGTACTGGGCCACATGATCTTACCTAAACCAAAGACGAAACATATGCACACGTTCTGCAAACTTGGCAGTTTGTTAAGCATAGTCTCTGTCCTCTGATAAATCCAAGTAGAAAATTTCAGCGTAGTCTGAAATAGTTATCAAGAGAAAATAGATAAGCCAAGAGAGCTTTCGTTTTAATAGGCATAAAGTTATTCCACCGTCTTAAGCATCCTATGGCAGCAAAAATTTTGCAACTCACTTTAGTGACATTGTATCATCTAAAATGAACCCAAGATCCCGTGACTGTGCTTTGGAATGGTATAATTGTACCATCAAAGGTAACAGGTGGCAAGAAAGTATTAGATAAACAAGAAAGGAAAAAAGGACAGCTTATATTAGTTACTAGAGATTTACTTGGATTTGCCTGGAGACCAAAAGATCGACATCAAGCGACAACTACTGCGATAAGGTTATCATTACTCACAGACACAATAGACATAGATTTGCAAACCGTGTATAAATGATAAGACGAAGATATGACAGAAGGAATAGAATTTATACAAATGGAAAGTAGAAGAGGGGAATAAACACCCCCTTGTGATACTCCAGACTTCAGCGAAATAAAATTAGATAGTCTAGATAGGTCTAAGCATACACAATGCTGACGCTCTCTCTCTAAATAAGCCCGGAATCAATTCACAACAGGTGGTGACTTTTTCATTGTTTCCAGTATACTTAATAGTATATAGGTGTGTTAAGTTCATTACAAAAGTCATTACTGAAGAAGAAGAACTATTACAGTCAGGCGTTTTTTATCGACAGCAAAAAGAATATCACCACAAACTCTGATTAAAACTGTAGATATAGGTGCTATGTCCACGCCAAAATTCTGACCTTAGGGGACTTTATATCTCGTTAGATAGAGGCTAAACTGGAGATGTACAATGCGTTCGAGAACTTTAAAAAGAAAAGGGAGAATAGAAATAAGTCGGAAATTCGAAGAAGTTAAAGCGTTGAGAACTTAAGGAATGGGAAGAAGAGAAAAAGAGAGATATTAATTAATTAACTACCGATAAGAATTATTTGGCTAACGTATAGCTCGTAGCAGCATAAATTGTTAAGTTTAAGTTATTTTTTATCTACTCACGTAAAATCTTTACCTATCGGTTGCCCTGGAAACAAGCGGTCAAGACCGTGGACTTTGGAACTCGCTACAAAAGACCGTTGTCGAGCAGTAGACGTCAATCGGTTGATATGATTATGATGATGACCTATCGGCTTAGTCCCAATTAACTAGTTGCTCCACGTTTCAATATCCATTCAATTCCCATTCAGCACTGGCAGGGCACTGTTTCAGAATATAGCGCAGGTATCTAGGTTCTAGGTAAATAAAGCAGGGATCAATAAGTTTTCGCAGTGTATATACTGAGTGAAGATTGGCTAATTGTATCGGGTGAAACGGCATTTAGTTCACACTGATGTGGATGTGCAAAAATAAGTTAAAAGTTTTAGTCAAATGAAAATATTTAAAGAGAGTCAATGGAACAACGAAATAGAAAGCCACGGATAACAGCCCCGCCTAAGGCCCGAGTAGCAATTTCAATTTGCTGTGTGTTGAGGAGAATAAGCAGCTAATGAGGGCTTTTGCCCCCTTTTCTCAATCTTACGTGCATGTTTCCCCCTTGGATTTATGAACCAAAGGTGGCGAAGAAGACGGCTAACAGTTGAGTTGAAAGGGAATCTTATACCTACAGGGGGCTTTGACCACTTATGGGGAACATTTGCCAGACGTCAAACTGAAAAGGTGTTAGAGAATATAATAGTGTAAAACATGATAGATGTCGCAGTGTGATAGTCAGCATCAATGTTCCAAATTGCTCAGATTACAACACTGACCGTGTTCTATCGCGATATAAAGTTTGTTGGAGTTGGAGTTCGTAGAATCGTTTCCGGGCACGAGTCTGGTCAAGTCGGGGGCTTCGGCAGTGGCTAGATACCACCCCACTGACAAAGACGTGTCGCTAAGCGATTTAGCGTTCCGGCACGATGTCGTGTAGAAACCAATTAGGAATATGGGTTTACCATGTCCCCAACAGGTTAGCCCGCTACCATCTTAGACTGCCTCATCACAAACCATCAGGTGCCACGATTGTCAAGCCTATCTATAATTAAAAAAAAAGTGTAAATATCAAGCGATGCCACATTAAGTACCTACATATAACGCCACGCTTCCTCCTGTTCAATAGACCCGTACCCACTTCTGCGTGCGATAATGGCCGCGGCCTACGTGAAAAATGCTTCACACTCGAAATCTTTTGTGTTAATTGTTACCTAAAATAAATTAATATTTCGGTATAGATTTGCACGTTAAAACAGATGTTGATGGTTATGCGTGTTGAAAATTGTAGATTTTTTAAATTGTTACCTAAACTTAAATTAGATATGTTCTTGCATGTTAAAACAGTTAAATATTGAGGTTACAAGAGTCAAAAAATTTGTTTTTTTTTAATGTTACCTAAACCTCAAAATTAGGTATGCCTTTGCACGTTAAAACAGGTAAATTTCGATGTTATAAGAGTCAAAAAAATTGTTGTTTTTTTAAATTGTTATGTAAACTTAAATTAGGTATGACTTTGCACGTTAAAACAGGTAGGTAAATGCTGATGTTAAAAGAGTAAAAAAATATAATGTTAATTTTTTAATTATTATCTCCGCCTAACTAGGTAGGTACGACTTTGCACGCTTAAACAGTTAAATGTTGATGGTTATGCGTGTCGAAAACTATTTAACCTGTTTTTTTTGCGCTAAGGCCTTCGATCCATTTTAGCATCTTATGGTGGGGTAATATCACAATATCAGTCTTCAAAGAAATTGTTTTGCAAAACCTCAACTTCAAACTTCTGCATGATCAGAAATTTTGAGTTCGATAAAAAGAAGTCATATTGTTTAATGAAAGAAGAGTTCATGCGACAGAAATGCGAATGTTGAGATGGATGTGTGGTGTGACAAGAATGGATAAGATAAGAAATGAATATATAAGGGGAAGTCTAAAAGTAGCGCCAGTGACAGAAAAGATGAGGAGTAACAGGCTGGCATGGTATGGTCATATAATGCGGAGGAAAGAAAGTGATGTCACCAAAAGAATGTTATATATGAACGTGGAAGGGCAAAAGAGTAAAGGAAGACCAAAGAAGAGATGGATGGATTGTGTAAAAGAGGATATGCGGGTAAAAGGTGTGGGTAGTGAGGTGACGGCTGATAGAAGTGAGTGGAAGAAGAAGACTTGTTGTGCCGACCCCACATAATGTGGGATAAGGGCAAGAAGAAGAAGAAGATTGTTTAATGAAATTACTAGCTGTTTTTATAATAATTACTTACCAATGGTTTAATATAATAATTTTTAATTTAGCAAGATCTCCTACCTAATTAAACTTTTTTAAATTAAAAATACAATTTATACAAAATATGAAATACACCGAAAAGACCGCAAAGGTTAGTCCTCGATGCCAGTGTGCAACTTACGATTAGGTAGATACCTAGATAAATCCGACTGAGACACAAATGAGTCAACCATCTAGAGCAGTGATTATCAACCACTGTGCCGCGGCACTTTTGTGTGCCGCCTAATTTCAAAAGTGTGCCGCCAAATTTTGCAAATATATAATAATTAATAATTAATCCCTTAATAATCGTACAACACACTGCATAAAACTATTTATGCAGTGTGTTGTAGTAAGTAAATAGTTTTTATTTTTTTCTTAGTGTGCCGCCAAATCTTGAAATCGTTATAGGTATATGTGCCGCAACAAAAAAAAAGGTTGAGAATCACTGATCTAAAGTTAAATAATGGTGAAAATATGCATCTGACTATTGACTACTGACCACTACCATAGCCAAACGGTAGGTTTGTAATACTTTTTAATTTCTAAAGTAGGTTCAAACGCAGTAATATAAAGTTCTCTGTTTTTTTTTTAAATTCTGTAACCAATTTAATACCTCGACGACGAGTGATTAAAGTTTATCTCCGGATGTCATAGGCTGGAGGCTGTTGATTTAAGAAAACGTGCGAGAGATTTGTTGAAAGGGAACAAAAAACAGCGGCCCATTCATCTCATTATCCAAAGATATTATAGCTGCCTTTAGATTAGCGCATTTCCGTTTGCCCGATTGATGGTGCATCTTGGGATATCTTGGTTCAGAGATATAACTATAGACTAGGTGCGGTTAGGTAGCAAAATTCATTCACCTTAATATTTACTCAAATAAATTCAAATCAAAATAAACTTTATAAAAATTATCCTATTAAGTGGACAAGGAACACTGGACAGGAATACAGGAACAGGACCCACCTCTATTTTATTGTTTTAAAAAGATGATTTATTTGGTAAAAAAAAAAGATTAATGTTTAAACCATATCCCTGCTTCGCGCGCTTTTTGTTTTTCACGGTGGTAGGGAGTTTTCAATTTCATCTAAGCAGAAAAAAATCGAAAATTAAAAGCTTTAATAGATAAGTATATAAGTACTTATATTTATGTTTAATAAATTTAATTATCAATCCAGTTATACAATAGGTACCGGGCGGTCTAGAAGTTATGAAGCATTATGACAGGCTGTTTTAAAAATATGTGTTTTAGTTTAACTTAAATCTATATTTTAAAGCGAAAGATCACTGACGTACTTATTTACATATCTACTTACTGATTAAACACGAGATCTCGAAAACTATTGTACGTATAAGTATAGCTATAATTAAGCAAGTAGGTTGATAGTTAAGAGATGTCAGATAAGAAAGGATATTTGGAAATTCCACCCCTAAGGGGGTAAAACAGGGGTTAGAAGTTTGTATGAAAATCATTTATTTTTGGAGTAGGAGACACAAAAATTCGCATTAAGATTAATAATAGGTAATAGATAAAAAACATGTACATCATTTTTTTTTGAATATTACCTTTTAAGGGTGGTTAAATAGGGATAGATAGTTTTTGTTGTTTTTTTTTTATTATTTAGTCTACAAGCTTGAAATTTTGAAACTAGGATTCTTTTAGGGCGTAAATATAAAGTTAGATTTTTTTTCATGTAAATCTACCCTGAAGGGCATAAAATAGGATTTTGAAGTTTGTATCAAAGTCCTATGTTTTTTAATTTAGAGACACGAAAATCGGCAATTTGACATTTGCCTGTAGCTTACTTTCTGAAGCAGGGCATTGGCCGCACGGGAAACCTCAATCTCACTATAAATCAGCAATTCTACGCAGTCGAAGTCGCGGGCAACAAGTAGTATCTAAGTATATAATATAATTGCTGAGCTTATAGTTCTACGAAACATATCATTTATATAAGTATATTGCAAACCATGTATCTAATATCGATAAAGTAAGGAGATACCTACCTTAAAAGTAAGTTTATTGTAATACCGAACTATCTAGTTAGGTCTATGGAAAAAACGCTCTTCATAGCAAAAAATTAACCTAACCACCAGCAAACTAGATACTATTTTATTAAAAAAATTAAAAAAAATTACTATAAATGAAAATAGTGCAAATGCAAGGATGATTAATTAAAGAGATGATATGATATAACAGGTGAGAACTTTGGTTATCACCAATAGATAAGTAAGCCTTACGATGATAAATACAAAACAAAGCCCTATTTTTTCCTGTAGGTAATGTTATAATAAGTACTTATAATACATAGCGCGAAGAACTGCATCATGAAATGACTAACTTTGGTAGATACATTGGTGGGTTGTCCTTCATAACGTGTTGGTACCTACAACGAACGTATCCCAAGTAGATTATGATCAACCCATTACCGGCTCACTACAGAGCACGGGTCTCCTCTCAATATGAGAGGGATTTAGCCATAGTCCACCACGCTGGCCATGTGCACACGACTTTGAGAACATTATGGAGAACTCTCAGGCGTGCAGGTTTCCTCCCGATGTTTTCCTTCACCGTTGAAGCAAGTGATATTTTAATTTTTTTTAAACGCACATAACTCCGAAAAGTTAGTTGTGCCCGGATTCCAACCGCCGACCTCTGATTAGAAGGCTGACGCCCTAACCACTAGGCTATCACCGCTTCCCTGATCTAGCTATCCCAAGTAGATACCAAACGTGAAATGGGGTAAGTTTCTTACATGAAACTCTGTACTATACCTAGTGCTACAATTATCTGTTCATAATGCTAATTAACATTATGCTAATTTAAGATACCTATATCTAGATCGGGTATCTATCTAATAGGAGCATTTAAAAAAAATTGTTGCATATCTAGTACGTAGATAGGATAGCCCTACCTACAGACTTAGATGATCATCGTTTTTTAAATTGCATACTAAGTAGGTATCTCTGTTTTTTTTTTAATTAAGTTATCTTGTTTGATTCAATTAATTTAGGTATCTTTGGAAACAATTTTTTATTGCTTTATTTTGTAAGTTCGATTGCGATAATATATCTATGATCTTTTGTGTACCAGATATATAATATACCTAATAAATTAGGTAAGTTAGGTGGATTGAATGATTATGAACCTACCTACTTCTACTAGTGTAAAGTAGGTATTCTATTTATTAATTCAAATCCATATACAAGCTGTATGATTAAGGTTTTTCAATGACTTGAGACGTGAATATAAAATTTCAAACTGGATAGTCACAAATACGAATACTCTTTAGCTTTATTCAATTGTGGCTGTACGAATAATTGACAATTGCGCGGAACAAAGGGCATTAAGGGCTAGGGAGGAAGGGGAGCGAATTCATCGGGAATTGTCGCAAAAGCCGGGCCGGCCCCGCCTTTCACAACGCCCTGGCTTCAGAGCATTTCATTTAACGCATCCTGGCTCGCCACAGAGGGAGACGAAAATAGCCGTGGAACACCCGCCAAAACGAGACGGTCGTTCCACCGGAGAGGGCGGATCCATCCGTAACGCATCGCACTCGGGTGTCGCCCACGATTCCGCTCATTCGCCTCTCGCTGAGCGTCCGCTATGTAAACGGGCCTTGTTGTGAATCTAAACAAAATCAGTCAGTCATCGTTCTGTTGCCGTGAGAGAAGCGCGTCGAGGTATCGCGGCCGGGTTCTGATCATGTTGTGGCAGTGAACGTATCTGGGCACGATGCACGCGTTGTTCGGGGAACAGGGACATTATGCTTATCGCAGCGGGGCCGCGGGCGGCTACTCCGCTGGCGTGACTCCATATGCCTACGAACAGTACCATCGCTATGGCTACGGGTCACCCTACCTGCACCCGCACCAACAACACGTTGGGACGCCGAAGGACATGGTCAAACCGCCGTACTCTTACATCGCTCTCATTGCCATGGCGATACAAAACGCGCCCGATCGTCGAATAACTCTCAATGGCATCTATCAGTTTATCATGGAGCGTTTTCCGTACTACAGGGAAAACAAACAGGGTTGGCAGAATTCCATTAGGCACAATTTGAGTCTCAACGAGTGCTTCGTTAAAGTAGCGAGAGACGATAAGAAGCCCGGCAAAGGGAGCTACTGGACTCTAGATCCCGACTCGTACAATATGTTTGACAACGGATCTTACCTGAGGCGGCGGCGCCGTTTCAAGAAAAAAGATGCCCTCAAAGAGAAAGAAGAAGCATTGAAACGACAGCAACAGCTGCAGCAAGCGCAAGAAGCCCTGGCGGCGCAGGAAGTCCTAGGTTCCGCAGACGCATTAGGTCAAGTACGAGACGTCAAGCCCGACGTAAAACCACGCATATTTGAATGCAGACCCAAACGGGAACCCGGATCCGATTGTACAAGATACGATAAATTGACAGAACCGATGGATGACTTCAGCGAACCCCGATTACCTCCGTCGGCGGTGTACTGTTCACCGCAGCCCTATGCGCTGGCCGCGGAGGAGTTCCGGGCGGCCACCAGCGGCTGGTACGCCGCGCCCGAGCCGCCGGCGGAACAGTTGCCTCCAGGCTTCCGCGATCTCTTCGAGCCGCCCAGCTGCCAGCTGGCAGGCTTCCGAGGCGGCTCGCCCACTCCGGACCCGTACCGAGCCTCCCCGCCGCCTCACCACCACTACCGCGCGCCGGCGCCCTCCTACTACCACCATCAAGCGTGCGTGGCCGCCGCTCCAGCCGCCGCTCATAAATCCTACTGAGATAGTGCTCTCAGGTGAGGCTATGTTTTGTTTTCACTGCAAGCGCTGCGATTTTTTTAAACCATTTAGTTTCGGCGTCGCGAATACCGCTGAGCGAGTTACGTTCGACTTCAACCCCAGCGGCCGTGGGGTGGGCGTCAGGCAGTTCCGTGACGTGGTTGTGGTTGCAGGAGGCCGGCATCACACGGCGCCGAACGGATTTAGCCGTCCGCGTCAGTTCCAGAGCGGATAAATATAGCGCGGAGATGCCGCGAAGCCAAGTAACGGCGCGTCGATAACCACTGTTTACAGATCGGCGGCCGGCCCTGCCGCCTCCCGCTCCGTTCGCTCCTGCACCTAGGTATGTGCAAACATAACATGTGCTTCATACTACCCATAACAATCCACCACAATGATATTTATCATATTTGACAGTTAGGCGTAATTGGAAAAAGCGTTGACACATTTTTTGTAGTTTTACGTAAATATAAATAATAATTAGGTAAACACTATTTTAGCTGTTAAAAATGCACCTAAATGTTATCGTTAACCTAGTAGGTACTGTTATCTGTGCTGTGTGTTCATAGATTTTGATCCTAGTAGGTAACAACCTGCCACTGGCAGCGGGTTTTTTCTTCTTAATGAGTATTTGTAAAATGAACTTTGGAATTCCATAATGCAGCCCCTTTTTATCGTAAGTTACAAGAACAAATAAAGTGATGACCATCTGGTCGCCAAGTGGGTAAATGCAGAAAAAAACGGACCAAGCAAACTACAGCCGTTTGTATGATAAACCTTCCGATACCCCGGTCGTGTGGTCTCTGACCATCAAATGACATTTTTTTAACAATAGGTATGTTAGAATACAAATACTTGGACTATATAATAATACCTCCTTGGAATAATACCTATCTTAACTTTATTTAGTCAAAAAGTACCTGTGATACAAACATTTCTTATTATTTCAACTCAATTTATTTCTTTACTGTTACCATATTATGTGAGTGTAATGTGTAATCTATTCATAATACTTATGTTATACTTAACGTAAAAAGGAAGCAAAACTGAAATTACTAAATCAATTTTTATATACCTAAGCTGTCTACCTATTTACGTTATTTCAGTAATAAAAAAAATCCGAAATAGAGTTTTTTTTGTAAGACCTACCTAGGTAGAAAAGTGTTACTTTGTACCTAAATACTGAACTTTGATATATACCTATAGATATTATCTTTTATGACTAAGCCACAAAAAAGCATTTTATGTCGAAAATAATTAAAAAATTTAAAGGCGTTTTACCATCGTTCATCTTTAATTCTGTAGAGATACGGTATATATCTACCCATTAGTTCAAAAACGTTATTTCTTGTGTAATATGTTTATCAAGACAATCTAATAATGAGATACTTTGCTGTTTACAGCATCTTATTCAAACTTACAGCTTAGTTATAAATAAGTATAATATTTAAATTAAAGTATGGAGGTAGGATTAAAGTAGTATTAAAGTATGGAGGTAGGATTAAAGTATTACATAGGAGGAAAGTTAACGTGTAGGTACTTAGACAGTCGTACGCGCGGTATTCCAAATTAAATATCATTAGTTTTAGTAGATAACTGTTAGGTAATTATAGGTAGACCTGCCTGCAATGTTTCCTTTAAAATTCACTCGACTATTTGTTAGAAGCTCGGTTTACGAACAAATCTAGTAAATAAAAATAATACTAATATTTTTAATCCTTTATTGGTGACAATAATATTAGTGAGAAACAAACAAAAAAACACACTTTTTTTTAAACAAAAACAGAGTTTTTACGATCTTATCTGCGCGCTTTTAAATTTCAAGTAAAATATTTCGTATTCATAGTTTCCCGATATTATGGTAACATAAGCAAAACCGTACCAGTGTTAAAACCGCGGTATTCAAAAATTGTACCTATGTACGCGAAATCCGACAAAGCTAGTTACGGTGTATGGAATAACAATGATAGGAACATTCCCAGTCAAAAGTTGGCTTTTCTTTTCACTCGACGTATACACCCAAAAATCTAATAAACCATCGTAATACGACTATTAATTAAACTTAAGATGGCTATACATAAACCTAGTTTAGCAAAAAAAAATATATTGCAAGAAAATCGCGACAGGATGTCGTTAATCTGCAGCTACAGCATTTCCGGGGGTTCACAATGAAGATAAGCAAGAATTTTATCAGCTTTATTCTTACTTTGGAGTGTAATCTATTAAAAATTTCCGGATTTGAATGAGATTAACTTATTGGTTTTGCAAAAGATTACCTATAATAATAATTATAAAAAGAATAATAATTTATCAGAATTAGATTCACTGTAGGATAGAATTCAAAAAGATTATCTTTATGTGCGAGTTTATTAAGAATAAACAAAATAAGTATTAATAGCGTTTTAATTTTGGTGAAAATTTATTAGATACCTGAGGAAAATATATATCTTACTACATGTTAGCTACATAGCTTATGCGATTAGATAGCACACTCTTAAATGAATCCGATATCCCTCTGTCTAATCTATGTAAAATAATCATACTACTCTCTCATAGGTGTAAAGGATTAGTGACTTAGTGATAGGCACCGTAGCCACCCATCGGTCACAACGGTAGGAAATACCATCAAAAGTGGTTGTGCATAGGAACGATGGTTCACTAAATAATCTTTAAATATGCATTATTCTCTTATAATATCTACGTCCAGTAAAAGAGTAGCCTTAGTTCACACCACTTATCTTTCTATGCGTCATTTCAATTGGGTACTTACAAAAAAAATAGATTTAACAATATTCAAGAAATTCAATTCAAGAATTAAGGGATTTTTCTAATCTACATATACATTGTTTAATTTTCGTTTTAATAAACCATATGTTTAATTAATAATTAAACGAAATATTTTACAGTTATTATGGAACATGTTACTAATTTTACTCGTGATCCTTCCCTTAGAACAATATTACCTTTCCACTTACTGTTTCTGAAACTGTTCTCCTATAATTTGCAGAACTTGCATTGTCGATACGGTGTTTTAAAATACGTTCTTAGATATTTATTTCACAGGTGTTAATAATAATAAAATCTCACATTCGATTATTATTGTCCCAGGTAGAACGGATTGAAGACAGCGGGAGGCGAATAGCAGGGAAAACGTGTTAATTTACATCCTATTTATTTAATAGGAACATAACTTACGATGTACGAACGTGGACAGCTTTTATTTACGAGTTTACAGTCTACGGTGTAACGTTAGGACTATTCTATTGAACATAGGACTATTCGAATCTGTCTCCGGACTGAAGCGCTATAAATATGCTTTACTTTTGAATTGCCTACTTTATATTATACCTTTATACTTTATGCCAAACAAACTTGTAGACGCTAATGTAGCCGGCATATCAGGCATATAAGAAGTAAGCATGGAACACTTCACACAGTAGCCGGGTGGAAACTGATGCAGTTCTGTAAATTATGTATTAGATTTTGTTTCTTATTACTTGACACTCACAGGATGCTGACTCGGGCAATATCCGGGGTTTTAAAACCCGGTATCATCTCTACCCGGCTTTTGTGTTTAATACATATAGTATATTGGACGATTTCTGGAAGTACTCTATATCGGGCCCACTATTACGAGTAGGTTAAAAAAATACAGGTAAAGGAGGAGAATTTCAAAAAGACATTTTGGGCCGGTTAACACGAAAAGAAATCGTTCAACAGAAATTTAACAATATTTTCATTATTTGACAAAAAATGTTTTAAAAAATACGAATCAAATAAAAATTTCAGAGATACTTAAAAGTATCTTTTAAACTGAATTATTTATTTGTATACTAAATTAATGTTTTCATATACATATTTTTAAAACAATAAAAAGTGATCTGAAAAATTGTTGATATTATAAGAAAAACTAACTAGGTACTTTACTTTACTGTAAAAGTCTTAGGACAGGGATGGCATACCGGCTGAAACCTATTTTGGCAAAGCACTACATATTGTAGCGTACTTTGATCTACGATAAAATTAATTTATAAATAACCTGGGAAAAAATAATTAATATGATAATGAGATAATATACCAAAAATACTTTTCTCTCCACACTCGCGACATATTAATTCTTGTTGAATCTGCACTAGCCTTTTTTTTTTTTTTTTTAACGTGGGTAATCCTCATGGATACCCCGCGTCTGAGGAGACGCGGCGGTTATGTCAGACTCTTACTGACTAAACCCCCACGGTGCATATCCTTTCCCGCCGCCTGGTGGCCGGGTCACGGGTTTCGCTCGCGCACACAACCGCAACCAGGCCGGAATCTGCACTAGCCTAGCAATTTGGTGTTAAACAGTTTAATAGTTTGCTTACTTTTTTGCATATAAGATAAATATTTCTCCTACTTTCATTATAAAAGTTAGCATATAATTTTTTGCAAGCTAACCAGTAAGCAACTACTAACTTGCTTTACTAACTTGTTTTATAAGAACATCCTCATTTGATTCTCTTAAAGTAATGAATTTGTTTTCATTTTGTCAATCATTTTCTTCAATCAGCCAGCCCTGCACTAGAGCTTTATAATATTGCTATGTTCAATATAATAATAATATTACATAACATAATAATATTTTTAACAGTAACCATAGGAATACTATTTTATAACAGTGTTCCTACGGTTTCGGTTATACTTATACAAAAAGTTCGGACATTCCCAACCTCTTCAGGAAATCCGCCCGATGTATCAATTTTTTTTTCATGTTTTAAAATATTATGTTTATACATAATATTACACGTTCGTATCAATTAAAAGTCTAGAATTTATAACTATAGGCCTTTTGGGAGAAAAGATCACCCCTGATTGGGAATCTCTAGTGGTTCTATGAACTCTGAATTAAACTAAATCAACAAAGTTGTAGTAGTGTTGTCATGCTAAATGATCCAATGTGGTCTATTAATATGACTATATATCTGTAAATTCTTATCAGATAAATACAAGCGTACACCTAAATTACATTATAGATTTACTACAAGCATAATTATAATCAAGCTCATTCCTTTTTCTAACAACACCTGTAAATTTAGTTAGTAGACACTATTATCTAACTCATCTGAGGTTTAGTTTAGAGTACAACCGAATGATTTTGACGAAGTACTTAAGCGTACTTAGAATTTACGGCTACCCAACGAATTATTGTCACTTGTGTTTACTTAATTTCACATCCACGTGGTTGAAATTTACAATGTCTTTTTGACGTAATCTTAATGTATTTATTACTTGTACATATAAAATTATACTTGTACACGTGTTCGCAAACATCACTATAAGGTATCGTGGTTAAATCGAACGCACTGTGTATTAAAATAAATTTAAATAAGTTAAGCCATATTATGTACTAATAGAGCTTTATTTAATAAAATTATTAAATTCTAGTCTTTACTTTGATATTTTTTTATCTGCTCCGATAAAATGTATCCTTTATAATTGGTTGATTTTATTTTACTCGCTGGTGAAGAGTGGTTCGCGGACAGTTGCTTGACCATTAAGAAACTAGATATTATTTTCTTAAATCTTCTCCAATATCGGCCGAGCTTTTACACATTTATAAACAGCGAACCACTGTTTATCTTAATACCATTATATTTGTTCGATTGATACAAAAAATTATAAATGTGCCCAGTATTGAAATTCGGATAACCTGTACCGATCAATGCTAACATATTTTCCTAGGAGGTGTCTTGTGTTCTTATCTTAATTGTATCCGAAACAACAAAATGTCTTGTTTGTGCTGGACCAACAATACAAGTCAATTCAACAAACAATTCAGTGCCTTTTTGAAAATTATAAATAATAAATCGTTATGATTTATAATTTCAAAAAGGCAATGTCGCAAGTATTTTGTGTATTAAAAATATTAAATATATAATTCTCAACGAGATGGTTTTATATTATTATCAGTGTATTGTATTGCAAGACAATCGAAATAAGATACAATATGATGAATATTTCTACCTATGTAACTTTTTCTCATGTAGATTTTCATACTTAGATGAAAATTACCTACTTCGGGCAAATATTGTGGTAATGTGTAAATTATTTGATATACGTATACGACATATAAACAATAATATTATGTATGTTAGTAGTTTTTAATTAGAATCATAGAGTAGTGCATTTAAATAGGATGGAAATTCATTTTCCGCAATGTAAGAAAATCCCACATGTTGCTTGTATTTATAAAAATAATAACGGTGTTCACATTTTAGGTTTGTTTTTAAGGATCTCATTGTTAATAAAAATTGAGAACATTTTAATTTTAAGAAAGTTAGGTAGTGAACGAATAGTTATATGTATATAATTAATGATTACCGTTAGTAAGAAGTGTTTGTTGTAGACGTTAAACAAATCAAACCACTTGCATTCATGATAAACATAAATATTATATCTAGATACATTAATTGGCGTAATATATTAAATTAAATTAAATTACATCGACGCTTTCTATTTATATTAAATAGAAAACAGGTATTTTTAGACGGATTCAGTATTGAGCCCGGACCTCTCGCTGAAATGAAATATACGTGTCAGATAAGGATAAGTAAAAATATTCGCTGTGTGAATGAATGGGTGAGTTTAGACTCTGGACTCGGCCCTTTCGCTTTCGGTGAGGTGATGATGAAAGCTCACAAATTTGGATACACTAAATGAGCTTTATATGTAAAGCCATAAGTTTGATATTAAATGATTTTAAGTGTGGTATGCTATCGTTAAACATACGTACTCGTATGTTGACGTATTCCAACTAGAATGTGTATTTATATATATTTTTTGTTTCCTTTTTTCTTTTCAAAATTTAAGAGAGGGAAAATTTTATTCATTTAAACATGAGTTATCTATGAAGCGCTCATATAATATATACTTATTTCATTATTTAAATTCCTAAAGTGATGGTGATGTCTCCATTCGTTTACGTAAAGCTAAAGCTAGGTAGCAAACGCACCCAGGTCTAAGAAGACGCCCACATATAACTTTGCTATCTCACATAGTCGATAATGAATTAATTATAATTAGATATGAAATAACAGCGAGCGACACTTAAGCAATTTGATCGTTTTCGCATTCAATCCTTTAAAAATAATAATAGGATTTTTTTATAAGCTTAGGTACGTTTTATAAAAATTGAGAGACATCTCCAAGATTTCAGTCGTTAATTTGTTATAAAATAATATACAATTTTCTTTGAATGAACTAATAAATTTGAGCAACTTACATAAGGGCACTACAAGTTTATTTTAACTTGGAATGTTCGGTGCGTTTCGTAATATTTATATGGACTAATATAAAAAGTCCGTGTATGTGTTGTTTATGCATTGTTATTATTTCATATTCTTCAAATTTATCTCTTGATGACTCCCATGGACAATGAATAGGTACAGAGTCAACAACAGCAGCATTACCCCATATTAAAATGGCGTTATATGACATAATGTCCCGAAAGTAGCTGAAATACACAAGCTTGGCAGTCACTCTTTTTTACCGCGTTGCAGAAAGGTGTTTATTTTGTTGTTATAATCGAGATATATAGATAGCTATATACCTTATCTTAAATTTCATCTATTATCTCAATACTATAGTATATTGACCGGTCTGAAAGTAGTGGTTACCTTTTCACATTATTTCCCCAAGAAGGATAGATTATTTTACGACACGATATGATATTAATAGCATTCGCACCAAACCATTATCTTAGACACTTAGATCTAGCGACATCCGGTCCCTAATAAATTAATTAACGAAGGTTAAATAAATGTTATGAATCATTTCGGTTCCTTCATCATGATAAACTCTTTGCGGGCTCACTACAGAGCACGGGTCTCCTTATGAAAACGGTTTGGTAGTCCAACACGCTTGCTATGTGCGGATTGGCAGACTTCACACGCCTTTGAAAACTTTCGGATCATAGCAACTGTTAAATCAAACAAAGTCGCTAACCAAAGCGGTAAAACAATTTTTTTCGTTTCAAGCGTTGCCAAGCCTTACCTCAGGGTCGCTGGCATACTGGCAAATGAACAATATTTCATCCCATACCTGATATCATGCGCGATATATTTGCATTCTTAGCATTTTTAAGTGGTCTAAATCATTATTAATATAAAACCATTTTTACAAGATAAAACGCGCGAGTGGAGTATATAATAATAGATTGTTAATACTACGCGATATAGTCTTTCAACAGGCCAGTATTTCTATATATTTATAGTCATATTACTTTATACGAGTATTTTAAATATATAATACTCATACAAATATTTATTCAGTCAACATTCTTACAGCTTCGTATCCATAGGTGATTATTCATTGGCAAAAGGTTTACAAACAATCTTAGACGCATAGAGCTTTACTTTTTAATACATCTGCATATTTAACAACAGTATCGTTTACCTACGAAGATTAGGCCGCCATTATTATATACAGAGAAGGGATAGGTCATATCGAAAGGTTGTTTTCGCATCCTTTCGATAAGGCCTACTAAAACTTAATGTGGGTATATAGGTAATTAGGTTTGCCTTACTATGAAGTCGAATCTAGGTATTGAAATTCGTGGCATAAAATAAGTTTCAGTAAGATTGTTACAGAATCACTGTAACTAATGTTACAATGCATGAGTTATGAAATATAACGATTTTCACGTGAAATAATGGATGAAATTAGTATCTATTATAATTATTTTTTGCCACTAATTTAAACACGGTTTATAATTATATATACCTATATTCACGGATCTCGGTTTAATTTCGAGGCTGGTCTATAAAACTTACTTTATAATAAAACCCTCACGAATAGGTTTGTTCCTTTCGTCAATACTTAAATAATCTGGGGAGAATCGAAGTTAACTGCAATTTTACTGCTACGTACAATCAGTTGATCACTAGCTTCTATTTCAAATTTTGCACCTTCGAGTTTATAAGTTAGACTTAATATAATGATGGTTCTGATTTCATTCCTTTGGCTAAAGTTATATGTTCTAAACTCACATGACCAAATCGTATTATGTTTTTACAGAAAATATTAAGCATTTTTCTAATTATTTTTAGCGCGTTTACATAATATTGCATTTATTACCGTTGGGTCTCAGTTTTCGATCAATGACATCATAAAAAAGAAACGTTATTGACATTGATATTATTTGTGCAGGAGGTAAATAGAAAAAGTTATAAGGAGTGAAAAGTCAACGCAACCTAAATGGACTCAAGGTAGCGTAGTGTAGAAACAGAAATTATATTTGGTGTAAAAAATAACGAAAGATTTTTCATTCCTACTTTTTTTGAAGACCAAAAATGTCATTGAACTGCAATTTAGACACAATTGTAACAGCAGTCTGAAGCCCCGGTTTGTATGCGTTTAATATAAAGTCTCAACGTGGCCTGTAAGTAACACCATTGAAATTATTGAAAGAAACGGTAACACGTCATATTTCAATAATCTCGACGGTTGTAAAGTAGGTATGCGTTTGGACCTGCTTTGAGATCTCACAGTTATCTTTAGAACGACGGTCTACGATGAAATGCGCTATAACTACAGCGGACAGAGCGAACAATAAGAATTAAAATTCAATTAAAGCTACGAAACTCCCAACGGCCGTTATAAAAGAGCGCCATAACTATTATATAGGTTTTATAGCGCTGTAACTCTTATCGAGAAGTGCTATTTAGTACTAAACGCATACAGCACCTGCTAGTGTCTTAAATAATATGGGTTTTTGATTAAAAAAACCCGTGAAAATACCGTTTCCAGTTATTTTATCATTATCAATACAGATAGAAAAGTGCACGTTTGTAATGTTATCCCGTATGTATATTTAGGTTCCGATGTTTAAAAGGTGTTGCTTTTGGCGTAGGTAATGCTGATTTTATATATAAGTATTATAATATTAATAAGTAGCGATGGAAATTTTTAGATTATTTTAATTAATGACTTTGTGATAATTGTCTTAATTGTGTGTACATATGTATTTACGTAATAAATGGTTATTTGTATTTAGCATATTCAATGGCCGTTTTATTTACTCTCCTTAATTGGTTAATTCATTAACTGAGAAAATGAAATAAAGATAGATTCATAGGGCCAGATTAGTTCTCGCACTGAATTTCATCAATCTTCCGTATCTACCATTGTATTCAAAAGTTGGTACGTTTATTGTTTTTCAGTCATTCTCTTACTAACCTACATAAGAAAAAGATATAGATATATACAAAAAACATACTAAACATACATACATATTACATTTGTGTCGTATTAAATATGTAATCAACTATGTAAAATGTAACGCTTGTAATAATATACTTACGTAATGACTAAGTTGATTAGAACCCATCTTTTATTTTCGTATAAACACCCAACGTGTAATTTCGTATAATGGCTTCGACCAATAATGTTCTAAACCCTTACCGAGAGAAAAAGTGTCCGACTTTTCTTTATGCTGACTTACTGTGACATAAAAAATATTTGTTACTTTATTATTTAATATTAACAGATTAACACAACATAAACAGTGAAGAAAAACATCGTGATCAAAACCTGCATGGCTGAGTTCTCCGTATAATCTTACAGGCGTGTGAAGTCCGCCTCGACCAGTTTGATGGATGGAGCTGGTAAAAAGTTGGAGATTCTGTTGCTGATGATGAACAAGCGAGTAACATGTAGGTTCTGAAAATGGGATAGGTGGTATAACTACATTTTTATTAATATCTAGGATCTTAAAGCTGTTTTTTGTAATAAAAATTATTTCCCATATCGTGGATGGGATTTTCACGCTTTTTGGAGATGGACAGAAATTAGTGTCAAAGCATAGAGGCGTTAAATTATAACATTCAGTATGTATGTATTCCAATACATACACTGGGACACTGGGCGGTGATAGCCCAGTGGTGAGGGCGTCAGCCTCCTAATCAGAGGTCGGCGGTTCGAATCCGGGCACGCACCTCTAACTTTTCGGAGTTATGTGCGTTTTTAAACGATTAAAATATCACTTGCTTCAACGGTGAAGGAAAACATCGTGAGCACGCTTGAGAGTTCTCCATAATGTTCTCAAAGGCGTGTGAAGTCTACCAATCCGCACATGGCCAGCGTGGTGGACTATGGCCAAACCCTTCTCATATTGAGAGGAGACCCGTGCTCTGTAGTGAGCCGGTAATGGGTTGATCATGATGTATGTATCTATTTAAGAATCGTAATGAACCCATTTAAGAATATATAATTTTATTGCGTAGAAGCAGTAAATATTGTGGATATAGTTAGTTTTAGCTAGGAAGTTTACTGGTTACCAGTCAGCCTTTGATTGCTATCTCAGCGGTAAGCGATGAAACAGTGTAATGTGGTCGCGGACTAACCTGTTTATTTATTTTATTTTATTCTTTATTTGTACCCCGACGACCTCCGTGGCGCAGCGCGTGCGCTGGTGCATTTTAAAGTTGGAGGTCCTGGGTTCGATTCCCGGCTCGAGTCTGGTCTGGTGGAAGGCTTTGGCCGTGGCCAAACCACCACCACCACCCTACCGACAAAGACGTGTCGCCAAGCGATTTAGCGTTCCGGCACGATGCCGTATAGAAACCAGTTAGGAGTATGGGTTTACCATACCCTAACAGGTTAGTCCGCTACCATCTTAGATCGCATCGTCACCTACCATCAGGTGAGATGCCGTCAAGGGCTAACTTGTGGTGTATAAAAAAAATCCCCACAACCAATAAAAATAGAAATGGTAAGAAAAACAGAAACAAGAAGAAGCAGGGTACAAAAGGTGCCTTATGGCTTTGTAATGTTCTCTGCCAGGCAACCTTAGGAATAGGAAAAGAAACAGAAGAAGGAAGTAGGTGGTTGTTAAAGGTATTCAATCGGTTTCAACGCAACATCGTACTGGAACGCTTTATCTTTGTCTGTAAGTAACTTGAGACGACCAAAGCCATTCACCAGACAAAATTCAGTAATTATAAACTCCAAATTTCCTCTGCCGTGAATCGACCTACCATATATATGATAATATATATGGTAGGGTATGGTAGGTATATATGGTAGGTGATGATAGCCTGCTACCATCTTAAACTGCATCATCACTTACCATCAGGTGTGTCGGTAATGGGTTGATCATGATGATGATGAACAGCAACAAACGCTATTATTCCTAAAAAGTTTCACGGCGGCAGCTGTGATAGCTTAGTCATTAGGACGTTCACCTACCAATCAGAGGTTTGGGGTTCGATTTCGGCCACGCACCTTTTCGAAGTTATGTGCGTTTTTAAGCAATTAAAATACACTCAACGGGTAACGAAAACGTCGTGAGGAAACCTGCATGCCTGAGAGTTCTCCATAATGTTATCAAAGGCGTGACAGTCTGCCAAGCCGAACATGACCATCGTGATGGACTATGGCCAAACTCTTCTCATGTTGAGAGTAGACCCGTGCTCTGTTGTGAGTCGGCAATGGGTAGATCATGATGATTACAGCTGTTGCACAGACTACAGGTAAGCACTTCTGCCCTAGCTGAATACCCATTAATTTCAGCAAATATTTAGTATAATCTAAGTTAAACAACTTAGATTACATTAAGTAATTACTGAACACAAAATCTTTAGCAAAAGAAGTTTCATATGAAGTAGTGTTAAAGGTATACTTACGTCACAAATTTTAATATATCACTTCACGAAAAGAAATAATGAAAAATGTGATATAGGTATATGAACGATTCATAGTTGCCTATAAAAGGTTTATATGAATTAAGCTAATTTTGATTTGACATGATTTATAAGTTAGAGCCCAGGGCACTAGCAAAAAATATTGAGATAAGTAAACTTAATTTAGCTCCGTATTATTACTCCATTTGAAGATCTTTCACTACTATAAAAACAACAATCAGGCAAATTGGTATTAAAAAATACGCATCGTATCGAGACCTCCTCCTTTTTTTCGTAGTCTGTTAACAAAATAATCGCTTAAAAATCCTCACCGCGATGTAGTGGGTAAAAAGTGGGCGATGTCATCATCGCAATCATTTCGATACATCGAGTAGTGGCACTTCAGCGTTGATTTAGACCTCGCATTCCGGTGCTAACTAAAAAATACAAGTGGCGATTCAAGGAGCCGCGGTTCATCGTAACAATGCAGCGACACTCGCCAGCCTAGCAGACCCCACGATCTGGCTTATTTGTACGAACTGTGCGTTCAAGAATAGGCCACGATTTACTGGTGGCTGCGTTAGTCAAGAGAGTCTGTCTTGTCAATGCGACGGATTCTTCAGTTGACGTCCACCACCCACCACCATCGATGCTATTCCAGGTTTCATGTTAATAAAAAGTGTCTACCTAATCAATATTTGAATAAATGTGCACGTAATGTTTTCATTGTGACTGGATTATATTTATAGGTACCAATTAAATTGAAGAGACGTTGAAAAAGTCTTTATAATAATTATAAATCTTTCATCTAGGAAATTCCGAGAACTTCTCAATGTTTAATCAGAGTTATAAGATGTCATGTATAAGATACTACCGTTTGCCCTCAATTTGTTGTTAGTAAGATCTTATATTTTATATTTTCCCGTGATATTTTAATATGAGCCGGTTTCCAGGATGTGAGCAACTGCAATTTTCTTTGAGGTGCTTCATTTTTCATATCTCAAATACACCTAGGTACATATACACACACACACACACACAATACACATATATACACCTATGTACGTGTGTGTGTGTATGCGTGTGTGTGTGTGTGTGTGTGTGTGTGTGTGTGTGTGTGTGTGTTTTGCCATAACATTATAAACTTCAAAGCCTAGGTGCACTTCTCTTCCTTATACAGAAGAGTCATAAGGTCATTTAATATATACGCTTGTATTAGGTATGTAATGCTTCGTGAAGGTTGAAAGGGTTGGATAAAAGCGTTGAGTAATATCTAATAAGAAGTTTTAGGGTTCCGTAGTAAAACAATATATCTCACTTCTATGAGAGACATATTGTTTTACTATTTCCACCCAAACAAATACCTCTGTATATACAACTCTTTATTGTTATGCCAGTCAGCTTATGCTCTGTATACAGCTATTTATTATCATAACAGAATTGACAGGAGCTGTGTTAAATTAGTGGTTAGGACGTTCGCCTACAAATCAGAGGTTTGGGGTTCGATTCCGAACACGCACCTTTTTGAGGTTATGTTGGTTCTTAAGCAATTAAAATATCAATTGCTTCAACGGCGAAGGAAAACGTCGTGAGGAAACCTGCCTGCGAATTTTCCATAATGTAATCAAGGGCGTGTCAAGTCTGCCAATCTGCACATGTCCAGCGCTGTGGACTATGGCCAAACTCTTTTCATATTGAGATGAGACCCACTTTCTGTGGTGAGCCAACAATGGGTTGATTATGATCATTATCATGACTTCATTTTACAGGTAGCTACAGCTGAAATAGTTTTCATAGTAGCCACGACGTGGTGACGTCACGAAGTTCAAACAAAGAGACAGAGGAAATATTTTATACAAAAACTACTTTTATTAATTACTATTTTACGTTTAACAAATACGGAACTCTATTTTGCGTGGTCTGACACACTTACCCACTTGACATATCCTCACTAATCTTATACGAGTAAACGCTAAAGTTTGTATGTACCTATGGATGTTTGTTACTCTTTCACACAAAACCAACTGTATGAATCTGACTGAAATTTAAAATGGAGATAGATTATATCATGGATTAAGACATGGCGTCTTTTTGTCCCGGAAAAAAATATGGTTCCTGCTGAATTTGCAAAAAACCAAAAAAATGCAGATGAAGCGTAAGGCGACAGCTAGCGTCGAATAATCCCACCATAGCCTTATTAATATTCTTTTGCGGAAAGGCACTCTGCATACTAAGCATCACTTTCGTATTTGGCGGCAAGGGGTGCTTACTTTGGCAGAGCTCACTGCAAAGGTCAATGAACCGGCGGCACGGCGTTACGTTTATTGTTTTTCTGCAATCCTGTTGATATTGGCACGCATTCTATTTGTTTTTAATGGTACGTCTCAGGTAGCTTTAACTGTGTTGCAATAATAATTCAAAGTATCTATAGACGTGTGTGTTAAATCGGTGCATAGTATATGGGTAACCTACTAGTATGTTCTTGTCTTTTCATGTATGTTATGTCCTATAGATTGCAATAAAGTTATATAAATAAATATCTATCTTTATCTTGCCTATAATGCCCTGCTACTGGGAATAGGCCGTGGTACAGGTCTCTTATAAGAGTTTTACAGTATAGAGTTTTAGAGTATACACTAGTTCAGTTTGGTGTTATCATGTTTTACGATACAGGCAATAATTGTATTTTTTTTACAAATAGTGTATATAAAAATCATTGAGCACACACTCCTTTTAGTCGACCGAATGGTAAGGCGTGTCCACACCAATGCTCTGATTAATTTTGATTCTTCATGTTTTGAAGAATAGCTAATAAGTATTTATATAAGTATTTTACTTACTCCTTAAATATATAATATATTTGATAGTTGAAGAAACGCTTATGATACGGTAAGTTCAACACAGACCGTGAAAGTTTTTTTTTAATACACTACAATACTCCTAATTGGTTTCTACGCAACATCGTGCCGAAACGCTAAATCACTTGACGACACGACTTTGTTGGTAGGGCAAATACATATAGGACACAATAGGACAGAATTTGAGTGAGTCTCACTCACTCACTCACTCAAATCAGTCATACTGTCTTTCTAATTTGTCTACCTGTATTTGTCACTTTCTAATTTATAAACCTTCGCTATGGTATAAGTAAGTTTTGGTTGAGTCGGCTATAAAATACATATGAATTCATAACCTACGTTTAGTACGTATACCTAGACTTCTAGATTTTTATTTGGTGACCAAACAAAACCTAAAACTTTCAGGTTGACACATCAATTAGCAATCTGTCATTCGTAGTTTCAGAAGAAATAATAATATAGATCACAACTCTAAGGACACAACAGGACAGGTTTATAGTGAACTTGAGAATGTTTTACAGCGAAATGACAACAATATTATATTATTTAAAAATTACCTATTAATAGCAGAGTTATTTAGTTGACAGTGTTCAGGAACTTTACAATCTTGTTCCTGCGTCGACATTGAACTAATTCTTGTGATCTTTACGTGATTTATGTTTAATTAACATCAACCACGATTTTTATCCAACTAACTAAAACATGCCGCTAAGGAAACGCCATACCGAAATCAGTGTTTTCTACCACTTCTAATGGAGGGTAATGAAGGTTTTTGACGACCTCCGTGGCGCAGTGCATGCGCTGTCACGTTATAAAGTTGGAGGTCCTGGGTTCGATTCCCAGCTCGAGTCTGGTCTGGTGGGTGGCTTCGGCCGTCTCTAGTTACTCCTAACAGGGTAGCTCGCTACTATCCTTGACAGCATCATCCCTTACTACCAGGTGAGATAGCCGTCAAATGCTAACTCGTACTGTATAAAATAAGTTATCAAGGAAAGAGTGAATAGCCAGTTTATAGGCGAGCGCGCCGTATCTTACTTCATCGTTGCACTCCAATAGGCGTGATTATCGTCAAGTGCAGACTTGAACAAAAATAGTGAGATATTGTACTTTCAGGAAAGCTGAAATAGACTTTTTCTATTTCTATGTCAGGCAGTTTGATAGAGCTAGTTGACAGCTTTTCTTTATTCTGGTTAAAATTATATCAACTCTCAAGCCCAGCTTGTATTATCTCCAGCTCGTATATATTTTCAAAATTAAAGACCCCAAAAACATTTTGTTTGCAGAACCATTTACTATATACATTGTATTTTAAAAAAAGGTAACTTGTGGAGCGGTGATAGCTTAGTTGGCTAATAGCTTGGCCGCCCTAATTTTTCGTTGCACACTTATTCACAATTATATATACCAAGAGTATTCTCCACGAAATTAATGGATTTAAAGTATATAAGTATATTAATGGATTTTAAGTATCTCGGACATACTCTTACAAGCGACCTTGGAGATGACGAAAATATTGAACGAGAACGCAGGGCGTTGTCAATAAGGAGCAATATGCTTGTCCGCAGATTCTCCCGGTGCACTACTGACGTGAAAGTAACTTTATTTAAAGCGTTCTGTCAGTCTTTCTATACTGGTGGACTGTGGGTGAAATATACGCACCGAGCCTACAACGCCTTGCGCGTTCAATATAACAATGTCTTCAGGATGCTGTTGAGGCTGCCGTGGCGCTGCAGTGCCTCCAAAATGTTCGCGGACGCACACACAAATGACTTTTTTGCCATAATGCGTAGAAAAGCGGCGTCTCTCCTGCATCGTCTACGTACAAGCGACAATCGCATTCTGAAGGTAATTGCTGCCAGGGCTGACTGCCCCATACTGCACCACTGTATGGAGGTAGCTATTGGGCGGATTTGATGTAATAACAATACTAACATAGTAATTAAGAATAAAATCTTACTAACATACTAACAATCTACGGACGCTTCCATGTCCGATTTAAATGAGAAATAAATAAATAAAGTGAAACGCTCTCATTCTGAAGACACCCTAACCCCTAAGCGCTACACGCCGTGGTTTACGACAATGTTGATGATTATATATTTTTTCCACCATAAACATCTTGCAAGTAGGAGGATAACCATTTGTAATTTATTGCAAAATACTAATTCACTTTTATTTCCATTTTGTTTCTAAGCTTGAATAAACTTCAAAGTGTAAACCTAATAAAGTTTGTAGAATAAAATTTACTTCACATATAAAAGTGTTGCAAGCGCCACCAGTCTGGTGCATGGATCAATTTTATATATTTGGTGGTTATAAAATAATAAGACATAAAAATCTCTATCGCATCGATATTTATTTAGGTGGGTAGGTTAAATATTATGTTTGGAATTATAGCGTGGCAGCGATGTAAGGTTACTCAATCTTTTTCTTCTTGTTCATAGTAAACAATATTGTAGCCGAACAAATAATCCCTTTAGCGATAGAAAATAGCTTTGGAATATCTTGAATAGAACGTGTGATGATATCACTCGGATACCTAATAATGCAATCTAAATTGGGTCTTACTCAACGCTGGTAAATTCTTTCTCAAATATCGCGTATTAAATATCTCTAATTCAGGTAGTTTGGTGTTTTATTTATTAAAAATAATCTTACATTAATATAATATCTACTATAAAATAATTCTAATTGGTCTTTAAAAGGCGCTTTTGATGAGTAAGTTTTTTTTACATTGTAGTGAGAAAATTATGAGAACTTACTTAAACTAAAGCTATGAGATTCCCAAATGGTCTGGTCTAATAAGAAACCCTGAACAAACTTAACCGGATATTTTTTGTCCCTTAAAACTATTTAAGAGCAGTCTAGTCAAAGCATTAATTCTGACCCAAGCTATTTTATTCTTTATGCTAGGTCTTTTCTGTAAACTTACGTTGTATATAAACTTTGAATTTATTGAAAGACAGCTCAAAGATGTCACCCGGTAGTTTATTGTTAAAATGTATGCAATTTCCATGAAACGAATCACTAATTTTATGTAGACTAGTAGACTAGTGCATTTCAGGTTTATTTTTGCTTCTAATTTTGTAATTATTTCAGTCACTTTTATTCTTTTAAAACTTAAAAATGTTCATAATGAATAAAATTGTATGCAAAAAATGATAGCAAGAAAACATTATATTTTCAATAATAATATATCGGTCCATAGAACACATTAAAATTTCTCAATGGATCTCTCAGTCCGATTTTATAAATAGCTCGAACAGCTCTCATTACATTAATATCAGCAGCTTTACCCCATAATAAAACACCGTCCATATGACATAATTCTGTGAAGGTAAAATAGACTAGCCTTTCTTTGTTTGTTATGTGGCGTAACTTTTCACCGCATAAGCAGCAGAAATAAGTATGTTCAATAGATTAGCCCCATTTAATTTTGACATCCAACGTTATACCTAGAAAAACTGCCGTACCCACTAGATTCATCCGTGCGTATTTTAAGTAGTACATGTAGATACATTGTATTAGCTAATATTGACTCCCTATATTTTTTCTATTTTTAGATAAGTCCGTATTTACAGAGTAGTTAAACATTAGTCTAACTTATTCATTTACATTTCATCATCATCATCATCATGATCGACCCATTACCGGCTCACTACAGAGCACGGGTCTCCTCTCAATATGAGAAGGGTTTGGCCATAGTCCACCACGCTGGCCATGTGTGGATTGGCAGACTTCACACGCCTTTGAGAACGTTATGGAGAACTCTCAGTCGTGCAGGTTTCCTCACGATGTTTTCCTTCACCGTTGAAGCAAGTGATATTTTAATTTTTTTTTTAAACGCACATAACTCCGAAAAGTTAGAGGTGCGTGCCCGGATTCGAACAGCCGACCTCTGATTAGGAGGCTGACGCACTAGGCTATCACCGCTCACATGAAGTTTTATGTAATTATTTAATCAGAGGAATAAAACCCCGAAACTCGTTAAACAAGCTAACAACTTAACTATCGAAGCAGTCATGAGACTTAACCAAGCAATCCTGGGATAACAAAAGTCAAAGACGACCCAAGAAAGTGCAATCTACAAATCATTTTTCTGACACTCGAAGAAAGCGAAGAAAATGTATAATGCAGGAATGAGTCAGACGGCTTTTCTTAGAGGATCGAAGGTCAACAACCATCTCATCTGTATGGATTATCTCCGTCTTAACGCGATAATTTAATCCTTTGTTTATCCAATGCCTCTAATAGTCTTCGCGAGCCGGAATGGAAAGCATGTGAACGCAGTCATGTATCATACGTATAAGAAAATAAGCCGGTGAGTGAGTTACGAGCAACCGAGCGACGGTGCAGTGACGAGCTACAATATTTAAGGTAAGACTTTAGTCTTCATTAACAAGTAAATCATCCTTTTAAAGCCGATACGTTAAAACATGTGCTTACATGCAACTAACTACTCACAGTTTAACTTTACTTCATCATCATCATCATGATTAACCCATTACCGGCTTACTACAGAGAACGGGTCTCGTCTCAATATGAGAAGGGTTTGGCCATAGTCCACCACGCTGGCCATGTGCGGATTGGCAATCTTCACACGCCTTTGAGAACGTTATGGAGAACTCTCAGGCGTGCAGGTTTCCTCACGATGTTTTCCTTCGCCGTTTAAGCAAGTGATATTTTTAATTATTTTAAAAACGCACATAACTTCGAAAAGTAAGAGATGCGTGTCCGGATTCGAACCGCCGACCTTTGATTAGGAGGCTGACGCCCTAACCACTAGGCTATCATAGCTTATTTTAAATATATAACCATTATTTACGAAGATAAGCGTATATATCTGCGTATGATTTTTTGCCTACTCATCGTTTAACGTTACTATTTAACCAAAAGCACTTTCAATGACAGTTGGAGCAGAAAAATATAATTTCTACATCACGACTCACGCCGGCCATTTCAATAGTTACAATTTTGATAAGTGAACACTTCAAGTCATTATTGTGACATGCGAAACAGGATATAGAACCCCTGGAAAGTAGACCGTCAAAACGGGCCCCACGCCCTTTCTCCCCTCCCTAATACGCCCCAGTCTGTCACAACTGTCATTCAAACCCTTATTGACTGCTAGTTGGCATCAAATCATATTTACCCCAACCTCGCCCCTGTTAAATAAACGTAGAATAGAACAAAAACGAGGCTGGATTTTAATTTCGCTTCGAATATTATTTCTACTCTCTATCTAAATGTATACCCAGTGTCGTGATTAAAAATGTAGCTCCTTCTTTTATATACGGCAGACCTATTTTATACGCCGGTGACGTCATGAGCCTGACTGACTTAAAATAAATATCAAGTGACCACTGTATTGTGTGCATATTATTATATGTTGTGTGTGTTGACAAGATAACACTCATAACACTACAGGTATTTCATTAGTCTTGCAATTCAAAGGGGGAACTCTGCCAGTATCTTCGGAACTGCCTAAAGGGACTCCTTTTAATAATATATTTTAGTCATGATATTATATTTTGTAAGATTTTTAGTTTTATGTTTAATTTAAGGTTTAATTTACTTTACTTACCTCTAGTTGAATAAAATCGAGGCGCAAGCATTATTACGATCTCCGACATGACAAAATCTGAACGTAACACATTTTTACGTTTTGTACGTATCTATAGGGTTAAAAATTGCATGGGTTTAATTCAATTTATGTATATATTGCAGATTTAACAGAAGTGGTGATTCCAGGTAGGGAAAGCTTTTCATCGTAACTTTAGAAGGTTACCTACCGAATTCTGTCTTCTTGGCTTTGGGAGGCACGTGCGTTTTAAGCAATTAAATATCACTTGATTTAACCGTGATTGTTATTTATGCAAGTATATTATAAAGTGGCTGGTTCAGGGTTCGATTCCTGGCTCGAGTCTCGACTGGTGGGAGGCTTCCATCACGACTAGTTACTAGATACCCTTTAGGATGCCGGTAGCCCATCATTGGCTCCCCTCGTGAAAAAAAAACAATGCTGCAAATTTTTATACACAAAATATCCCAAAACAAATGTTCTGTTCGCCCCGGAAATCGAACCCTGTATCTCGTGATCCTTAATTAAACTTGCTAACTCTAGTCCTATGGACCATTTAAATATAATGTAGATCGACAAATTATTAAATTTCAATGTTCGTTGTTGCTTTAAACTTTAGTTTCTCCCAGTTTTACCAAAGCTTGATTGCTCTTAGCAAAGAAATAAGTAGGTAGCTGTTCTTGTTATTGTTGTTGTTAGAAACCGAGCCCTAAATAGGTACCTATGGGAAACTGCTGTGTTGTCTTACCTACCCAAGGCCAGACTTACAAA
Source organism: Lasiommata megera (assembly GCA_928268935.1). Lineage (NCBI taxonomy): Eukaryota > Metazoa > Arthropoda > Insecta > Lepidoptera > Nymphalidae > Lasiommata > Lasiommata megera. The sequence goes on along the minus strand of OV743307.1, from coordinate 18,137,388 downwards.
ATTTAGCCCCAAAATTACGAATTTAAAATTATGGATATTTGAACTTTTAACTGCCTACGTATTTATATTAAAACTAGCTGAGCCGGCAAACTTTGTTTTGCCCTATAAATTATATGTAGGGAATTTATAATCTAGAAAAAAAAATAACTAACTTATTGTAAGGATGTGGTACATGAGTGAAAGAGGCATGGAGCGCTGTGAACGATGAGGGAATATAAAAATAACATAAATATTGTTTATGTTCAAAAATGTTAGCCTTACAATGAGCTCAGTGAAATTTTAGTCGAATTAGAGTAAAAAACATTCGCAATAAAGACGATAATTGTTCAATTATCGAGCGGGATGACAAATGATAAAATTACTAAAATGACTATTAAAAAATAGGGGTTGGCGATAGAAGGATGGAAATTGTATGTATTTTTCAATGCCACATAATGCAAAAAAAAAAATTTTTTTTGGGTGTCCACAATTTTTTTTTATCCCTTATCACTTAGGGGTTTGAAAAATAGATAGTAGCCGATTCTCAGACTTACTGAATATGCATAAACATTTTCATAAGAATCGGTCAAGCCGTTTTGGAGGAGTATGGGAACAAACATTGTGAGACGAGAATTTTATACATAAGATATTCATATTATAAACTTATTACCCCTATGATCGAGTGAGAAGCTACTAGTTAGGATATTATGATACTCAATACTTTAGCGTTACTCATGGCGGGTAGAAATGAAAAAGCGTGCAGTGTGAACTGTCAGAGGAGGCCTATGCTAAGGCGAGACAGCAATAGACTGAGAATAATGACGAACAGTGATCAATTGACTCTAAGCCCTTTTTATTGAATGTCTTGAATTTTAAAACCGATGCTCAAATAGTCTCTGCTCACCGAGTGTGGTGTTGTGTGACAGGAGAAATTACCGAACTGGCTGGAACTGAGAATTTCTGAACAAAAAAAACTTGAGAGGTGTCAAGGGACACCCGGATGGAACGAAGTTCCTTTCGATTAATTAGTGAAGGAATTGTAATAAAATTTTATTTTATTTAAGTTATAATATATTTTTTTTTATTATTAACAAAAAACCTGTATACACTCAACAAAAATAATCGTCGCGACACCACACTGTTCAATGCGAAATAGATATGAAAATATCTGGCTTGCTTTCTATAAGAGAGAGAGAGAGACAGACAGAGAAACATGCGACGCCGCACAGCTTACAATAACAAAAAGAGTCGTGACAACTTTTCGTAAGAATTTTTTCCGTCTAGCCCCCTTTCACAAAGCGCGATAAAGAACTTCGTTCCAAAAAATAAGAGATCATCACTTAAAAGTTCAGCTAATATATGTGCACAAACAGACAAACGTGCTACCAGTGTACGATTATAAAATTAAATATGTATATTTAAGCCAATCAAGTACGGCCGTTTTTTAGTAATACCAACTAAATTTACTATACCGCAATAGGTATCTACTTACTCGTGAAAAGTTTGAAGTCAGTTTAAGTTTCACGATAGATTAAAACTTTAAAAGCTTATTGGTGGAAATCCGAGAAACTACGCCGCCACCCGCAGCCGATTCGAAAAAGCAATTTGATTTGACGGTTATCTCACCTCCTACGTTTATATTGAAACTTAGATAAATATTTACTTTATCGAGTCTAATTTGGCACGGAACCGGCCACCGTACTGTGGATGCCTTCCTTTTGGCCGATGATTGCTTTAAGATATAAAACAAATGGCATTACGATTGGTTTTTTTTTTCTTTCATATCTATTCACATTCGCATTTATAATATTAGTTAGGATTTATGTATTAAATTTCAATAATACATATAAAACTTAAAATAAACCTTCTAAGGTTTATTCTAATTATTCTTTTTTTTTCAGTTTAATAGATCCCGCTTTTTAGTTTATTAGATTAAACTAAAAAAATAAATAACATCATAACTAAAATATATTATTAAAAGGAGTCCCTTTAGGATTAGTTAGGATATGTACTCGACATATATTTGATATATTTTACCCATCACTCTTCTCAAAGGCAGATTAGAGGGCTTAAGAGATTATTATCATATAAAATATATAATTAATAACATATAACGAAAAGGGCCGATGGTTTAACACAGATACACTGCCTTTTTTTGTTGTGGGGGAAATCTTTATGGTTACCTTCGTCTCTTGGGCAGGACGGAGGTTATTGGACTCCCCTCCCCCAAGGGTAGGTATATCCGAACTAAAAACCACCTTGTTGTTTCGATGCTTGTTGTATATTTCTAGAACGAATCTCTTACGCCCTGGCTGGTACAGATAATTTTTAACAGGATATTGCAAAGGCATCTTGGCAATTTTTAAACTGATGCGGGACTGGAAACCAGGTCGTCGTAATCCACAGCTAAACATCCTATCTGGACGAACACCGAACACGGCAGTTAAACTGGAATAATAGTTGGCCGAAAATGATCACCTACAATATAATAAAACAGTAACAGGACGAATTCTGCACATTAAATATATTTTGTAAATTTTAATTGGATCTTTAGCTTTACTATCGATACTGAGCCCAAAACAATTTTTGTTATTTTTTTTGTCTATCTGTCTGTCTGTATCTCGGCCGCGCATCACGCCGAAACTACTGGACGGACTTGAATGAAATTTGGTATAGGAGTAGCTGATACTCCGGTTCAACATATAGGATAGTTTTTATCCTGGAATCAGCACGGTTCCCTTGGGAGAGAGAATGAAAGTCAAAATGTGTATTTAGTTGTACACGCGTACTTTAATTTGACGCATTCTATTTTTCGGTTATAAAGGAGATACTTTAATGTTTATCCAGTAAATATTTCAAGGTCGTCGGTTTAGTAATCCATTGCTTCGTGATTGGAAGACAAAGTAACACACTTTCCCACACACTAACTCAACACAAATGAAGTCGCAGTCATCAGCTAGTTACACAATATAATACGTACAAGTATATGCCATGTATTATAACAAACCTTGGTATTAGCCATCAGTTATAAATTATACAACAGCCGACTCCGACCACCGTCGCGTCAATCGCCGGGTCTTATTCTCACGTCGGGTATCGCCGCACACGTTTTCGTTTAGCTTTAGTTTACGTTTTACTACTAAGCACTTGTTAAATAAATAAATAAAGCCGTTTTAAAATAAACTATTCTATTAATCCTTGACTTAGTATCGTTAACGCAAGCGTGAGATCGTCACGACATTGGTTTTATAATATTTTGCTTCTAGAAGCCGCATAACAGATAGGAGTTGCTCCGGTATAGCAAACATAGCTACTTGCACATAATGAATTTTGTGAAGATAATTTTAACTTTTTCTTTCTCGTGAGTAAATCCTCATGGATACTTCGGCGCCACGGCGAGGCACAGAGGTTATGGCAGATTCTTGCTGACTAAAACCCCCAGTTATTCCGCTGTTACTCACCGCTGTATAGCGGAGCCACGGGAACCCTTTCGCACACAACTGCGACTCCACCAGCTGGTGTCTTCCGCAGCAGACCTTTCTCAGGCATTACAGACCCTCCTCGGGCCGCATCAAACCCTCGTCGGGGAGTTTTGACTTCATACGAGTCTCTAATTACGATGAGAAATGACCTTTTAATTTCAAATTATTTTTTACATAAAAATGCCTAATTGGAAACCAAAAGGCTGTTCCACAAATTGGTTTCTAGAAAGCAATAAGATCTAGATCTACTAACAAGCAGTATTTTTTAAAAATTATACTAACATAGTATTTATGATGAACAATTTGGTCGAAGCAACGAAGATAGCAGCTCGGTAGCGGCTGATCTTCCAGCTTGCTTTTAATCTGGAGAACTTAGCTTTATAACGGTGTAATACACTTACAAACAAGCAAACCAAACAACAAACAAATCCACGCCCCCAGGGAACGAAGTCGTAAAGTGCTGTTACGACTATTTTAATGTTTTTTTTTTAGTTTTCGGCATCAAAATATACCGGCGTCAATGTACACCTATAGAGTTTTTTTCTTGCATTTCCCGATAAAATACGAAGTTTTTGCTTTGGAAATCATGCAAATGTCATTAACCATACTTAGCACATATTATAATGGAATGGAATATTCTACGCGTAACTTCGGTAAGCGTAGTTACCACTTCATTCCCATACAAATATTATAAGGCATTAATTTATGTAACGCGCATTACAATGTGCGTCAAGTAATAACGGTAAGCGTTTATTAATGCTCTTATACTTTTACATAAATACTTTATACCGATGGATAATATTTTTATAGACTATATTAAAACAGAATTGTATCATCATCATCATCATCATTTCAACCTATAGACGTCCACTGCTGGACATAGGTCTTTTGTAGGGAGTTCCAATGGCCACGGTCCTGGGCCGCTTGTATCCAGCGGCTCCCTGCGACTCGTTTGATGTCGTCTGTCCACCTTGTTGGGGGTCGCCATTCCAACACCTTGGGACCCCAACGTCCATCGGTTCTCCGAGCTATAGCGCTGTCCATATTTATAAGACCAAAAACATTTGAATTTTAGTTATTAAAGTAGATACTTGAAGAATATTGTGATTGGCGGCAATTATGTAGAACAATTTCACAGCATATATTGAAATATAAAAATCAGTATTACAGATGTCTGCTAATAGTAAATTAATATCTACTAATATTGAAAAAATACAAATTAATGGTTTTTGATACAATAATAATCACTTGATTTGGAGACATATAAAAACAACTTGTACTGTAAAAAAACTTGTACTGTAAAATTTACTTTTTTCTATTACGCACGACTTTGTTCTTTTCTTCTTATATACCCCATTATACCTTTTGTATACCCCATTTTTTGTACTAGTATTTATATTACTACAACTGTAACGTGGTTTTTCAGTGGATGTGCGCTTTACAGTGAAAATCAACGAACAGTAAGAACCTACTCAATTATTTTTTTTTAATTTATAAATAATAAAATCAAATCATTTATTTGCATAGATTGAGTCCGACCATTAGTGTTAAATTGAATTAGATGCTTACAATCTGCCGGATAGGGATGCAAAACCAACAACGTAAAGAAACATACGTTTTTAGTTATTTATTTCTATTTTTAAAACTAAATTGATAACAAAAAAAACACAAAATGTTAGAGAAAATGCAGTTTGTATGTAATGCCAATGAAACCATTAAATAGATTTTCATTGTAAAGTATGTGTGCTTTGCAATGAAAATCAATTGCAATGAAAATTTTTACTTCATTGTACTTGAGTAGCTACTCAAATAAAGATTTTTTTTCAATTTATGAACCTTTATACATAATAAAAACGAACAACTTACGTTGTTGGTTTTTTTATTTCTATTTTTAAAACCAAACTTATACCAAAAATAAAACACAAAATGTATGCATAGTTACATCATAAGACATGTTAGAGAAAATGTAATTTGTATGTAAACCAATAAAATCGTAATAAAAAAAAAGAGTGTGTGTACTGATGTACACGCGTTAGAAGTTATACTTCTTGGGCGTATGGAAAATAATATTTTTTACAGTTTTGTGCATTTCTTTGAGTAATATCTTCAGACATCTCGGAAACTAAAACAGAAATTGAAATTTAATTATGTACCTAGTATTATTAGTTTCAGAGAAACCTGCAAAAGATCATAGGTAGATAGATACGAATTAGTATAGAAAATTATTTATATTGTTCTATTTAAGTTTATTTAAATTTTAAATTCATTTATTAAAATTTATTCATCAGAATTTATTTTTGATTATTTCAACTACTACTTTAATAAATTGAAAATATATGTTTCTATAAATATATCATACTAGCTGGCGCCCGCGACTTCGCCCGCGTGGATAAGTTTTTAAATTTCAGTCAGAATAAGTTGTAAAAATTCCAACGGGAACTCTCCTTTGTCACTCTCCAGGTCCTCAACTATAATTTCAATAATCACGTCGATCCATTGCTCTGTTGCGACGTGATTGAAGGACAAACCAATGTCCCAAACTTAGAATCCTGATGAAAACTTCCAACCCCCATTTTACCCCCTTTGGGGTGATTTTTCGCAACATTGATTATACAGATCTTTATCATTTATAATTAACAACTAAGTTGCCAACTTTCATGTCTCTAACTTTAAAAATATAGGACTTTCATACAAACTTCCAACCCCCATTTCAACCCCTTAGGGGTGGATTTTTGTAATATTGCCTATAGTGGTTTTTATTATTTAAAACAAATTACCTAAATGCCAATTTTCATGTCCCTAACTTCGAAAACATAGAATCCTCGTGAAAACTTCCAACCCCCATTTCGACCCCCTTGGGATAGATTTTTGTAACATTGATTATACAGATCTTTATCATTTATCATTAAAAACTTAGTTGCCAACTTTCATGTCTGTAATTTCAAAATTATAGGATTTCCATATAAACTTCCAACCCCCATTTCTACCCCTTAGGGGTGGATTTTTGTAATATTGCCTATACAGGTTTTTATTGTTTAAAACAAATTACCTAAATGCCAATTTTCATGTCCCTAACTTCGAAAACTCTAAGTTTTCGAAGTTAGGGACATGAAAATTTCAACCCCCATTTCAACCCCTTAGGGGTGGATTTTTGTAATATTGCCTATAGTGGTTTTTATTATTTAAAACAAATTACCTAAATGCCAATTTTCATGTCCCTAACTTCGAAAACATAGAATCCTCATGAAAACTTCCTACCCCCATTTCACCCCCCCTCGGAGTAGATTTTTGCATTATTGATCTTATAGATGTTTATTATTTATAATTAACAACTTAGTTGCCAACTTTCATGTTTCTAACTTCAAAAATATAGGACTTTCATACAAACTTCCAACCCCCATTTCTACCCATTAGGGGTGGATTTTTGTAATATTGCGTATACAGGTTTTTATTATTTAAAACAAATTACTTAAATGTCCATTTTCATGTCCCTAACTTCGAAAACATATAATCCTCAAGAAAACGCCCTACCCCCATTTCACCCCCCTTGGGGTAGATTTTCGTAACATTGATTATACAGATCTTTATCATTCATAATAAAAAACTTAGTTGCCAATTTTCATGTCTCTAACTTCAAAATTATAGGACTTTCATACAAACTTCCAACCCCCAATTCTACCCCTTAGGGGTAGATTTTCTCAAAACCGTTTCTTAGCTGACTTCTACTTCATAAAAGGAATCTACCTTCCAAATTTAAGGATCGTATGTTTTATAGTTCCTGAGATATCGTGATCATCAGTCAGTCAGTCAGTCAGTCAGTCAGTGGTATTTCGCTTTTATATATATAGATTAAGCTGAGTGCTCGTTATTTTTAGAGATATTTAATAAAATTTGTTTGTAATAATAAGAATATAAAAAATAATTAAAATATCAAAGATAGTATAAAAACTCAGCATTTAAGGTTAATATAAACAAGTATAGACCATTAATTAATTTTTTTTATTTATACATAAAATTTGTTAATATACCAGAAATAAGACAAAAAGAAAAAAAAAATTTGTAGTTAATAATGTAATAATTTTTAATTAACGATGTAAATAAATTATACATACCGACAATTAACCTCAAATCTATAAATGCACTCAAAACAGTTTATTCAAATCAGTTTTATCATTAATATTCAATATATATATAGATATACTAATAAATTATTAGTAAATACTATCACCGTCGTATATGAAATTGATTTAATAAAAACACCAAAATAATATTTATTTATTCACACTGTTTAATTGTACTGTTACGAAACACGTGCTCTAAATATAAAAATACTAGAATATACAACTTGAACATAGTTATCGATTTTTATGCCACCTAGAACTAACTTCACGATGTAGAATTTAGGAGTCGGTGTGCGCGCGCATCGTAAAAATCTCTCATCAGTTTTCTCCATCGCGCCAAAAGAAGTATAACTTCAAAAAAATAGTTTTATTTAAACAATTTCTAGCTTAGTACTTCATCATGTAGCCATCGGATGCTTTTGGAAGCACAAAACAATGTGAGTTCATTACCAAGAAGCATTATTTTATATACTCTAACGTTATCTTTTACGACTGACATGAGAACTTGGGTTCTATTGTCGTAAAAGTCCGAGACGCGTAAGTTAAATGGCGGTTAAATAAGGCACGCTTTTTAACGGCTCGGAAGTATGACGGTATTTATTAAAATATGTGTTATACCACGTATTTTAACACATCCACGTGTACTAAAATTGGATAGAGATTTAAAGTAGAATTAGTTTGGATGAAGTAATACTTCTATAAATTACAGCGTGATGTAAAATTACCTCATGTCCGTGAAAAGACCTGTAATATAACAAATAAAAAAAAACAAACTACTAACTAAACTAAATTTTATATATTTTTTGCAGGTCCTGGGTTCAAGTCCCGGTTCGAGTCTGGTCTGGTGGGAGGCTGCGGCCGTGGCTAGTTACCATCTTACCGACTAAGACGTGTCAAGCGATTTAGCGTTCCGACACGATGTCGTGTAGAAACCAATTAGGTGTATGGGTTTACAATACCCTTAACACTATCCCTGTACCCTTACCCTATCACTATTACCCTGAACACGTACTCACGCACACGCACACACACCCTCACACACTAAAGGAGCACTTTCCCAGTCACTCCGTGATATCAGCATGGGTTATGCCTGAAAATCAGCGCTGCAGTCAATTTTGACGCAGCATCAAGCTGAGGCAGCGCCCTGTTCAGCCAATTTCAGGACACATTCGTTTTTAGATGTGATGTAATTTTTTCCTTATAATGGCTGAATAAACGCAATTTTGATTTTTGATTTGATTTAACAGGTTAGCCCGCTACCATCTTAGACCGCATTATCACTTACCACCAGGTGAGATGCCGTCAAGGGCTAAATAGTGGTGAATAAAAAAAGTATAGATAGAGATGTAGGTAAGCGCCACGCGGTCGAAGCCAGATCGAGTGTGCTAGTCTCAAAAAACTTCACACCGCGTCGGCAAAAGGAAATTGACTGGACGATGTATTGTGTGAATAGATTTATACTTCCCTGCCAATAAATCTGGGTGGAACGTTGGTCTTGCGCAATAAATTGATTTTAATAACGATTCATTCATCGAATCCGAGCCGGGCGGCACAATTAGGTGATTCCCGAGAACAGTCACGTTCGACTGCGGCCGCCTGCGAACTGTCATTACAAAAATAGTGGCCCCAGAAAGGGTAGGCCAAGACACGGCCCATATGGACCCATCCATGCCGCTAGTTATTTTAATTTCTCTCTCCTCGTCGAACCACTCCGCGGTTTACTGATTCAGATTGTGTAATGTGGGGTAGTTTCCTGTCTACTGTGATTATGACCGTTTGGACAGAGTTTTATCACGGATATATTGCGCGCGACTATGTTAGCTCTAAAAAAATACTTTAGACAGCATATTTAAAAATTAAATTTTGACATTTTTTTGACACTTACACTATTTGACAGATATTTATAATTTTGAATTGGAAATAAAGACTTTATTATTATTATGTTCGCTCTTGTTTTGATTTTTCAATTCAATTCTTAGACTATTAATGACTGACTTGACATACCGAGGCAAAATTATAGAGATAAGAAATGTGCAAAATTTCGTTATGAATGTAAAATATATTGCGTTTTGTTTTTTTGTCGCATGGAAATACCTATAAGGAGTATAGTAATCCAGCTATCTGTCGTGAAGATTTTTATCAATATCGGTGGAGTATTTGGGACGGAAATTGGTAACAAACAAACGAGCAAACCCACTTTCGTAATTATATTATGAGAATGGTTGTTTTTATCACGTGGGTGATTAGATCGGGGCGTAAATTTATTTTACATATGTCAGTAGGTATTTACGAAATATCAAATCTAAAATGGGAAGTGGATATATCATAACAACGTCTATTCGACTTAAAAATATTGATATTTACTGTATTAATATTTATGTTAGCGCAAATTTTGCCCAAGTTAGTTGAAAAACCGGAGTAATTTATTTTATATTTTGTGTTACAGTGTAAAAGTGTCGCTTGCCAGAGTACACGAACAATCGTTATATATGTGTATAATGCATCCAATATCGTTAAACTATTTCCTAGTGAAATCTGTTTAGTGGTTTAGGTGTTCAAATAAACAAAAAAACACGAAGTTTAAATAAATAAAGTAAAAAAATAAATTTGGAATAGTTAATACAAAATATTGAAAAAGATTTGTAATTTTATTAACACACTTTTATTACGTTATGAAACTTCGACAAATAAAAACAGTAATTTTCGAATAGTTAATAGAAAATATGAGAAAAGATACAAAACACAGTTATTTTCAAATAGTTAATACAAACTGACTTGACTACATCACACTAGATGGTACGTGACGACGAAGTTTCAGATGTTAATAGGTAAATGGAGAGGGGTATTAAGCAATTAAAATGTCACTTGCTTCAAAAGCGTATGAAGTCTGGCAATCCGCACATGGCCAGCGTGGTGGACTGAGGCCAAACCCTTCTTATATTGAGATGAGACCCGCGCTCTCTAGTGAGCCGGCAATGGGATGATCATGAGGTATGGCAGCCAGTCGCAAATTAAATACGTACGCCTAATCGTTTCCTACGCAACATTGTACTCGATCGCCAAATCGATAGGCGGCACGTCTTTATTGCTATTTTAGGTAACTAAGCAAGGTCGAAGCCTCTCAAAAGACGACCTTTTCTTCGACACGACTTAAAATTTCTAAGGGTTAAGAGGTGACAAAATCACACGAAACCATAAAATGTTATCCAATGTGTAACAATAAATCTTTACTTCAACATGAACACAAATTAGACAAGCGTGACAAATAGACGCGGCAAAAATAGAAACGCTGACAGTGAAACAAACGTCGATCAGCTCCGAGCTAATGGTTTCACATTCCATTTTTCATGTTAATTTAAAAATAGAGCTTCGCTTTACGTTTACAAGCAAGAACCCGTGTCTTTGTCTGGTGATATTGTAAATTAACGATCATAATGAAAATAATAAGGGAAACATTATAGACATAGTTTTTTTACATAGTCGTCGGCAAATATCACGCGCCATTTTTACTTTTATCCAGAGCGTCTGAATAATAAAATAAAGCGCGCACACTGTACCCTGTTAATAATGGCAATCGTAAATATATTTATATATCTATATTTGCCGTTTTATAAATGTAGAGGTAAAATCGTAAATAGACAAAAAATTCAAAAAAAAATTTAGGAACTTCCTAAAAAATTTAGGAAATTTAGGAATTTAGGAACTTAAGTTTTACTCTCTGGGTTAAGAATTAACTTCCCATTACCATCGTGAGTATAAAACCTCGAAGTCATGCTCTAACCCGTACCTACGGTGAGGATCAGCTGAGGCGCACTCTGTTTTAAATTAATCTAAACAAATCTTAATCTCAATCGCAGGCTCTAAATCTAAAGAATTTAGAGTTTAAAAACGTCGGAAGAGTAGACCTATAAGTATTTATTATAAAGTAGTTTTTGTTGCTTTTTTTTTCGGACTCAATATTAGCTGAGCTAACCCAGGTTGCGACAACGTAACCAGGCTGTTTGGCGAGCTTCGGAAAAAAGCTCTGCCAAAATAAATTTTGAGCCCTAGAGCTCAAAGAAACTAAGGGAACGTCTGTCTAAGGGCGCCTCCTGTGAGGTCGAATCTCGGCTTAGGCGACGTTTGGGATAACGGGGGGGTCGGACGGTGAGTAATCCGTACGTCTCCAAGGCCGTAGCTAGTGGTCAACCGTATTTGTATTCGACCATTATATTACCATTACAAAAGTTCAGTTTTTTGCAATGCTCGGTATAAATTTTACTATGACAGATACTCATTCCTTCCATCTGCATTAATAAAGCCTTCCTTTAAGTGTATTATATGATAAACTCAAGTAGGTGTGGAATGTTAGTTATTACTGATTAAGATCAAACAGGAACACCTAATAAATAATTCACTAAAGATTCTTTGACTCGTGAGTTGAACTTGCAAGTAGGTAGGTATGTACGGTTTTACTTTATAACAAAAACATCTAAAAAATATTTGTTCGCGGGATCGTTTTTTTATTCCTATTCATGATATCCACGATGTATTAAATGCCATGTGCAATCTGCAGGGAGATAGCATTCAATCCTTAGATCTTTGCCAAATTTTATCGAAATCTGTTCAGTGGTTTGGCTTTGAAAAGCTAGAAGATAAACAGATTTACTTTCGAATATATAGTATTAGTATGAATTGGAGATCGTTATACATTTATTTAAGCCTAATACAATTAAATAAGTTGGTAAATAGCTTAAGTATCAAAATAAAAGTACATTAAACTATTATATTAAAATGTCATGGGTACGAGGTAAATCTATAACCAAGATGGCGGCATTTTGGTTTTTAATGGCCAAACTAATTTTTTGTTGATGCAATTAAGCAATTCTTGAATAAATTCAAGTAACATAATTAATTGTTATTCAAGCAATATTCTCTATATAGAGAGACACGTGGGATTTGTTGTATGCTGAATACCGAAAACATTTGTTTAGTAAGCTATCCCAATATGTAGTACACCGACCAAATTTGGACAAAAAATTAGAAAAACCGTCGACTTCGGTAAATTGGTTTTAGAAATGTTTGCTGAAGGGTGGGCCTGAGGTATTTAAAGAACAATTAGTCGGCTGCTTCTCAGCCCTTAGGACAAATATTAGCCTATTCCCGCCAACCCTCTTTTGGACCAATGCCGCCCTGGGCGTTCGTTGAAAACGGTTTATAACCCGATGTTTGCCCACTCTCCCTTATATACTCAATACATAACATTCCCCTTCTGACAGTTTCGACAATTATCCCGTTTGGTTATAAATTATCAGCAAATAATAACTTACTATAAACATCGCCATGTTTTGTGACTCATATCTATTTTTTTTTAATGAAATCCTAGCTGTAGCCGCAACTTTACTAGCGTTCACGAATATTCAAATATGTATACAACTCCACACTCTCAGATTGAATAAATTGACAACATTTTTAATTAACAATTAAGATAAAACATCATCATTCACAATTATTTATTACTGTCCCATTGCTGAGAACAAGACATCCCTTTTTAGGAAAGGGAGATTCAGAACTTAAGCCCACGATGAAGCCCTGCCGCTTGTTGGCGGATTCAGACAGTCTAAGAGAGTGTTTATAGCCGGGCTAAGTTTGTTGTGGGCTTCTTCTTAGACCGGGGCGCGTTTGGAACCCTCATAGCTTTAGTTTTAAGTTTACGCATATAGTTATCACCATGAAATCACTACTATGTAAATTATTGACGCGTCAAAAGTGCCTTTTTAAGGACTATTTGAATAAAGATTATTTTGAATTTGAATATATAAAAACCTTACATTTGGAATGAAATATAACTACCATTTTCATCAAAGTAACCACGCTCAGTCGTTGAGCATAGGGGCGGGCTTTCAAGACCCTTCAATTCGCTCTTATTCTAACAAACCATTTACGTCTTACAAAACACCTCTCAGCATAACACGTTGTTTATACAGTACATTAGCTTTTCTAACAGTTGCTAACCAGCGGCGATAAGTCATCAAATAAAATTATAATTAATTTACAACTAGCGCTATCCAATTTTTTTTTCTCATGAAACATGACGACCAATTGGCCCAATTGGCAACTTGTTGCAAAAGTTACGCTTTTCAGGCTCGAGGACAGGACAGTCATATTATGCGATGTAATTTATGTGGGAATTAGCAATCAGTCCCAGCCCCCAGCGTCCGACCCTACCATGTGTTTATACGTGTGCAGTAGGTACCTAAGTACAAAGCACTCGGTAACAAGAAATGGCGAGTTTGAACTGGGGCGGGTGATTGTGGCGAATTTAAAGTAAATACACGAGGTTTATGCCTCACATAGTTACATGTCCAAACCCCGTTAAAATATCTGGTTCTGCGGAGCGCAAGGTCAGGCTTTAAGTCGGGTTATACAGCTTCCTTTGAGTCAAATTCCCAAGAAGCATAACCGGACCAGTGACTTAGGGTGTCATCGAAAGTACTGGTAAATGTAAATGACTAAAGAATTTTAGGATTATCCACTACAAGCCCTTGATGGCAGTCTCACCTGATGGTAAGAGACGATGCAGTCTAAGATGGTAGCGGGCTAACCTGTTAGGATTATGGCAAACCCACGTCCTAATTGGTTTCTACGCGACATCGTGCCGGAACGCGAAAACGTTTGTCGACATGTCTTTGTCGCTAGGGTGGTAACTAGCCTGCAGTGAGAGGTCTTGGCAGGCGATGGTCTCCTTCTGCGAGGATGTGATCTCGCGGAAGAAGGCGGCGGAACGGCTGAGAGAGGACGACGTGGACTCTCAGCCGATCCGTCGCAGACGTGTCGGGCGCAGGCGGCTCGCGCTTCACCACCGCCTAACCCCTTGAGAGTAGCACCTCCGGGCGTTGGATACGAGGATCTGTCCAACACCCAGGAGTTAGGTCCTCGAGCTGGAAGACGCACCCTGTGCTCCTGGTGCGTCTTATGGCGTTCAATTGGGGGGCATCTGATATTGCCCCCGAGTTGGCACCGTCCTAAGGACGGACTCTGCCGGCCTGGTTGCGGTTGTGTGCGCGAGCGAAACCCGTGACCCGGCCACCAGGCGGCGGGAAAGGATATACACCGTGGGGGTTTAGTCAGTAAGAGTCTGACATAACCGCCGCGTCTCCTCGGACGCGGGGTATCCATGAGGATTACCCACGTTAAAAAAAAAAAAAAAAAGGGTGGTAACTAGCCACGACCAAAGCCTCCCACCAGACCAGACTCGAGCCGGGAATCGAACCCAGCACCTCGAAGCCTTATACAATTAAATAAATGGGTAAATAGCATTAGTATCAAAATAAAAATGTGTTAAATATATTTCAGAACTTTTCGTACAGTAAAAGACAGCAGCAATTTAACAAAATTATAGTTAGTCAAGATAAAAATTGCAAACTATAAATATTTTTCTTTAATTATCCTGACCAATAAAGATATCTAGATAAGTAAACTAATAGTTGTTTGGATAAAGGAAGATGGATAGGTCATCTATTAAAAGCTTGTAGCAGATCTAAATGTATTTTTTTCAAACAATGTATTGGAAAAGCACTATTTTAATTTAGTTTAGTTTTGAATCGAACCTAGCACCTCCAGCCGTACAATGCGTCGTCAAAACATCAAAAGTGTGGCGGTCACTATGCCCGAGTAAGTGTTTGGAGAGTTAAAACTTTAATGTAACCTTGTCAAGAACCGCGATATTAGCGGAAGGTGGCCACCGTAGCGCACGTCGCTGGCGGTCCCGGCCATACTTACAAAAATACCAAATGTAATTAAATGTAGATAACTTGCGCTTTATAGACGGCTGCGCGCGCGCCTGTGTTTGTTTAGTTTGTTATAGACGTGTTTTTACGCAATCTGGAAGTCGTAAATCGTGTACACCAAATTATGTCGTTGGCCAAAGTGAAGATACCAACACCTCTCGGTTTCTTTCATTGTGTTCCCGATGACATTTAATTGTTAAGGCACTTTACCCACGAAGGAACAGTTACTAGGTATTCTCATGGGGTATGAGTTCGTTTTTGTTGTGGTTTATACTTTTTCACGTAGACTATAAATACTTAAATATTTGATACTAGCTGTTGCCCGCACCTTCGTCTGCGTAGAATTGCTGATTTCCCGTGAGATTGAGGTTATCCGTGCGGCCAATGCCTTGCTTTAGAAAGTAAGCTACAGGCAAATGTCAAATTGCCGATTTTCTTGTTTCTAAATTAAAAAACATAGGAATTTCATACAAACTTCAAAGCCCTATTTTACCCCCTTCGGAGTAGATTTGGATGAGAAAAAATTCTAACCTTATATTTACGCCCTAAAAGAAACCTATTTTCAAAATTTCAAGCTTGTGAACATCATAATAAAAAAATAAGCAAAAACTATCATCCTATATTTTACCACCCTTAACAGGTAATATTTAAAAAAAAATGATGTACATGTTTTTTAATTATTATTATTAATCTTAATGCAAATTTTTGTGTCTCTAACTCTAAAAACAAAGAAAATTCATACAAACTTCCAACCCCTATTTTACCCTCTTAGGGGTGGAATTTCCAAATATCCTTTCTTAGCTGACATTTCTTAACTATCAACTACCTACTTGCTAAATTATAGCTTTATACGTACAATAGTTTTTGAGATCTCGTGTTTAATCAGTATGTATGTAAGTATGTAAGTATGTAAGTGACCTTTCGCATTTATATATATAGATAAAAACAAAATATCTCAGCAATTTTTCATGATTTCATCTAATGCCACATACCTGTTTGACAAACTGTGATATCATCATCATCATAATCAACCCATTCCGGCTCACTACAGAGCACGGGTCTCCTCTCAATATGAGAAGGGTTTGGCCATAGTCCACCACGCTCGCGCTGGCCATGTGCGGATTGGCAGACTTCACACAACTTTCAAAACATTATGGAGAACTCTCAGGCGAGGCTGACGCCCTAACCACTAGGCTATCACCGCTTCTATAACTATGATATATGCGCTGTAAATACGATGTACCAAAACGAATATACAATTAATCTTTACCCGAACATATTGGAAAAGGATTTTCTGCCATTTGCTTGCTATAACCACGAAAATATTGCTGTAATAAGGTTGCTCTGAAATAATTTTATGTCACATGTTAGATGCTAATAACACAAAATAAAACTTACCCGGCTATTTAATTGTGGGCTTCTTCTTAGACCATGTCGCCTTTGGAAACCGTATCGCTTTAGTTTTAAGTAGGTATACGATTGTAGTTATCAACTAACTACCTACTATGAAAGTCATTGACGCACCAAAGTGCCTTTTAAATGATTATCTGAATAAAATTTATGATTTTTTTAAGGCAACGCAACGTAGGCAGGTCATTGCAAGAAGGCATAGGTAACTTTGTATCATGATCAAC
Organism: Lasiommata megera; assembly: GCA_928268935.1. Lineage (NCBI taxonomy): Eukaryota > Metazoa > Arthropoda > Insecta > Lepidoptera > Nymphalidae > Lasiommata > Lasiommata megera. The sequence goes on along the minus strand of OV743307.1, from coordinate 18,120,403 downwards.
CCATTACCGGCTCACTACAGAGCACGGGTCTCCTCTCAATGTGAGAAGGGTTTGGCCATAGTCCACCACGCTGCCCATGTGCGGATTGGCAGACTTCACACGCCTTTGAGAACATAATGGAGAACGCTCAGGGGTGATTTTTCTTCACGATGTTTTCCTTCACCGTTGAAGCAAGTGATATTTTAATTGTTTAAAAATGCACAAACTACGAAAAGTTAGAGGTGCACGCCCGGATTCGAAGTCGTACCCATTAGTCGTATCAAATTAGTACCTATAGGTAATATAAAGCAATAATGTTTATTTATTTTTACAATTAAGCACTGAACAATAAATTTCGTTTGGAGCATTTAAAATTTTCAGAGATGTGAAATTAAATGGTTTAGAAGAGTGAATTTTAGAGACGGACATCTAGTAAGAAATAAAACAGTTTTTTTATGTAAGTAAGTACTTGCAATCTATATATATAAAAGCGAAAGGTCACTTACTTACTTACATATGCATTAGTCGGTACTTGTGGGTACTCACGCTGATAAATCACTTTCAGAGTTTAGTTTGAGGCAGTTTGAAAGATGTGGGGTTGATAATAAATTGTGAAATCTGTGGCGTCGTAGAGTTATTCATAACAAACGCTCTCTGACGGCGCGCCGGGTTACCGCTTAACGACCGATCAATTTACCACCGCGTTACACTTTGTGTACACATTGCCACAGATTATAAATTGAGTGTTAGATATTTTTTTCCAACGAAAGCAATGACTACAGCACGCGAGACATGTTGACGGAATTAACATCGCGGCCATATTGTCCTTTTGCCGGAAGACAACCAAAACCTTAGCCGGGTATTTTATATATATACTTTTAGGTACAATTGTAAGAACTTAGGTATTTGGTTACAGTGCCATCTACGTCTTTTTGCAACACCATGATTCTGAGTCCTTTGGCAATGCTTGCAGTTTCAATTATTTTTAGGTATTAGTTATTCTCTCATTCGTTTATTGTATCTATTTTCATTTATTTCTTAATAATGTTATGAAATTATAAAAAAACAAACATTCTTAAAATTATATGAAAATGTTTATTCTTGTTGCAGGTTAAACCCTCCCCCCAGCAACCAAGTTAAGGCTTCAGTTAGAGGAACCTTCTTAATATACGCGGCGTCTAAAGTGAAACAGTCTTTTTTACCCCGTTCCTTAACGCAACACCCAAGCGAAAGCTTCATGAGATGTTCTTCGAAACTTTTCGCTATAAGTGATTGCCCGAAACGACTGTCGGTACAATATTAGTACTAGTAGTAGTTATTAATTATTAATTTAGGTATCGTGATCATCCCATTACCGGCTCACTACAGAGCACAGGGGTCCTCTCAGTATGAGAATGGTTTGGCCATAGTCCACCACGCTGGCCATGTGCGGATTGACAGACTTCACACGCCTTTGAGAACATTATGGAGAACTCTCAGCGTGCAGGTTTCCTCACGATGATTTTCTTCACCGTCGAAGCTCGTGATAATTTAGGTATAATTTTTAATAATACGCATATTTATTTCGTGCAAACTGATAAAATAATTGTTAATATTTTGTTTTTTGATTGAAGATTAATACACATTCTATAGGAGCATGGCTCGCAGCGAACGTTAAAAGGAATCTCCAATTGAAATACTGACATTAAAATGCGCAACAATTGTCAGGTTGGGATCGATCTCCCGCGAGAATGAGCACCACCGAAGTGTAATGTGGCGAATAATCCACCTCGCGCTTAGCGACGCCCCCGGGCACAATACCCGGCTCAATATAATCCGCAAAAACTAACAATATAACAATTACCCGCGCACAATTGTTGATACGACTTTAAACTACCTTTGTGCGTCTTAAAACATAGATGCCAATATAATAATATTGTTTAAGTGCGAAGCGATCACGTCCGATGAGGGTCCAGTAGGTTTCTAGTCAATAGTTCTAGTCAAAAGTCAATCATCATCATCATCATCATCATGATCAACCCATTGCCGGCTCACTACAGAGCACGGGTCTCCTCTCAGTATGAGAAGGGTTTGGCCATAGTCCACCACGCTGGCCATGTGCGGATTGGCAGACTTCACACGCCTTTGAGAACATTATGGAGAACTCTCAGGCGTGTAGGTTTCCTCACGATGTTTTTCTTCACCGTTGAAGCAAATGATATTTTAATTAAAAATAATAATAATAGACTAGTCAATAACATTTAAGATTCTTGCCGAGTCCACTTAAACGTCTTAAACGTCTACCCAGAATGGGTTCTTATATCCTAGACGATTTTAGCATCTTGAAGCCTTGGAAATTTAATTTGGAACAACTACCCACACTGACAGGTAAGTACAAGACGTACTGAATAGGTAATACTTGCAGAATTTTCGACGACCTCCGTGGTGAAGCGCGCGCTATCGCATTATAAAGTTAGAGGTCCTGGGTTCGATTCCCGGCTTGAGTCTGGTCTGGTGGGAGGCTTCGGCCGTGGCTAGTTACCACTCTACCGACAAAGACGTGTCGCCAAGCGATTTAGCGTTCCGGCACGATGTCGCGTAGAAAACAATCAGGAGTTTGGTTTACTATATCCCTAACAGGTTACCCCGCTAACATCTTAGACTGCATCATCACTTACCATCAGATGAGATTGTTGTCAAAGGCTAACCTGTAGTAAAAAAAAAACAAAACGCAGCGTAATATTTGTGTTTCGTAACTTTATTTATCTTGTCATATAGGAACGTAAAACACTGTCGAATCGGTGTGGTCCTTTTAGATAAGTAAAAACGGAACCCTGAAACTTGTAGCAAAAAGTCTTTCCCTACGTTTTTTACGGCGTTACTTTAATGCAATTTTTCAACAATGAAGCTATTTTGATCTTATTGTTGGTGGTCCACTATTTCAGGTAGCAAAGCGACGTTCCTATCTCAAATGATTTACTACGCCGTCAAATTAATAGGCGAGCTACCGTTTACAAAATACCGATTACAATATCGTTGGTTACAGTGAAAGAAATAATGTTATCTAAACATTAACTATGGTATGGCTATAATAAGTTAGTCTCCAGATCATTATGCTCTAGAAACTAACATAAAATCCTCATTAATTTCTATACAACTAACTAGAAAAGATTATTTTGTTGCGTATATACCTAATAACTAGTAACATAGCTGTCTGTATACCTATTCTAGACTTATCTAATCATTAGCTAAACAGTTAATGATTAATCATGATCAACCCATTGCCGGCTCACTATAGAGCACGATTCGCCTCTCAATATGAAGGGTTAGGCCCTAGTCCACCACGCTGGCCATGTGCGGATTGGCAAATTTCACCCGACTTTGAGAACATTATGGAGAACTCTCAGGCATGCAGGTTTCCTCACGATGTTTTCCTTCACCGTTGAAGCAAGTGATATTTTGATTGCTTAAAAACACATATAACTCCGAAAAGTTAGAGGTGCATGCTCGGGATCGAACCCCCGATCTCTGATTAGGAGGTGGACGTCCTAACCATTGGGCTGTCCCAGCTAACATAGTAAGTAATTAATTATAATCAACAATCAAGTTAGAGCCATTCTTCGTCGTTTATGTTATATTAGGATAATATAACATTAACGATCCTTAATACTATATTAGGATATTTCTCTAAGCTTATGTTTTGTAAAAACTTTAAACTTATTAAGAGACAATCTCCAAGATTTCAGTTGTTAATTTGTTATAAAATTTTATAATTTTTTCTTTGACCGAGTTACTAACTTTAAAAGGAACACGGAATTCAGAAGATATATTACCCGTGCTGGGGCTCGAACTCGGTGTCCCCTCCGAAGAGTGGTCGGTGTCACAACCACTGGGCTATCGCTGTATTGCTTTCCACTGAAATAACATCGGAAGCGATCCCCATGCTCTCTCTCCCAAAAGGCCTCCCTCATCTATGAGGGAGGCCTTTGTCGTACGATTTGCTTATAGCGTCGATAGATTTCATAAACTGTTACTAGAATTTAAAGATCATTGTTTATTTTATAAATGATGGAATGTTTACTGAAATGTACATAAAAACTTATCAATTGGATTAAACAGTTCATATGCCAAAATCCATTTATTTGTTAAATCAATTGTATGTTTTATATAATCTATATGACCGGTATAAAAAACAAATTCAATTATCAAAATCACATTAAATTGTTATCAGCCGATAGAATAGGATTCGATTAGAAAAAAAATATTATAGAATTTTGGAACTGTTGCTATTGATTGCTGTGAAATGATTCCATTTATTTCGCTTATCATAACTTAGTCATCATTTCTAGCGCAGTACTTCAATTTGAAGCGGTGATAGCCTAGTAGTTAGGGCGTCAGCCTCCTAATCAGAGGTCGGCGGTTCGAATCCGGGCACGCAACTCTAACTTTTCACAGTTATGTGCGTTTTAAACAATTAAAATATCACTGGCTTCAACGGTGAACGAAAACATCGTGAGGAAACCTGCATTGCTGAGAGTTCTCCATAATGTTCTCAGAGGCGTGTGAAGTCTGCCAATCCGCACATGGCCAGCGTGGTGGACTATGGCCAAACCTTTCTCATATTGAGAGGAGACCCGTGCTCTGTGGTGAGCCGGTAATGGGTTGATCATGATGATGATGATGATGACTTCAAATCGAGTTTTAATTTCCCTCCAGCAGTAATAGCGCAATCTAGTTTTATAAACACTGCTTTGGAGCTAAGGACACTATATCGGTGTTTGACCTACAAAATAATGTAACGAACCTATCAAATTACGTTAAATTACACGGACCAGCGAGTGAGCGACTCGGATGTAGCTCCATGTTGTCCATGTCAACAAGGCGGAGATGTATAAAAAAATTGCAAAAAATCAAAACTGACATGTCATTTTGACACCATTCATTCCGTCCGCTCGACCCGCTTTTTTTTAAACGTTTACTCTCGATTTGCAATAAAAGATCTTATGCCTTCAATCTTAAAGACGGAAATGCGAAACTACCAGCTTTAATAACGTCGGTCGGTGAATATAAATTGTAGAGTTTTTTTCCCAGCTACATTTCTTAATGAATCCCTACGGCCACCATTCATGTCATTCGAAAAATAAACAATAATCTCCGTTGAAGAAAAAATACATGCTTTTTTTTCAGTATAGCCGTATGTTTATTGTTTAAGTTAAAACAATGCACATATTTGATGACTTAAGTATGAATAGCTCTGAAATTAATGGAGTTAACTCGGGACTTTTTAATTGCATTGGTAAATTTATAAGAATGTTTTTTTATATGATTTTGTTACTCTTAATGTCTCGCATTATAAGATATTCGCAATATTAGTCAATCCTTCTTAATCCCGTGCCATTAAATGCTCATTTTTATTTTTTAAATCATAACGAGCATATTTTTGTTACTTCACAATTTAATTACAGCGTTTCGCGACCATTACTTGTAGATTAGTAAGGCCTAAGAGTTGGATATATATGAAACACAGTAGTGCCAAATCTGTTTTACACTAAGTAGTGCTATGCTTTTGTGTGCTTTGTGCAAAAGGGTAGTCAGTTTAGTTTAGTGATTTGATATACAAGTGAGGGGCTGTGGCCGAATAACGAGGCAAGACGACATCGAAACAAAACGTAATCAAAATTATAGTTAAAGAAAAACTTAAGGAAAGAATATTTGCGAGGAAGTCACTACAAAACAAAAACAGGTCTTTTCAAGTAATAGTTAAAACCGAAAAACATAGTAACATTGAAGAATGCGAACCTCAGCTTTCAAATGAAAGAAGTAGTATGCTGATCATGAAGTTATTTATTAGCTACTTATCGATACGTTTTTTTTTTCACGCTAGGAAATGCTTTTACGCATCTTTTACATATGTCCCCGGCGGCCAGATTTTTTTTTTTTTCGAACTGTCTTTTAGCTGTACAAACCCTATTGGTTGCCACAGCGTAACCGGGCTGTTTGGCGAGCTTTGGAAAGAAGCTCTGCCAGAAGAAATTTTGAGCCCTAGGGCTCGAAGAAACTAAGGGAACGACTGCCTAAGGGCGCCTCCTTTGAGGCCGAACCTCGGCTTAGCGACGTTTGGGATAACGGGGGGGTCGGACGGTGAGTGGTCCGTACGTCCCCGAGGCCGTGGATGGAGCCCACGTCCGGATGACGCAAGATAGCGGCGAAGACGGTGTGTAGCGTATGATTGTGTGGTAGGTGGTACGAGTGTGTTGTCAGTAGTCATCAGATCGTCAGGGGCGGCCAGACTGGCTACCAGAATACCCACTAAAAACCAGCGATATGCGACGATAATTACGACGCGAGGTGGCTGGGTCACGGGAACACTGGACCGAAACTTATCGATACGTACCTAATAAAGAAACTAGCTTTACTAATCGCTCCCAGTACCGGAGGATCGTCTGTAGATGTTGATTTTAAAACGCAAAATTTTAATGACTAGAATGAAATGGCTTCGAAAATTTCCTGTACTCTTCGACGGGAGTCAGAGATGGTAGCGGAAGGGCGGCGGCGGTAGGTCGCGGCTGATTTGTCGCGGGCGCCCGCACGCACAATGCGGGGCTTAGTGCAGGTTTGTTCACTTTGTTCACATTGTCCGCTGTTCACGGTTTGTTCAGAGCGTATGCAACTGGGGATCAGCGCTCACGCATCGCCGGCGCCGCGTTATCGCGCCTCGCCACGGCCCGCAACCCCTTTCAATTTTATTTTCGGTGCGGTTTTAATTCGTAACTGTCTGCGGATCAGCATATTTTACACTGCTCTCTTTGTAATGACGTTCAATTGAGTCCGCTATCAATAAATGAGATGGGGATGAGCCGTGAATTTGTTTTGATAGCAAACTAGTTTTCGTCCATTGGAATTGTATCTCTGCGCTTTGCGTCTTACAGCTTAAAGTGCGTTGTCCTAATAACATCTATCTACTACTGCTTGGTTATTTTTATTTATGCTTTTTTTATATAAACAAACAGGTTTTTTTTTAATATACTACAAGTTAGCCCTTGACGGAATCTTATCTGGTGGTAAGTGATGATGCAGTCTAGGATGGTAGTGGGCTAACCTAATGGGGTATACCTATGGTATGGTAAAACCATACTCCTTATTGGTTTGCGACATCGTGCCGGAACGCTAAATCGCTTTGCGACACGACTCTGTCGGTAGGGTGGTAACTAGCCACAGCCGCAGCCTCCCACCAGACCAGACTCGAGCCGGGAATCGAACCCAGGACCTCCAACTTTATAATGCGACAGCGCACGCACTGCGCCACGGAGGTCGTCCAACATTCATAATTCATATAACATTCGTCAACTGATGATTTTTTAAACAACATACCTACGTACCTACTCGTATGTAATATTATTTTTTTAAACTTTTTGAACAGGTAAAATATGATATGACTCTCGCACAGAATTCGATATTTCATAACACTTAAAAGTTACCTACTTCCACTTATCTGAAAAGATTTTCTCGGGCTAAATGTAGAAGTGGTGACGAATTCCCAAAAAATATATAAGACAACAATTTTGGCGGATATCCGCACCGCGTAATATTAACGTTTTATAGGGACAGATGGGACCGAAATTCTGCGACTCGAGCAATCTGTCTGTCATCGTTTTAGATGATCAAACGGTTATCGCACTTCGTCTGAGTTTAAATCGATCGCACCTGATCTAATAGACCTACATTCGAAATATTCGGATTACCGACAGCCTTCGTGGAAAGAAACCAAGAAAACTTACGCGTATTAAATCGTAAGTATTCCTATTCGGTGTGACGCGAACGGACCAAAAAGAACATCTTCTTGGCCTATATTTCTGTCCACGCTATAAGATTTGTGATAACGTCTCTTGTGTAGAAGACAAATATATTGACGCCCATTTTATAATAATCGCCTCAAAACTGCTAAAGTACAGGTAAAGATCTAATTTATACGTATGTTAATTTCATTCATTACTTTAGATTTTAGCTCACTCACTGACGACCTCCGTGGCGCAGCGCGTGCGCTTTTGCATTTTAAAGTTGGAGGTCCTGGGTTCGATTCCCGGCTCGAGACTGGTCTGGTGGGAGGCTTCGGCCGTGGCTAGTTATCACCCTACCGACAAAGACATGTCGCCAAGCGATATAGCGTTCCGGCACGATGTCGTGTAGAAATCAATTAGGAGTATGAGTTTACTATACTCCTAACAGGTTAGCCCGCTACCATCTTAGACCGTTCATCACTTTGGCAGGTGAGATGCAGTCAAGGGCTAACTTGTGGTGAATAAAAATAAATAAAAATTAGTTAGTTAGTTATTCTAAAAGACAGCTGATTTTTTCCCATACCGTTATCTATTCATTTATATGAACGAGTAGTTACAAATGGTCAGTTAACCACAAAGCTCTCCCCTTTTTTGTGCCACGTGCGACTTTTCAAGGCGTATTGCTGACGTCAACCGTACTTTTAGGGCCCTGATCATAGTTATTCTACAAAACTATATTTATAATTGTGGTTTATATCGCCAAGTTTAGTTAATTTTTGTTAAAAAATATTTCAGTTAACAGACTGAAAATTGACACAGTAATTTTCGATTGTATTACTAATCAGTTCTGTCATCCATCTTCGGTAAAAAAAACTATTTATGAAATTATTATAAAATAGTTTCATTTAACCGAAGACAGATTTATTATTTATGAACGGTTTTGAAATTAAAAAAGAATTTTCGCACCTCAAACTTTTCGGAGTTATGTGCGTTTTCAAGCAATTAAAATTTCACTTGCTTTAACGGTGAAGGAAAACATTGTGAGGAAACCTGCATGCCTGCCTGAGAGTTTTTCATAATGTTCTCAAAGGCGTGTGAAGTCTGCCAATCCGCACATGGACTATGGCCAAACTTTTCTCATATTGAGAGGAGACTCGCGCTCCGTATAAGCCGGCAAAGGGTTGATCGGGTTGATCATGATGATGACGATGAAAATAACAACAAAAACTCAAAAAAGACGAGAATGCATATATTTTACAAACGTTTAACGTATTTGGTACGTAACTTAAAAATGCGTTGCGTACGGCACATGGAGTTCCTGCGGCAATCGGCGATCAACTTTAAAAGGAAGTGCGAATCATTTGCGTTGACGTCTATCTTTCCAGGCCGCGGCGTGGACTTACAATAATAACTTCAAAGGCGTCGCGATTAATTGAGCATTTCAGAAGAAAAAGGTAACTACCGAACGTCTATAGTCATTCACGGACTCGGTGACGTCACAACGGTTAATTTATAGCGACACCTAAATGCAGTTACGGTGTCTTACGATCAAAATCAAATCAAAACGAAATAGCTTTATTCATGTAAACCTACAGGCATCTATGAATCGTTCATAGATGCCTGTAATAGGCATTCGTGAAGTGATGGTGATAACTACACTCGCCAACTTAAAACTAAAGCTAAGAGGGCTCTAATTGCGCCCAGGTCTAACGAGGAGCCCGCAACAAACTTAGCCGGGTTTTTTTGTTATAACCAATATAACAATATCACGTAATCAATAGTTAATTATAATTAGATTTGGAGCTTTCGATTTATTAAAACTTTAAACTTATTGATAGGCATCTCCAAAATATCAAGAGGTAACTAATTATTTTATAATAAACTAGCTGTTGCCCGCGACTTCGTCTGCGTAGAATTGCTGATTTTACTTGAGATGAAGGTTACCCGTGCGGCCAATACCCTGCTTAAGAGAGTAAACTACAGGCAAATGTCAAATTGCCGATTTTCGTATCTCTAAATTAATAAACATAGGACTTTCATACAAACTTCAAACCCCTATTTTACCCCCTTCGGGGTAGATTTGGATGAAAAAAAATTTAACCTTATACTTACGCCCTAAAAGAAACCTATTTTTAAAATTTCAAGCTTGTAGACTTCATAATAAAAAAATAAGCAAAAACTGTCATCCCCTTTTTTACCACCCTTAACAGGTAAAATTAAAAAAAATATATATGTACATGTTTTTTATTTATTATTATTAATCTTGATGCAAATTTTTGTGTCTCTAACTCTCAAGACAAAGAAATTTCATACAAACTTCCAACCCCCCTTTTACGCTCTTAGGGGTGGAATTTCCAAATATCCTTTCTTAGCTGACATCTCTTAACTATCAACTACCTGCTTGCTAAATTACAGCTTTATACGTACAATAGTTTTTGAGATCTTTTTTTTTTTTTTTTGCTGGGAAATGCTTTTACGCATCCCCTCCGGAGGCGACGCAGGCAAGCCTGCGCCGCTTCCGACGGGGTATGTGGGACTCCCCGGCGGCCAGGCTGGCGACCAGAATACCCACTAAAACCCAGCGATGCTCCTTCGCGTCGCCTGGTGGCTGGGTCACGGGAACACTGATGCACTCGACCGCGGCCCAGCCAGCGGCGTCCGCCGAGGCAGACCCACCACGGGGGGCCTATATTGACCCCCGAGCTCCGTCCGAGGCGCGCCAGGACCATTGGACGCGCCTCCCGACCCGAGGATTAGGTTCGACGGGTGAGGATGCCTCTCATCCAACACCCGGAGCTCCTCGTCAGGGGGGCAGGCGGCGATCGTGCGCCCGTCGCCTGCGCCCCACCCTACGACGCCGGAGAGGGTGCGCGTCTGCGTCATTCTCCCGGCGCCGTCCTGCCGCCTCCTTCTGCATCATCACCTCCTCACAGAAGGAGGCGACAGCGGCCCAAGACGTCTCGCTGGCCACCATGGTGCGAACCACAGTGGGCAACGAAAGGTCAGGCCCCACCTGTGCCACGAGTAAGGCTCGCTCGACCGACCACTGGACGCACGATTCCAGCGTGTGCTGCGCCGAGTCCTGAGCGTAGCCACACTCATGGCACTCCTCCGTGGGCTCCCGCCTTGCGACCCTGCATAGATACCTCCCGAAGCAACCGTGCCTCGAGAGGATCTGCACAAGGCGGAAGGACAGGGCCCCGTGCTTCCGGCCCGTCCAGAGCTCGAGGACGGGCCGGATCGCCTCGATCGTGCGGTGGCCGGCTGTCGGCGCGAGAAGCCTCTCCCGCCACAGGGCGACGAGATTAGCCTCCGCCAACCGCCTCCACGCACGATCCTCCGCTGGCGTAGGGTGCTCACCCCGGAGTCGGGCATTCACCCTACGCCAGTACGCCTCGGAGAGCACTCCGGCGTCCAGGTCCCACGGCGGTGTCCCCGCCAACACACAAGCTGCCTCGTACGAAATGGTGCGATACCCGCGTATTATTCTGACTGCCATGATCCGCTGCGATCTCCGCAGCAAGGCCTGGGTTTGGGCAGTCAGAGCGTCCGCCCAGATAGGCGCTCCGTAGAGCGCCATGGATCGCACCACGCCCGTGTATAGACTCCGACACCGCGAGCTCGGTCCGCCCAGGTTGGGCAGGAGCCGACTAAGGGCTCCAGCGACTCCCACAAGCTTTGGGACCAGACGCCGAAAGTGTTCTACGAAGGTCCACCGGCTGTCGAGGACGAGTCCAAGGTACTTTATCGTACGCTTTACGCCGATGGATACCCCACCCACCACCAATTCGGACTGAGCGGGAGGCGCTCTCCGAGGCCCATGAAAGCACAGGGCCTCGGATTTGTGCAAAGCGACCTCCAAGCCCAATGTCCGAATCCTAGCTACAATGTGGGCCACGCCGGCTGTGGCCCTACATCTAGCCTCCCGATAGGTGCTGCCGCGAGCCGTCACTAGGGTATCGTCGGCGTAACAAATGACCTCGACGCCCCCCAAAACGGCTCCACGTAGCACCCAGTCGTACCCGATATCCCACAGGAGGGGCCCAAGTACTGAACCCTGTGGGACACCGCACGACACAGCCCTCTCCGACCAGCCTTCACTGGTCGGAAACCCGACCGATCGCTCGGAGAGGTAGGCCGACACGACCCTCCGGAGGTATAGAGGGACCGTGTGGTACCTCAGTGCCTCCCGGATGCAGCTCCAGGGCAAGGTGTTGAAGGCGTTGGCAATGTCTAGTGACACCGCCACTAACACCTCGTCTCGGGACACTGCGCTTTCCGCTAGGGCCCTCACCCGCGCTATTGCGTCGATGGTGGACCTACCCCTGCGGAAGCCGTACTGGTTGGCACTGAGATCGGGGCCAACATTCTCCAAGTGGTGAACGAGGCGAGCAGCTATTACACGCTCAAAGAGCTTACTCACCTCGTCCAGCAACACGATCGGTCGGTACGCCGAGGGCTCGTGGGCCGGGCGCCCGTCCTTACGGAGCAGGACCAGTTTCCCTCTCTTCCACTGCACTGGAAACTGACCCTGCTCTAGACAGGCTCCAAACAGAGCCCGGACCCACGGCTCGAGCGGCCCTAGGGCCAGAGCCCAGGCGCGCCCAGGGATGCCGTCAGGGCCTGGGGCGGTGTTCTTCGCGCGCATGCGCAACACCGCCGCCCGCAGCTCTCCCTCTGTGACTGGGGGTGCGCCTGGGTTCCAGTCTTCCTCCACAGTTGGAGGCGCCATGCGAGGTGCCACGCCTTCGGTTCGGTCTGGGAAGAGTGCAGTGACCACCGACTCCACGACGGATGTCTGAAGACTCTGGGTAAGAGGCGGAGCCCAAGGCCGGAGTTTCCCCCTTACTGCCATGTAGGGCCTCCCAAACGGGTCCCTATCCAGAGTTGCCAGCATCTCGTCGTCGGCCCGATTCTTGGCCTCGCCGATGGCTTCCCGCAACGACCTCACCGCTTCTCTGTAGAGGGAGTAGAGCCGCTCCTCCTCTGCCGGGTCCCGTCTTCTCCGCCGGCGGCGACGGGTGTATTGGCGTCTCGCCGCCACACAGAATCTGCGCAGCAGCGTGAGCTCTCCAGACCACTAATGCACCGCTCGCCTGGAGGGAACGAAGCGTGCTCTGGGCATGGCCGCGTCGCATACGTGTGTCATGGCCACACCGAGACGCGCTACTTCGACCCCGACCTCATCCAAGTTGCCCTCTCTAGGCGCGCAAAACCACGCCTCGACGAGGGCAACCTCGGCCATGAAGTCCCGGTCCATTCGCGACAACGACCAACGAGGACCGTCCCCTCTCAGGGGTTGGTCTGGGCCGCTCGGGATAGCTGGACTGGTGGAGACGCCGAACCTCACGTATCGGTGGTCCGACAGCGTCTCCACTTCCTCCACCACTTTCCAGCCCTGAACACGGCCAGGGCGGCATCGGCGAACGTGACGTCCACAATGGAGCCGCCCTGTTTCCGTACGCACGTGTTGACCGACCCTCGGTTCAGGACCGTGAGTCCAGTCGCCGTCGCCCATTCCAGGAGCTCTCATCCGCGAGGTGTCGTCGCCGGGCACCCCCATGCCACAGATTTGGCATTGAGGTCCCCCGCGAGGAGCACGCGGCCGGTGTCACTTCTGCTGATCAGAACGCCGACTTCAGCAAGAAACTGCTCAAAGTCGGCGAGACTCCGATTCGGCGAGAAGTACACCCCAACCACTGTGACATCGCGGATAAGAGCCGAAACGTATCCCCGACCTCGGACTACGTCGACGAAGGCCGGAGATCCCACTATGGACCGGGACACCATGGCCACCACTCCATCCCTATCTCCCACCCAATCGTTCCCAGCCGGGACACGATAGGGCTCGGCTACCACGGCTACGTGGATCGACCACTCCGCCATGCTCTGGAACAGGAGGTCCTGAGCTCTGGCGCAGTGGTTGATGTTCGCCTGGAGGAAGTTCAGGGCCATTAAGCTTCGGCCATTGGAACCTCCTCAACCCCATCCGCTTGCTGGGATGGAGGGGAACTCTGCTCGGCCTCTATGCCAGCGGTTCCTCTTCTCCTCTTTCCTTTGGGTGGTGAGACACAGGACTTGGTCCCCACGCGATGCTCCGCCGACGCACCAGCTGCCGCACATACAACGCAGTGGGGTGCAGCGGAGCATCCGCGGGCCTTGTGTCCTGGTCGACCGCAGCGGTAGCACAAACTGCTACGATCGACTCCCGCCGTGCACTGGACACCCACGTGCCCAGGTGCCAGGCACCTGTAACACATTAGGGGGCGGGCGTCCAGCAGCTTCACGTGGGCAGAGACCCAGCCCACGCGAAGCCTCCCTCCAGCCAATATTTTCTTGGCGGCTGCAACGGGACAGTGAACCAACACTGAACCCAGACCATCGAAGCCGCCAAAAACCTCCCCGGCCCGCACCTGCTCGGGGGGACACCCTCCTGTCGCAGCAACCGCAGCGACCACCTCGGCACTGGTGACGGAGTCGTCCAGGCCGGAGACCCGCAAGTCCACAGACTTTATAGGTCGCGAGATCCGGACAATCTCATCCCCGAGGACGTCTCTGAGCTTATTAGCCAGAGAGTCCGCCTTCTCCGCACTGGAGGCCCCCGGGAACTCGAACAGGCGGCCTCCAGTGGCTGCCTTTCTGAGTCGAACTCCTTGGGCACCGAGGTCCGCAACGTCAATTCGCGACTTCGCGAGGGCGATCACCTTCGCGTAAGTCGCGCCTTTCTCTTCCGCCCCAGGCTGCAGCGTCATGACAACCGCTGCAGACCGGGGTGTACGGAGCTTGGTGGCGCGACTCTTCGCGTCCGGCCGTGTCTTGGGACCCACCTTCGTCCATCCCAAAGACTGCGGTTGTGACCCCGCTTGCTGTTGTGGACCAGGCCCCTCGCCTTCACTCACTCCCTTTTTCTTCCTCTTTTTCTTCTTCTTTTTCTTTTTCTTCCCACCCGTAGGAGGTGGGTGAGAAGAAGGAGGAGAAGGAGGGCCGCCAGTAGCTACTCGCGCCTGCTTTTTAGACCGGCCAGGTCTAACTGGAGCCGTACTGTCTCCGGCTGACCTGGAGGAGCCCGTAGCGGGCCCCGAAACCGCGGCCGCGTACGTACGTTCGTCCCTCCTGGCATCGGACGCCAGGGGCGGCCGAAGTCTCTTCTCTGGAAGAAGTCTGCCCTCGAGTGATATGGCTACTGCCCGACAGATCTCTTCCAGCGTCGGTGCAGCAGAAGACCCTTGATGCCGCGCACTCTCCATTTCCCGCCGCAGTTCTGCCAGATCCCTCCGCAAGTTTTTGAGATCTCGTGTTTAATCAGTATGTCAGTAAGTCAGTATGTAAGTATGTAAGTGACCTTTCGCTTTTATATATATAGATACATATTTATAATTATAATTTTTTTATTTAATTATAATATAATAAACATATGATATTGATATTAACGATGAAATTTTTACTCACAATCACGGAAGGGTTATAAGATAAGTAATTTGATTTTGATGAATAGTAATGATGATGACATATCGGACTAGACTAGACGGACGCGTCCTCGTGATTAAGACGCCAATTTAAACGCCGCTTAGGAGGCCGGCTGGACGCGGCGGTTTGAGCATGGCTTTAGATAACTCGTAAGGCGCCGCTAGAGATATCAAACGGAAGTGAATTAGAATATGTTATGTATACGCTCTAGAGTTTTTTTTCCCCGCCGGGAAATGCGTTTACTCATCACCTCCGTTGGAAGCGACGCGTCAATACTGCCTCGCTTCCAACGGGGTATGTAGGACTCGCCGGCGGCCGGACTGGCGACCAGAAACCTCACTAAAACTCAGCGATGCTCCTACGCGTCGCCTGGTGGCTGGGTCACGGGAACACCCGCGCACTCGATCGCAACCCAACCAGCGGCGTCCGCCTAGACAGACCCTCCACCGGGGCAGTATGATCGATGCCCCCTAACTCCATTTGAGGCGCGCCAGGAACATTGGGCGCGCCTTACGACCTGAGGATTAGGCTCGACGGGTGAGGATACCTCTCATCCATCACCCGGAGCTACGCTCTAGGGTGGAAATATATATACCAAGCAGGTATGATGAACGGCGCCTATAACTCTTTCAACATAATTATTATCAACTCTCTCTCTCATTTAATATAACATATAACAATGAATAATCTAGCCGATTTCATCAATATTAGAAAGAACTACCTCTCAACGCGTACTAGACAATTCAACTTGACGACCTCCGTGGCGTAGCGCATGCCCTGTTGCATTTTAAAGTTGGAGGTCCTAGGTTCGATTCCCGGCTCGAGTCTGGTCCGGCTTCGGCAGAGAGTAGTTACCACCCTACCGACAAAGTCGGAACGCTAAATCGCTTTAGCGTTCCGGTACGATGCCGCGTAGAAACCAATTAGGAATATGGGTTTACCCCTACAAGGTTAGCCCGCTACCATCTTAGACCGCATTATCACTTACCATAAGGAGAGATGCCGACAAGAGCTAACTTGTGGCGTATAAAAAAAAACTAATAAATAAAATTGTCTAAAACTGTTGTTTTACTAATGAATGAATGAACGAATGAACAGTATTACGGATATATAGTTTGTATTAAAGGAGGAGTAGGTAATAGGCTAGCATGGTATGTTCATAAAATGCGGATTGAAGAAAGTAACGTCACCAAAAGAAAGAATGTTATATATGAATGTGGAAGGGCAAAAGAGTAGAGAAAGACCAAAGAAGAGTTGGATGGATTGTATAAAAGGGGATATGTGTGTAAAAGGTGTGGCTAGCGAGGTGACGGCTGATAGAAGTGAGTGGAAGAAGAAGATATGAAGACAGAACCCACTGTAAAGCAACTACTTACTTCAATGAATCTTCAGAATCTGTGTAGGTAC
This sequence comes from Lasiommata megera, assembly GCA_928268935.1. Classification (NCBI taxonomy): domain Eukaryota; kingdom Metazoa; phylum Arthropoda; class Insecta; order Lepidoptera; family Nymphalidae; genus Lasiommata; species Lasiommata megera. The sequence continues at coordinate 18,103,793 of OV743307.1, read as the reverse complement.
CCTATGAGAAGCAACTACTTACTTCAATGAATCTTCACAATCTGTGTAGGTACCCTATGAAAAGCAACTACTTACTTAAATGAATCTTCGGAATCTGTAGGTACGTTTTATTTTAGGTAAGTACTAAAAGAAATAAAAACGTGTTTCGTAGAATAAATTACATTGATAGCCAGTGAGAGTTCAAACATTTAATAAAATGGATATTTACAGAATCTCTCGATACATTTAATCGATAGGCCGCCGTCGGCTTTCAAACAGCTGCAATTTGGATTTAGCCTCCACGCCTAATTTCGGTCGGTAGACTTATTTTAACATTAAATACACACACACATATCCCTTGGATAAACACATCTCCCCTAATATAGGAATCGTTGTATGAAAGAGCTTATCTATCTCTTTGAGCGCATATTGAAATTGCGTCTTTATTTTAAGGAACATTTCGAAACTTTAATTGTCTTTCGTTTAAAATAAGCGGTTTATTTCTAGTTGAAGGTCTAGGGAAGTAGTTACAGAAAGTTTGAATATGAAATTTGAAATTTATTGTAAATTATTATGTGGAAACTAAATTTTTTTATTAAATACGTCAAATTTAAATTCAAAATAATCTTTATTCAAATAGTCCTTTAAAAGGCGCTTTTGACGCGTCAATAATTTACATAGCAGTGATTTGATGGTGATAACTAGATTCGTAACCTTAAAACTAAAGCTATGAGGATTCCAAACGCGCCCCGGTCTAAGAAGAAGCCCACAACAAACTTAGCCAGGTAAATTTTATTTTTGTTATCACCATCTCACATGCCGTAAAATTATATTCGTCGTCGCCGTCGTCGTCACGAATATTCAATTGCAAGACTAAATATATGTATTTGATTTCTTTCGGTTCAAGAAATAAGATGGTTTACTTGCGTAAACTTTCGAGAAATCAATGATAATAGTCTAGGTAAGAGCTTTTAAATGGTTCGCGTAGGTAAGATAGAGGGTATTGTTTTTACACAGCCTATATGTAAAAATAGGCTCTGATGATTTGAACAGTTTTTTTTTCTATCAAAGGTAAGGAAAAAAATTAATGTTGCCCTACTTAGCGTATGATCTGTGGTCAAAAATAATCGGCGCCAATTTTTGACATATGACATTATCGGGGTGGTGTTTTGACGGACTGCGGAAGTAAGAAATATTTGCATTAGTGATAAATTACAGTTAAAAAGTTATGAAAAGTATTTTAAAAACACCAAAATTATTTTTGCATTAATTCCTGACTACAGGCGAAAACTGTTAATATTTTCATATAGAATTACACAAATAATAAAATTACACTTGGCATTATTTTTTACAGATATATCTGTATAGTAATGTGCAATTCGTGATTAACAAAATAACAACATTTTTGATTTTGGCTTTTCATTTAATCAAGATGGGTCTGTAACTCCCGTAGGTACTTACCCATTTTTAGTTAGCAATACGGAAAATCATAACCATCCTCAACCAAAATTCCGTATAGAAAAATTTGTCTTATATGAATCGAAAGTGTCAGTGTACAAAAAAAGATTTGACTTTAACTTATGACGAAACGCACTATCTTAAATCCTTGCTAATATTAAATGTGAATGTAGGGATGTTTGTTACGCTTTCACGAAAAAAGTACTCAACCGATCGTCATAAAACTTTGTACACATATTCTTGGAGATATTAGAAGTAACATAAAATACTATTTATTAAAAAAAAAACAAATTTGAAATAATGGTTTGTTAAAATATAGTTATCATATTGAATCATTTCTATTGTAACGATCTCTGATTTAATTCCTTCAATAGCGCTCGTATTTAAGATATTAAATCAGAGGTGGTAAAGACACCGAAAAGCTAGTATGGGTATAAATATAAACTGTTTTTGATTTTTATAAAAATGTACAAGACAATCGATAATCTGTAAAGTGGACGTATAAAACTGTTTATCTTCCAAAAAATAAATATTGGTGTTGCAGTCCAGTGTAACCACTAACCACAGCGGAGTGCATGTGGCGAGCACATGGAGCATCAATGCCTAAGAGCTTACGTTATAATACGAGCGGGTGCGGAGACGGGAGCGGGCGCGTACTGCCCGGCCAGTTTTTTTTTTCGGACTGTCTATTAGCTGTACAAACTCTATTGCCACAGCGTAACCGGGCTGTTTGGCGAGCTTCGGAAAGAAGCTCTGCCAGAAGAAATTTTCGCCCTAGGCTCGAAGAAACTAAGGGAACGACTCCCTAAGGGCGCCTCCTTTGAGGCCGAACCTCGGCTTAGGCGACGTTTGAGATACCGGGGGGGGGGGGGGGGGGCTGACGGTGAGTGGTCCGTACGTCTCCGAGGCCGTGGATGGAGTCCACGTCCGGATGACGTAAGATAGCGGGGACCTCGTATTCGCCGGCGAAGACGGTGTAGCGTATGATTGTGTGGTAGGTGGTACGAGTGTGTTGTCAGTAGTCATCTGATCGTCAGGGTCATGAAGGATATGTTTAGGTCTCCTCTTTCTGAGAGGAGCGCTTAGGTCGGAGGAGAGCCCGGCCAGTGAGACGGACGCGAGCCAGGTGTCAAAACAATCACATGTGCCCACGCGAGTAGCTGCTCATAATGTCTTTTTTATTTCACTACAATCTACCCTTTGACTGCAATCTCACTTCGAACTTGAATAATGATGATAATGTCTGAAAATATTATTTAGTAAAATGCTGTGGCATTAAAATAATAACTCGAATTGTTTAAAAACTTTCTTCAACGGTGAAGGAAAACATCGTGAGGAAACCTGCACGCCTGAGAGTTCGCCATAATGTTCTCAAAGGCGTGTGAAGTCTGCCAATCCGCACATGGCCAGCGTGGTGGACTATGGCCAAACCCTTCTCACATTGAGAGGAGACCCTTGCGCTATAGTGAGCCTGTAATGGGTTGATCATGATGATGATGATGAATAACTCGAATCGGTTTCTAAGAGGCATTGTATATGAACGTACGAACTTTGTCGTATGATGGTGAATTTTCCCACCAGAGCAGACAAAATAAAATTCAAAAGATAAATATACAAATAACATCTGCAAGGACCTTCCTCTAAATAAAACATAGTCCTCACACAGTGAGAGGTAAGCAAGTCTTTCATAACAGACATGCTAAAACCCGCGCTAGTTTTAGCGTACACCCAAACTGTTTAGCCTTACGGGTTATGCCCGCAACCTCTTGGCAAGCTATGTTTGTGCTTATGTAACCTTGGATTTGAGTAAACCATCTAACGGTTAAAGCGCAAATTCACTATGGTGAGTTTGTCAACATTGTCCTTACGACGTTACATTTATATCGTCTGCCCTTAGTCAAGGAAAAATTCAGACCTACCTATATGACTGAGGACCTAACTATCTACTGATAATATTAATAAAGTAGTTGCCTATATCTACAAAATTACATATATATATATATAATTCTGATCAACCCATTATCGGCTCACTACAGAGCACGGGTCTCCTCTCAATATGAGAAGGGTTTGGCCACGCTGGCCATGTGCGGATTGGCAGACTTCACCTGCCTTTAAGAACATTATGGAGAACTCTCAGGCATGCAGGTTTCTTTACGATGTTTTCCTTCACCGTTGAAGCTAGTGATATTTTAATTGCTTAAAAACGCACGTAACTCCGAAAAACCATGCCCAGGTTCGCACCCCCGACCTCTGATTAGGAGGCGGACGTCCTAACCACTTGGCTATCACAGCTTCTATATTTAGATATAGATACAAATATTTCCTACTTACCCATTAATGTCATGTTATTATTAAAATTAGTTAATTAATAAATTAGTTAAAATTAGTTATTCCCAGACTAAACAGAATACTGATTATTATCTCAATAAGATATTAAATGATTTATTTTATCATGAAAACAGTAACAGAGTTGCGTAGTCAATCCTATCGCAACAATTTCTATAGCAAAACGACATTTAAAATGCAATGTAATGCAAAACAATAAATATACAATATTACCCATCATATTCTAGTTAAGGGTTTAATATGATAGGTTCATAATTCACTTAACACTTCCCATATAACATGGAATAGATATACCTGACAGGTGCATAGACATTATGGATAAAAATAAGAAAGATGTTCAAAACCTTTCGCTCTGAGCAAGAAACACAAGAAGGATTTCCTAGACTGCATGTCCGTGTATAATATACAAGACAAACAGAGCCGCGTCGAGTCACTCTCGGCTTTCGACACGAGTTTATTTGTTTAAGTACTTTCAGAAATAAATAGTATTTTTATTTCATTTATTTAATGCGATACTCGATTCTAAGAACATCAAGCTTTAAAAACTGCATGTGATCTTGCGTCAACTACAGATTGACCACACTATCCATACTAATATAAGGTAAAATAGCTTTTTTTATACAATAAAAGTTAGCCCTTGACGGCTATCTCGCCCGGTGGTTAGTGATGATGCTATCTAGGATGGTAGGGTTGTAACCTGTTAGGAGTATAGTAAACCCACGCTCCTAATTATTTTCTACGCGACATCGTGCCGGAACGCTAAATCGTTTGGCGATACGACTTTTTCGGTAGGTTGGTAAACTAGCCACGGCCAAAGCCTTCCGCCAGATCAGACTCAAGCCAAGAATCGAACCCAGGACCTCCAGCTTTCATCAAAAGATAAAATAGTTCCTAATTCGTATTTAAGAACAATTACAAGTAATGTTCAGTACTTTAAAATATATTTGATAGTTGAAAATAGGTTTCCAGTTAACTTGCTTTCTATACATTACTGCTATCTAGAAGAAAGATCGCTTAAAACCTTTGAGATAGGACTCTGGGGATCTGTACGCGCATTAAGTAGATATTATTTATCTATCATTTTCTCATTGTATTTTTATGGGATTAGACGAGAAATTGGTAGAAATTATTATCTAAAGGCACAGATAAGCAGGCGTAGAAAGTTGTGTCTGAGCTGACGATGCAGTATAAGATGGCAGTGGGATGATCTGTTAAAGGTATGAAAGATATTTTAATCCCATACACCTTATCGGCTTCTAATCGGCATCGCACCTGAACGCTTAATCACTTGGCTACACGTCTATATGATGGTAACTAGCCATGTTTGAAAGAAGAAATAAAAAAATTATAAAATCCAAAAATGCCCTTATCCAAATTCCACCCAGAACCCAGAACTCTCATAAATGCGATTTCTAATTAGCGTTTAAAAAAAAATCTATTCATATCTATCCGGTATTTTCTCGAAAGTATTTTATGTGTTTTTAGAGAGTCCATCACTTCCAAACTACGGCCTGCGCCATGTCTCAGAACAAGGTCACTAGTTTGAGAGCAGCGTCTTTACTATGAATCTCTAATTAGCCGCAGCGACACTTAAACAACAAAGCCACGTGCGCCGGCGCCACTCGCCGTCTCCCCGCACGGATCAGCCTTAAGTCTTAACTCTCTTAAACGAGTCGTTTATTAAAATAATACGCGCCCGACGCTAAGACTTCACCCTTCTGTTTCATTGAAACAAATTATATTGATTGAAAACACGTGAATGCTGAAATAACAGAATCAGAATGTTAAAGGCAAAACGTTCAACTGCACATAAGCTTAAATTGTATGAAATATTACACTAAAGTTGAATTACTTTGACTCAATGCCGAAACTTCGATATGGCATATAATAAGTAGTTTTGATCGGACACGACCTATTTCTTTAATCCAGACTACTTACGACAGAATAAAATCGAACCGCTAAGGTGTGGAACGCACTTCCAGCATCTGTGTTTCCAGGCACGTATAACCTTAGTACCTTCAAGGCAAGAGTGAATAGGCATTTTCTAGGCAAGCGCGCTCCAACCTTGACCTCATCAGTGCTTTCTAGTACCGATTGTCGTCAAGCGCGAACTTATCTCAAAATAAAAAAATAACAATTCATGTCCTCACTCTAGATTCGAACCCTTTACGTCATGATCCGTAGTTAAACAATTAAACTAAGTTAACGTGGCAGACACATCTCTAGTATGTGTTCTATTTAGTCAAAGAATGATCATTTTCTAGTCATGAGCAATTCTTCTGGGGCTTCACAAAACACTTACTGGGTATAGTAAAAAAAGTCTAAATTAATAAAATAAAAATAAATTAATAATTAATTTGGTGGTGTTCAGGGTGAAAATTAATAGATTTATAGAGCAAAAGAGACTGGCACACGGCCCCGATCGACATTACACAACGATAGATTTGTCCACATAACATTACCAATCACTTTCAAACTTCAATACAATTCATGAATGGCGAGCGTGCTCAATTTTTCAAGTCGCCGATTAAATCTTGGAGCGATCCGATGCGCAAACACTGTCACCGCATTCCCGTCATCTCGAAGCGTCCACGTAGGCGTCGAGGAGGCCCACACCGATTTCAATGGAGCTCTGACAATGCTCGTCACTTGTCGCCTACAAAATCTGGTCAGTTTTGACACGTCGTCATGTTTTTATTAACGCCCGCTGTCAATAGTTCCACGGTTATTTCACGGGCGAGGGACTGCCCAATTTGCGACAATGGACCATACTTCTAATTCCCATTGTGGTGGTTACGAATTTACGAGTCAGTGTTATTGCGACGCACCTCACAATGTGGATTAAGATTTATTTGTTCAAATGACTTTAGTGTTCCCGGTGGTGGGAAATATATTGTCCTCGCTTATCCGATATGACTTCCTCTTTCAATGCTTCCTTTCATCCGTTCATCTTTTAAAAAACTGTAGTGACGTGTCGCCGAGCGATTTAGAGTTCCGGCGTGATGTCGCGTAGAAACCTACTAGGAGTATGGGTTTTCCATACCCCTAGCCTGTTAGCCCGCTACCATCTTACTGCACCATGTCTTACTAGGCGAGATTGCGGTCAAGGGCTAGCTTGTAGTGTATAAAAATGCCTTTTACGTTATGATTTTGGTTTAAATAAAATACATCTTACCTGAAAACTTACAGCAGATTATCAGCACTTAGTAAGAGGACTGGTTGTCTAACATGCGTATTTTTTTTCTCTATATATTTTTTTTTCGGACTGTCTATTAGCTGTACTATTGGTTGCCACTGCGTAACCGGGCTGTTTGGCGAGCTTCGGAAAGAAGCTCTGCCAGAAGAAATTTTGAGCCCTAGGGCTCGAAGAAACTAAGGGAACGTCTGCCTTTGAGGCCGAACCTCGGCTTATACGACGTTTGGGATAACGGCGGGGTCGGACGGTACATTTTTTTTTTTCTAGATAATACTGATATGAAAGAAAGTTTTACTTCTATGCGAAGCACGCAGATGAAAAGAAAGAAATCGATTGATTGGTGGTATTGCTAGTATGCAAGTAGTATCTGAGGCAAATATACCTATTTCGGATTTCACGGCAGTTTTTTTTCCACACTTTTCAAAAGCGATTCTATTTTCGAATCTACAGCCGATATTACTTCCAATGTTTACACAGCCGATAGAGCGATGAGTTAACATTTCGTGACAGATTCTGATTTACAAAACGGCCAATAAAAGCCTCTATTGTTGTGCCCAATAAAATAAAATAAAAAAAAACTCTATTTGTTTTGGATCCACTAGACTGAGTTGCTTTTTTTGCGCGATATTCAGTCTTATCACGTTGGCATAAGTCATTAATTGTGTTTGCAGTGTGGAAAAGTAGCGATTTATGAATTGAATGAATGACGTGAAGTACGGCAGCATTTTTGTGGGCAGACCCCCCGGGGAGTGCTAATGTGATAATATTAATCGAATAGCAGGTAGCTAAAGCAGTAAGTGTAGGTTTTCATTCCTATTTTGGCATAATCAGTAATAAATAAAATTTAAAGACACTTTTACTCGTTATTAATCAAGTGTTTTATATGCATTTGAACGTAATATAAATATCGATGAAGTAAGTAGGCAAATCTTTAATTATACAGGTATTCATCATGATCAACCCATTGCCGGCTAACTACAGAGCGCGGGTCTCGTCTCAGTATGAGAAGGGTTTGGCCATAGTCCACCACGCTGGCCATGTGCGAATTGGCAGACTTCACACGCCTTTGAGAACATTATGGAGAACTCTCAGGCATGCAGGTTTCCTCACGATGTTTTCCTTCACTGTTGAAGCAAGTGATATTTTAATTCCTTCAAAACGAACATAACTTCGAAAAGTTAGAGGTGCGTGCCCGGGATCGAAACCCCGACCTCTGATAAGGAGGCGGACACCGTAATCACTAGGCTATCAGAGCTTGTTATAAATAGGTATATAGGTATTCATCACGGTTCTATGCTCATGTTTTGCAAAAGTGACCCTACACTTTCGATCTTTGCATGACGCACTGAATTCAGGTAATCTGGGACATTACGTATTAGGATGGCTTTCATGGGTAGATATAGGCCACTGCGGGAAATTTCCACAATCTCTCGGGAAATCAGATATTCTACGCGAACAAAGTTCCCAGCCACCGTTTGTATTATATAGAGTAGGTATGTACATTTGATATACAACTAGAACATGCGTGAGTAGGGTTGCTACGAGAACCTTTACTCGAATTTAAAGTAATGATACATACAAAAATGGATGTCTTACACTATTGACAGAAGATACATAAAACAGTTTGACGACCTCCATGGCGCAGCGCGCGCGCTGTCAGATTATAAAGTTGGAGGTCCTGGGTTCGATTCCCGGCTCGAGTCTGGTCTGGTGGGAGGCTTCGGCCGTGGCTAGTTACCACCCTACCGACAAAGACGTGTCGCCAAGCGATTTAGCGTTCCGGCACGATGTCGCGTAGAAACCGATAGGAGTATGGGTTTACCATACCCCTTACAGGTTAGCTCGCTACCATCTTAGACTGCATCATCACTTACCATCGGGTGAGATTGCCGTCAAGGGCTAACTTGTAGTCGATAAAAAAAAAGGCATGAATTTACGATTAAGGGAAAATTTTGACGACGAGGTCCTGGATTCAATTCTCGGGTCAAGTCTAGTTTGGTTGGAGACTTCGGACGTGGCTATTTACCAACCGATAAAGACGTATAGCCAAGCGACTTAGCGTTCCGGCACGATGTCGTGTAGAAAATTAGGAGAATGGGTTTACCATACCCGTAACAGCTACCATCTTCAAATCATCATTCATTCATTATTGAATCATCACCAGGTGAGATAGCCGCCAAGGCTAACTTGTAGTGTATAAAAAAAAGAAAAAATACGAAGAACTTTAAGATATAATCTTATAATTGAAATGTTTATAAGATAACGTACGTATAAATTTTTGCTAAACAATACATTTTTATTTACTCCTAAGTTAATAAAAGATCGGTCTAACATGATGTTAAGAATTAATAAAGCAGGTGATAAAACTTGAATTATTATTCTTTTCCAACACAAGTTATAAAAATAAACACATAAACCTATGTTGAATGTATCAGTCCATTAGATACGTCTTGTGTAGGTCCGAGTTTCTAAACAACATGTTGATTCATGTGAAGTTGAATCTAGAACAGTATTTTTAACACTGCAGATTAAAACAGAACCCTTAACATAAATAAATTACAATGACAGTCAGTACTGTGGTCCCTGTACTAATTATATAAAACACCGATACCAACAAGACTAGGTTTATTAATTTGTTTCATCATCATCATCATGATCAACGCTTTAGTTTCTAACTCGATTTCATATTAAAAATACTTTTTAAAATAATTAACCACTGTGCCTGTACATAATATATTTGCCTGCTTGTTGAACAATGTACAAATGGTGTTAGGTTAAGAACGTGGTTACGTCACCTTGAACACCAGAGCCTCACTTTGTTACAGATCAGCACGTTTTACCCGTTATTTTATGTTCAACGCTTTAGTTTTTTAAGTGATTTCATATTAAGAATACTTTTTAAAATAATTAACCACTGTGTTTGTACATAATATATTTGCCTGCTTGTTGAACAATGTACAATGTGTTAGGCTAAAGAACGTGGTTACGTCACCTTGAATACCAGAGCCTCACTTTGTTACAGATCAGCACGTTTTACCCGTTATTTTATGTTCAACGCTTTAATTTCTTATGTGATTTCATATGAATATACTGAAAATGTGTACATCATAGTGTTATATGCGTTTAAAAAAAAAAAAAAAAATCACTTGCTTCAACGGTGAAGGAAAACATCGTAAGGAAACCTGCACGCTTGAGAGTTCTCCATAATGATCTCAAAGGCGTGTGAAGTCTGCCAATCCGCACTTGGCCAGCGTGGTGGACTATGGCCAAACCCTTTTCATATTGAGAGGAGACCCGTGTAGTGAGCCGGAAATGGGTTGATCATGATGATGTGTATATCACATTTATATAAGCCTGAAAACTTTGCAGTTTGTAGAATATTGTTAAATGGAGCCCGGAGGCGTATAGCAACTCTATTGAGCGGTAGAACAGCGGGTTTACCCGGTTATTTGAGGGACAACATTCTTTAGTTTGAAAAGTAATTTAATGTCACCGAATTTCAGAATACTTTTGTCTGTCAGTTGTACTCTGTCATAGTTTAGATGCTAGCCGGAATAGCCTACGATGCTCGCCAGTTAAATACTCGGGATATGACAACCCTAGTGGGTTAGAGAGCAAGGTGCGGCACAGCGGTGCGGCGCCTAGGGCCCGCGCATGCGTTTGTCGCAATCCATTATTGAACGCTTCCCTTGTCTTGAGCCGTATTGTGCTAGATGTAGGTACAACACACCTTGATTATACATTAAAATCATTTACACCCTAGGAGGGTGATATTCAACCATTAAATTTTTTTAATCATCATAATCAACCCATTACCGGCTCACCACAGAGCACGGGTCTCCTCTCAATATGAGTAGTGCCATGTGCGGATTGGCAGACTTTACACGCCTTTGAGAACATTATAGAGAACTCTCAGGCGTGCTGGTTTCCTCACGATGTTATCCTTCACCGTTGAAGCAAGTGATATTTTAACTTTTAAAAACGCACATAACTCCGAAAAGTTAGAGGTGCGTGCCCGGATTCGAACCGCCGACCTCTGATTAGGAGGCTGACGCCGTAACCACTAGGCTATCACCGCTTCTTTTAATGCACAACTTTTTAATGCAAATTTTTTTAATGTACAACTCAAACTTTAAAGGCAGAATTAACCCAGAAGACCGAGAGTAAGAAATCCAGCATTTGATATAATCAAACATAAATAGCTTAGAGATTAAATATATTATCTCGTATGAAATTATATTCTCGTCAAAACACGAACTGACGAAAAGTACCTAAGGAGCTACGTATGTTAACTTTACTCGTAAATATAAGCTTATAGTATATGGTAGGAATATGTATATCCCCGCTATAGTTCATGATCATTTCATAAAATAACTGTCGTAGTGTGTCGCCTACTGTCAAACGTGCTTTGTCATGGAAAGCATTGATGACTGCGTTCACTCCACGCGGGCACAATTAAAGAGTAAATGTTAAGTAAATACTCCACATTTACTGTCGATTTAATCCATGACATTCGTAATGGAGTACCCATAGTGAATCTTCTATTTTTATTTTGAAATCTATTTTCAGTATGCATAGAGTCGAAATTTAATTGTCTACTTTGTAGCTGCGTCACGCGGAGCAACCCACGTTAAAATTGGAATACAATCTACAGCATGAATAGGGGTACAGACTACGGCTACATCATATGTCATCGCTGAAATTTCCCGGTGGAGGCATCCTTACAAATTAATCATTTTACGACCTACGTGGCGCAGTGCGTGCGCTGTCGCATTATGAAGTTGGAGGTCCTGGGTTCGATTTCCAGCTCAAGTCTGGTCTGGCTTGGGGCCCTTGCTAGTTAGACCCACAGAGACGTGTCGCAAAGTGATCTAGCGTTCCGGCACGATGTCGCGTAGAAACTAATTAGTAGTGTGGTTCTTCTAGCGGGCTTACCTGTTAGGGGGTATGGTACCCTTAACAGGTAAGCCCGCTACCATTGCATCATCACTTACCACTAGGTGAGATAGCCGTCAAGGGCTAACTTTTAGTCTAAAAACAGCCCCAAAGGTTTGGAGTCAGTTATAAAGTATGCTTAAGTTTATATTAGAGGACTTTTAAAATATTTACATCCTGGATAAACGAGAAGAGTCACCTGATTTTTAAGTGAGTACGGTCTCCCATGAACATCTATAGCGCCAGAGAGAGAGGTATGCCAGTAGGACGGTAACTAGCCGACGCCGAAACGTCCCACCAGACCACACTTGAGCTGGGAACCGAACCAATAACCTCCCACTGTATAATAAGAGCAGCAGCGCAAGCGCAACCTGGTATAAAAATCTCACAACAATATCTAAATAAACATAAACTTTAAACTGATTCGGTGACTATCTCTAAGCGTTGAACATACAAAGAAATCGATCAAACCTGTAAGAGAGAGAGCAGCGTTTTTAACAACGAATATATTTATATCTTTTGCGTATTTATTATGTAAATTCAAATTAAACAGTCACTCGTAAAAATTTAGTTTACGTAATACTTCGTACTTTGTGGGCACGCAGGTTAAAATGCATAATCGGTAAAATTCTTTTTGTTTTTGTTTTCAGTGCTTAATTCCATTAAAACCTTTAAGAATCTTTATCCAATATCCGATATAATGTATGTGTGTAATTGGGATCCAAAATCAAGAGATATGTGCCATTAGTAGGAACTTTAAATAAAATGCATAGAAGGTACAAATTTGTAAAGATTTTGCAATCAATTACAATTATTAAGAAATCGGAAATCATTAAAACTACCCTCGAATGCCTAAAATTCGGGGAAATACTACTCGGTCTGCATATGGATAATCGAGTCGGTGATAGCCCGGTTAACTGACGAGCGTGGCTACGGCTCAACCCTTCTCAAGCAGGCATTATCCGTTATTAATCTATTAACTGCTAGGCACAGACCTTCTCTACCACAGCTGGAGTTCGAATTAACAAAGATAGAATTTATTAATCAAGAAGATAGTGCCAATTCAGTTTATAAGTAAAAACGCTCCATTGCGGTTAAAATCAGCTTCTTCAATACAGTGGGTGATCGGCATTGGAAAAGTTTGAAGAGAATTTAATCGGGTAAAAGGAGTGTCGATCATAATTAGTTATCGATTCATCGCTAAGTGGATTCCTTGAGGCGGATAAGATGACCGCGGGCTTTCTCCCCCGGAATATTGCGGTATTCAATTTCCAAACTCCAACCAGTTACCGGCTCGCGAGGATTATACTTTGTCTATACAGGGGATTAATTTTGTAAATAATAGCGATCTATTATATTGTATACATTGCGAATCGCTTCCGTTTTTATTATCGTCTTTGTCTTCGTTATCCGCCGTTATGACTGTATCATTATCGTCCATTATCATCGTCATCATACTTTCGAGGCTTTGAAGTGTAAACTAACCGCGCTGCTTCTATACGGTTTTAATAGACACGGCTTTTTCCTACCTATGAGCTTTTGATTTTTTTATAACAACACCTTGTCATACTTGGTCCTCTAAATCCGTAGTAGAACATGCTTACCTCTAGACCAATCAGGCACTATCATTCACAACCTATTGACGTGAGGGTTTTAGGGCCTTAATAAACTACGCCGGTTTCACTTCACACACAATAATGAGATTTAAAAAAAATGTTTTTCAGCAAACATATTGTATACGAAAAACTTTTAAACCTTTCTTGCTGAGACTTATATGATATTATACACATACTTATTATGTAAATAACGAACTACTGCATTTTGGAGTGCGCTATATAGTGGAACAAACAATTTCAAAAACCTAATTGTTATCTCCAAGGCACAGGGTTGGAGAACTCCAGTTTGATGGTTGGTATTCAGATTACCTCGAGAATAAAAACCTCGGAACCGAATCTGGAACTGGAAAATTTTACTCACTGGTACTGGTACGAGGTATTCATACACTAATTCTTATTTTATGTCGTTCTTGGTATTTCGTTCTTACATACGTTTGAGAAAACACGAGGCCCCAAGGACCACAAGAATATGTGACACCTACAAACGGCGGGATGTGAACATATATAATGCGATCAGCTTAAATAATAACGCATCTACGATAATCGGAAAACGTCCGAAGCCTAACGTGACCTGACAATGGCGAAGGTTGTATACGCCACAGATGGACCGCCACCTAAGCATGTGTCCTATTGTTTAACGATGGCTGTAAATTCGTCGTAACAGAAAAAAACGCCTCGCCGCGCCGCTCTGCGACCATATGGCTTACAATAACAAATTCTTAACCAAAAGTAAACCAATGTATCCCCGCGTTCCGTTTTTAGTTAGCGTGTCTGTAAGCAGGCGAAATGGCATAAAGTTTGAGTGCTTTTGTTTCCTCCGGTATTGTAGTCCAAGCACCAGTAAGGTTTAGGGTGCGTTCAAATTGGACGCGCACTTTAGTGAATACACACAATATCATTATAATGCTAATGTAGCACGGCTTTGTAAATTAAATAACTATTTACAGGATATACGTGGCTTAGTGTGTGCGCTGTGTATTAGATCTCACCGTCCGACCCCCCTGTTATCCCAAACGTCGCCTAAGCCGAGGTTCGGCCTCACAGGAGGCGCCCTTAGGCAGACGTTCCCTTAGTTTCTTCGAGCCCTAGGGTTCAAAATTTCTACTGGCAGAGTTTCTTTCCGAAGCTCGCCAAATAGCCCGGATACGTTGTCGCAACCAATACTCGTAGTGTTAGCACAGCTAATAGTCAGTCCGAAAAAAATGTGTATTATAAAGATGGAGGTCCTGGGATCGATTCCCGGCTCGAGTCTGGTTACTTGCGTAGAAACCGATTAAGAATTTGGGTTTCTCTTAATAGGTTAGCCCGCTACCATCTTAGACTGCATCATCACCAGGTGAGATAGCCGTCAAGGACTAATTTGTAGTATATAAAACAAAAATAAGAACGAATTTTCTGCCCAAAGTAAAACAATCTACCCCCGCGTTTTTAATTAATGAATGCAGGCGAAATGGCATAAAGTTGAGTGTTATTGTTTGCCGGGAATTGGAGAACTCTGGCACAGTTTAGATAATTCATACAATATCGAGAAGATTCAAAGAAGACACCGCTGAATTTCAAATTCATGCCTACTTTCTTCCAATAAAGTTAATAAACAAATTTAATAGTATTTGACCTTATTACAGGCAAGCATCTACGTTTACGGCCGTATTGCCGATTGAACTAAACTAGGAGGTTTTTTGGATCGCAATAGGTTGCTGTTTAATCGGACCTGATTGCATAGGGAAAGATGAGCAGTAGATGTCCCTAATGGCATTTACATAGTTCACAGTAGAGTTTAATCTTTGTATTTACCTAATCCCCAGAGTATAACAGTGCATACCCAATACCAGAAGCAAGTCTAGAGAAGTGGAAACTTATTTATGGAAAATCTGTATCGGAACAAGCATCAAGAATACAATTTTTTTACCTGATCAGAGAAATAAGCGTTCACTTCAAACACGCTTAAAATAACTGTCTAGCTTTATAGGCCTATATTAGAGAATTTTCCATGTTGCATCATTTACATGCATACCCTGGTCGAATGCCTTACTCAAGCCACAAGTGAAAATAGGTTTTGTGACAGAACACTGCGTGTTTCTGTATCTGTGACGTCGTGTACAATTTAGAAGGTCCAATCAAACAGGGTAATGCTCACAGTTGGTAGTTAATGTCGATTTGTTTTCATTAATTTTCGAGCGAGTTGATTTCGTCAAGCTTTATCAGGAATGCACCGTGCGTAAATTATATATTTTACAAGAACTCTTAAAGTACACTGGTCGGTAATATCTTCGAAAAAATGTAAAGTATTACTCAATCGACGGGTTTCCAAGATCCCTGTGCCTATATTTAAAACTCGTTTTGCTAGACGATTCAGTCCTTATGTGGTATCGTTCAGTTATAATAACGTGGTTAAAATATGTAACAGTAAGTATTGTTCCGTAAAATTAGCAAAATCAATAATAGGACCATGGCTCGCTTCCTTAAATTACAATGAAACGAAGGACCTTTTCCTGATTTGTTATTAATTTTATTATTATTATTAAGATATAATATTGTATTATGTATAATGTTTTTGCAACAAAACTCTAACCTAAATTGTAACTTAACCTCATTTTATACAACTTAAACCCTTAGTAGATATAGCTTAGTGAACCGAGCGTAAATTATTGTATTGTTTTAATTGTTAATGCGAATAAGGTACTCTCGAGAAAGGATTACCTATAGATAAACCGCCGTAAACTACCTAGACCATAAGAAGGTTCGAGCTTACAGCGGTTTACCTATAGTGTGGGTACCATAGAAAAAAATATTGTACAATGATGTTTTTTTGGTAAAAATATTTTTCATTATTAATAAGGACTCTTTTCATCCACATCATGTGTCTATCGACACACACTGAAAATCCCACTTCTGATGTCAGATCAAAGCCTTCAGAGTTGTTCTTAGTAAGAGTGACGTCATTGCTGACGTCACTCTACTCTGATTAATTAGTGATTTAAAGAGTTCAAATGTGGGTAATTATAGGATTCTTGATTTTCTTGGCGCCGCTGAATGAAGTAGTAACTCCTTCGTGCCGACATATAAATAAGTAAAATAATTCAGTTGGTATAATGATTTAATTTATATCTGAATCAAATCCGCCTTCATATATATCTTTTGGCTTGGTGCTCCGCATTCTATTATATACCCGTTTTTTAGTAGAAAATTTTATCATTTGTTTTTTTGTCTCACTCCTCAATGATCTCTTACGTCCACCTCGAAATCCACCTTCTTCTATTGGTAAGACGCCCATCTCCTTTTCTGATTTAATCAATAACTCATGTAAACCATAAATATCCATGGCCAAACGCTGGATTTCTGACAGGTGGGATATGTGCTATGTGAACAAGGATATTAGGTTAATGTATAAGTATTATTAGTTTTTTATCGGCATATTTATTTTAATATGCATATCTAAGTATGTTTCGTAAAATTATCTCATGTAGGTAGGTACTAGGATACCATAAGACGGCCGCGTATTTTGTGTTTCAGGATGTGCCTCCAGGAGGCAAATTGATAGTGAGCCGCAAATTTGTGGCAAACTGAAATTCGAGTTAGCTGCTAACTCGGATCAATTTTCTTCGCAAGCAAACTGTTATGAGAGTTGGCCACTAACTGAGACAGTCGGCGCACGTAACGCTGCAAACTGCGTAAAGTGAGAGCAAAACAAGCTAACTGTGGACACTCCATTTCTAATATATGGAAGGGCGTACTAAACCTATACGCCGCAAATTCAGTCGACCGCTAACAGTATGCCTACTGAAGACACGGCCTAAAACTAAATAGATAGGTAGCCAATTCTGTTTTTTAAAATAGCCGTCATCATGATCAACCCATTGCCGGCTCACTACAGAGCACGGGTCTCCTCTCAATATGAGAAGGGTGTGGCCATAGTCCACCACGCTAGCCAGATTGGCAGACTTCAAACGCCTTTGAGAACATTATGGGGAACTCTCAGGCGTGCAGGTTTCCTCACAATGTTTTCCTTCACCGTTAAAGCAAGTGATATTTTAATTACTTAAAAAGGCACATAACTCAGAATATACTAATAATAACTCATAATACCCGGATTCGAACCCCCGACCTCTGATTAGGATGCGGATGTCTTTACCACTAGGCTATCACAGCTTCAAATAGCAGTAAATTATCATTATAATACCTTTCCTAGAAAGAACAAGTTAAAGATATTTTAGTTTTTAAGTTAATTGAGATATTGTGTTCATGAATTGACAGTACGTACTAGGTGCCTATTTCTATACACGTGAAGTTAACTCATCCACTTTACCTTATTATGGTCATATTTATCCAAATTTTCAAGTGAAAGTGCATATAGTCGAGTCATTCTAGAAAACTTAGATTTTATGATGTACATCGAACTTCCAACGGCCCATCCTATAGTTTTCAGGTAGGGTTTTCGTATGTGATCTATACTTTCGACCATTCTCGTCGCATCCATCAACAACTCCTTGTTAAGATTGAAGATTTTCCACTTCAGTCTCAAATGTGCATATTCCGTGTAGCCCGAATCGGTTTTTCGATATAAATCTATGGGTAAATATCCATATATGGTTAATAAAGGACCTACATACATGTTAAGATTTATTAAGATGGTGATACCTAGCAAAAAAAAATCGCTTAGTTTGTAGCGGGCTTCTTACACAAGAGCGCCTTGAAACCCTGGTAACTTTCGTTCAAGTCACTGCGAATCAATCTTACAATATTCAATAAATATATACTTATAACTATAGGTACCAATTAACGCTAGAAATAAAAAGTATCTCTGTTTGTCTTTTATCTATACAAATTTTAAATCCAATTATTTGTTGAAAATTGGCAAGGCGATTGATTGTAACATACTTAGTTAAAGATATGTCTTAACCTAAGCCCGGGCGAAAAAGTATCAAAAGGTTTATTTAGTATCTTAAATTGGGCTATAGAAAAATGATGGTGCGAGTTATTCTCTATGAATATCTGTACTCAAAATAAATAAAATGTATTTTTCAGAATGTTTGCAGCGGCCATATTTTAAAACTTGTCAATAAGTTTGTTTTAGTAATTTGTGCACCTACCTAAGAAATGGCATCTTTTTTTTAAATGGCTACAGATATAAATTAACTTTTTTTACTTACAGCAAAATAAAAAGATCCATAGATATGTTTTTGAAATCAACATCGACTGTTTTGGTGTTTGGTCTATGTCTGACTCTGAAACAACCGTAAACTACAACTATGAATAACTGAACGTAGAAGGTACAGAACATTAACTACAGTTGAAGTGCTGGTATTTAAAGTTACTTCATTACAGTACAAAGGTTTACTAACCTATTAACAGGATCAGATGCATAATTATTATCTACAAAACGTTTACATTTTTTTCACACCTTATCTATAATTATAATAAAACTGTAAAGGGACAAATTGTAAACATTAAATTTATTTTGAAAATTTTAATTGGAGGATGATTTATTATCAATACTGAGCCCTAAACAATTGTTATATTTAATAATTTAACAATTATATTTTTTGTTTGTCTGTCATTCGTGCATCACGTCACTCCTCCATGATCCATTTTATAGCATATTTTATTTTAATAAATAACTATTTTCAATATCTTCGTTTTCTTCTATGGTGCGGAACCATCAGTTAGCAAGCCTAAGGTAGTCGGACTTGGCCGGTATTGTTTGTCTGTCTTGTTATGCAAACAGTTTATATCATGTTTTCAGACTCACATTTTATTTTTTAGGTTTATTGCAGATTAAACAGCAAAAGAAAATAAGGTTAACGTTCACTCTATCAGTATATGATATGAGTAAATGTTAAACTTAAAATATTTACGGCACGAGGCCTTGTAAGCCCAATATTTAAATTGGAATTAAAAATAAGTTATGAGATAAAATAGGCACTTTACCTAGGTATAAATTATTATCACCTGATTTTCGAGCTCATTAAGTTTACAAGCAATAAACTTTAATTAGCAATATATGGAAACCGTTTAAGTACCTACTATTACGAGTAATATTATCTTAACATATTTAGAATGCTTTAGCATTGAATTACTATGCGTTGCATAGGTACTATGTGACAGTAGAAGATATACAACAAAACAGTGAATTTAAACTGAATGTATAACAAATGTATGTAGGTATGTATTCAACATATGTAACATTGGATCTAAATATGCAATTGATTCTTTACCAGTATTCTTTTCTCTACAATTGAAATCTTCACCGATCACCGATGGCGCTCTCTCTTTGCTAAATGAAAATGTGCCTGATTGTAACAACATTCAAATTCAAATTGAAATAATCTTTATTCAAATAGTCCTTTAAAAGGCGCTTTTGACGCGTCAATAATTTACAAATTAGTGATTTGATGGTGATAACTACATTCGTAAACTTAAAACTAAAGCTATGAGGGTTCCATTGTAATATTCAGTCATGATAACGGCTCTGACTTAGTTAATGGCTTCAAATTAATATTTAATAAGAAACTGCCTTGTGGAGTATTTCCGTTAAAATTGTTAAATCCTTAGTGACATTGTTACACCCGATTAAGCAATCGTGTTTATAATTAATTTTTAATTTTTAATTAAATAATTGTATAGAGTGTGGTCTAGACTACGTGAAAAATAGTAAAGGCATTGTTTAAATAAGGGTTGCCAAGCAACCTCAGTAAATTTAGGCCAATTTTTGAACTACCCACTTTCAGTGAAATCTTTGATTTTTTTAAGTGAACTACATTAAATTAATTATTTCTTCATGATAGCATTCAGAAAGTTGAAGTGACTGAAAAGCGGTCTAACAGGTCATTTGAAACAATAGGGGACTCTCAGGGATCTATCCTAGGGCCTCTACTATTCCTCATTTACAGCAGTGACCTTCCTACATACATGACTAATATGAATTGAACGAGGCGAAACATTGGTTTACAAAGTAAATAACCATCTCACAAAACTAGTATAATGATTTGATGGCAATCATTTGGCTCTTAATGCAGAAAAAACTAAATTAGGATTGCTTTACCTGACGTTAAACATGAATAGTTACGAGGAATTGGATCTGGCGAATATGTCACATTTTTTTTAGAATAACGTTAGATGCAATGCTTCAAGGTAAATAATTTATCAAACGGACTTAATTCTGCTGATGGATATACAAACGGCTAGACTTTGTATTTTAGTCATTGTCACATTATTATACCTATCATGTGGAAATTTATTTTGAGGATCGGTACCTATTGGAGAATGGGGTCTACTATATATAAAAACTCAATAAATAATAAATATCAAATAGGTATATAACAAATATATGAATATTAAACCACAAAAATATATTAGTAAAATTACGTAATGATAAATCTTACGCTCTAACTAACTCATACCTATGATGGAGCGAGTTTTAGGGAAATTCTCTAGAATTCTCTAGAAAGAAAGAAGAATTATGTGGAGCACCTTTTTTTAAAGTTTTTTCGTGGAACTTTAACCAGGGCAAGCCACACATTCAAATATCAACTTTAAATAGGTAAGGTAGAGTGGAAGGGGACACATTGTACAGAAAATTAAGAATGTGCAACCAGTTATATCTTTCTACAGAGGTAAGCGCATGATCTTATAAGTATCTAGATGGTGGTTTCGTTCCCCGTCGAAAGGGCAATTTGGGAAATTATAGTTAGTGAATTTTCTGGCTTGGACAAATAGAAACATCGTCGTCAAGTAGATACGTAGACTACCTCAAATCTGATTATATCTAATCCAAGGACTGATCTCAGTAAACAAATGCTTACAAGAAAAAAAAAGTAGATACCTACGTAGATATTTTTTGAAATACTAGGTAAACAAGGCACCAAACGCTAGCAAGAAATAGTTTCCTGTTCCCACTAAAATCTACAGAGGAATCCGGGTAAAAGGTACAGTGGAACACTAGAAAAAATACCTAGCCATTTTTTGAGAGCATATCTACCGACCTATGTGAACGTTTCATATTTTTTTTCTTTTTCTATGCAAATGTATTGGAAACTCTTGGGTATAAAACAAGTGCGCGATGATTATTTCATTCCCAACTCTGTTCTCAGCATAACAGGACGACTGATATACTCGTAGGTAGATATTATTACTTCCTATTAAGACATACTGCATTAAAAAGTAATGCCTACATAAATGGACCATATTATAAGACAAGTATATGACAATGTACAAGTAGATGACAAGTAGATGACAAAATGGAGCTTGACTAGAATAGGTGCGATATAATCCAGGTGTTCTGCGTTCTTCAAATGAGAAAAATGTCACTATTAAAACAGAGCAATACCTATTAGATTGGAAATAATCTTCATAAGCCATCTTAAGTGAAGGCGATATTTTTTGGCCTATAAATCATTACCATCATCATAATCAACCCATTCTCGGATCATTACAGAGTATGGGTCTCCTCTCAACATGAGAAGGGTTTGGCCATAGTCCACCAAGCTGGCCATGTGCGGATTGGCAGACTTCACACGCCTTTGAGAACATCATGGAGAACACTCAGGCGTGCAGGTTTCCTCACGATGTTTTCCTTCACCGTTGAAGCAAGTGATATTTTAATTGCTTAAAATCGCACATACCTAACTCCGAAAAGTTATAGCTGTGTGCCCGGGTTCTAACCCCCGACCTCTGATTAGGAGGCTGTAGTTCTAGCCACTAGGCTATCACAGCTTACCAATAAATAAAAATTATTAATCCAATGTTTCTTTCCAAAGTACCTACCTACGGAACCGTCGGTATCATTGCGCTTGTCTTATTTGAAATCTGGCGTATTTTATTTATATCTGATTAAGATCTTCTTAGTACATCTGGAATCATCCCCGATTAGTTCAACCTCTGTTAGGTCAGTAGAAAAAAACTAGGCACAAATTTTGTTATACACTTTAGTAGCGACTTTTACATTTGTTTTTCTTAGAGCACATGAGATATAGGTATTCATAGACACATGGCGTAGTTATGTAGGTAGTTTAACTTATCGTGTTAAATTGAATTGTTGAAATCCGTGGTTAGGCGCTAGGGGTTGTTAGGAGGAATTGAGTGGGGCGGGCTGCTAAATGAGCCCCGGGCCGCCCCTTTTGCATATATCTATCCCTTTCTGGCAAGATAGTATTGATTTGGGTTCCCACTTCCTTTGTGCGTTGAGGCGAACTTGGCTGTTCACTATGCTGTGGTAACATATCATATATCTAGGTAGGTTGCTCGCTGATATGCTTATACAAAATCAGGTTCTTACTGATTGATCAACTGGTATGTTAAACTAAAACTTGTAATTGCTCTGAATATGATTTTGTCCTATTAGGTATCAAGACCCTTGGTCTATGGGGTCCTAGCGCTATAAGCTTTTTAAAGAAATAGCAATCCAGGTGTTCTGCGTTCTTCAAATGAGAAAAATGACACTATTAAAACACAGCAATATTAGATTGGAAATAATCTTCATAAGCGATATTTTTGGTTGCTTTAATCAATAAATCATCACCATCATCATGATCAACCCATTCTCGGATCACTACAGAGCACGGGTCTCCTCTAAATATGAAAAGGGTTTGGCCATAGTCCACTACGCTGGCCATGTGCGGATTGGCAGACTTCACACGCCTTTGAGAACATTATGGAGAACTCTCAGGCGTGCAGGTTTCCTCGCGATGTTTTCTTTCACTGTTGAAGCAAGTGAGGGACCGTGGGGTCCTAGCGCTATAAGGCTTTTTAAGGAAATCGCAAAAGGTTAGTCGACATTACAGGAGACTGAAGAGTTGCCAGCTACCTCGGACAAAGAATAAGTCTAGCCATTCAAGGGAGAACGCTACCAGTATCTTCGGAACCTAAAGGGACACCTTTTAATAATGTATTTTAGTTATTATATTATATTTTTTGACGAGGAATGATCCAACCAGGGAAAAAGGAGATAATAGATAAAGAGCAACAGCATTACAATTTACAAATATTAGGGCTAACCGAGACTCACATGAGAAATTCTGGTTTCTATACGACCCCAACTGGCTGTACTGTCTATTTCTCCGGTCCCGAAAATGAGAGTAAAAATGGAGTTGCCGTGTCTGTAACACCGGAATTAAATAAATCAGTTCTCGGATACAACCCCGTGAGTGACCGGATAATAACACTGAGAATTAATACAAGGCCGTGTCGCGTCAATATTGTGGTTGTATATGCACCCACAGCAGCATCAACATTGGCAGACATTGAAACTTTCTATAACCAAGTCGACGACACTCTTAAAAGCTTGCCATCCAGAGACATTACACTTGTAATCGGTGACTTAAACGCAAAAATAGGGAATACGATGAACGAAAATCATCTTAGAGAAGTGGTCGGAAGATATGGACTTGGTGAAAGGAATGAAAGAGGTGAAATGTGGTTACAATTCTGCACTGAAAACTCCCTCACAATCATGAATACTTGTTTTAAGAATCACCCGAGGAGACTGTATACGTGGTCAATGCCAGGAGATAGAGCACGTAATCAGATAGACTACATCGCTATCGCAAAAAGATGGAGATCTTGCATTACCAATACAAAGACCTATCCTGGAGCTGATTGCGGGAGCGATCACAAACTACTCGTTGCAGAAATGACACTTAAGTTAAGAAAGTGTCCACGTTTGGTTCAGAAACCTCAAAAAAGACCTGATCGATTTGAGCTCTCAATGTTTAGCCAATGTGTTGAGAAAAATCTCGCTAACTTGACAATAGACTGCAATATTGACACTGACCAAAATTGGAACAAAATGAAAGATGTCATGCTCTTGTCGCGAAAAGAAAGCCTAAGAGCAACGGTGGATGCTCCAAATAAAATGTGGATTACTGAGGAAGCATGGAAGGCAATCAAAGAACGAAAGAACTTACTGAAAGGCAATCTTGACTCTCAAAAGGTACAATATAGGAAAATATCGGCCACCGTGCAACGTCTCTGTCGTAGAGACTACGATAACTACCTTAATTCAATTTGTCAGGATATTGAAGATCATGCCCGAAATTTCCATACTAGAGACCTCTTTCTGAAAATTAAAAGCATAACACGGGAGCTGAAACCAAGGACCTGGGCCATCGAAAATGATAAGGGCACACTTTTGACCGAAGTTGATCAGGTGACAGAAAGGTGGCGATCATACTGTGAGAGTCTGTACGCTCATCCTACAATACCAATGATAGACACGCCTAGCCGAATCTTAGAAGACCAAGGCAGGGAACCCGAGATACTTGAATGTGAAATTATAGATGCTTTGCGCAAAATAAAACACAATAAAGCAGCTGGAGGAGACAACATTTTTGCTGAAGAACTCAAGCATCTTGGAAACAAAGGCGTTAAGATTCTGCTAGACCTGTGCAATCTTGTATGGAAGACAGGAAAGTGGCCAATTGACTGGAGAAGGTCAATAGTAATACCACTTCACAAAAAAGGATCAACTCGAATATGTGGGAACTATCGCACAGTGGCCCTTATATCCCATGCGAGCAAGATAATGCTTTATGTACTTAATGGTAGACTAAAATCATTTCTTCAATGGCAAATACCTACAGAGCAGGCGGGATTTGTTAAAGGAAGAGGCACAAGAGAGCAGATTGTGAATGTGAGGCAATTAATCGAGAAAAGTCGAGAGTTCAATACACCTATGCTCATGTGCTTTATCGACTACTCCAAAGCATTTGATTGCGTAAGGTGGGACTGTCTATGGGACATTCTGCAGAAAATGGGCGTACCTGAACACCTTATTGTATTGGTCGCAAACTTATACCAAGACAGCGAATCTATGGTTAGAGTCAATGACGTCATCTCCACACCTTTCAAACCCGAAAAGGGAGTAAGGCAAGGATGTATCCTGTCTCCTATTCTTTTTAATATTTATGGCGAGTACATAATGAGAAGAGCCCTGGAAGGATGGGAGGGAGGAATTTCCATCGGGGGTGTTAAGATCAGCAACCTTAGATATGCGGATGACACTACACTTTTTGCATCATCGGAGAAAGAACTTGCTCAACTGTTCCGTAGACTGGAGTTTGAGAGTGGACTGGCTGGACTTAGCATAAACAAGTCGAAAACGAAAGTTATGCTAGTTGATAGAAGTAGTCAACTCCCTAGGACTGGAGAACTCTCGGACTTGGAGTTTGTCAGCGAGTTTGTGTACCTCGGATCGTTGCTTTCGGACAAAGGAGGGAGTGAACACGACATTAGAAGACGAATCCAAATAGCCAAAGGTGCAATGAGTAAGTTAACAAGAATTTGGCAGAACAGGAAGATCTCGAATAACACCAAAAAGAGACTCGTAAGAACTTTAGTCTTCTCTATCTTCCTTTATGGATCTGAGGCATGGACGATTCGAGCAGCGGACAGAAAAAGAATTGATGCTTTTGAAATGTGGTGTTGGAGAAGGATGCTTCGAATACCATGGACCGCGATGCGTACCAACCTGTCAATCCTGCAGCAGCTTCGTGTTGACGTCAGACTCTCTACCATATGTTTCCAAAAGGTTCTTAGTTATTTTGGTCATATTGCCCGACGGCTGCCAAGTAACTTGGAAAAACTTATAGTTGTGGGTAAGGTAGAGGGGAAAAGACCGCGTGGCCGATCACCTAGCCGCTGGACTGATCAGGTGAAAACACTCACTGGCCTTCCACTTACAACTGCCATCAGAAAAGCCGAGGACCGAACAGAGTGGAAGGCATTAGTTACCAACTTAGCGAAGGCACTTCCATGTGGACACGACCTTCAGTAATGAAGTGTGCGACCAAGAAGAAGAAGATTATATTTTTTAAGGTTTTTAGACTTAGCAATAAAAACTTAAGTAGGTACCTTAGGCTGAGTAGATCGTCAACTCTCGATTGGCACTGTTTGAGCGAAGCTGTTTTATGAACTGTCTGTTCGTAGAATCTATACGGTCTGTTAGGTGCTAATATATTATTACAAATTTTTAATAACACAACCCTGCAGCTGATTTTTTCATCGTTTCTTCATTATACTTTCGTATCGGTCAACGTTTTGGCTCCCCCGACCTAAGCGCTCCTCTCCGAAAGAAGAGACCTAAACATATCCTTGACTACTGACATGACTACTGACAACATACTCGTAGCACCCACCACACAATCATACGCTACACACCGTCTTCGCCGGCGAAGACGAGGTCCCCGCTATCATACGTCATCCGGACGTGGGCTCCATCCACTGCCTCGGAAACGTACCTACGGAGCACTCACCGTCCGACCCCCCCGTTATCCCAAACGTAGCCTAAGCCGAGGTTCGGCCTCAAAGGAGGCGCCCTTAGGCAGTCGCTCCCTTAGTTTCTTGGAGCCCTAGGGCAAAAAAAAATTTCTTCTAAAAACAGCCCGGTTACGCTGTGGCAACCAATAGGGGTTGTACAGCTAATAGACAGTCCGAAAAAAAAGGTCAAAGTTTTGTTTTTCAAATACAATACAAATATGTTCATCAACCAATCAATCCTAATACATAAACACATAGTCAGCCACAGCGAAATACAATCAAAGATAGTAGGTATTATAAAGAGCTAAAGATAAAAACATTGTCTCATTTATCCATGTCATTAGTACCTACTAGCTTCTGCTCGCGACTTCGTCTGCATGGACTTCAGAACTGGGTCTAAAGCTTCACTCATTAACAATTTCAAACTATTTAAGAGATCGGTATAGAAAGTACATGTCTATTTCCATAGCATAGCATAGCTGACATGCATACAAAATTTCAAAGCTGTCTGACTGCGACTTAGCTCGTAAACAATTTTCAATATTCCCTCGGGAACTACTTAAGGAATCGGGGTAAATAGTTGCAAGGACACCAGGACCACGATCTTCAGTAATGTAGGAACGACTGGAGAGAGAGATACCTACTTGTGTACCTACAATGTTATAAATATGAGTACCTAAGTCTGTAATGTACACCACCAACCTGCCTGCGTATAAATTTGAATGTGAAATTTTAATAAGACAATTTAAATTCATAAATTCACCGAGCGCTTTTCCAGAGCTTCTAAAATTTAATGCCCATCCGTGTTCATGTGCCCCAACCGTTGGGTGCCGGCGGCCTTAGTAATTCTGCAGATACCCGCCTCTAAAGAGCGATCCACAATTTACATTTTAATTAAAGCCTAAGGGGTTGCACCGGATAATTTCAGCACAGAATGGATTAATTGTGTTCACATAGGTACACGAAGCGTTCGTCTGTGTTAAGTGCTCTCACTATGCGAGGTTTATGTAATAGGTATTATTTTTGCAGACTATATGTTCGTGCCTGAAGGCTACCTTCTAGAATCTCTGGGCGACGATTTTCAGTATACTACGACCTGCGTGGCGGAAAGCGTGCGCTGTCACATATAATGTTGGAGATCCTGGGTTCGATTCCCAGCTCGAGTCTGGTTTGATGGAAGGCTCCGGCCGTGGCTGGTGGGCTACCTTCTAGGATCTCTGGGCGACATTTTTCAGTATACCACGACCTCCGTGGCACAGCGCGTGCTATGTCGCATTATAAAGTTGGAGGTCCTGGGTTCAATTCCCGGATCGAGTCTGGTTTGATAGAAGGCTTCGGCCGTGGCTGGTGGGCTACCTTCTAGGATTTCTAGGCGACGATTTTCATTAAACGACAACATCCGTGGTGTAGCGCGTGCACTATCGTATTATAAAGTTGGAGATCCTGGGTTCGATTCGCGGCTCGAGTCTGGTCGAGGTTCCGGCCGTGGCTAGTTACCACCCTACCGATAGAGACGTGTCGCCAAGCGATCTAGCTTCCGGCACGAATTCGCGTAGAAAACAATCAGGAGTTTGGTTTACTATATCCCTAACAGGTTACCCCGCTAACATCTTAGACTGCATCATCACTTACCATCAAGTGAGGTTGTTGGCGTATAATCAGGGGCGTGGGTATACCATAGATACTCCTAACAGGTTACACCGCTACCAACCTTGACAGCATCATCACTTACCAGTGAGAGATAGCAATCAGTATTGTATAAAAATATTAAAAAAATATAAGTATAAGGCTCGAAAGTTCTTGTGTGAACTCGAAAGTGAGAAGATTATCTAGATTACGTTTCGAGTACGTAAGATTGTTTGGTAGGCACATTTCGAGTATCTTCGGCGTTCCATTTATACGCAAAATATCTCGTAAAAGGGCTTGGGAAGTAAGGCTGCTCCATGGGAATTTTGCAACGGCAACAAAGAGCTACTAGTCCACTACCATTACTTTTAAAACGTAAAGATGCGAACGCATTATGCTAAAAGTTTGAAGCTTCCTCTGATCTGAAATTAAGAATAATGAATACCAGTGGAACAAATTTCGCGAGTTACTTACGCGTTTGGGTTCGTACCAACTATTTGTTGATTTGTGTACAACAGAATCGCCCCATATTGTCTACGATATCTAAATCCTGTTGTTATTATCGGACATATGGTACAGATTGGCTAACTCAATTCACAAAACAACAGAACCTAGCAGGTTTTTTTTATCTTAGCAACATAAATAACGATATTTATGAAGTGTCATGAAATACCTGAGTTCTAAAGAAAGGCGGATTGCCAAATCAAACATTTACTTTATTATATAACCGAACGGCGATATACCTATCTGGCTACCTGCCTCTGCAACATCCGGCGACGGCGACAAGCTGTCTGCCGCCCGATGGGAAAAAATCATCAGCGGAACCACCTAAGCTTTGAAGAAAACTAATGTCATTCACAAAACAATACGTTAAATTATACACAAAATACAGGAATTTAAACTTTATTTTAACGGGCATAGCTCATTCCTACCATTCCTCGGTTAGTTGTAAACGTAATGTAATTTATGGGTAAAAGGCGCGTCATGGGCGGACATTAGCGTTTCGAATATCACACGTCATTAATAAAATCTCATCAGTCGGTTTTTTCACTCTCCTATCTTCTGAAAGTCACACATTCGATTTTGTATCTTGAGTTTTTATACAAAAGACTCCAACTACCAGGATACAGCCTGTACTTTTTGCTCCTAAAATCTTTCACTGGGTGGAATCGTTTCGCTCGTTTGGCAACAAATGATTCATTTGACCCGGGGAAGGAATGGCCTGACCGGAACTGTAAAATAGTAGTAACAATCTGTATCAACAAACAATGATATAAGTAGGGTAGGTGCCTACTTATAATCTTACGAATAACGGTGAGTGGTGATGTTGTACTTCCCAAACCAGTGATAGTCACCAGAAACTAGTACAAAGGCAGTGTCGTTAATTAGCAAAAGTATTGTTTCCAGCTTTTATTTATTTATATTTAATTTATAAAATTCAATACATTTTAAAAATTCGTTACAAAAAAGAGAAAGAAACTCCAACGCAAGTCGCGAAAATTAATTTATAGTGACGTTTATGGTAGTCCCATAAACGTCAAGTGTTTACTATCCGGAAATTTGGATGTCAAAGATGTAGGTACGCTAGTCGCACTGTTACGGACATATTAGTAGTTACGAGATAGCTGAAGAACTGGGAATTGAACTTAAACAGTTAAGAAACTTTTTTGACGACCTTATAAAGTTGGAGGTCCTGGGTTTGATTCCAGACTCGAGTCTGGTCTGGTGGGAGGCTTCGGCAGTGGCTAGTTACCACCATACCGACGAAGAGTAGGGTGTTATAGCCGTGGCAAATTACAACCCTACAATCTACAAAAAGATTCCGAAATAGTCTTAGTCTAGTTTTTTTTCCGACTGTCTATTAGCTGTGCTAACCATATTGGTTGCCACAGCGTAACCGGGTTGTTCGGGCCGAAGCTCTGCCAGAAGAAATTTGGAGCCCTAAGGCTCGAAGAAACTAAGGGAACGTCTGCCTAAGAGCGCCTCCTATGAGGCCGAACCTCGGCTTAGGCGACGATTGGGATAACGGGGGGTCGGACGGTGAGTTGTCCGTACGTCTCTGAGGCCGTGGATGGACCCCACGTCCGGATGACGTAAGATAGCGGGGACCTCGTCTTCGCCGGCGAAGGTGTGTTACGTATGATTGTGTTGTAGGTGATACGAGTATGTTGTCAGTAGTCATCTGATCGTCAGGGTCATGAAAGATATGTTTAGGTCTCCTCTTTCGGAGAGGAGCGCTTAAGTCGGGGGAGTTAAAAGAAGCCGCAACTACGATAGTGTTGGGGTGTCAGATTGAAATAGTCGCGTAGAAACTGATTAGGAGTATTATAGTACTATGCACTGTTACTTGCGTCAAACACGTTATTTATTAGCGTAAGAGAAAAACGCTCATTAGTTGAATGTGGCTTGGAACAAAATTAAATAAGTACTTATTTAAAATCTGGAATAAATAAACTAGTATTAAAACTCCTACTCACCGCCAACACTTTTTGAGAGATTGTAATTAAAAAAGATGGGATACAGCACCTACAGTGCAGTACAAAGAGTATAAGTAACTATAAATGATGGATGCTAAAAAAAAAAAGCACATAAAACTGTGATTTAGATGGCCTTAAGAAACTGATTAGGGTGTATTTCAAAAAAAGTACTAGCAAAATCGTCTCACAACTTTAAACATTTTTTTTAAAATCATCATCATCATGACCATTACCGGCTACAGAGCACGGGATCCCTCTCAATATGAGAAGGGTTTGGCCATAGTCCACCACGCTGACCATGTGCGGATTGGCAGACTTCAGACGTTCTCAAAGGCGTCTTTGAGATCATTATGGAGAACTCTCAGGCGTGTAGGTTTCCTCACGATGTTTTCCTTCACCGTTGAAGCAAGTGAAATATTAATTTTTAAAAACGTACATAACTCCAAAAAGTTAGATGTGCCCGTATTCAAACCGCCAACCTCTGATTAGGAGGCTGACGCCCTAACCACTAGGCTATCACCGCTTCTATATGGCATAACTGAAAGTGTTTTATTATGGCTTAAGTTAATTTACAAAATCGAATTCAATTAAGTAAATAAAGTTATTATTAGGGGACAGTTGTTTTTTATTTAAAAAAAAGCACATACACACTTGGCTAAAAATTGGTAGAATTGTTCAAAATTCTATTACAAACGAAATGTGAAAAGTCTTCACCGATCCGACACCTGGAAATATTCGGGGGCAAAGGTTACAAAAACAAGTTATTTGCGATTTTCAGCAAAACGGTAAGTTATATCCTAAAGTTGGCCTAGACCAAAGTTGTAGATCAGATAATTATCTATAAAAATGTCTGAATACTTTTTTCTTGAGAGACACAGTTTTTGAGATAAAACGATTCAAAAAGTTGAAAGATTTGCAATCGTCATAATATTTCACACACGTTTCCACGCTAGCTTTTGAGATAGTTTACTTAGCGCCTATTTTATTTGG
This sequence comes from Lasiommata megera, assembly GCA_928268935.1. Classification (NCBI taxonomy): domain Eukaryota; kingdom Metazoa; phylum Arthropoda; class Insecta; order Lepidoptera; family Nymphalidae; genus Lasiommata; species Lasiommata megera. The sequence goes on along the minus strand of OV743307.1, from coordinate 18,071,919 downwards.
TTTTCCCGGTAGTTCCATTTCACTGATCCGATGTGATTCTTATTAATTTGATACTCTTAAATAATTAAAGATATGAAAATCTCAGTCCAAAATTATATTTCCTGATCGTCTGGGTAATTTTTTTACATCTATTTATTCCTCTGGGGACTGGCTAATTAGTCAAATCTTTATTTGACAAATGTAAACAACAGCAATGTAGATACAACAAAGGTTACAAATTTTCTCAGCTTTTATCAAAGTTTTTCAAACTCAACTAATATGATTTTGAGATACTACTAATGCCATCTGTGTAGTTTAAATGATAATTTTACAACGTATACCGTGCGTCTTTTGATGCTAACGAGACATTGTTGTTTTTATCCCGCATTGAGATTTACTCTACCCTCGCTAGATGGCGCTTTTACAATTTTTACTTATTGTTAAATAATTCTTTTGTGCATTACCTATGTGTTAATTCATAAAACAAATAGCCAATAATTTTTCAATTATGGTTTAATACAAGTCTAAAATATTGTAGATTTCCTCTAACAGACTTAAATATATATACCGAGAACAAACCTCTTTTGTTTTTTCGGTGCCTTTATTGTATAATTAATTGTATTCCTTTTATATTAATAATAAATAAATAAATAATAATAATAATATGTTTTCATCATAGTCTTGTCTTACAATGCTTAATATATATTTTTAACAGACCGCATGTGTTGTTCTCATCGTTCTTCATATTTTAATACATCATTATAAATGTGATGAGTGATATTGTTAAAAAATATTTGAATAGTTTATTGCACGTCAAACAATTGGTTTAATTTAAATTACGAGGTCGCTAAACAACTGACTTGTGTTGAGTTAATCACACTAATATAATAAAGTGACTGTTTGTGAGTGTGTGTGTGTATATGTTTGTTACTCTTTCACGCAAAAACTACTGGACTGGAATTTCAGCCGATTCAGGCTGAAACTTAGAATGGAGATAGACTATACCACAGATTAGCACATAGGCTACCTTTTATTGCGTAATAATCCATGGTTCCTCTGGCAAACCTCCATTTATCTTTTTACTCCTTCAGGCCACAAATAATGAACCGATTCCAAGAACTGAAATTGACATGTTATTCAACTAATAGTTGTAGCGTGAGGGATGGGATAAATGTAGTTAATGTGTTAGTTACCACTGTGGCATAAAGTATAGCGGTTGGTGCTGAAAACTAAAATGAGAGTCCAGCTCTTCAACAATAACTCTTTGCAAGAACGCTCCTCGAGGTCAATGAAGGCCGGATAACGATGGCCACTAACTCTTAACATTTCAATAGCGTTGTAACCTTAAAAAAAATGCCTGAAGTTAAAGCTTCAATGAACATTCTGCATCTGAAACTATAACATAAGTTATAAGGAGTCAGATATTGAAGTATTAACTTCAATGTCTTGTTAAAGTCCTATGAAGCACACTTAAGACAACTGTACAGAGGTTTCACCGAAGATTGCCTAAATCCCTTTACGAAACGAAATTCTTAACTAAATGTTTGATGTTCGGTATCAGTTCTACGCAAGAGTGTACACTCACCTGCTTTATGTAATTTACCTTGGAAGTGCAAGTAGTAAGTGTATGACAGTGTAACAGGCCAAGTTATTGTAGCTTCAAGTAGTCAGTAATCCTAAAGTAGTTTACCAATATACAGCCTATTAGGCCGATTTAGGACTACTCCTAGCTGTTGATTCAGATTCAGATTAATATCGATGCCTGGTTTTCAAGTTAATTCGAGAAACATAGCGGTATCTTGCGGGATTTATCTGAAGGATAATGTGTCAAAAGGCTTTGCAACAGCGGTATTTTTTTTTTCAGGAGGACCAATTTGAGCATTCTATTAAGAATTATACAGTTGCCTCCTATCAGGAGCATTCTGCAATAACTTTAACACTAATTATTCATCAATAAAGTTATTCATAAGTTTATTGATGAATAATTAGTTTTTTGTACCTAACAGATTTTATGAATTCGTATCTTCCGCTGGAGCAACGGATTAAATGGATACACCATAAATTATTGCAAGACTGTATTTTAAGGGACAATGCCGTAAAACTAATTTCTACTAAATTCATTTGGTTGTTGTAATGTTTCCCCGCAGAATAACTAATTCAAAGCTTTTAAGCTAATTTGCGAAAGAAAACAAGTAACGGCAGAGGATATTGTGCTTACTAGTCTCACCTTATAATTTTAATGTGAAGTATATAACCGAGATGTATTTTTTTTTCACAATACATCATTACTTGCCCATAATAGATATTATTTGTCGAATTAGATAATTATATAAAAGTCAGTTTTCAGACACCAATAAAGAATTGGATTCATCCAGGGACATGTTAACATTCACAGATTTTTGTTATGACTATAAATTGTATTGATTTTAACCAGGTTTGTATCCATTTAAACTTGTGGGCTTGCAACGCTATCGAATGGTATTTTTTTTAAATAATAATTTTTATTGTTCAGTGGCTAGAAAAGCTTTATTTGTTTTTAAAGTTTTTTGTTGTCATTTTCTTACAGGTGGCGAATTTTATTTAACAAATTTACTTATCATACATTTCAGTTACAGAAAGTCGTCTACGCACAGTGTGGTTTCGCATAAAAGTCAACAGTACGTTCATACGTTCTTGGGATACTGTCATCAGTATCCCGAGATTGTATCTATAGTGAACGCCAGATGGTAAAAGTTATTTGTGTTGATGAGAGTTATATTAATTATAACATGATTTTAATCTAGATACAAATATTTGAATTTGTGTGCTGTGAAAATTCTTATTCGAACTTTACATATTTCTACTATACTCGAATACGTAAGCTTCGAATAAGGTTAGTTTAAATTAATATTCGTTTTATTGTTAGATAAACGGTTCTATTAAATACGGCAGAAAATGCTAAAAACCAAATTATGATAGAAGCAAAATCTTTAGTAACAATGGTAACAGTGTAATTACTTCATTTAAAAAACTCGCCAAGCGAAAAATCGTTACGCTGCATGGAGCAGAAGATAATTACAATGCTGTATCTCAATCTTTAGACGTAAAACGTTTGTATATTATACTCTTCCTCTACCATGAGAGATTATATATCAGAGAATGAGAAAGCGTTAAGTAGTTATTAAAATAAAATAGGTTTGTTTTTACCTTTTTGCAATGACGAAGAAAGCAACAAAAAAAAGGCATTTAGTAGCTGCCTAAGAGGATGCAAATACCATGTGTTGGGTAAGAGATTTAGTTTTCTCTTTTTATGGCTTTGCACAGATTAGCCAATGTCAAGTTTATGACAATGTAGAAGTTAGGGAGAAATGGCGGGAAACTTCGCACTCCGCAGGCGCGGCTCCTTCAAACCTTTCCCAAATCAATACCTGTTATCCATTCAGAAAACTAGCCACTGCACAAACGACACCAAAACTGTCCACGACGCGACCAGCACCAGTCTTTTTCAAAATCAGCCAACAAACATTAATTCAAGAAAAGCGTGAGAAAACCGCGCCCGCCATATACGAAGTCTCCCGCCTTTCTCTGGGTAAGAGATGGCTTTGTGTAATCAATGTAAAAGATAATATTTTACCTGTGCCCCGTAGGAATGCACTATGCACCATAGATTAAATAGATAATATTTTTAAGTCAACTGCCAACTGTCAAGTCAAAATTAAGTTTAAACCATGTAATGCGTCTGCAAAAATATAAATTCAACGAAAACTCGATAAATTTGAGTAAATAATAATTTATAAAGGGGTGAAGTTGCCAAAATGTCCTATTTGGTTTCATCTGTTAATTTTATTCGTCGAGTTATGACGCATTTTCATGATAAAATGTCCTTAGCACTTCTGTTTACACTTTCTTGAGAGCCGTTGCCAACCATATTTCTATACCGTTTATAAGTATTAACCTAGTTTGTGCTTGATATTTAATGATTTTCTGAATAATAGATAGCAAGTAAAGGACTTGCTATCTATACTAAAGGACTTATTATTATAAATGTAATAAACAATCTTTCATTATGAGGACTGTTCCCAAATGGGTAAACAAAATACATGAAGCCGATAAAATTGAATTCTCCAGGTAAGACTTTTAATTATAGCAGGTGTGGGTTTTTAATTATAGCTGATTTTATTACTAGTTTTTGTAAACAATTTGCATCTGGATTTCTTTTTTAAATCATTTTGATTTAACAGGAACAAATCAGTAAAAATCCAAATTTTTTTTTCTCTGCCAAAATAAGTGAATCGAATGAAGAAATTCAGTACATTTTAAAATATTATTACAAAAAAGGAAAAAAAAATGCAACATAAGCTGCAAAAAGAATTTAGATGTTTATGGACTGTTTTGGAAGAGATTGAAAACTGGTAATGAGAAATCAATCATATACAAGAGTGTGTGTTAAACATTGTAGTCAACAGTTAGTCAACCTTCACAGACGAGAATCACAGAGAAGGTGATCCTGTGAGTATGGTTGGATAAAACGGGACTTGTTCACTATGGGCTTTATTGGGCCCTGAGCAGAGCCCTCAATTAGGATAGCTATTGCTAGCCAGTGATGAGATTAAGGCAACAAGTTGGGCCAAACAGCAGCTGGAATTGGATTGAATTGTACAATTCCACCTGGTCTGCTTTTTTTCTATTGAAAAAGGGTGTGATCTTTCATCATAACAAAGTCCCAAAATTCACTGACATAAATGACTTTAATGTACCTATTGTTTTTAGTGTCCACACAATATGCTTTAGTCCAGATGGTACACAACTGATTGTTGGTGCTGGGGAGAAAGTAATGGTATATGATCCAAGAGATGGTTCTCTTCTTCAACTTCTCCAAGCTCATAAGGGACCAGTTTATGCAGTTGCATACTGTAAGGATGGCAAGAAGTTTGCAAGCGGTAGTGCTGACAAAAATGTTATTATTTGGACCTCCAAGATGGAGGGTATACTGAAATATTCGTAAGTATAAACTTCAATTTACATATCAGCATTAGATCATATATTTAGGAAATAACTATTTCATTGGCCTAAATAAATTATGAAAAGTCTTTTTAATTGGTAATAGTTTAGTTGATTTTTATCCTCTAATCATTTTTTATAAAGATATACTATTTAATTCACTTAAACAGAAGTAGTAAATGCACTATATTATACTATTTATTTTATCATATCTTTAATCAAGCTAATCAATTTGTGATAACTGAACTTAGTTATATTCCGGAACCAATCCATAAAAGTTAACTAAAATATTTTTATCACTGTAAAACTAAAATAATCTGAAGAGGTTTAACCTTAAACTTGATTATACAATGGGTTTTGTACTGTATAAACATCTTTTTGAACAGACACAGTGAAGCAATTCAGTGCTTGGCTTACAATCCTGTAACATTTCATTTGGCATCATGTGCTCTTTCGGACTTTGCATTTTGGTCGGCCGATGTGAAGGCAGTGCAGAAGTATAGATTGTCCGGTCGCATTACATGCTGTGCATGGGACCATGCAGGGCAACATTTAGCTATTGGCCTTGCCAGTGGAGCAGTTTCTATTCGGAGCAAGGTAAGCTAAATTAAAGGAATTAAAGTGTGTTGAGTTCTGGATACTAACTACTCTTTGATGATTTAAATTATTTTATTTTATTTTATTACCTGACTTCTGGGTCTCATTTTTTATGCTATAAAATCCTTCCAGATAGGTGATGAGATTCGTAGAATAATGAGGGATTCGGCTGTGTGGGCAGTCACATTTTCTAAGTCAACTCTCCTAGTTACAGACTGGAATGACACCCTCTCTTTTTATAATCTATTGGGTCAACAGGTTTTTAAAGAAAGATACATAGGTGAGTAAGATATTCCAGTAAATACAAATTTTCAGCAATGTGCGGACATATCAATATATTGCTATTGATTAAAATAATACTATTTTAAGGTTGCAGTATGGATTAATATAATTGATATAAGTTATTACATACTAATAAGCCCTATTAATCAAAATTGTTTATTCCAAGCATAAGTCAATGTTACACTCCAATGTATTAATCCAATTTTATTTACGATTACATATTAGCTTTATAAAAACTTATTTACGCTGGGTTTCATTTTAACCAACTTGTTTAAAGTCGCCGCAAAGAGGATATAAAAAATACATAATTGTTGTGTCAAGTTTTATAAAAATTTTTTTTTTTTAAAAATCTGTGGAAATAAATATTAATTTTTTTATTTTGTCGCACTTGTGGTTGTCAACAATCTTTATAATTTTATTTGCACGACAAATATGAACTTGGGTTAAAAACTAAGAATTACTCTCTAAAAACTCATAACTTACAACATAAATGTCAACTTATTCCATTGTTAAACTATATTGCGCCATGGATAAAATTCTACTCCGAAAGTAGATCTGGATTACCTTACTAACTCCATTGTTTATTAATACTGATTTTAGATTGTACCGACTTATAGCTTGGATTAAAGTAAACTCGCTTTTGGTCTACGATTACTAATGAGGCAGTTTTAGATTATCTAACATTAACTATGAAACAATCAGAAACGCCCATTTTTGTGTTGTGTGAATTTAACTCGAAAAACCTTTTGCAAAAGACAAAATTGATGATGAAAAAAAAAAACAAAATTTTATTTTTATTTCTAGGTTTGTCAGCTGTATCAATCTCCATACTCGGATCATTAATATTAGTGGGTGGAGTCGGTGGCTGGACAGTTTTGACTTCTGAAGGTGTGTCTATTTTCACAACACCACTGGAGTGGGTCTGGTCTATTGCACCCTCATCTACCCTAAATACTATGGTATAGTAACTTTATTCTATTAAAGGATTAGCATGAAAAGTATAATGAACTATTTTATATGTAATTAATGAATGAAATATGAAACAACCATATTTATATATTGGGACAGCATTTAATGTCCTTTTTTTAGATTTGGAGTTATATTTAAGGAACTATATATGTTTTATTTCAGGCGGTGGCTTGTCAAGATGGGACTCTATGGTGCTTTCAAATTGTGTTCAGTACAGTTCATGGTCTGTATCGTGAGCGTTACGCGTACAGGGAGAATATGACTGACGTCATCATTCATCACTTGGTCACCGGAAAGAAAGCTAAGATCAAATGTCACGATAGAGTGCAGAAGATAGCTATTTTTAAACATCGTTTGGCAGTGAGTTTCGCTAAGATCTTCTTCGTTTATTGAATATTTTAGAGATAATATCATACCATTATTTAAAGCAGTATTATTTTAAAATGACTTGTGTTGCCATAATATCCTAAAAACATGGCTTAGACTAAAACAGAGCATCAATTATATAAAAATCATATTATTTTAAGTTAAGGTAGTAAAAACTCAGACTCTGGCAGAAATTTTTGAGCATTGACTTTGCTCAGCTAAAGTTAGTGTTTAAATAAAAGAGATTTAAGTTTAATTGATACTTCATACTTTGACTGTATCTTAAGTCAAAAATAAAGGCTGAGCGCGCTTTACAGATCTCTCATACTTACTATCTCTTATTAAATAAAATTTAATGTTCTTTGTGTACTATGGCTAAATTTCCTTTAACATTCCTTGGCTCTTATTTTGTTAAAGAACCTTTTATTTTTAATGAGACCAATTTTGTAATGGTGCCAAAAAATTATGAATAAATAAGATGTCTAAAAGTTGTGATATCTTTTGTATTGTGAAAATAAAGCAGTACATTTTTATATATCAGTTTAACTAAATTAAGATTTGATCAGATCTTTCTGTCAAATCTCAATAAGATCAAAGTTTATATGAAACTTAAGCTTGTAGAAATGTTGTGTATTACTATAGTATAAAAGAATATGTAATAATAAAGAAGCTCGGGTATGAATAATAATTATTGCTCATAATTAATGCTGTTAATATATAGCAGTAATTTATTTCTCACCTTGTTCTTTGATATACAGTTTTCATTTACTAACATCAAATTTAATACAGGTGCAACTGCCAGAGCGTGTTGTGGTTTATGAACAGGCTGATAAAGACGGCATGGTTTATAGAGTGAAGGAAAAGATTGTACAGACTACTGAGTGTTCACTGTTAGTTGTCACTAGCGAGGTATTGCTGCTGTGTCAGGTAAGTCATTGACACTTAGAATTCTAAAATATGAAATAAGCCCCTTCAAAAGTAATGCTTCATAGCAACTCAATCTTTGGTCACAAAGCCAAGAGCAGGCAGTATTTAATTAACTAGCTAAAAATCTAGCGGCTCCTGTGCACATACAATTGACAGATTGGTTGTGGTCATCACGAAGCAATGTCTTTGAGCGCATATGTTGTACGCCTCATGAGCACTCGCCACTTTTCTCGGTTGGCCGAAAGCCTGGTGCACTCATGGAAAGGACCATCCCACATCAGACTTATTCTGATCGGTCCATCGCATGGGTGATCTTCCTTGACCTCTTGTGCCCTTCACCTTGCCTTGCACGACAAGACGCTCTATGGACTCACTCTCACGCCGGGAGACGTATCCGAAGAATTGTCAACGCCATTCGTATTTTAATATTAATTTATCATTATAAGATATGCGACGATTGGTAATTAATATTTCTCTTTATATTTTAGGATACAGCGCTAGCAATGATCGGGGCAAAGATTCCAAAGTCTTGGACTGTTCCAACACCCATACGTTACGTCAAGGTTACCACGTTGCACTCCCGGGAGGTTTTACTCCTAGGATTAATGAACGGCCAAGTAAGTAATTGCAATTATCTACTCGTAAAGTATTAAGTATTTAATTAAATGCCTCCAACTTTTGCAAGAGCTCCAACGGTTATCTTGCTCGGTCGGCTATGGATCATGTGGTCATGAGCTTGATACTCAGTTCCGTGCGACTCGTTAGTTTTCTGTAACATGTGCTAATAATTGGAAACAACGCCAACTCCATTATAACATCGATGTTTAATGATCTAAATGCTTTGCCCAGCAATTGAACATAGCAATTAATAATAGGCTGAAAATGATGATGATATGAAAGATAATCTATTTGTGTGCAATATTTTTGTAATAAGTCTTGTGATAAGTTTGAGGTTACTTGTGGATTCTACATAAATAACAGTTATTATGAAAACTTTTTTCGATTTAACTGTTTTTAAAGGAATAAATAGTGAAGCTGTGATAGCCTAGTGTTTAGGACGTCAGCTTCCTAATCAAGTTCGGGGTTCGATCCCGGGCACACACCTTAACTTTACGGAGTTTGTGCGTTTTTAAGCAATTAAAATATCACTTGCTTCAACGGTGAAGGAAAATATCGCGAGGAAACCTGCATGCTTGAGAGTTCTTCATAACGTTCTCAAAGACGTGTGAAGTCTGCCAATCCGCATTTGGCCAGCGTAGTGGACTAAGGCCAAACCCTTTTCATATTGAGAGGAGATCCGTGCTCTGTAGTGAACCGAGAATGGGTTAATCATGATGATGAAAGGAATAAGTATTCTAACAAAATCTCTTCTCAGATCTGGCAAGTGGAGCCAAGCACGGGTGTAGCGAAGGTCATAATGCGGAATCCTGGCAGCATCCGATGCCTTGACGTGAATGCGTCTCGTGGTCGCATAGCAGTCGTGGACGAGGCGTCTATCTGTCGCGTCTATAGTCTGCCGAATGGAGAACTGCTTTATTCGGTAGGTATATTCTACATGTATGGAGCTTTACCGACCAGAATTTAGCTCTTAAGTTAAATAAGTAGATATCTAATAAAATGTTGTATATTAAAAATTCCCATTTACAAAATACACTTCTTTCTTTAGAAGTAGAATAATAAGCAAACGGCAGGCAGTCAGTACCCAAAGCACACTTATAAAAGTATTTCTTACATTGAATATTGAAACCTGATAACTTAGCCTAAATCATATGCAGTACAGGCGTTTTAAAATTCATATACTTCATCTCTCTCCTAGGAAGAGAACGTGTCTTCAGTATCATGGAATTCCTGGTGCGATGAAATGCTTTGTCTTTCTGGTGGCGGAATTTTATCTATCAAGGCAGGTCACTTTCCACCCGCAACGCAACCTCTGACTGGATCAGCTGTTGGATTTCAGGTATGTATTGATTGCTTTAAACCAATTAACCTGATTTAAAAAACCCACAATGCAAAAACGAGTGGTTTAGGCGGGAGGCGATAGGATAGAATTCGCAGGAACTTTAGACACTACTATGGAGAAGGTTATTGTTCGGAGTATTTTTACGCGATCAAATCTGCAATGATTTCTGTAGAAGAGACCCAGAGACTAATATAGCTCAACCAGTTGTTTACCTGAATTGTGTAGTAGTAGGCACATCTTGTATGATTACCCGTATATGGGTAGTGGCGTCTCAAGGTGCTAGTGGCTACTCGCACCAAAAACGTAGCGTTCATAGACAGACGAAATCAAACGGGGAGCTCATGGGTTTTGGCACTAGAGCCAGGAGTTTGATACTCTCTTCAAGAGACCTATAGTCATTTTTGGCCGTCCATCGGTTAATATGGCGATGATGACTTCATCTTCACTGTAGTTTTGTGTAATTTTAGGGTGGTCGAGTGTTTTGTCTACAATCCAGTTCAATGCAAACGATAAACGTGCCACTGTCGCATGCTGTACATCAATATGTCGAGAAAAAAATGTTCAAGTAAGTGTTTTTGATTGTGACGATTATCCTGTGATTTGTTTTATCTCTTCTTTTCACAATCCCACCTGACAGGGAGTATTGACGTGGCCTTTAATTGGATGCACTTACACACACCTATAAGAGGCCTATTCACTCCTATTTAAAGAATCGGGAGGTAACACAGATCTGGGTGTGGCAATTTAAACCCATATACTGAATAAAAACTAAAATTGGTTTGCATAAATAAGCTAAATAACTAATAGTTTAAATAGACTTTTGAAAATGAATGGTAAAACTGTCCCCTTCTTGCGTTACAATGGTTAAATGGTGGAGGAATAACGTGATTGAATACTTGAGCTCACACACCGAAAAATATATTTACGCTCGCATCACGTAAGTACGGCAAGGCTCAACCGGTTGAACAAGACTTTGAACTTGATGGCATTTGTTCATTTTCTATATAGCTCATTTTCTATAGATTTTTAAACAATCTATGGCATAAAATCGACGTTGTAGTTGTGAATTTTTATTTTTCGATTTTGATTTTCCGTACAGCGAGGCATATGCTGTAGCGTGTCTGGGCGTCACTGCCTTGGATTGGGAGCGACTCGGTATTGCAGCTTTAGAAGAGTTATCCTTTGAAGTGGCGAGAAAGGCTTTTCAACGCAGCGAAAATATAGTATTCCTCACTCTCATTGATCAACTGCAGGTAAAACTGTTTATACTATCTTCTAAGTTTCTATCTTCATCGCTTCTGATAGCATGTCCTTGATGAATTTCTCGAATTTGAAACGGTGAACGGTAGTAGTATACACATATTGTTTTAACTTTTAATAAAGATTTCGCATATTTGGCGCTTGTAAGTCGCCAAGACTTACTAGATTTCATGGTGAGTTGTAGGTAAATCTTTATCCGTCTAAATACCAAGCGTGGACGTCAAGCAATCTCAACTGGAACTCTCAACCGGAACCTGTAACGCAAATGCTATCATGATCAACTCATTCTCTGCCCAATACAGAGCACGGGTCTCCTCTCAATATGAGAAGGGTTTGGCCATAGTCCACCACGCTGGCCATATGCGGATTGGCAGACTTCACACGCCTTTGAGAACATAATGGAGAACTCTCAGGCGTGCAGGTTTCCTCATGATGTTTTCCTTCATCGTTGACGTCTACGCAAATGTTATGCGGTTTTATTATTCCTGACATTTTAGCACTTTTGTTAAAACATGCGGTTGCTATTAATTCGCTCTTGAACTTTTTGTTCGTGTATAGGAGCGATTCGAAAGTGGTGAAAATCGCGCTGTGATTGTGGGTGACGTGATGGCATATTGCGGGCGGCACACAGAGGCGGCGTGCTTGTTCCACAGTGCGGGGCGTGACGACCGCGCCCTTGCGTTGTTCCTTGACCTCCGCATGTTCATCAAGGCTCAGGTCGGTATAAATTTTAATACGTTTGCTTGGAGCATGTCATTTTTTTAAGCCTTAAGGTTGATCCGCCCAGGATGGCACTACAAGATTAAAGAACAAAACAAAACACGCTTTGGCAATTTTTATATTAGTAAGTAAGAAGAATGGCTATCTAAAGTTCGAGGGATGTTACATAATAAATTTTATATACAATTCAGTGGATAAGAGCACCATCATCACTAAGTGGTCTAACAGTCTAACCTCTGTTGCTAGAAATATAAAGGTTAAGGTCCCAACGAGATTCTGCAATTTAAAATACGAGTATGTATTTAAAAATAAACTGGCAGTTAGATGGGAATTCCTGAAGAAACTATAAACATAATGTATTAGTGTTTATATGCCTATACATTTTACAAAGACCGCTGCGTGCCACCAATCTTGTCACAATAGCATGTCGCATGTCGGATGTTGGATGTACCCAGTAGTTCAGCCTATACCGAAAACCGCTTAAAGAAGTTTTCCCTTCAAAAATAGTTTCTTCTTTTATTTCAGGAATATGTAGGTGATGGCGAAGGCGTGGCCAAGCTAGCGCGGCAGAGAGCGGAATGGGCTAAACGTGTAAACGAACCGCGAGCTGCTGCAGAGATGTACTTGGCCGTAGGTGACGTGAAACGGGCCGCGCGACTGCTAGCCGAACATGGCCGAAGGGATGTGTAAGGCTGAACCAACAATTGTATAATTTTTTTAGCTCTCACACATTTAGTTCATCGTCCTCGTGACCATAAAAATGTGTGTCACTTTATACACATTTCACACTCGTATTTGAAGAGCTCCTGAACGGATGAATTTTAAAAAATCCTTTGTAGGACGCTACAATGGTATCTGTATATTCGATCTTGAGTGTTGTAAGTTTTGCATTTTTAGATCAATCAGTCTTTCACCATTTCCATTTATATTAACACAGAGAGATACAGATCGGTCAACGAAATCTGACACGAACTACAAGATATTTAAATGCGTGCTGTTTTGAATGTGTTGCATAAAACTTCAAAACTTCTTGTACAGTACTTCAGAGTAAATGAATGAGAGAATGAATGAGCACACTTTTATTGTACGCCACACAAAAGTGCAGAAAAAATAAAATAATAAAGAGATCACAGTGTATACAATAAGGCGGGCTTATCGCTACATAGTAATCTCTTTCAAGACATTAAACAATAAATCGCTATCCACTCACATTTATTTGTTTGTGATGAAGTTGAAGTTTTGACAGTTCTTTAAGTACCAGATTGCTTCTGTGATGTGCGATTGCTTTCGACTTTTGTTTATGCATTATATTTGTTCTTATTTACGTGAATTAAATGAATCCATGCTTTGCGAGGCAGTGCGAATTGATTGTAACGCAATTTTCGTAATACGCCCTAATATATCCTGTTTTTTGTCGTAAGTGTTCGGCAAGTATTACAAAATACTTGTGCGAAAATGAAAACTAAATGCTGCTCATAAAACGTTAATTAGCTGATTAATTAACTTATTCATTCTAAGGATACCTAAGCAAAAATGTTTCGACATGTTGTTTTCCAATGTACAATAAAAATGTTTCAATTCCACGGTGAATGTGCATGTCCTCCTCTGAAGCGATTGTATTTTTATAGACTGATAGAATTGGCGCGGAAGATGGATAAAGGTTCGAGCGAATCTCTGCGTCACTTGGCAGAAGCGTTAGTGGCCGTAGGCGAATACCCAACTGCAGGGGACGTTTACCAAAGATTGGGAGATTTCAGGTAAGAAAGTCTACTAAGAAGTCAAATGTATCTTGTCTGAATAAGAATGCCAATTCGTACTTCTATAAAACAGGAGGCGTATAAAGCGAGAGGCAATTCAGATAATATTGCCCGGTATTGGGGCATATTATCCGATAACGAATTTTTTTTTTAATTAATTCCCAGTTGCAACTATAGTATATAACTAAATAAAATATTTATTATAATACATACAAATGCTAATTAACAATATTTAAAAAAACATAACCAGAGACAATTTTTTGTCTCGCATCCCTAGGCGACGTTAAACTATGCCCTCATGCTAAAAGTCCGATCTGTGGTACAAATCGTTTCACCGGAACTGTAAGCACGAAGGCATATAGCATTAATATAATAACGGTGTCCAGGAGGGTGGCACAATTGGCGGTGGCAGCTGGCGAATGGTCACGCGCGTTCACGCTCGCCAACGAGCACCCGGACTGCAAACGTGAAGTGTACTTACCGTACGCGCATCGGATGGCGCAGGAGGATAAATTCGTTGAAGCACAGAAAGGTATATTGAATTGCGATTACAATACCCCAACTGTCAAAGCCGTGATGAGCGGCAGTGGCGAAGCGGATTTTGTAGCGTAGCGTGGGGAAAGGTGGTAAAGAAAGGATGAACGCTAAAGTAATTTCGTTGGGATCCGCGTAGTGTTTTGGTTTCTTGTACTAAGCGGTGTTCGTCCCAAATGTCTCGTTCGTCCGCTTTACTGCTTGCTTCGTCTCGCCTGAAAGATGAATATAATAGAACTATCTAGAATGCTTGCTCATGTTACAAACGTGAACCTGTTTGTTGAATTATCTTTCATTCACGCAGAAACTTGTTATTATAGACTTATAAGATTCATAGGCTTAGTTGGCCTTGCACAGAAGGGTTCTGAAAACAGTAGCGATATGAAACTATAATTAATAGTAGCATTAAGATTGAACAAAATATGAATCAAAGACTCACGATTTTGTAGGAGCTTTATTTTTATTATTTATTATAGAAGATATAAATAACTTTATCCAATACGGTTCATGTAATACAGCCAGTTATCAGATACACACGGCCAGACGGACAACGGAAGTTTGGTAATAGGATCCCATTGACACTCTCCGAGAGCGGAAACAACTTCGCTTTCCTGGATATTGGACCATTTTGCTTTTCTGTTTACTTGTCTTTGTTTTTAAACTGTACTTACCCGAACAGAAGTTACAGTTGCAGTTGTGATTTGGACACATTGTTACGATCTTAACAGATAATTCCATAGGTAACAAGCTTCATATTTAGCAAAAAGTAAACATTATATGACATATCTATCAAAATAAATTGTCAAATTCGAAAACAAATATTTTCGTTACACGTTGCAATAGTAATTAGAAACTCTTTGTCTTGTGCTAACTAACAAAGCGGTTCAAGATATAATCTTCGCTTAAAAACTCTATATATTTCTATAATTTAGTATACCGTATATTAATTGATGAAATAACCAAAAATTAAAATGATCTGAACTGCAGTAACGGTCCAGTCAGTCAGTTAATAATAATCCAGTAAATTAATAACTTTTATTTGCAACAGCGTATCACATGGCGGGAGAAACAACCATAGCGATGCGAGTATTTAGTGTACTTGTGTCAAACGCGGTCGCGGAGGAGCGCTTCAGCGATGCGGGATACTTGCATTATCTCCTGGCCACGCAGTTTTTGGAATCCTCTGAAACCGTTAACAGGTAACAATTCAATATTATATAATCGATAGTTTACACACAAACTTTCTCACTTACAAATCTTCTACAGCGGTTGTATTGCAATGCTTTGTCTTCTTCTTGCGATTGTCGATTACTGACGTCAGAGAGAGAGGATTGGGTTCAGACGCACACGTTTATTATTATTGCCAATTGTGACTAATGCAGGATTAAAATAAAACGATAAAGTAGAAGTACAGTGTTAACACTGTGATAATACACATTAACATAAAAAATTAACATCGATTCATATCTAGAGGAGAGATTATATAACTTACATATCTATTTATTATTATTTTGCAAACAATTTGACGACCTCCGTGGCGCAGCGTGCGCTGTCGCATTATAAAGTTGGAGGTCCTGGGTTCAATTCCCAGCTCGAGTCTGATCTAGTGAAAGGCTGCGGCCGTGGCTAGTTACATACCGACAAAGGCGTGTAGCCAACCGATTTAGCGTTCCGGCACAATGTCGTGTAGAAACCAATTAGGAGTATGGGTTTACCATATCCCTAACAGATTAGCCCGCTACCGTCTTAGACTGCATCATTAGGTGAGAGGTCAAGGGCTAACTAGTAGAGGATAATTAAAAATTGTTTTTCATACACAATTATTAATATTATTAGATTCTGATGGGTTTCTAATGTGCGATTCTGCGTCACAATAAGTAAGTTTAACGTGAATCCGCTCACCTGAGGATCATGAAACTTTGACATAAGTGTAACGACGAAGAAGGAGAAGACTGTGTACGCCGTTATACATCTTTTTAATTAATAATCTTTTCTAGCAGTGATCGTACGTCATTGCTGCTACAGTACGCGCGTAACGATCGTCTCGCACGTATTTACAATGCGTACGATGTCGTACATCGTTGCGTGTACGAACCTTTCTCCTTGGCACAACCTGACGCCTTGTTGAACGCGGCTCGATACGTGCTCGCGCTGTTGGACGGAGAGCCGCCGCCCGGTGTATCTACGTTGTATCCTTTTAAACTACTAGTTGCCCACAGCTTAAGATATGATGGTCGGTTTTAAACATATCAAGGCTAGATTCGTACCTCAGAAAGTGTCGAATTTAGCGATTTAGCGTGCCGGTAGGATGCCGAGTAGAAAGCGATTAGGGGGAATTGGTTTAGTCGGCATCGCATGGGTTATATAAATTCATAGGCGTTTACAGGTGATGTAAATGAAGAAAAAGTTCTCGTAGAAGAAGGCAGTTCGTATGGGTTTAAAGAAAAAGTTCTCGTTGAAAGCCTCGTTCTCGTATGGGTTTGGCCAGTTGCTGCGCTTTACAAAAGTTACGGGAGGACGTTTCCCTGTTATTCTATACCTCAAACTAATCTAATTATGCAATATCTCAGATTTAAGGAAAAAAAAATACAGTACAAAACTGTAAAAATTACCAAGACCTGTTTTAAGTAAATTAACGTATCTCTCGATACTATTGAGGTGGTACAAGTTGTGAAAAGAGGAGTATTCAATGCAATGGTTATGCTGTCTTAGTCGTGGGTGCCCCTTAACCTCTCGCTATACTTAGGATTCTAGATAGAACACCCTCGCTTCGCTTGTGAGTTACTCTTGAACCCCTTGTTGGCTTTGGATTTATCTTGGCGTCCTAATGCAATACCCTCATGTTATTTCGATAAAGATAAAGTTATTTAGTTTAGCATTTAGAAACTTTACTATTGACTATAGCGGCGTCACAAACCACCTGAACCAAATTTTTCTTATATTGTAAGTGCTGAGTGGGGGGAAGTAAATTCATCAATTTGTTAATTTATAATCCTTTCAGTGGAATTTTATAAACATTTTTTTTTTCGGACTGTCTATTAGCTGTACAAACCCTATTGGTTGCCACAGCGTTACCGGGCTGTTTGGCGAGCTTCGGAAAGAAGCTCTGCCAGAAGAAATTTTGAGCCCTAGGGCTCGAAGAAACTAAGGGAACGACTGCCTAAGGGCGCCTCCTTTAAGGCCGAACCTCGGCTTAGGCGACGTTTGGGATAACGGGGGGTCGGACGGTGTGTGGTCCGTACGTCTCCGAGTCCGTGGATGTAGCCCACGTCCGGATGACATAAGACAGCGGGGAACTCGTCTTCGCCGGTGAAGACGGTGTGTAGCGTATGATTGTGTGGTAGGTGGTTGGAGTATGTTGTCAGTAGTCATCTGATCGTCAGAGTCATGAAGGATATGTTTAGGTCTCCTCTTTCGGAGAGGAGCGCTTAGGTCGGGGGAGAAATTTATAAACAGTGATTTCGCTTAACTATGAACAGCTGCCTTTATCTTTGTCTAGCGAAACAAGCGAAAGTTATCAACGCAAATTTATTGGCTCGACAGATGTTGGACAAAATATTGGGACTGCAAGTTCCACATAAGTTTCAGGTGATTATTTTAGAATATTGCTTATAAGCTGACAATGACAATCGTTTATTAAGTCAAGGTCAAAACTTTCCACCAATAAACTAGTAGAAAACACTTGTGATAACTATATTCATAAACTTAAAGCTAAAGTTAGAAGACAAACGCGCTTATTAAATATTCACAGCTATATAATTACGTACATTGGTTATTTTTATGATGTCGAAAATAAATATGATTGATTAAATAGGAAAGTGTGGAACTGTTGATGCTGAAGACCGTCGGTAGCAATGGGAGCAGCGATGCTGATGACGAGGTGGCGCCACTGTGCTGGAGATGTCGGCGTCACCTGCCACCTCTCGCCATTCAGTGCCCGCGTTGCCTACACGATCTGACGCACTCGATGGCCACACACGGTCAGTGAAATGTTGATTAACTGTAACGAGCTGGGAAAATGTTGCGGCTAAAGAGCTGTATCTTGTCATATTGGTTTATATAGGGTTCCGACCCTAAGGGTGTGAAAGGGACTTGCTAAGAGCCCGCTGTAAGCCCGTCCCACGTTCACGGAGCTGTATCTCGTATATCAATAGGTATAGAGTTGAAAATTGCATAGAATGTTTATTCGTGCTGCAGCTTTACTTTTTGGTGTCTTTATTCAATGTTGTTAATAATGCCAATATTATGAAGTGTTTCATAATGCGTGGATATTGTACCGGGATCCTTCGTTTGCGGTTCCAACTCAGCTGGTTTCTTTTAATAGCTTTAATTCAGCTTAGTCGAAATGCTTTTAAAGCCTCTTAAAAATTTGTTGTTATATCAAATTAACCTAGCTTTTATAAGGGCCTTGAAGTCATATTATTTACTAAAGTCTCGTTCTAGAGCTGCTGCCACTGGTGCGGTTTGAGCCTGCAGAAGGAATTACATACGAAGAAGCCATGAACTTGATCGATCGCATGCCGATACCGGAGGTTGAGAAGGGGAAAAAAGACGGACCTGAAATTTGGCGGTTAGACGAAGATATTGATTACACCGACCCATTTCTGGATAAATACGAAGAGGTAATTTAGATTGACCAACTAATTCGCTAAGAATAGGATTTTCTATTTCTCCTTTTCTACTGTAGTGAGAACTCACCTACGATAGAGAAATATCCACAGTACTTATTATAAATTTATGTAAAAGGCGTGACCGTACAAGTCAGCGTTATGCTATTCGCTGTGATGGCACATGGGTCAATTGTTTATACAGTTAAGCGCTAACCAACATGAACATAAGCTAGGTTTGCATTAAAAGTTAAATGGGTTCACAGAATATTATGACAAGAAATAATTCTAGATTAATGCAATAATTCATACACACTTTACTGCACAACGTGATGTCAAGTCACAGCAGTAAGTTTCGTTTTTTTTTTCTCTTTTTATGGCTTGACACAAATTAGCCAATGTGAAGTTTATAGCAATGGAGAATTGAAGTTAGGGAAAAGGGGCGGGAAACTTCGCACGCGGCGGACATGTCTCCCCCAAACCTTTCTTAATTAATACCTGTTAACTATTAAAAAAACTAGCCACTACACAAACGACACCAAAACTATAATATCCACAATACAACCAACACCAATCCTTTTCAAAATTAGCCAACACACATTATTTCAAGAAAGATTGAAAAAACCGCGTCTGTCGAATACGAAGTCTGCCGCCTTTTTCCAGCAATAAGTTAGCATTGACACTATAGCTAACTTTTACATAACAGATAATATAGGTTATATGACATTATAATCATAACTCTAGAGTCTAGATCGAGTGTAAGTTATGTATATTGGTATTACGTATTGGGCTTGTCGTGTGCTAAAGTTATAATTTGATAACATACTTATATTCCATGATTACCTACGCATAAATTCTGATGATGGTAAGAATTACTCTTAGCGACAGTTTCCTTTACTATCCGGCCTTATTTAGCCTTTAAATTTTATGCTTAAAACAAAAATTAAGTGAAAGTTTTCATTGACCGACTTTATCACCTGCTCCTATGTGGTTAATATAATCAGGTGCTAGTTGTATTAAGCGGTCTTGCTGCTTGCTTACTCCGTAAGCATGGAGTATTTGTTAAGTCGCAAGTATCTCACCCGTCATCTTCCTTATGGTTGTGAAATGGCTAGTTATCCACCTGTTACGTGAAAGGGTAACTTGTGTGCTGCATTATGGAACCATTTGCATAATTGGAAAGTACAAATAATTAGTAACGTAAAGTCGAACACAATTTTATCTACGACAAGGAAAATAAATGATAAAAATGTCTCCAAGAAATTTAGTACAACAAAACTTACGAAAGCATGCAAGCTAAATAAGGGGTTTTGTGAAGCCGATAACACATAAGTAAAAATTTTAATCAAAACTTTTTTGTAATGATGTAAAAATGGCGTGCTCCGCTTATATACAGAAGCATCTCTTAAAGACTCATGAACAACTGTTAAACACGAACAAATGCGTATTTTTTGTCATTAAGTGAATACGGCATAGCTTTGTTAAAACGGCTATATCGATGAACACACAACCCACAGGTTAGGGATCGTTTGTTGTATTTGCTTAAATCGCACTATCAAGGTAGCAAAACAAGGTTTCGTGCTGATATCTGTTGCTCTTTTAACTTATTGAGCCTGTCCTTATGCATGCAATAAGTCTATGATTAGAACATTATTTCTCAGGGAGAAACGTGCTCCAATTGAGCATAAGACAGTCACTGTTTTGCTGTCAGATTTCACTATCTTACGCAAAAATTACAACTTTTATTTATTTTTATAATGTTGATTTTTATTTATGTTATAAAGTATATATTAGTATATTTATTTGAAATTTATTGTATTGTATTATTTATTTAATCTGGTTTATGTATTAGTATGTTATTCATATGCTGGTTTTTGTTTACATATTACGCCGCCTACTTCTCTCTTCTTCTTCCCTTCTTCTATTTCTTTTCCTAATCCTAAGATTGCCTGGCAGAGATCACTAAGCGATAAGACCGCCTTTTGTATCCTGCTTCTTGTTGCTTCTGTTTTTCTTATTATTTCTATTTTTATTTCTTATACAAATAAATAAAAGTGTTTGTTATGTGATTCTACCTTAAAATTTCAATATAATTTGAAAACGTATGTCAATACTATATTAATATATACTATTTACGAAATGAGCGTAGATATATGTATGTTTTGTTTCAGGAAGACGAAGGTGTTGTTGTATGCAGTCGTCTGGCACTACTGAGGTTGAGCCCCTCATCCGTTGTGATTGTGCGAAGGTCACCATTGCCGACATTGTTCTACAGAAACATGCTACCTGAATTGCCTATAACAACCTGCCCTGTCTGTCAGAACGTAAGTTTTTTTCTCTAGCCCTTTTTACTATCCGTACCAAAAAGTTTAATATAAGCTTTTATTTAAATATTTTTTTTTATTTTTAGCTCTTCTACCTAGAAGACTATGAGATACATTTAGTAACGAAGAGACAATGTCCGTTCTGTAGACATCAGCCGGAAGAATCCAAAGAGGATGAAGGTAGTGGGGAGGACTCGATCGTCAACGGATCTGGATCATCAACACCTCGATGTTCTAGCGATGGATAAAGTGCATGTCGGTTATCCATGATAAAGGTTTTTAAATAAATCTACAATTGTTGGAATAACTATAACGTGATCGCCTAAACCAGTTTTAAACTTCATACTAATTTCATATTTCACGAAAAAAAACCTTTATACGATTATAAAGGGTAAGCCATTTTGCATACCAAATGTTGTATGAAAGCTGCCCATGACGTTATTAAAAGAATTTTTTGATTTGTTAATTCAAATATTTCTTTCTTATATTATTAGGGTGCAACCGTACAATGCCTGTCTCGTACTCATTCTGTGTTAATAGTATAAAGTTGCTATATCATAAAGTTTGGTTGTCTATATAAAATCGAATAAACTTTGACGCGGTAAGTAAAGTTTAATAACTTGAAATCGCGAGAACATTTTTAACGATCAGTGAATAAATGTACTATTCAGAGATCTTATGATATTTGTGTACGTTTTAACAGAATGACAGTATTATATTAATTCAAGGAACAATTACTTAGTGCTATTCTAAATCTGAACACTGTTTTGTGTTTCGCATTTTTACAGTTTGCGTGTTACATTTCGTATGATCACTTATTTTAAATTAACGTCTCGAATACTTTTACCGCGCGTTCCTTTAACCGATCTGAATGTGTGAATGAATCAGTTGGCAGAAGTCACTATCTAATCGGTTATTTTAAGATATTTTAGTTTTATGTTTTAGTTTAATATGCCAATTATACTATTATTACTTTCTCACAACTAGGTACAAACAGGTTTCGATGTTTTTTAAAGATTGAAACATCTTGAAAAAACCAAAGCGGCAGTTAAAAGTGCCGTAAAGGATATCGTCGATAGTTGTGCAGTAGATATTGCAATAATTAAAAAGCCTACAACATCCCTAACCTAACCACTAGGTTGTACCTAATGCTGTAGCATTATCTAGCAGTATTTTACTATCGCGATTACTATATACTACTTTTACAGCGCGCAAACGTCTCATTTTGCACCGAGGTTTGTAGCCATTTATCCAGAACATAATGCAATCATCGTCATCATGATCAACCCATTACCGGTTCACTACAGAGCACGGGTCTCCTTTCAATATGAGAAGGGTTTGGACATAGTCCACCACGCTGGCCATGTGCGGATTGGCAGACTTAACACGCCTTTGAGAACATTATGGAAAACTCTCAGGCGTGCAGGTTTCATCACGATGTTATCCTTCACCATTATTACCATGGTACGTATTTCGTACCATGTAAATACTGATTTATCTCTAAGACTTCGCGTATTTAATTCTTTGTCGATTCAGTATTATGTATCTATATTACACAGCGTCAGTCTCAATACTTTAGTAGCATTTTCTTTAGACAGATAGATACTCTTTATTGAACACAAATGATTGAGAAACAACAACATGGACCATTTAACACATAAGCAAAGGCAGCGTTATTCCTTAAGCAATCTCTACCAGACAACCCTTGGGAAAAAAAATATGAGGGTAACTGCGCAATATATAATCTAACTGTAATAAATATTACCAGTAAATATAATTTACTTTTATATATCAATACACATAATGTCTTCTTTACTGGTAATAGCTATATAAAATACAGTAATGCCTATTGAAAACTTGTTTCGTGTTGAAACAGTTCGATATAGGGTTGCAATTATAACATAAAGATAATTTCTTTCAATTATGGTTACTAATTAAAAACATAGAGGCAGTTAGGTCACCTGATACATTTGATATCATGAGTATTATACATCATACATTAAACAACCATCTGAAGTAAATATAAATGTCATTTGACGACCTCCGTGAGGCAGCGCATGCGCAGTTGCATTATATAATTTTAGGACCTGGGTTCGATCCCCTGCTCGAGTTTTGTCTGGTGGGGTTGTTAATTACCATCTTATTTACCATCCTACCGACAAGGACATGTTGCCAAGCGATTTAGCGTTCCGGCAAGATGTCGCGTAGAAACCAATAAAAAAGTATGTGTTCACCATACCCCTAACATTTTAGGCCGCTACCATTTTACTGCATCATCACTTACCATCAGGTGAGATTGGAAATCTTTGTACCAATGCTATTACTATAGTGCCCGACAGACCTTGAAGCTGAACACGGCAATAATTTAGCTATGTGATTATTGACATAATGTGTTTCCACGGCTCAGTAGGCGATGTGGAATTAATGGGATCGCCACACTGTTAAATATTAATTTCCGGAATGGAACACCTGCTGTATTACCGCGTCCAAGTGTTAATTAATATTCTCTGCGGTCAGGGATTTCATGTTTAGTTTGGGGCCTGGTTAGTTTAATCTGATAGTGTCATACGTTAAAAATCTATATGAAGCTCCGAAGTATTATTAATGCATACAATTTTTATAATATAACTAGCTGATGCCTGCGACTTCGTCTGCGTTGAGTTAATGTGTGTAAAAGTGTTGGTTTGTTCTTCCAATAACGAAGCAATGGGTTACTAGCCTGACGATCTTGAAATATCCTTTTTAACCAAAAAAAAGAATGACTTAAATCGGAGTACGCGTTAATGAATTAAATTACACATTTTGACTTTCATCCCCTCTCCCAAGGGAACCATGCTGAATTTCGGGTTAAAAACTATCCTATATGATAAACCGGAGTATCATCTACTCCTATACCAAATTTCATTCAAATCCATCCAGTATTTTCGGCGTGATGCGCAGCCAAGATACAGACAGGCAGACTACAGACAAAAAGAAAAATAAAATTTTTTGTTTTGGGCTCAATATCGATAGTAAAGCATCCTTCAATTAAAATTTTCAAAATATATTTAATGTACAGAATTCGTTCTGTTACAATTTTATTATGTTATAGAAGAGTTCGCTCAAAATTACTAAAATTACCTACTATAACGTATTATACACCTGGCCCATGTATATAAACATGTCCGTATCGTGAATGTTAAAAAGAAATAGTGTTCCAGTTAAGTGTTAAAAAGAAACTAATCCGTGGACGGCAAACACTGTAAAGCAACATAATAAGAATATTTTAGGTATGCATTATTGGCTTTTGCTATTAAATACCGTTAGATTTAATCACTTTAAGTACCTACCATATATTCATAATTTAATGCAATTAATTATAAATCGTGCTATTTTCGCCATCGTTTCTACCAAGGTTTACTAACTATACTTTAGAAGTCTTTCTAGTCTTAATGCTAAGTTTTCGAAATCGATATGCCCCAATATACCGTATAAGATTTTGTATGAATGTACACAAACTCGAGTTCGAAGATAATTTCAATGAGAACTGTATAATGTATACGAAATGATTTGGTGTACATTTTCATCCACACTTATAGGTACTTATTTTTGTGTGTGAATGTGTGTAATCTGTTAACTTACCGTCTGATGCGATCAAAGAAATTCTGAGAAATGCCAAAATGTTGGCTTTCGTGATTACGGATATACTCGCAAAGTCAGGTCGCGAGGTCAGGAACATACATGTTTCTGTAACTCTGTTAATGCAAAGCCACGTCATTCTTATTATTTATCAAGTGCATAAGCATATTGATTGCTTCTTCAAGGTGAATAAAACTAGTATTCCATTGTGTATACTTTTTTCTCGGTCAATTATTATTTTTGTACATTACGAATTGCAATACGGACACATTATATTATTTGTATTTGTATTTTCTATTTGATATTGTAGTCTTTTTTTTTTATTTTTTTATTTTGAGATAGGTTTGCGCTTGAAGACAATCAGTACCAGAAGGCACTGATGAGGTCTAGGTTGGTCTTTTGTAAACTAACATTAAAATTGTGAAATGTAAAATTTTCTATAAAAGGTTGGCGCGTTTAGATCTTCTTTCTTTAGGGCATTATAAGTGCTTGGAAACGCGGGAAACGTCCGTTATACAAGGGATTTAGATGAGTGCATGTCTATTACATCGTCTTTCCCAAATCCTACTCGAGAAAGTTTTCTATGTAAACTAAAACTATTGCATCATCATCGACGTGAATTCCAGTTTCACGTCGATCTTTATTTTCCGTGAATAAAAGAATATAACCATGTGTTACATCAGAGAATAATGTACCACCATCTCTAATTTCAACCATATTGTTTGTGGTTGAGAATTCCGTGGTGATGGAGTAATAAACATATACACGAAGCGCTGATAGCCCAGTGGTTAGGGCGTCAGCCTCCTAATCAAAGGCCGGCGGTTCGAATCCGGGCACGCACCACTAATTTTTTGGAGTTATGTGTGTTTTTAAACGATTAAAATATCACTTGCTTCAACGGTGAAGGAAAACATCGTGAGGAAACCTGCACGCCTGAGAGTTCTCCATAATGTTCTCAAAGTCTGCCAATCCGCACATGGCCAGCATGGTGGACTATGGCCAAACCCTTCTCATATTGAGGGGAGACCCGTGCTCTGTAGTGAGCTGGTTAATGGGTTGATCATGATTATGACACGAACATACAAACTTTCGCGTTTATGATATTATTGCTTTAAGTGTTTAATGGTTTAAAGTACACATATATCCCAGCTTAACAGTGGGATGGAAGAGTTAATCCCTTGATAGTAAAGCTTCCAGAGTAAACACATCAAACAGACGATTGCAATCGACATCACTATTCATACAAGAGATTTTTCAGTTCGTTTCATTTGAACGTAGCTAAATCACTGACTGAAATCTCACTAAATACCATTTTAAAATCTGATTTTAAAATCTAATCACAAGTTTTTTTAAACACACAATAGCAAAATTTATTTTACCTCACACATACTAAGATACAAAAGTAACAATAACGGTTTAAATTTTTGATGTGTGCGTTTTTTAAATGACGATCTCTTTGATACGTTATTATCTTATTAAGTGAATAACTAGGGTTATAAGGTAATATAATTTATTGCGCAGTATACCTACTGGAATAGTCGAACAAAATGACAGCCATTAGCTACGATTAAAATATGGCACCTGTAACATAAATTAAAAACTACGAGTTACCCTACTACCTTTTGAAATATAAACCCGCGAAAGTTACAGCTTACAACGCTTTAATAACATGATGTAGGAAACACATGCGTACTTCTATGTTATCTTAGTTATCGTCTATAATTGTCGACGATTAAATTTTTTATTATACGTAATTATTGTTCTAATATCTTTATAATCGTTGAAAATTATCGTTTCTAAATAGTGTCTTTTAATTTAAGGTATAAGACGTAGGCATACTTTTAGTTAGCAAGAAAACATGGTTAGTGATAACCAATAAACTAATGATGACGTCTCAATGCTGGTAGATACTGGCCTCGTCTCATAGGAGAGAGACGTTAGCATAGCATGGCGAGCTTAAACGACTCACAGGGACCTATGGCTCTTCAAGGCACGGAAATGAACAGCGCAACCTAATTCCAGACTGATGCGAAATTAACTTAACAGAACATTCTCGGTCATTTTCGGTAATCAACCCGAAATCTCGTGGTCATCACTCGCACATGCTAACGACTAAACCAACGAGGCATTGCTGGATAATTATCAGTATTTATTTAACAATGTTTCTTGCGAGGTACATTATTAAATCATTAGCGTAAGGGTTTAATAACTTGCTACAACTACAGACTCTGCGTTACGCAGCGCAGTGTTTTTATAACGGCCATGTTTACAAGATGTCGAATTTTCGACAGATGGCCCCTTATGTTTTTGGTTGGCCAATACAGTGACAGCTGCTATGTCTCTTACCCACAAAATATACAATCCGGCATACTCATTAAGGCTATTTAAATAAATGACACCAAAGGCCATTGTGCAGTGTCTCAATTGCTACCCAAGAACAGGGATCATTATGCTAATAAAATAAAAAGAAAACCTTGATGTGCTATATACAAGCTACTACTACATTACAGTGGAAAAGGTTAACTATATATTATCCATGGAAAAAGAATGACTTCCTATTGTTCGTCGAGATCCACGCTTTATCTACTAAAATCTTAACCACTGTGCGATGATATCTATTCAATAAAAAAGTATGATAATTAACCATACCATTTTCAAGTTACCATGATCAAACATTACGGGCATGCATACCTTCGTATACTTCGTACAAATATAATGTTAGAAATTCGTGAAAAAAAAATACGAGTTACTCCATTAATAGTTCAATATATTATGGCATACACTAAACAAGAATATTAACATAATACTACTCGTAGTACTTGTCTTGTGTATGTTACAAATACATACACATCAAACTATCTTAGTTTATTGTGAATACGTAAGCTATATACGGAAGCTTATCTGTATTTTGATAATATTAACGCCGGTGATTTAACCCATAATATAGGTGGGAAAGTTTGTACTTAATCTAAAGTAAAAAAAAATGAAAAAATAAACATTTCGAATACACTTGAATGAGACTGTTTTTGTAGCTTTGCACATGTTTTAAGATTAACGATCTTTTAGGTATACGAAACCTCATAAAAGGCAAGAATATCCTGGGGTACTAGTGCCACTACATCACACATTTTTATTTAAAAAAAAAAAAAACATTTTCGTAAATCCATGGACGCTTTGCGAATGCATAGAGGTTTTCTTCTGTTAAAAATAATAAATCTCGTTAAAGACAAATACGCTGAAGTACTCCTAGGGAAAATTCTTGCGATTCTAAGTATTTCTTTGTAGATAATATAAATTTTTCTACTTTTCACTCGGTTCAACGCATTCCATGTATTTAATTAAACTTAGTCTATAGCTATTCTAATTTTTTTTTGTAATGTAAACATCCTTTTCGTTACTTGTTATAGATACATCAACTCAGTTGTGCGCGCGGCCCTATGTGTGGGTAAACCTTGTACATATACAGTGACTTTGTGTGCGTGACAAGAGGTACAGTCGGGTACAAATACAAATACAGTTATTTACGGGTTATATACGGGTTTTTTTTTAAAAAAACAGTTATTTGGTAATTTAATGTTTATTTATTGAACATTATTCTGAATCGCTACTTGAAAAATCAAATGATGAATTTTCGGATTCGCTGCTCTCATCAAGGTTAATTATGAATTCTGACTCCATGTCAAAATGTCTATAGTATTCTTCTTCTTTCTTTTGTACATGTCGACAAGTATTACCCCACATCCCTTCATCAATTTGACTTAAACATTCATTTATGAGTTTCATTATTTCCGTCACATTTTGGTCGACATTACGCGAAGCAATATAATTTTTTAAAATTCCCCACACATTTTCTATGGGGTTTAGTTCAGGATGATATGGTGGCAATCGAAGAACTTTTATGCCATATCGCTGAAGTATGTCATCAATCTTGTAACAGATATAGTTTTCTTTATTTTTTTTAATCAAATCATACAGTTCAATTTTTTTCATATCTTGATTAAAAGCTATATTTTTTTCTGTCAGCCATCTCTGCATTTCTATTTTTTTGGAATTCGAATTTGGGGCTCTGTCATTTTGAACGTTATGGTATGAGGCATTATCAAGCACAACCACAGAGTTAGGTGGAAGATTCGGTACTAGACGTTCTTTTAGCCACTTTTCATAGTTTTCCGCGTTCATGTTAGAATGGTAATCACCAGAAACACTATTTGCTTTGTATGTCAATAGTGCGTTAGGTACGAAACCTTGTTCTGAACCAGCATGCACAATGATAATTCTTTGTCCTTTCGACAGGTTTCTCTTTAAAGGTGGTCCATCTTTATTACCCCATCCTTTGTTTTGAACATGATTAGTTAAGATATAGCTCTCATCTGTATATACGATACACCGATTTTCTTGACGGTATCTGAGTAAATTTTTTAGGTAGGAAAATCGTAGTTTTTGGATGTCATGCCGCTCTATAATAACACGTCTGTTATCCACAGTTTTTCGCCATTTGTATCCCAACTTTAACAAAGCTGTACGCAGAGTCGAAATACTTCCATCATAGTTAAGTTTATCTTGAAATATTCTTTTCAACTTTAGCAAGGTAGGTAACTCACGATGTTCTAAATGGTAATTTTGAATAGTGGAACGTATAACATCAACGTTAAAGTTGTCTAATTCTAACTTCTTTAAACGTTTTTTACGGTCTTTATGCGGAGATTTAAACTTAGAGTCAGATTCTTTTCCTTCAGCCAATATATTAGTAACTGTTCTCTCTGATACCCCCACTGCCATTGCTGTTCTTTTCCGTACGCTATTTAAATGTTCACTTAGTTTCGATATTAAAATTGGACTTGCACTGCAAACTGGATCACTTACTAGTTCCAATATATCTCTCGCATCTATTTTCAGAAATTCGTATACCTTAGCAATGGTTTCTCGAGTCTAAAACAATAATACGTAAACGTCAACAAGGATATATTTTTTCGTATATAGAATCATAATAAATACCTATTCATTACATCTAAATTTAAAAATAAAAAATATTTACCTGACTCCTTAAACATTTTTTCCGTGAAGAACTAGACATTTTCGTAAACGACTGTACCCGTAAGAAAAAGCGATAGGAACACGTCTTGCTCGAACGACGACTGCCGCGTCACTGCCACACGAATGAAAGTTGTATATTTACAAGCGCACGCACACATAGGGCCGCGCGCACAACTGAGTTGAAGTATCTGTACCTCTTTCTACTTTATTTTATTCTCTGGAAAGTTATGTTTGATCTAACTTTACACTGAAAAGACTGGTTACACAATAAAGAGCTGATTTCACTGATCACTGTGGAAATGAAGTTGCACCTCATGACGTAATTTTTGTCAGGTTCATTTATCCAACGTACTCGACATGTTCCCAGACTACAAGCGCAAGTTGGTTGTCATATCTTAAAGCAGTCTAAGGTATGTAGATAGAAAGAGTATGATGTGATGTAGCTTTTATCGACCATACAACATATCTACGTTTTTTTACTTCTATAGCCAGTCATTGATTACAATATTCTTGTATTTAGTTGTAAAATAGGTGTAATGATAAAATGAGAGTGGTATTTAAGCATGTAGTTTTAGAATAGGTATCTTATTTATTATTATAGATTTTAAAAATAATTAATACTTTTAATGCTGCCGTCGTAAGACAGAGGGTCACATCTAACTTAAACATACTTAAATACATTATACTTGAGTAATAAAAAAATAGATCTTTAGTCTTCAAAAACTTTAGTTACGTTTATTTCTAAAACTAATAAATATGAAAATATCGACAGACGTAACATTTTTTTCTATTTTTGAAATAAATGAATCTTAATATTGCAAATAGTGATGATTGTTTATCTGGCTATAAAGACACATCTTTTACGATTACTGTTTATAGGTAAAACAGACAAGTATCTATTAACTTCAATATTGCACAGATATATATTATATCAATGCAATATTGAATAATAAAATTAAAATATGTAGATGCACACCGCTCTCTTATGATGGCATAATATCTTGCCCTCATCAGCACCACCACGCCGTCCTGCTTTATGAGTCAAATCAAAGCAACGTATTTTGTATGACTCAATATGACACAATATGATTGAAAAAATCGAAAGAGGTCTATTACTTGCTACCTTGGTACGTTCTTACATATTTTTTCCAGTGTTGTAAGATGATGGTTATATATATTGTGTCCAATAAAATTTACGAGAGTTTGAAAACATGAAAAATCTTAGCTGGATAATACTTTTGGTTTTTGTTAATAGGAGTACAACTCCCATAAAAATACATGTTCGTGTGACAGTTGAAAATGTGTACAAAATACGCTTGTGAATGTCTCAACACGCGTGTCCTGGCGTGGTGGTGGGTAAATGAAGTAGGGTCACGCATTAACTGTATGTATACTTAGTTACTTTAGTTATCATTACAATTAAAAGACTCCCCATCTTAGGTAAAAGGTCAATTATATTGTTAGGAGCTTCGTATTATAAATGTCCGTCCTTAATTAGGTTGTATTAGTGTACGTAATTTTAACAAAAAATAATTATTAACTTTAAATTTGTATATACACATTTATCTATGTAATAATTTGTAGTGGATAATGAAATCTCTCGATGTATTCAACAGTAGTCTTGATTAATTAATCATAGCTCGTTCTCATTTATAATAGCTAACTAAATTATTAGAAAGGTAAAAATTATTTATGGGTAGATTATTATATTAATATCGTACAGTATTTGTACGATCGACAAAGTCGTGTCGCC
The DNA here is from genome assembly GCA_928268935.1 of Lasiommata megera. Taxonomy (NCBI): domain Eukaryota; kingdom Metazoa; phylum Arthropoda; class Insecta; order Lepidoptera; family Nymphalidae; genus Lasiommata; species Lasiommata megera. The sequence goes on along the minus strand of OV743307.1, from coordinate 18,040,252 downwards.
AAGCGATTTAGCGTTCCGGCACGATGTCGCGCAGAAACCGATTAGGAGTATGCTAGTATGTAGTGCTGTCATCTTAAACTGTATCATCACTTACACCGGGTGAGATTGCCGTCAAGGGCTAACTTGTAGTGGACAAAATATATATATGCAAGAAAATATAATCACATGAAATAAACTATTGTATCCGGGAAAGTCATTACCGGGAAAATCAATGTCATCTTTAATACATTTTTCTACAAATCTTAAGTTTTCCCATTCTTGTAAAATTTCCCATTCCCAAATTGGTAGAAAAGTAAAATATGTTATTTTCTCATAAAAACTATTTAAAGATTAAAAAACGAAAGGTCTTGTATGAGATTTGATTGATCTTATATGAGAATATATAATATAACGTTGACAGACGTTTTGTAATAATATATCAATAATGGTGTTACCACTCAATTATTAGTATTAAATTGGTGTTGTTCAGATGGTTTCATACAATATTTCGAGGAGAATACATACATACTCTGTTGTATTGCATAGTGTATCTTTTTGAAGCGATCGGTTGGTTACCGGTCGGAAAAGTACCCGCCTTTTGTTGTCAATTTTAAAATGTTATAAATAACGTTCTCATTTTATGCTAGGTATTTTAAAAGGCGATATTTCAATCTCCAAATACCATCGACGGAGGAAGAATGTGGAACCGGAAAGTCTGAAGATCCATAAAATTTTTTCCTCGATTAATCTATTAAACGGATAATAATATAGCGTTTAAAATTAAAAAATACCTTATTACGTGCTGATTATTTTATCAACAAATAATTGCACGTATCTAATTAAGGTAATTATATTTTATCTTGCACCTCAATTATATGTAGCTAACACCACGATTTGGTATTTAGATTAAGAATATAGATATATAACTTCGAAATTTGTTTCTCTTATTTAAGTTCATTAACTCAAATTAATAATTGTTGTAAACTTCATCCATAGGTTTTACGTATTTTCAATTCTCGAAGTATGAAGTGGCATTTCAAAATTTCTCTTCTTACCTAATTGTAGCGGTCAGTGAGCTTCATTAGAAATCAGCTCTGACTTTGTTTAAAAATATTTTTTCAGTGGGTTAGCCAAAAAAAAATTTAAAAGTGGTTTCGGTGTTATATTCATCGAATAATCTTAAGTTTAATGAGATGTAGTTAAGTCGAAATCACAGATAATCAAATTCTCAATGTTTATATGTAAATTAGATTTGATTTTCATTTGTATTCATTGATATATTATATATGTGTAAGCTACTGATGTATGTTACAGTTTGTGATAGCCAACCACCGTTTTATTATTAAAAATAAATATATAACACGGAAACTTGTACACTTTCGTATTCATTTACCTGTGTCGTCCCCCTCTTCATATTTACACCTGCCCAATTATTGGTTTCGAATTGGTATGATAAGGCCACTGACAATTTCCTTAATGAGGTAAATTTATTTAAATTAGGATTTACGTCCGTTTTCACAAACATTATTCACCTGACTTAATAGTTGTGACTTAGTAGGTTCCTAAATAAGTATTTAGGTAGGTACTAGATGTAAATAACCGTGTACAAGCAATATTGTAATATGAATGCATTATAATAATTGTTATTGGGAGCGGTGATAGCCAAGTGGCTTGGAGTAAATACCGGCCTCCCTTCCGGGGGACTGAGTTTAATTACTTGCTTTAACGGTGAAGGTAAACATCGTAAGGTAACTTGCACGCCTGAGAGCTCTCAGTTATACTATCAAAGGCGAGTGAAGTCTAACAATACGCGCTTGGCCAGTGTAGTAATTTAAGATCCTATGTTTACAAATGAACAACGGGCGATAGTCTTGGGCAAAAACAAACCATCGGGGGCTCCCATCGTGGCCACTGTGGAGAAGTTGGTTCGTGTACTAGAAAACGACACATTCGCGCAACGCGTGTACGGTTCAAGATGTTCACGGCAAACAACAGGTTGTCCACTACCTCGAGTGACAACTTGACACCAAATAGGTGCGACAGCGTGGGGAACTGTGTCTTTACCCACCAATAGACCCATAGCTTAAGGCTAGTACGATATAACTGATGAATTAGAACTCTGGCAATAGTTGGTTCTTTAAGACCCTTTCTTAAGGACTGGTACGTACCAGCCCACACTACTGCGATTTTAATGCGTTCTGCGTGGAGCTTAGGTTAGGATGAACTACGATTTTTGGTAACACTAACTTGCAACGGTTTTGTTTATGGCTCGATACTGAATACGCTGCTTAAGACTGCATTTTTTATCAACTTGTATAATATCGAGGTTACATTGCACTAATCGCAGGCTTATATAAAACTTACCAACTCACGTCCGGACCAATATTTTTCATTTTAAATGTAAGTAATTTACGAATCCGTATATGTGCTTGGACATACGAGTATGAAGTAAATTTTAGACTCCAAATGGAGTGGAATTTTTGGGTAGCATAAATTTATAATGTCTTTACCATAAGTATAAGGTTTTCGGTATAATATTTAGGCAATTTACGCAATTTATTGCATCGCTCTTTAATTTTTAGATTTTTATATTGCTAAATTCTTCCTTTAAAATATGCATTGCAATATACTTACTCGAAATTCAGAAAACATATATTTGTATAGATACTCGGTTCATTTGTCACTTTATATAAATATTTTAAATTGAACTTTTTCATTAATCAAAACATGACTAGATTCCTTAGGTAACTTGTTTCTAATTGTGCTGGCTTGTGATTCGTTAGGCACGGAAATAGCCTGTTTGTACGAGAATATGATTGAAGCATTTTTTTAATTGACTCGATAAAACACACCGATATTTCTTTTCATTTTATCAGTACAAATCATGAAAGTAACTAACAACCTACCTATAGACTGCACGCTAAAGTAAGTAGAAGTAGAAAATACTTATAGTGAACTTGTATTTAAAACTAATAACTATCTACTGAACTGTTGAGTCTTTAAAATGAGTGGCGTTAATTTCCGAGCACAGCAGCGAGAAAGCGCGACTGCCAAAGCGCTTTTTATAATTGAGGTGTTAGCGTTCACTGACTGACTTTTGATAGAATACAATAAGAAAATCATATATCTATGTTCAAATGGCGACTCCTTTCGGCAAAATGAGGATACTTTAATTATTATCTTGTTTTTTAACTATCATTATTCTATTTGCTAGAATTTTTCTCAGCCAGAGTTCAGTTTGAAGGAGCTGTTCAAATCAAATCAAATCAATCAGCCTATAGACGCCCACTGCTGGGCCTTTCCGAGAGCGCGCCACCACACACGGTTCTCCGCCTTCTTCATTCACCTGCGATCCTTTTCAGGTCGTCGGACCAGCGAGCAGGAGGTCGTCTTAGGGGCTAAGGAGCTATTGTACATTATTGATTCATTATAATCGTGCTCCTAATATAATAGTTTACAGTGTACTAATAACGAATTATGCTTATTTTTTTTTAATTTCATGCATCAATTTGCTAAAATTGAATGTGAAATACTCTCACAAAGTATTATACAATTATAAAATGCATATCTATCTAAAATTCTTATTCTGATTTCTTGATTTACATATTGTTGTATACACAAAAACTCCAAAAACCTTGAAAAAATTCGAAAAATTGTCTATTTCGGGTAAGAAAGCGATGGCCCTTGTTGCAAAATAAGACGTTTTTCCTATAAAGTAACGTTGAAATGCAAAAAAGTAGTCGGTAATATAAAAATCAACCTGTGGGTATTATAAGATAAGCAACCTTCCCTCGACTCAGTAAATGGATGGATGATCAACATTGGAACTTTTCAGTATAAAAGCGAAAAGAGGTAACTCACAGCTTCTATTTTTAACAACGAATAAGTCGAAACCGCATTCTTATTAATCTTGTATGCCGAGAAATATAATATATATGTGTATGTATATTCACGAAGGAAAGTCCTAAGTCTTAAGCAATTTGTATTGCTAAGTATTTAGCAATGGGTTTGCTGCTGCCCGCTAAGAAGTTGTCTTATATCTACAATATAGTTCACCAGACCTTCGGAAATTTAAGAGAAACTAATCTGATTGCAACAAAAAAAAAAGAAATAACGAAATGTCGCTTTTGTGTACATTTAATGGTGAAAGTTAAGGAAAATCGTCAAAAAGATTTATAACCGTCTCCAAAACGATTCCAATTACTTTCCTAGACAATAAATAGCCCAAATTCTGACCTAGACTATCAGCTGTGCATACATAAAGTGAACAGTGAACTAAATGTCATTAAAGTCCATTCCGTTTTAACATATGTATGCGAATACATACAGATAGGAAGACAAAAATAAAATGCAAATACGGTTTGAATTTGATAGTGATGTTATAGTTCCGCCGGACCAACATTATTTAAATATATTCATTTTACAGGCGTCGTTCAGTTACCGTTTTAGTATAGGCCTGCTAGGTACATGCATATACTAAAACTACTAGTATTAGTAGGTATATAAATTATGGTAGAACGATATCACTTGGGAAAAACCAAAGATTGTTGAAAAATAATACGGCTCGAGTAATTTCGCACTCGCAGTATCAGGTATAAGCTATTAAAAATATTCATTCCCAAAGTATCGTAGTTACAATTTAGCTGATCGTAGAACGTATAATTCAGTTTTAAAGCATAATTATAGCTAAGGAGTAAGCGTTCTTGAAATGAAACCTTTATCTAATAATAAATCAGAGATTGTCATTGTTATAGTCTTCTTTTTTCTTGCCCTTATCCCACATTATGTAGGGTCGGTACAACACGTCGTCTGCATCCAGTCACTTCTATCAGCCGTCACTTACCCACACCTTTTATATGCATATCCTCTTTTCCACAATCCATCCATCTCTTCTTTGGTCTTCCTGTAACCATTTGCCTTTTCACATACACATATAACATTATACTCAGAGAAAATGTATTTTGTGGGATTCAATTCTATCGTATCGTAATCACAAAGTTTAACATTTATATATTGGCCGCAAGTTTACATAGTGTAGTGATTATTAAGTTTACATCTTGCTTTTATACTTTTTTGGACATATGTTGCATCTATTTGCTTTCAACATTTTAAACCTACTCCTTGTCCAAAATATATAAGTAAATCATCAACTCATATCAGATACCTATATAATACCTATTAATCTATATTATGTACGTATGGTAGGTATTCCATAAAAATAAGAGCGAAGCATTTGTCCATACTTGATTTTATGGTGCGAAAGGTACAGTAGGGACCTTTTAAACATTCGTTCAGTGGTCCTAAGACAGGCATAGTGCTCCCATCTCATAAAATGGGTTCATAACGTAGATCAATGCGCGTTGAAAGGCTAGACCGGGACCGATGGTTTAACATTTTACCGAGACATGGGGTCAAATTTGCTTTCTTCATTTCAGTACTGAAAAATTCCAAACACAACAACCCGATATACCTACAAATAACATCCAATAAGATAAACTTTTGGCTCCACCCGGGAAGTGAAGGACTACTCTCTATTAGTAACCACTACAACTAACTAACTAACATTAACCACTAACAAGGCGTTTGTAGGAGGGTACCTAACATAAATTAATATTGCAAAGATTTGGTAAAAGGCTCACTTCTACTGAGAATGACACAGACATTCGAGTAAAATGAAATCTTTGGCAACATCGACATATTTACAACTCGTGTAGGTAGGTGGTTTTTAGAGGTTGGTCATTAGCAACCTTATATTAAAAATAAATCTCTACTTTACTTCTGCTTAACTGAGTACCAATTAATATACTCTATATACTCATCTGATTATCTGTGTACGGCGGTGTGGGTCTTGCACCAGTTCATATATTCTCAGTACTTAAATACCCGACCTTACTGGCCGAAGTAAGCGCTCCTCTCCGAAAGAGATACCTACATATCCTTCATGACCCTGACGATCAGATGACTACGGACAACACACTCGTACCACCTACCACACAATCATACGCTACACACCGTCTTCGCCGGCGAAGACGAGGTTCCCGCTATCATACGTAATCCGGTCGTGGGCTCCATCCACGGCCTCGAAGACGTACGGAACACTTACCGTCCGACCCAAACGTCGCCTAAGCTGGCTTTAAAGGAGGCGCCCTTAGGCAGTCGTTCCCTTAGTTGCTTCGAGCCCTAGGGCTCAAAATTTCTTCTGGCAGAGCTTCTTTCCGAAGCTCGCCAAACAGCCTACCAATAGGCTATCAATAGGGTTAGTACAGCTAATAGACAGTCCAAAAAAAGTACTTAAATAAGTGCATGACCGTTTGTTGTCCCATCTATACAAATAAATAAAATTGGAGTGTCTGTTTGTAATATTGTAATAACCGTATTTTACTACATGCATATGAATATGTATACGGTACATACACCAAATAACATTTTTTACCATTTTTGTCTGTCTGTCTGTTTGTTCCGGCTAATATCTGAAATGGCTAGACCAATTTTTACTGGACTTTTTTTGGCAGGTAGCTGATGTAATAAGGAGCTACTTTTATTTTAGAAAAAGTCTTTTATTGGAGAAAAATAAAGTAATGTTGCAATGTCCAAGTACTGTCCAGTACCGCGCGCAGCTCACGCGCATGCCACCGCCTGTGCCATCACGTCTTGGGCGCCTCCCACAAATTCTCCCACCAAAGAATCACTATCCGATTTCGCTCATTATTTTTGTTTTTTTTAGAAAGGAGATACTTTAATGTTTATCCTGTAATTATTTCAAGTAATTCGGGTTAGTAATCCATTGCTTCGTGATTGAAAGATAGACAAACACACTAACTCATTGCAGACGAAGTCGCGGGCGTCAGCTAGTAAATAAATAAGATTACGAGGTCAACCGATAGTAGGTTGGTAGGTAGATATACTATGGAATATCGATATTCTTATCGATCGTCGATTACATGAACGAACTACCTCCAACATTCCAAGAAGTAGATATTAAAAATATCAAGTACATATTAAAAGATATTTTTTAACTGAGTTGGATGGTAGGCTCATTTGTGTCAACCAGTTAAAAGATGTTCTTTTTATGTCACATGCTTACTTGGTCACTCTTGTTTTATAATGTAAACGTTTACATCACAGCCAGCCTAATCGTAAGTTGCAGACTGGTACCGAGGACAAAACTCTGCGGTTTTTTGCGTTTATTTATAGTTTTTATTAATTGCAATATTTGTGATGTAAATAAATAAATTTAAAAAAAAACTAGCCTATTGATGTTAGAAGTTCGAAATCATAAAACATTTTTAAAAGTAGACTTAAAAAGTTTAATATGACCAAATGCCATAATAATGAATAGTATACGTGTATTGATATATATTTATTTATACATAAAAGTATATATATATATTATGTTTATTGATAATTTATATCATATTTATATATATGGATGAGATTGGATAAGTAATAAGACCGCCTTTGCATACTCATGTGTTAAGTGTTCCTTATTGTTGTTTCTTTAAAATTTGTGTGCAATAAAGAGTCTACCTTTCTATCATTTTTCTAGAAAAGGTTGATTCAATCAGATTAGTTCCTCCTAAATTTATAGATAGTAGGTTGGTAGGTTATATATTATGGAATATCGATAGTCGATATTCGACGAGCAAGATTATCGATGCAGCAGGTGATGAGTCCGACTGTTCGTTTTTGGCGAATCAGAGGCTGGCAGGTGCGTGCACTGCGCAGGTGTCGCCGCGATCTCGGCCGATATCGATATACAGGTTGCTGTCGATCTATAAACTAGTAAGTTGATATAGAAATCGTTCTAACAAAAACTCCATTGCGTATTTATTAATTCATTTATTACGAAAAACCGAAAGCTATTACGTTTCTTCATAACCATTTTTTAACGTTGTGAGCTAATGCGAATGTTTAGCTTTTTACAGATTTTCACAACGTTTACAAACAGTTTCGAAGTTAAATACGTATTAAATAATTTGCTTAAGTCAATATACACTATATAATAATAATAAAACTGCAACATAATAGATTTTATTAGACCTGGGCGCGATTTGAACCTTCTTAGCTTTAGTTTTAAGTGGTTAATGTAGTTATCACTACCACTTCACGAATATAAATAATGAAATTTCCGATTGATAGATGCCAGTAATGTTTATGTGAATAAAGATAGAATAAATTTGAAACATTCAAGTCCAAGATTGGTTACCTAAACGTAATTTTTATTATTTTTTATAGGTAGCTATAAATTGCAGCACTTCATATATTTGTGTTTTTTTAGCTAGCAACTCTCGGAGTTCCTTAGAACAATCTTACAAAGTTTTATCACAATCTGATCATTAGTTTTATATGCTGACGTAGGTGAAAAAAAATTGTCTTTCATATGGACAAAAATAGGTTTGTCCTTAACAAACCTATTTTTGTCCATCATGTCATTTAGTGTAGTTATTAGATAATGAAAAATTAAATACAGCAAAATATAGATAGGCCTCTAGGAAATGTTTATTTTGTGTTATAGATATTAAACTTACACTTTATATTGAAGTAATAGGTTTAACACTTTCGTTGTGTAATATTCTAATTGGAAGAGATAACTAACTGCGCAGTGACTGCGTAAGAGCTTTTTTAATGATTAACGCGTTAAAAGTATGATTGGGGATTTAGCGTTCCGGTACCTAATCGACATTGGTTACTTAAGAAAACCTGATAACGTCGAGGTTGAAATATAAGCGATGCGTCAAATATTTAAGAACCCGGAAAATAAAATCAAAACCCCAACGGTTTACCAAGAAGTGATATTTCAGACGAAGGCTAACTAGTGTAACAAAAAATCTTACTTATACATTTTCAGTAGTGGAATGTAATTGAGTTGGTATGTCTTATTAAATATCAGTATTTGAAAGGATCATTGTTTGTTTTCAGTACGAAAGTTAGATACATATTAAATCGCTCGTTAAAAGTAAGAATATTTTAGGTACCTACGAAGTGTTAGGGAAATTTGAAACGTGGTGCTTTTGAGAATGTTTTTACCTTTTAATCCAACCAAGGGTAAACTTACATGTATATAATTCTTAGTTGCCAACGTTATTATATCCATATAATGTGTAATAAAAAGTGTCTCTTCCTTTATAATTGATTATTTATTTATTATATAAAAAGGTAGGTACGTAAAGTCCTCATCTCAGCAGAGGTCAGCGTAAGATTAAAATAAATACCTGTGGTTCATTCACAAAAGAGTTTCAAGTTCTAAGATGTATAATACCTACCGCGTACCCGCTAAGTGATTTACTTCGAAATTTAAGTAAAACCTAAGTTGGTGTAGAGCGGATTTGCTGTAGAAAACTCTCAACCTAAATTCACATATATTTTCTCAAACATTTATTCGAAACGTTTTAAAGAGATTACGTAAAAATCTCTTAAGGCTTTGATCGCGACAAAACTGTTTTCACCGCAAAGCGATCTAGCAAGCTCGACATTCAAGAGCACTTTCAAATGATAGTAAATAAAAAAATCATTTAATTATTAATTTTGGTTTCTATCCCATTAATATTTCAGTGGAATCGACGTCGTTTAAGGTTTGGTCTTACTAGTATCACAAATGCTTAATTTTATTTACTTTACTTATAAAAATAATAAAAAACAATACCAAATAAATTTCAAAAGAGATTCTATTTATGCGTATAAGTTCTGTATTTAACTACATTTATTACCGTACACCTATAATGAGATAAATAAAACCAATTGAATAGAAAATTTATAAATACTAAATATTATTGAAGCACGAAAAACATATTTAGAAAAAAGGGTACTTTTCAGTTTTAAAATTAAACTACCCATCTAATAATGAACGGTGAATAATTCTTATATTATATATTTATTGGAACGAAGTTCCTTACGGCAGGCTTGGGATTTTGCTGCCCGACCGAACTGAAAAAAATTTATAGTCAAACCGTAAGAAAAAGTCCGTGGAATAAAACCGTAAAATGAGACGTGCGCAGGCGCGACAGTCGTATACACAAGCGAGTAGTGTATAACCTTTCCTACCTTTCTCTTTCTCCCTCTTTAATTATTTCTATTTCTATGTAATTTTATGTTGTCAAACAAAAATAAAGAGACGTATTTTAGTCTATTCTAGTTTAGTGATAATTTGAAACGATTTTTTTTGATTTTACGTAATTTATTATTTCCCAAAATACTGAATTTCCTAAATACTTTCTTGTAAATAAATAAAAACTAATCAACAAAAGTTAAGAGAAAAATCAAGTAAACCTACATAAAATTGAGCACGATTTTTTTTTGCAAATTGTGTCGATTCTACATTAGCCGAAGGAACTTCGTTCCTTCCTGGTGTCCCACGACACCACATTTTTTTTATTATATATAATGTTATATATTTTAAATTTCATCATTCAAGGAAATCTACGCATATATTATAATATAGGAATTATTCACCGTTCATTATTAGATGGGTAGTTTAATTTTAAAACTGAAAAGTACCTTTTACCTGTAGGCTATATACGAAATATACTGCATCTTATGACATGCAGTATATTTCGTATATAGCCTACAGTTTAAGGTGTTCGAACTAAAGATACAAATAAACACAAATAGTTGTAGGTAAGTTATCGAACATCCTGTGAAGGATAATCATGACGCGTGCGCTACTTTGTTAAGTGCACGAGATAGGACAGATGGCGGCTGGCATATGCGCCTGCGCCTACGGCGGGAACACGTCGCTTCGACTCCGAATCAACTGCTGGCTACCCGCGTGTTATGAAGCCATTTTTGGTTTGAAATTGTATATTTTAGGTCGCAATGCGGGTGTATATTACACCAGGATATTGTCTACTATCAATATAATTGCATACTTACTGTATAAAGAATTCATGCATATGTAATAAGTAAATGGAGCGATATTTTTACTTATCTGCTATGTGCAAGCGTTCCTTGTGATTTATCTTTTTGACAGTATAAAGTATTTATCTGTCGAATATATAAAAAAAAATACTGGTCATAAAAACTGTACGACTTACTGTAAGATTTGTACTGAAGTCTTCACTGTTGTTCCGCGAAAAAATCAGACAAATATAGAGATTGTATCATTTCTTATCTCCGAAAGCCCCAATTATATCAGGTATACTCAACAAATTTCTGTCAAATGTCAATATCTAAGCTGAATAAGCTTGCTCTTGTTGGGATGAATTCTTGCATAACTAAATCCAATTGTCTTATTGCAAACTAACGAATTCTGCCGCACAAACAAACTTTAAAGTACTGTGATTGAAGTGATGAGTGACAAGCAGGTTATAACAGTATAGGTTATAATATAGGTATAACAGTCACAATGAAGCGGTGATAGCCTAGTGGTTAGGGCGTCAGCCTCCTAATCAGAGGTCGGCGGTTCGAATCCGGGCACGCACCTCTAACTTTTCGGAGTTATGTGAAACCTTCACCGTTGAAGCAAGTGATATTTTAATTTTTTAAAAACGAAAAAATTAAAATATCACTTTCTTCAACGGTGAAGGAAAACATCTTGAGGAAACCTGCACGCCTGAGAGTTCTCCATAATGTTCTCAAAGGCGTGTGAAATCAATGCGCACATGGCCAGCGTGGTGGACTATGGCCAAACCCTTCTCATATTGAGAGGAGACCTGTGCTTTGTAGTGAGCCGGTAATGGGTTGATCATGAGTCACAATGTGTTCTTTTCAGATCATTTAGTGGTATCTATGATCTATCTATTTTTCCACGGTAGTTTGGCTGATGAATAATATTGATTATGCGTACAGCTGAGTTAACTTAAGTCAATCCGAATATTTTAATTACCAAATGGTAGGTAAAAGTTTTAATAGCGTTGAAATTAAAAAATAATTTGAATACTTTTTTGGATAGTAACCTACTCCTTTGTAAGAATTGATCCGAATGATTGCAGTGACTCTAAAACCGGTTTGTAAGGCAGATGTTACCGAAAAACTGAGCAGTTGTCCTTTTATCAATCATTATTATGTTCTATCCGGTTTAGGGATTCATTGTTTTTAAGTGGTCAGAATATTAAACTAAGGATAGCGAGCTTTGCATGGTTAGGTATTGGATTTATCTGCTACAAAAGATAGCTCTTAACATAATTTTAAGTGGCATGGGAGATGGTGATAACAAAAAGAAAGTTTACCTAGGTAAGTTTGTTGTGGCCTTCTTCTTAGACCAGGGCGCGTTTGGAACTTTCATAGCTTTAGTTTTAAGTTTACGAATGTAGTTATGACCATCAAATCACTAATATGTAAATTATTGACGCGTCAAAAGTGCCTTTTAGAGGACTATTTGAATAAAGATTATTTGAAATTTGAATTTGAAAATTTCCAGTAGGACCAGGCCGGAGTTAGGAAATTGACGGTTAAGTCGCTCCCAGTTATTAAAGTGTATAATGTGTGATAATAATCGTTAAAATCCACCAACCAACCTTCCTGTGCCTTTGGTGGACTTGTGGGCGATGGAAACGAGGTCGCCCATCATTCACAGTACGGACCTCAGGTTGGCTGGTGTGCTGTTGTTTCGGCACGTTGTGCTAGTGGAGTTACGGTTGTGTGCGAAAGTTTTCTCGTGGCTCTACCATACAGCGGTGAGTAACAGCGGAACGCGTAGGGGTTTTAGTCAGTAGGAGTTTGAAATAACCTCTGTTCCTCCCCGTGGCGCAGAGGTATCCATGAAAATTTACCCACGATAAAAAAAGGAATACGTCATACAAATAAAGTCCAAGAAAACTGAAAGCCGAAACACGTTGAAAAATTGGGATTTAAAAATGTAAAGTGGGCTGCACTATGTGGAAGCGCTTAAACCATAAAGACTCCTATCATAGAACATAAAGGTAAATTAATGATCACATATCAATTAGTCTAGCAGGTACACTCGACTGGATCATGAGAATTTCATAGAAATTATTGTCATTGGCTTCACGAACGCAGCGAAATCAAAACCTATGAATTGTTTATGATTGCACTGGGGAGGCTGCTTTGAATTTTACATCGCTACGCGATAAAATTGATCGATAACCATAAAGCTTTTACCTTTTAAATATAGATCAGCTATTCTTAAAATGTAACCGGATCTAATGATTGTTTGAATCTAATGGAATTGAAACGAAGGGATTTCAACTTTGACACTAATCCAAAATTATGAAGAATGTTTTTAACGTAACAAGTTGCAAACATTCGCATCAATTCTTACAAAGTAGGTTACTATCCAAAAAAGTAACGTATTAGAACAGAGAATCCTGGCTAAGAAATATCTTTGAGATACAAAAAAAACTACCTTACTTTTGACGACCTCTGTGGCGCAGCGCGCGCGCTGTTGCATTATAAAGTTGGAGGTCCTGGGTTCGATTCCCGGCTCGAGTCTGGTCTGGTGGGAGGCTGCGGCCGTGGCTAGTTACCACCCTACCGACAAAGGCGTGTCGCCAAGCGATTTAGCGTTCCGGCACGATGTCGTGTAGAAACCAATTAGGAGTATGGCTTTACCATACACCTAACAGGTTTGCCCGCTACCATCTTAGACTGCATCATCACTTACCATCAGGTGAGATAGCCGTCAAGGGCTAACTTGTAGTGGATAAAAAAAAAACCTACGAGTTTGGTTGCTTAGTTTGAAAGAATTTATAATTATATCAGTACCTATCATTTAGTAGTGAACCTGTTTCATTTCCAGCTCTTTTAGTGAATATTTCATCAGAACTTGTCAATACATTTGATTGTGAAGTGGATATAAGGCTGAGATCTATAGTTTTTAACTTTAACTTCGCTCAGCCAAACTTAGAGTTAAAACGAGACAGATTTATGTCGGACATATAATTTGGTCCCGTTTTAACAGTTTCTTAAGCCTAAGCGAGATTTATGAGATTATACGTTACCAGGAATAGCGCTCATCATAAACAAGCATTACCAGTACATAGAAGCTAGACCAATCATATTATTGAGAGGTAACGACAACTATCGAACGTGAGTACGACTCTTGAATAGATAATCAATCTCCAATTAGTTAAAATCCTCCAATTAGTAGAAATATAGAGAAGAAAAAAAAATATTCATTTAAGTCATGAATAAATAGCTGACTGACGACCTCCGTGGCGCAGCGCGTGCGCTGTTGCATTTTAAAGTCGGAGGTCCTGGGTTCGATTCCCGGCTAGAGTCTGGTCTGGTGGGAGGCTTCCGCCGTGGCTGGTTACCACCCTACCGACAAAGACGTGTCGCCAAGCGATTTAGCGTTCCGGCACGATGTCGGAAAAAAACAACCGAAACCGGTTAGGAGTATACGTTTACCATACCCCTAACAAGTTAGCTCGCTACCATCTTAGACCGCATCATCACTTACCATCAGGAGAGATGCAGTCAAGGGCTAACTTGTGGTGAATAAAAAAAAAAAAAAAAAGAACTGACCAACCCACTTAAACAATCAACTTTGATGTCACGAGTGGCTTCAGTAAGATTTATTTCTACGATTTATTTGGACTAACATAGCGAATATTGTTCAAGACATACGAGAAACTACCTTCGGCATTTCATTCAATTAATTTTACAACCAAACTTATAAACACACTTGGTAGGTATAGATTGTCATCTTTGAACGACCCGACCGTGCCCCAAGGAAACCAAAAAACTGTAGAACCTCCCTCAGGTAGAAGCGTTTGTGCTCATTTTTAGAGTTCCGCATGCCATTAGCAATTGCTAAGTCAGTGAAATATCACTCATTGATTGATTTCGAAATCAATAATTGAATACGGATGGATGTATTTAACAGTATGTGTACGTTTGTAAAACTGTATTAAGAGAGGATTCCCTGAGCTTCCTTTTCACCCCAAATTGCAAAGGGCAGTGAGTTTCAAATAACTAAAACTAAACTATTGAGTCAATTGATTCATATAAATCACAAAAATGGCTAATTGACTAAACTATTTTAATATAACGTATACCATGATGGATCAAAAAAGACGCATATAAAAATAATAAAGATTTTACAATTCATGTTTTTACTGCGAAATCAAACAGGCCTCATTGCAATGAAATTGGATATTACTCAGAGTTACCTAGGTGCCTTTATGTGGCTTTGGTTATAATAAATATGAAAAATTGATGAATTATGGTGTTATTTAAATGTGGTAAACAATGGAAAAAGTAAAGCAATTTCTGTAACTAAATGGAGACACATTTGGTTTTGAACTTTGTCGGCCAGTTAGTTACCCTACAAACTTAGGTACGGAATCCTGAATGCGCGAGTCTAACTCGTACTTTGCCGGCTTTTTAATAGGAGCGTGCTTTGCAGCTGTCCCTAATAACAATGTGTTTCGGCCTAAATGTATCGCGGCACGCGGCGCACACTAGTCTTTGAATTTTCGGACAGCTGCACCACTATCAAAATTCGAAATGATTTCTCAAAGGTGTTCGACACCACATACTCTATTAAGGCTTGAGTATTTGGAAAGTGCCTCGGCTTGGTGAAAACGATATAGGTCAAACAAATGGATGAGTTTAAAGACAATGAGGAAGTCAGACATACGCACAAGTGTTCATCATTATTATCGTGATCAACCATTATCGGCTCACTACAGAGCACGGGTCCCTCTATATGAGAAGGGTTTGGCCATAGTCCACCACGCTGGCCACGCGGATTGGCAGACTTCACACGCTTTTGAAAACATTATAGAGAACTATCAGGCATGCAGGTTTCGTCACGATGTTTTCCTTCACCGTTGAATCAAGTGATTAATTTTTTAATTGCTTAAAAACGCATATAACTCCGAAAAGTTAGAAGTGCGTGCCAGGGTTTGAACTCCGGACCTCTGATTAGAAGGCGGACGTCCTAACCACTAGGCTATCACAGCTCAAACGGTTACAAGATTAGTGTTGAAGAATATTAATTAGTCGAATAAAGAACTGCTTTTAAGAAGGTCTGACAGGCTAGCTGTGCTGATTAACCAACCCTGAATTATGCTGATGACCGATTTTAGTGTTTGCAATCCCTCCGTGTTCTTCGAGACTTTGGTCCGGACCATCTCAACTACCTGTTAATTGTTATCTCAGAGTCACGGTTCATCACCTGCTCTCACAAACGACATTGAAACAGCGGATTTGGAAATACACATTCTAGTGACCGAAGTGTAAACACATTTTTTTACTAATACTTTAATCGACAATAATCTACCTATTATAGGAATCGACATAGTGAGACTTTCATTTGGTGCTAGATTAGTTATGTTTATAATATGGCGTTACGTAATTCACTCAAAGAATATATGCATACCCGTTCCAAATATTAATAAGATTTTGTTGTTTAGAAGCTGTGATAGCCTAGTGGTTAGGACATCCGCCTCCCAATCAGAGGTCGGGGCTTCGAACCCGGACTTTTCGGAGTTATGAGAGTTTTTAAGCAATTAAAATATCACTGCTTCAACGGTGAAGGAAAACATCGTGAGGAAACCTGCACGCCTGAAAGTTCTCCATAATGTTCTCAAAGGCGTGTGAAGTCTGCCAATCCGCACATGGCCAGCGTGGTGGACTATGGCCAAATCCTTCTCATATTGAGAGGAGACCCGTGCTCTGTAGTGAGCCGGTAATGAGTTGTTCATGATGATGATGATGATAATATGGCGGTGCGTAAATCACTCAAAGAATATATACATACTCGTTTAATAAGATTTCGTTGTAAAAAATAAAAAAAAAATATGAGTATTGAATTTGACCTAATCGAGTCTTGCATTTATTATAAAAAGTTTATTTTATTTGGATGTTAGCGGTTATCATCCGGGTATTTTGAGACTGGTTTGATAAAAAAAAAACAAGAAACAAGGTGCAAAACTCTATGCTCGGTTCTAGCTAGTTCTTTAGAATATTTCTACTCAACAACGGTGGAGTTTGGAAGAGTTATTTTAAATAATTCTAATATAACATGAGTTATTTGTAGTTTTAGTGAGTTGTTTAAGAGTAAAGATCAAAATATAGCATTAATTTTACGGAAGGAGTTTTTTCTTTTCACTTGTAATAAAAATCCTGATTAAAATCAGGTATAATATAAGTTTAGTAGTAGCAAGACAACTACCATCATTCTTCTTCAGTCTATTAACGGTGATCTGCTGAGTATAGGCCAATTTTCTGCTAGAAGAGGAGTATTTCGAGCATACCACCATACATACATGGTAAGTATATGCCTTCCGTGTTGCTCCCATGCGGTTTGTTGTCTATGAAGATGATCAACACAAAATTGTGTAAGAATATAGTAGTAACCATACAAAGTGGGATAAGGGCAAGAAGAAGAAGGTAATAAGCGGGACTTATTATACTGGGAATAGTTTTACATAGAAACATACTGTCAGGAAACCTTAGGCTTAAGAACATTCTAAAATAATAATAAGCGATGTCAAAATTAGAACAGTAAAGAACATTACTGCAATATGTGTGAACGAGACAAAGGATCTGTCACATATGAAACCACAGATCGTGTACCAGTAGCAAATGTGTAAATTTAAAGTTTAGAAAAATTATTTCTAGACTATTCGCTATTGTATATATATTTTCTATATAATAAAAATAGGCGAGATATGTCAGTGAAAAGTGATGATAGTGTAAGTGTCCTTTACGAAACTGTAACGCATGTGTCATAATAAATGTATATACCAGTATCAAGCTCACGTGTTATTATTCCTATCCCGTAACCCTAGCTCGTAACAATTAATTTATAATCAATCAATCATAAACTTCGTACAAATAATCCTTTAAAAGGCACTTTTGACGCGTCAATTACATAGTAGTGAGTTTTATTACATTCGTAAACTTAAAACTAAAGCTATGAGGAATCCTAATGCGCCCTTGTCAAAGAAGAGACTCACAATAAAATCAGCCAGGTAACTTTTCTTTTGTTATCACCATCTCACATGCCACTTGAAATTATTTAAGAGCTTTGTTTTATAACAATATTTAATATCCATGCTTGTTTATCATTTACATAATGTTTTACACTATAACAGTTTTTTTTTACAAGATAACGTTAATACCTTTCGTTATATATAAGGCGTATTAGGGTAATAAATCAGTCCACATGTGTAAGTACATGGTACGTACGTACAATCATTAGAGATAGTTAGCGATCTGATAAACATACAACCGGATTCACCTGGCGTCCGCAACATCTGCTACGGGCATGGATTTGTGATGTTCTTTTAAAGTTATCTTTACACATACACTATGTACTAGAGATCATATTATAGTACAATTAAATTAATATTTGTATTACGAATATAAACTGTCAATTTCAAATGTCAAATGACGTAAGCGTGCTCATTTTAAAGAAGATACAACTTCGGTTTTCGAACGTAAGTGAAGGAGAAAAAGGGCGGGAACTAGCGGCGGCGTTTTTGGAAGGACGCGGTACAAGCGCGATTGATTTTTGACAAATTTATTACAAGTTATATATATACAAAGTTGTTTATTGTCAAGATAATAAAGTTATAAAAAAAGAAGACTAATTTGTTATAATTTCACACAATCGTTAACACTTGTAAGTTATAAGTGTCTATCACTATTAAGACACAGTAGTAACCTAGTGAAGTAGGTAGGTATGACCTTGGCGACATACGTGGCGCAGCGCGTTGGTTTCTCGACTCGAATCTGTTCTGGGTGTGTATCTTTAATATAATTTACGTGTTACGATAGATAAATAAAAATAAAATAAAATAAATATGGCAGATGCGAGTTCCGAAGTTGAAGTGGCAATGGGCGGGGCACATAGCTCGGAGAACCGATGGACGTTGGTGTCCCAAGGTGCTGGAATGGCGACCTCGCACCGGTAAACGTAGCGTTGGTCGACCCCCAACAAGGTGGACAGACGACATCAAACGAGTCGCAGGGAGCCGCTGGATACAAGCGGCCCAGGACCGTGGCCATTGGAACTACTTACAAAAGACCTATGTCCAGCAGTGGACGTCTATCGGATGAAATGATGATGATGATGATAGATAGAGGTATATAATAAAAAAAAACATTTTTTAATTACTTCTCTGATGCATCTATGCACTAATTCTATAAGTATTTTAGAAACGCCGAATCTGTTTGTTTTACTGTCTTGAGTGTCTCCAGTGGATCGGTATGCAGGTTCTACTGAGAAGATTTGACGACCTTCGTGGCGATGCGCGTGCGCTGTTGTTATAATGTTGGAGGTCCTAGGTTCGATTCCCGGCTAGAGTCTGCTCCGGTGGGAGGCCGTGGCTAATTACCACCCTTCTGACAAAAACGTGTCGCCAAGCGATTTAGCCGATAAGATGTCGCGTGAAAACCAATGAGTTGTATGAATTTACCATATCCCTAACAGTTTAGCCCGCTACCATCTTAGACTGCACCATAATTTACCATAACTTGAGATTGCCGTCCAGGGCCAAGTAATGTATAAAAAAAAAATATGTCTGCAAGAAACTCAGCACTTGCTCTTTTCCAAGATTAACATTTGTAAATTCATTTTTAGAGATCAAACTCGAGCGGCTGCTTCCCAGCTATCTTGGAATCAATACCATTAGGAATTTATCAATAATATAGAAACCTCACTGTAATAAATATGTTATATTACCTCCGGAATAATGTTATAAAAGCGCATACCTTCTCAACCCTACAAAGAACTAATGCACTCTCTTCCGCAGACAATAATGATATGCAGATATCTTTTGGACGAAAATAGTTTTTTGTTCACGATCCGATGCTACATTCATGTACGTTAGTAATGAGTCGATGGGATATATGTATTTCTTTTTGTTTACAAAGTGTCTTGCAAAGCCTACCATCGCCTTAATTAGTATATCTATTATATTATCGACGCTCTTACTTCAGAACTATAATCTTTATTTTGATATGTAGCGGTACACATAAAAATGTCGTTTTAATAGAGCTGCGATAAGCTATTCAACCCACAGCTTTTGTTGGTCACAATGCTCAGATTGAATACAAATAGATAAAGCCACCATGTGTCAGCAAATGAAACAGAAATATAAAACTTTATTTTTCTTGTTTTGAAAAATGTGACAAGAAACAAAATAAACGGATTGCTGTGACTGCTTAAATAAAAACAGTAATACTGATAGAAATCAGGTACTTAGTTATAGCGGGGAAAGTCCCAAAGACGGTTTTTTGGCTAACTTTAAAAGTTTGCCAAACATAGAAAAACCGGCATGCGATATGAGACAAGATACGATGTTTTGGCACAATACATATTACATACTCGTATATACGCTACCCACTTCCAGCCTTACTCCCTGTTTCATGGCTTGATTTTCTTAATCTGAGCCACAAAGTTATTATAACAATGTAATATAATAAACAATTTAAATTTTGATAAAAAAACCATATTATACAGCCAAACTTTCTAAAGTAGTAGTAGCATTTAATTTTTAAATATTGTTTATATAAACTAATTAATTCATTAATTTATTATATATACATTAATTAGTATTACCTAATTAAATTTATTTATTTGGAAATAGCAAAAGTTACAGTAGTAATAGTTAGTCGACATCACAGGAGACCGAAAAGTTGCCAGCTACTCTAGCTAATTAGTCTAACTGTTCAAAGGGGGAACGCCAGTATCTTCGACACCTTGCCTAAATGGTTTTTAATAATATATTTTAGTTATTATAATTTATTTTTTAATGTTTTTTAGATTGATCAAAGTAAAATTGTCAGTTCCAGAAACTTATAGTGCGCCTTAAGTTTAAATATTACATATCTTATAACTGGCTGACCCGGCAAACGTTGTTCTGTCAATATTGTTCATAAACAACGCCTAAAATATGGGTGGGAAATATGGTAGGGTAATATAATAGGTAATATGGTATATTATAATAGATTAAGTCCTAATCTCAGCCATACACAAAAAAACATATTAATGGGGCAAGCCATTTCTGAGGAGTTCATTACTAACACTGTCACAGGTGATTTTAGTATATTCCGTATGTCATGGTGATACGATTCGACGACATATCCCGTTTATGCGTTTAAGATTTAAAGTAGTGAAAATATAACTTCTTCAGAACCGGGCAAAAAACGAAAGCTCGCTATGTCGACTCTGCAGATCCAAACAATGATGGATGTAAGTCACAGCTAGACAGTTAATCGATATCCAGAGACTGAGAAATAGTTTTAACAATTTAAGAGCTGCAGTAAGAAACCGTCCGTCACCATTAATACTTGCTGGAACTCGACCCAACTGATTATCAATTTTCCGTGACGAGTACGGAAAACTTTTGCTCTCAAAAAATTTAAACCCAGAGTCCCGCAGTTCTATCGCAAATGTTTGAAGAAGCTTACTAATAGATGGCAGACAACGATGGCAAACACTTTTATACAATCATATTCCATCTCCAGAGATAAATCCTGCAAAAAAGTTTACATCTGCATTTATTGGAAACTGCATTTTACTGTACGAAATGCTAAATTTATACTTTAACGCCTAATACTTCTGATGATTTAATATTATTATGCTTTGGGCTATAGATTCACTATAATATCATCATCATCATAATCAACCCATTTATACCGGCTCACTACAGAGCACGGGTCTCCTCTCAATATGAGAAGGGTTTGGTCATAGTCCACCACGCTGGCCATGTGCGGATTGGCAGACTTCACACGCCTTTGAGAACGTTATGGAGAACTCTCAGGCGTGCAGATTTCCTCACGATGTTTTCCTTCACCGTTGAAGCAAGTGATATTTTTTTTTGTAAACGCACATAACTCCGAAAAGTTGGAGGTGCGTGCCCGGATTCGAACCGCCGACCTCAGATTAGGAGGCTGGCGCCCTAACTGGCTATCACCGCTTCACTAGGCTATCACCGCTTCGCTTCACCATAATATATCGTTTGAAACAGTAAGGGAATGTCATCTGACAGATGTTCGGACAAAGTACCAATTTAAGCATGAAATCCTGGCCTTGCATCGCTTGGCCAACAAAGCATGCCTAATAAGCCCAGCCCAAGTCACATCCCAATGCAATTTTTGCAACCGTGAATGTCTAAATATCTTGAGCTTGAAAAGATGCGTGCGAATTGGCTCCACTTTGCTTTCCCAAGATTGATGCAAGATAATAACGTCTCTTGGCTAGCTGCCTGTTGAGTAAATCATTCAACAGGACTTTTTTTTTAATTATTATCTACTACAAGTAAACCCTTAACGACAATCTTACCTGGTGATGTGACATTTCAGTCTTTTAGACTAAGAGAGGGCTAACCGGTTCAGAGTATAGTAAACCCGTACTGACAATTGGCCGGAACGCTTGGCCACGACTTAAGCCTCCCACCAAACCAGACTTGAGCTGGGAATCGAATCAATGACCTTGAACTTTATAATGGGACAATGCATGCGCTGCACCACGGAGGTCGTCAGAAGACAGAAAGGGCGTCTTTATACAAAATGCATAATTTGGCGGGGGCTATTTAGGACGACTGGCCCCCTTAATTCGAAACTTTTGTGAATTTCACATGGTCGTGACCTGTTGTATTCATACAAATATTCAAACATTTGCGATGATCATTATCTCACCGTCCGACCTCCCCGTTATCCCAAACGTCGCCTTAGCCGAGGTTCGGCCTCAAAGGAGGCGCCCTTAGGCAGAGGTTCCCTTAGTTTCTTCGAGCCATAGGGCTCAAAATTTTCTCTTGCAGCGCTTCTTTTCGAAGCTCGCCAAACAGCCCGGTTACGCTATGGCAACCAATAGGGTTAGCACAGCTAATAGATAGTCCGAAAAAAAAGATGATCATTGATCTGTCGCTGTCAATTTGTCTTTATTTGAAGCGATTTGTATGAAGACGACCAGTTTGCGTTATCACATGTGATAATAATCGTCAGTGACGAGGCATGTGCCCAGCTGTGCAGCGTTAATAGGTTAATGATGACCAGTTTGCAACTTACTGAATCAGGCAGCATCAAGGTGGTACATTGAAATTTATATTTCACTTTATTAAATTCAATATGGCCTGCTACTTAAATACTCACATTTATTCAAATAAAATTTAGTTCCAGATATTATCAATGTTTTCATAGATTAATATATGTTTTTTATCCACTCGTACAGACTGTAAAATCTATGTAAACAATGCAATTGGATTTCTCTCCAGTCTGCTGTCGAAACGCTCAAAGCCTGTCATTCGCGCGGGGTTTAAAATAAACTATTAAATAATATTAGAACCGACAGGCTGAAAAACGCGCGTTTGCAAATTAATTTTTCCCTGCAATTCCTATTTCTATTGTTTCCAACTGTAATTTTAATTTATCATATCAGCACCAGTCGCTGTTTGATAATATTATTAGAAATTTCTGATCAAGAAATGTGTTTTTAGGGTTCCGTCGTCAACAACAACAGTTCCGTTGTTTTCTAATGCGTGTGAAGTCTGCCAAGCCGCACATGGCCAGCGTGGTGGACTATGGCCAAACCCTTCTAATATTGAGAGGAGACCCGTGCTCTGTAGTGAGCCGATAATGGGTTGATCATGATGATGTAGTCACCAATGAACTATTATAGTTTTGCAATGTTCGTCTGTCCGTCTATTTGTCAGCCTGTCCGCCTTTTAGCTCAGATACTACTCGTACTTAAAAGCTGCATTTGGTATGGATATACAAAGCGTGCCAAGGGTATGCCACATGGAGTTTTACATAAGGATTTTCACTTTTATTGTAGATGGATCATTAGATTATTTTAGATTTATTGAATGAAGACTTAATTTAAATTTTAAAAACAATTTGCATTCATGAATATTTAATAATTTCCTGGTTGAATCGGGACTCGAACCCGCTATAACAGTACGTAAAGGCAACAAAGCATCAGAAATATAAGAAAGACCGAGGATTTTAACATTTTATTACAATTACTAGTATTAATATATCTACTCGTATAAGTGATTATTGACGACCTCCGAGGCGCAGCGCACGCGCTGGCTCATTATGCAGTTTGAGGTCCTGGGTTCGATTCCCGGTTCGTGTCTAGTATTGTGGGAGGCTGTGGCCGTGGCTAGTTACCACCCTATCGACAAAGACGTGTCGTCAAGCCATATAGCGTTCCGGCACGATGTCGCGTAGAAACCAATTAGGAGTATGGTTCTATCATATACTTATCAGCTTAGCCCGCTACCATCTTAGACTGCCTCATCACTTACATCAGGTGAGATTACCGTCAAGGGCTTACTTGTAGTGGATAAAAAAAAGGAATATATAAGGGGAAGTCTAGAAGTAGCTCCAGTGACAGAAAAGATAAGGAGTAATAGGCTGGCATGGTAAGGTCATTTAATGTGGAGAGCAGAAAGTAATGTCACTTAAAGAATGTTCTTTGGAGTTTAGGAAGGCTAAAGAAGAGATGGATGGATGGTGTAAAAAGAGGATATGCGTGTAAAATGCGGGTTGAGAGGTGACGGCTGATAGAAGTGAGTGGAAGAAGAAGACGTGTTGTGCTGACCCTACATAATGAGGGGTAGTAAAAGAAGATTACAATTATTAGTATAAATCATAACTCACGAATGCATGCGCGGCACGCACAATATTTTATATTATGCTCTTATAGTTAATCAGAACCAAATTTTGTCTTGAAATAGTACGTATAAACGTATTTACTGACCAATACTTTCCAATATATGCTCATGACATTTTCATTTCCTTATTCACTATCTTAACCTACGATTGACCTACTGTAATTTTAAATTTAATTGAATCCTTATTAATGTATCTGACCATCTCAATTAAACTGGCGTTAATATCTCCAGGGACTCGATAGGTAATCAAAATCAAAATCAAAATTGCGTTTATTCAGCCATTAAAAGAAAAAATTACATCACATCTAAAAACGTATGTGTCTAGAAATTGGCTGAACAGGGCGCTGCCTCAGCTTGATGCTGCGTCAAAATTGACTCCAGCGCTGATTTTCAGGCATAACCCATGCTGACATCACGGAGTGACTGGGAAAGTGCTCCTTTAGTGTGTGAGGGTGTGTGCGCGTGTGCGTGAGTACGTGTTTGGTTGCTTTTCTGTTTTTGTTTTTATTTTTATTTTATTTTATTTTTTAGGCTAAATATATATTTTAATCCTGCCTGGAAAATTTGTTGGCTTTATAGCTAACTTGATAAGATATTTTCATTTCACAGTTTTTGTGTTTCCAATAAATACTTTTTTATAAAATGTCTGTAATCGCCTATACCAATGTAGGATAAAAAAAGAGCCCAGCAGTCTAAAAAACTGAACTAAACTCGAAAAACTCTATGAAAATATGGGGAGAAACACAAAAGAAAATGTCTCGGAAATATGCACTGTCGGTATCAAATTACTTTTCCAGGCATGAGATTAAAGTGAAAGCCATTTCGAGAGTATACCCTTCCGATTTTCTGTAGTCTGCTTTTACGAATGTCAATGAAATCTGAGACTTTCATTACACAAATTAACGTTAGTGTATTATTTATTCTGCAGGGGGTGAGGCAGGAATCGGAGCTTGCATAGATTTTGGATCTCCCCTTCCTTATTATCGTAATTAAAATGTATTTGTAAGCTGTATTTGTAGTGACTTCTGTCTTCGGGATATGTGATATTGCTCTGTTACATTCCATCACGATCGAGTTCGCTGATAATAGGTTAGTGTTTTTCATTTTTATAACTCTGCTCGAACTGTCCCCGGAAGCTCTCTTGGGACAAATAGTATCTCATACTCCAACTTGGGACAAATTGTATGTCATACCTTATCTTGGGACAAATAGTATCTCATACTACATCTCCAGCGAGCTATCTCTGTGCCGAACTTTATCAGGAACTACACAGTGATTGATTGAAACGCAGGTAACACACATATTCATACGACGACCTCTGTGGCGCAGCGCGTGCGCTGTTGCATTTTAAAGTTGGAGGTCCTGGGTTCGATTCCCGGCTCGAGTCTGGTCTGGTGGGAGGCTTCGGCCGTGGCTAGTTACCACCCTACCGACAAAGACGTGTCGCCAAGCGATTTAGCGTTCCGGCACGATGTCGTGTAGAAACCAATTAGTAGTATGAGTTTACCATACCCCTAACAAGTTAGCCCGCTACCATCTTAGATTGCATCATCACTTATCATCAGGTGAGATGCAGTCAAGGACTAACTTGTGGTGAATAAAAAAAAAAAAATTCACACTTTTGCAATAGTAAGAGTAAAATATTAGTAAGAGTAGATATTAAAATGAATTCTTTAATTAATATAGTACAGTTAAATTACCCACCAACCAATTATCTTGCAATCGGCAAAAAAACGTCAGATTGCAAGCGAAACTTACAGCATGTTTACTTTACCGCATGTTAATAAAATTCCATAAATTCTTGGCAAAATGTTAACATTGTTGTGATATTTTCTGTTAAATACCCTAGCCCACATATTGAACAACCATTTGCCAAAGAATGATACAGAATTTTATTTACTCTGAACTTCCTAATGTGCAAGATCGAACTTAATGCAAACTTTCCAATATCGATGTTTATATTAAAGTTGCATTTTAAAGTTGGAGGTCCTGGGTTCGATTCCCGGCTCGAGTCTGGTCTGGTGGGAGGCTTTAGATAGCAGCAGCTTTAGGAGGCTAAGAGACATCGTGCCGAAACGCTAAATCGTTTGGCTCTTAGAAACCAATTAGGAGTGTGAGTTTACCATGCCCCTAACAGGTTAGCCCGCTACCATCTTAGACTGCATCATCACTAACCATCAGATGAGATTGCCGTCAAGGGCTAACTTGTAGTATATAAAAAAAAAAAATCTTAGGTAGGCATTATAAAAGCTAGTAGAAAAACTCTCTCAATATCTTTTGAAAGAATTTCTACATGTCAATCTTGAATGGCACGTGTCCAGCTTCTCCCTGCGATATCACCTTTTTAAGGAACTTCCAAACGTTTATGTTGCCATGCGACCCTTAGGTCCATTAGTTCTTTGGACTAGGTGTCCTACTCATTGTCACTGGCTTTTCAACAGAGTTCTTTCTAAATCTAAATTAATAAATCATCTGATATGATGACGTTGAGATATTCCTAGGATATCTCTCTCCATCACCGCTAAGGGAATCTGAGCTTTCTTATTAGGGTACTTACGTCTATATTCCACCAAGCACCGCACATTTAAAAAGATTCGGTGGTTAGGAATTTAAGGCTAGGAGATGAAGCGATTGAACTGTTCCAAACGCTGCCCAAACATGTGTCCATTTGGCCGTTTATTTTACACTGTATACGTTTCTTCTTCGGGCGTTGCAGCAACGTTATGCTTACTATATAACTAAATACCCCAACACGTTATATACTGCAAGTATGCATATATATATATATATATATATATATATATATATATATATATATATATATATATATATATATATATATATATATATTTATATATGCATGTCATCATCATCATCATGATCAACCCATTACTGGCTCATTACTGACCAGACTTCACACGCCTTTGAGAACATTATGGAGAACTCACAGGCGTGCAGGTTTTCTCACGATGTTTTCCTTCACCGTTAAAGCAAGTGATATTTTAATTGTTTAAAAACGCACATAATTTCCTACCGTCGACCTCTGATTAAGAGGCAGACGCCCTAACCACTAGGCTATTACAGCTCAATATATATGCATGTAGTGACACATTATTTGTCTACTCACCGAATATCTCCTAGGATCACGGACGTGAATCACAGAAGCTTAGGTAGTAAGTTTAAAGTAACGAGGTAGATAGCAACGAAATTAACTCAAGGTGTAATAGCTAGATAATAAAGTTTGAAGATGTAACTTTAAATTTAAATTTTTAATGTTTTCAAATGTTCCGCCATTAAAACTTGACGGTTAATAGATGAGGTAGGTAGGCGCTTGCCAAAAATATGCCCATTCACTCTTGATTTCATGGAACCCCTATTATGAGCGATGCCGAAAAAAGATGGGACGGGCTTTATAAATCATGTGATGCGTTTTAATCATAGGACAAAATTTATCCATTTCATTGAATCCTTATTGAAAAATACATGATAATATTCAATATTGTCAGGCCAAATCTACTGTAAAATCGCATGGACCTAATAAAACCGTCGCCCGACTATAAAACATTCGTTGCCGTAATTGTAAATGATAGATATTTTTTTGTAACTTTCAGTAATTTACAATCTTTATAGAAAGGTTGAAAATAGGGAACAACACGATGTGTTTTTCAATCTGACACCCCAACCCTCTCGTAGTTGCGGCTTCTTTTTACTCCCCCCCGACCTAATCGCTCCTCTCCGAAAGAGGAGACCTAAACATACCCTTCATGACCCTGACCACACAATCATACGCTACACACCGTCTTCGCCGGCGAAGACGAGGTCCCCGCTATCTTACATCATCCGGACGTGGGCTCCATCCACTACCTCAGAGACGTAGATACGAACCACTTACGCCTCCGTTATCCCAAACGTCGCCTAAGCCGAGGTTCGGCCTCAAAGGAGGGCCCTTAGCCAGACGTTCCCTTTGTGTCTTCGAGCCCTAGGGTTCAAAATTTCTTCTGTCAGAGCTTCTTTCCGAAGTTCGCCAAACAGCCCGGTTACGCTGTAGCAACCAACAGGGTTAGCACGACTAATAGACAGTACGAAAAAAAAAAGATGTATTTTTACGTATTAAAAAAAAACGCACCAAATATACTCTTTACTTTTTTTTAGTTATTCAAATAGCAATATGGTGTATAACAGCATTGCGTATTTTTTGCGAAGAAAAAATGCTAATATCAATTGAACTTAACATGCCTGTATCTTTAAAGGTTTCTCTCGAGGGCTGTATCATATTGCATACCGTGTAATTCGAATGACAATAAAAAAGTTGGGTGAGGGCCTTTATATTCTTGAAGAAACAAGTAACAAGTTGTGAAACTTTGTTGATTTGCTAAGCGACTTGTAAACTACTTTTCAAAGTCGGTTAAAAAGGAAAGACATTTTTAATTAGATGTCCATTTCGCTATGATGAATAGGCATTCCAATACTTTCGTTCGAAATTCGTTGAAATCTTTAACTTCAATAATAGAAATGATTTTTTAATTATTTGGCCAAATTGTGTAAGCTTAGGGAGAACGAAGGTGAAATAAAATGAAACGAAATGAAAGTATTAAATGAAATGATTTAACTGGCATGCAAATAAATTTTTACCTCAGTTCTTGCGCTGTCACATTATAAAGTTGGAGGTCCTGGGTTTGATTCCCAGCTTGAGTCTGGTCTGGAGTAAGGCTTTGACTGTGACTAGTGGCACAACGACAAAGACTTGTCGCCAAGTGATTTAGCGTTCCAGCACGATCGCGTAGAAACCTAGTCATCTTAGACTGCAACATTGTCAGGTGAGATTGCTGTCAAGGGCCTAACTTGTATTGTATACAAAATAAAACTTTTTTAATTATAATGAATATATCAATAGTACACACTTTTATGATTTCTAATATCACTATTACCTATTTAAAATGATTTATAAATCCATATATAATTTAAATATTTTTATATACCCGATATAATGTGAATTAAATATTTTTTTTTTGAACTGTTACTATAATTTATTAAACATCCATATACATAAAACTTAGGTTAATCTAAAACTAAAAATCTTAAAAAATAAATAAATATATAACTAAAATATATTATTAAAAGGAGTCCCTTTAGGCAAGGTTCCGAAGATACTGGCAGCGCTCCCCCTTTGAATTGCTAGACTAATTCTTTGTCCGAGGTAGCTGGCAGCTCTTCGGTCCCCTGTGATGTCGACTAACCTTTTTGCTATTTCCTTAAAAAGCCTTAGTGCGCTAGGACCCCACGGACCAAGGGTCTCGACACCGAATGGGACAAAATCATATTCGGAGCCTAGACCCCTGTATTTGCATGCTTTAGCTTTTTCAGCCGCTTCACAAGCCGCACCTACTCTATTGTTGGTTCCTTGTAGATGGGATTTTTTTTTATTAAATATTAAATAAATTTATCATCATAAATGTTAATTTTTTAGTAATTTAATTTAATCAATCAATTAGTTAAAAAAAAAACACTTAAAAGTAAATACACTCATGTACTAAAGTAAGTTACTATTTAAAAAGTTTTCGTTTGAATGAATTGAAATGTTATTCCAGATTTATACGAAAAAGACAAATAAGTGAAAATCATTGAACGACATCGACCACTCCTTATCGATATAGCAATAAATATGTCAAATATGACATTCCTCCATCTTAATATTAAACTTTTTCTCTTCAGCTATAAATATAAAAAGATTTATAATTTTCCGAACACAATATCTACGAATTGATAAGTCGTTATCTAGCAGTTCAATTCACCCTATTACAATAACACTCAGAACCTAATTAAGAAGCTTCTATCGAGGGATAGAAGACAAGACAATAATATGTTACTCATAGTTTTATTGAAATTATTATAGTGAAATCTTAAATATTAAACTGTAGCCTAGCGGTAAGGACGCCCGCTTCCTAATCTCTAACTTTGCGGAGTTAAGTGCATTTTTAAGCAATTAAAATATGACTTGCTTCAACAGTGAAGGAAAACATCGTGGGGAAACCTGCATGTCTAAGATTTCTCATTCATAATGTTTTCAAATGCGTGTGAAGTCTGCCAATCCCCACGTGGCCAGCGTGGTGGACTATGACCAAACCCTTCTCATTTTTTGACGACCTCCGTGGCGCAGCGCGCGCGCTGTTGCATTATAAAGTTGGAGGTCCTGGGTTCGATTCCCGGCTCGAGTCTGGTCTGGTGGGAGGCTGCGGCCGTGGCTAGTTACCACCCTACCGACAAAGGCGTGTCGCCAAGCGATTTAGCGTTCCGGCACGATGTCGTGTAGAAACCAATTAGGAGTATGGCTTTACCATACCCCTAACAGGTTAGCCCGCTACCATCTTAGACTGCATCATCACTTACCATCAGGTGAGGTTGCCGTCAAGGGCTAACTTGTAGTGGATAAAAAAAAAAAAATACTAAGAGGAGACCTGTGCTCTGTAGTGAGCCCGCAATTTGTATTGTATAAGCAGATCTTATAGTTAACATAATTATCAAATGCTGTTTTTTAATCTTACTTTAGTACCTACCTACTTATCCTTTGACAGCAATCCTACCAAGTGGTAAGATTGCTGTCAAAGTCGGTAGCGAGCTCCTAATTGTCCCGGCATGCTTAATCGCTTGTCAACTTCTTTGTCACATTTACACACCAACTAGCCACCAACAGACCAGACTCGAACTGCGAGTCGTACCCAGGCCTCGATCATTATAATGCGAATGCGCACCCGCTGCGCCACGGAAGTGGTTAACGATTCTGTAATTTTATTGATGATCAACAACAAAAATGTTAATGCGCAACAACTGGCGTCAAATAACCAGTGTAGGAAAGAAAATATCATATGAAAGAACAAGACTAATAAAATATGCCGCGTTTTACCCGATAAAATGTCCAGGAAATCATAAACTTGTATGTGGAAAATTGTCACCACATTAACATAATGCGCACAGTATAATGATTTAATGAAGGTGCTGACAGCCTCCGGTCTAACTCAAAAAGACACATAATGACACTACACATGTTGAAGTCTTAATGCGATAACTGTAGTGAAACGCAAAATTTGGTATTCTCGCTTAACAGGCTTTAGTACAGATCTTATATTGCTGCAGCTTCGAGTTCTGAACATAATCAGCATTAATTCAGTTCACTTTCAGCAATGTTGAACCTGGGCTAAGCTCCAACTTTGCTCGCAAATGGCAATGCAATTAGCTAATGAATTTATGTAGGCTTGTAACCGTTTAAGTTGTGATAACCTAGTGGTAAGGACGTCCGCCTCCTAATCAGTGCTCGGTGATTCGATCCCGGGCAAAAGTTAGAGGTGCGTGTCCAGGATCGAACCCCTGACCTCTTTAGAATTAAGAGGCGGACGTTCTCAGCACTATGTGTCAGCCTAGTGGTTAGAGCATCTAAGGTTTGACTTAGGGGGGCTAGAAAGGGTTTTAATGAGACGAAATCCCACATAACCCGTAATCGGGAAAGTCGGGCATGCCACTAGGAGATTTCTCCATGTCAGCAAAAAGAAGGGCTTACAAATATTCTCTATCGTTTATGGTTAGATTTCAAACTCCAAACAGTGCACATAGTGAGCATAAATCTACTTCAGCTCTGTTGAAGTAGCAATGTTACTGGAGCGACAGCTAGTTAATAAACTTAGGCAAGCTTGTTACAGAAAACAGAATGTGAACATTCCTACATTCACTGTGAAATCTACTTATTTAAGAGAGTAATTGGTAATGACATGCAAAACATTTAGTTAGCCATGAGTATTCAGAAGGTGTGATAGCCTTGTGGTTAGGACGTCCGCCTCCTAATCAGAGGTCGGAGGTTCGATCCCGGGCATGCAACTGTAACTTTTCGTAGTAAAGTGCGTTTTTAAACAATTAAAATATCACTCGATTCAACGGTGAAGGAAAATGTCGTGAGGAAATCTGCATGTCTGAGAGTTCTCCATAACGTTTTCAAAGTCGTGTGAAGTCTGCCAATCCGCACATGACTAGCGTGGTGGCCGAACCCTTCTCATATTGAGAGGAGACCGGTGTTTTGTAATGAGCCGGCAATGGGTTGACAATTTCTAAATTTTATAGGTAGGCTAATCATTACTCCTTTTTACTTTTATTCAGAATATTCAACCCTAAGAAATCAGCGGAAATGGGATTTCCCATTTTGCATCATTCATCCCCAAATCAGAGTTTTTGAAAGAGAATTTAAAATGTAGATGGGCATTTATCCTAATAAAATTCCTTTTTTATTTTTGTCCATATAAATGTGGAGTCACGAGAGTCACACATTTGTAGTTATCCCCAGCATATTTGTCCCCAAATAGTCCTTAGTTTTTTCAAGTTAGTTGGTCGCACAGCTGGGAACAGGTATTCTCTATAAAAAATCTAAGAATTTTAAAGCTTAGATGCGACCTCTATGTAGATTGGTGGACTTAGATTTTTATTGTCACATATTAGAAAATACAACCGGGACCGACGACTCTATATGCTCGGAGTAAAATAGGCAATTTCGTTGCTCCGGTTTGGTACCGACTATTTCTTGATAAACACCAATAAGATTTGCCCGCGAATCGAGCCCAGGAGATCTAGAAGGTACTGTGCGCTAAATATAATAATCTCAAAAACCGCTACAAATATAAACGTAAACGTATATGAATAAATGTACACGCACGTACCTATACTATGTTAGGCGATAATCCGTTCGTGTTTTATTTAATTCACTTTAATGCTGATCATAAATTTTCAAGCTACTCCTGTAAAATTACTTTGAGACCTTCGACAAATGCAGTTATCCCTTCGATCAATATTAATATACTTGACCTGTTTAGCGCTCGACTTCCCACGTGTTTACATGTTTAGCTTACGTTTTACCATTTATCTCGTCATTTTATCAGCTCGCAACCCATTCACATTGGATTTCAAAATTAGCCTATTACCTAAACAGCTAAACCCCATAAAAGCTAGAAAACCTTTTTTCCATATAGTTAGAAAACTGTTTTATATATAACTATTATTAACGGAATGAGATAAGAGCGCTTAAGTACAATCCTGCTTTGTAATCGAAAATATACCGTATGGTGAAAAATTGGCCTGTATTAGGAAGCCACTGCGTCTTACCCGAATACGACAGAACACGGTTGCGTAGTACTTCAGCTATTCCAGTGTGTACCTATCCGAGCGGATCGGACTAGTGCACAAGCGCTCAGGGGGCTTCGGGGCTCAGGCTTCGGAGCAACTGTTGAACGCATCTGCGCTTTTAACGCAGCCTGCATTCTGTATAATAAGCGTTTGGCCAGTCCGCGGCCCATTCCTGTCCGGACCGTCGAGCGGTACAGACGCTCTCGCGAACGCTCTTTATACCCAGCAAGCAAGAGTTCATACTTGCCAAGTACGTCGCGAAAATGAAGTGCGTGCGGCTTTGTGCTCTTTTGGTTTTTATATGGACAGTAAATGCGCGGGAAACCTCGATTAGGCACGAGCTGAAAACTTTGGCCGAACAAGTCGAGCACCTGAAAAAACTGCACCTGGACGACACATCCCGTTTGAAGAAAGAAATGGAAGAAATCAAGTAAGTTTTTTAGATTAAAAAAAAAAACTTTCAAAATATTGCCCAGCGTAAGCTCAGCGTAAATCGTAATGCGAATGAGACTTTTTGACAATCCAGCGAATTTAAGTGAAGAAGGTAGTGCAAGACGAGATATTTTTTTAAATTTTCGCGCGTTGTGAAAATTAGATGGGAGCGAATTTTTCCGAATTAAAATTAAATTAAATTAATATTTGTGCGCGCAGATGTTGAATATAATCTCAAATGTGAATTATTTTGAGTTTCTGCTCGTCTATCTTGATGTCGTCTGTCCGTTTAATTGGAATAGGAAAATATATTAACGCTTCTGAAGTTGGTATAACTTCTTGCGTTCGTGAATATTTTGATACGCGAGTTTTTAAAAATAAAATATATAAATGTATAGCTGTTAAAATAAGTTCTAGAATACGTGGCAAATTTTTATTTGTTTTTATTTAGTAGGATTTAAGGGGAACTTATAAAAAAAGTCAGACCGATTTTATAACAGTACGTCATATGAAGTCTTAAAAAATGCTTTGCGATAGATTCTATAGGCTTTTCCGTCCACCGCATAATCTTTGTTTTGAATAAATTAATTAATATTTTACTTGTTAATTCTGATTTTTTGCGATAGTGATAAATTTAATCTTCATAATTTTTAATGCATTACAAACCCTATAGGGCGCTGGTCTCTTCTCAGCATGGGCGGGGTTATGGGCGCAGTCCATCGCGTTGGCCTTTAAAATATTCTGAAATTTAGTTTACTTAAAATTGCTTTAATTAAATTAAAAATGCAAATGATATGCATTACTATGAAAAGTTTGCGACGTATTATATTGCCGCGGATCGATTAGCCCTTCGGAAGGTAGCCCAAAATCTTAAGCTCTAGACTCTCGCGGTTTCAATTTAAAATTCTTTATTCAAATAAAAAAAAACACATTTTCGACTTGAGACATTTTATATTTATACTCTCAACTAATATTATTTTGAAACGCCGCGCCCCTATTAGCGGGAGCTCTTGTTGATTTGAACGTTAAGGATTATATTTTATGGCGTCGTGTACTTGATAATATTAAGAAGTAAAAGGGCGCAATTATTCCACTTATACTGTAATCCGGAACATAAGTCGATCAAGGGTCGTTTGTATTCATTATTAGCATCAATTAGGCGGGTAGATACCTACTTAAGCTTTCTGGTGAAGTGCTATCATCAACTTAACAACGAATTCATAACAATGGTGTGGGTTTATAGCAAACCTTAAATTCTAAAGATAAATTTAGAGTTAAGCTATTTATTACCTATTTAAATTCACATGAAAATGTATCCGTTTTTTTGATGTCCGCCTTTTTGTCAGAGGTTGGAGGTTCGATCCCAGGCACGCCTCTAACTTTTCGAAGTTATGTGCATTTTTAAGCAATTAAAATATCACTTGCTTCAAAGGCGTGTGAAGTCTGCCAATCCGCACATAGCTAGTAGCGTGGTGGACTATGGCCAAATCTTTCGCATATTGAGAGGAGACCCGTGCTATGTTGTGAGCCGGCAATGGGTTGATCATGATGATGGTGATGATGAAATTTCACATTAAAATTGTGAAATGTCAAATGATTGTCTTTTCGTAATACAGTTAATTATTTGAAGTTAGCTCTATTATTAGCGTTTCGCGTAATTATTTTCCAATGTCGGGCCCAAACCTCAATCGAATGGTCTTCTCTCTTAAATTCACCACTCTGCTCTAATGCGGGTTGCCGGGCTCCACCGATGTTGTCAATGCGAATTTATTTACAAAAGACATTTCTTCTACTATTTTAACACTCTTGATAACTGTTTAGAACTGAACTTTAGTCTGCGTTTTAAACTTTATTTAGAACTACCTACATCTAACGGTCAAACTTTGACTTTCATACTATCAGACCTTGTCTCACTCCTTTCCATTCATCTTTATGTTAGGGTGTAATGGGTGTATTCTAGAAAAACTGAGTCTTAATACACTTTGTCCCTCACTTAAAAAAAAACATGTGGTGTCGTGGGACACCAGGTAGGAGCGAAGTTCCTTGGGCTAATGTAGAATCGACATAAAATTTGCAAACAAAAATCGTGCTCAATTTTATGTAGGTTTGCTTGATTTTTCTCTTAAATTTTTCTGATTAGTTTTTATTTGAGTACAGGAAGGAAGGAGTTTAATGAATTTAGGAAATTCAGTATTTTAGGAAATAATAAGTTACGTAAAATAAAAAATAACGTAATTCAAATTATCAACAATAATAAAAAAATAAAATTACATAGAAATAGAAATAATTAAAGAGGGAGAAAGAGAAAGGTATTATACACTACTCGCTTGTGTTAAATAACTGTCGCTCATGCGCACGTCTCATTTAACGGTTTTATTCTACAGACTTTTTCTTACGGTTTTACTATCACATTTTTTTCAGTTCGATCGCGCAGCAAAATTCCCTATCTCCCCCAAGCCTGCCGTACGGAACTTCGTTCCAATAACTGAGCCGTACAACCTCTATACCCAATTCACGCCCGCAAAGGTTTATTTCCAAAATTGAAAGTACCTCGATTGTTTTATTTTTCAAATGCAACCCATGTAACCAATCACAATGGTAATATCCTGATCACTAAAGCACTTGAATTAGCTTGACAAATTAAACCATAATAATTGCATTACTGTTTAATTTGTCGAACAGTTAATTTGGAATGGCTGCCGAGCGAACACGATTTTCGCACAAAATCATCCCTCTGATTTGTATTGTTATTTAAAGTAAAACAGATTTTACTTTATACTTACCTTGATGGAGGTGCTGTTGTAATTAGAAGGTAATTAACTCCACGTTATGGATGTCAGATAAGTCTAATTCAGAAGTAATACTTGGAG
This sequence comes from Lasiommata megera, assembly GCA_928268935.1. NCBI lineage: Eukaryota > Metazoa > Arthropoda > Insecta > Lepidoptera > Nymphalidae > Lasiommata > Lasiommata megera. Next base: position 18,003,279 of record OV743307.1, on the reverse strand, counting down.
ACACCTTGGTGTGTAAAATTTTGACGACCTCAGTGGCACAGTGCGTGCGCTGTCGCATTATAAAGTTGGAGGTCCTGGGTTCGATTCCCGGCTCGAATGTGGTCTGGCTTCGGCCGTGGCTAGTTATCTCCCTACCGATAAAGTCGTGTCCCCCAGCGATTTAGCGTTCCGGCACTATGTCGCGTACACACCAATTAGGAGTGTGGGTTTTTACAAAACCGGATCTGAAATACAACAAAATCTCAAAACAAGATCAAAGGCCATATGATGAAATACATGTCTACAACATGTATTTCATATGAGCTTTCCATCCTGAAAGAGAAAAGTTCGTGTTGCAAGCGAAAAGTTTCACATTGAGAGGAATGTTCGGTCCATGCTTTTGTCGATAAGCTTGGACTGGACATTAAAAGCACGAAGTAATCCAATTACGAATCTAAATTCGGTGTAGCTGACAAAGTTTTGCAGTTAGTTAGTTAGTATTTTAAATAAACCCTTAAGGGGCAAAGTTTAAGATGTACGAAGTACGGGGCCTAGAGGTAGGGTTATTAGGGATAGTTCATTGCAAAAAATATATATACACAGAAATCTTAAATGTTTTGTAAACATTGCGTAACCTGTTTCTTCGTTATATCTTTCCAAATTAGCAACATTCTTAGCTTACCCTTATGATGAGATCTGTAGAGCTTACTATGTGATTATTAACACAAATTTGAAAGTAAAACAACAAATAGACAAACATAACTTTGTCGCTTTTAACCGCTACAACTACTCTATAGACATCACCCTTAGTTGAGATATTCATCATATATGGTACAGTATCGAAGTAAAATGGACCTTACTTTACCTTATTTTAAGTTAAAAAATCATTTAATCAAGCTGGTTTTAAGAAAAGGGACTTTGAAAAACGAAGGCTTAAACGATTATTGAAATTAGGAACCAAACTACCTACCACTTGTATCTCTCTTACTCTGACAATTATCTGAAATTTCAATTCATTAAGAAAAAAAACCTTATGACACCATGCTAACGTGTCATAATATAAAAGTTGTGGGATAAGTGGTTTACGAAGATCAGCGATGAGGGCCTCTTACAGCTAACCAGGTCATCCGATCGACTTAATTATAAAATATTTTTCTTAATGACCTTATTAAATTAATATAATATTAACAAACGCAGGTGATCCTATACCATAAATAACATACTATATATCTTTTATTTTACCTTTTCATTTACATATTTGTTTGAAAACAAGTTAAGAATGTATATTTTATAACCTATAAAAAGGACCAGCTAGTGGAATACTTGGTACTATGTTTAACGTATCTGACACATTTCATATAGGTGTATGATTATATTATTTCATACAATTATGAAAAATAATATGATTTTGCAAACATTTACGGGACCCCATATCGCTTTCTTCCTCTGTACCTAATGTACTAAAATCGGGGGATGAGGCAGTGGTATCTATAATAATTAACAAGTACCTAATCTCATTAAATCGATCACATACTTACCTAACAGATACGTAATTTTACATAAATTATAGAGGCTTATACATTTTAATATGTACCAGCAAAAGTCTATATAATTAATTTGAAGTCTTATTTTATTTGAAAAATCCGCCCTACCGTTCAATCATTATTTTCAAAATTCACATATGCAATGGCATTGTCCCAATTCAGTGACTAGATTGGCAACCAGATCCGGCGGATGCCGAACGCTGTAATTAACGTTTATTCCCGTTCTTTTCTTTTTTTTATTGAAACGAGGAAATCTAGTTGAAATTGCTACCACGCAAATATTTAATTTAAGAAGTCTGTCATACTTTCTTTAAATGTAGTAGCTTCTAAGAAGGTTTCCTCCTCATTTCAAATCTGTTTCAGAGTCTCATTAATTTCAATACTTATAAATACGAATATGAAAGATATAAATAGGTATAGTTCGTTAATTCTTGAATAACCATTTTTGAAAAGGTTTTTGCAAGTTTTTGTAAGTGAGAGCGCTTTGAAAAGGTGTTCAATGATGCAATTTTTAGGAGGAAACCTACGGGCTCGACAATATCTTTGAAAAAAAAAAATTGCAAAAAAACAAATTTACAAAGTAAATCCGTTGGGACCCACACTAGGTAATCCTGTATCGTGGGGAAAATCTTTATCCAGCTAAATAATTAATTGAATTGAATCATCAAAATTGGTATGTACGGCGGTGCCTACCTACGATTGTAAAACCAGAGACGCATAGCGGTTAAATTGACCGAAACTTGATCATAAACCATGTGGCGTCGGCATTTTTGAACACCTGCTCCGGCGAATGCGGCGACTTAAGAACTGGCTTAAGACGACTTGCAAGTAATGATCAGTGCGCGTGCATACATTAATGTTCGACTGAGATACAAGCGCATCGCCCACTTTTAATCCCCCGTATAAGATCAAGGCCCTTCCATGGCGCGGCTGGTTTAGCGGGTTTCGCTAAATTGCAAAAATGAAATGAATACAAAATAGGTTGCATGCTCGGAATGCATCGGTGCCAGCTGTTTGCTTGTGTTTTGTTGATCGATTTTTGTCAGGTTTATTTTTCTACGAGGAGATAAACCGGCACCAGCTTCGTATGCGTCCTTTAATGCTACCTATGAGGCGTAATGTATGGAGGATATCTTGACGGCTGCGATTAGCATATCAATGGACGGAGGTCCACTGCTGGACAAAAGTCTTTTGTAGGGAGCTCAATAGTCCACGGTCAGCTTGTTGGCCGACGACGCGACGTAGTTCACGTTCATCCATTTAGTAGGGCTCGACCGAGGCTGCGTTTCATCTTGCAGTATCTTTTCAGCGCCTTCTCAATGTCGATTCTCTACAGCTTGAGCTACATAACTCTGATTATTTTTCAGAACTTCTAATTTTTGAATGCAATAGTAAACACAAGTTTTTTGAGAATTGTATGATGATACTTTACCATAGCTCAGATCAATAATATACCTACTAGATTTGATTCGAGTCGTCAAAAAGTATTCGTGAAAAATAGCAATTCACACTCAATCCATTTTTTTAAGAAAATATGCAAAAGTGTAATGATATATCTCACACTTATTAAGGATCTTGCATATTAGTTATAAAAGTTACATTAAATCTATTTATCTTCAATAGAAAACCATCAGTAGAAAAGAAAACAAGACACCTTCTTTACTGGGATTTATAAAGAATTGCATCTCTATATAATTATTGCTCAAAGCTGCCATCGCTTTACACTACGCAATCGCAGTGGGTACCCTTCGGTTTAAAGTCTTACTGATTCATGCTGTCGCATAAATCAGTACATGTGTGTCCGTCGATGAGTTCCTTCTTGTCCTAGTTCTCAGATGCTGATCAAATCTGTATTGAACTATCCAGAAGGCACAATATACCTTATGCAAATCAAACAATATGAATCGTTCCGCTAAACTAACGTGTAGATTTATGAGATATCTTAAACGTATGGAACGAATGAAGAACATCCGTTAAAAGAAGAAACAAGCAGGTGGTTTTAGAATTTTATTTTATTATATTCCTAAAACATGCGCTATTATAATTAGTCATAAAAATATAATCTTCACCATGATTATCTTTCCATTACCGGCCCACCACTCGGGTGTCCTCTGGACGAGATGGGTTGTCACCGTAGTCGACTACGCTTTTGAGAAAATGATGGTTTTGGGTGGTTGGAAAATGAGAAGTTTTCCTCTGGATTTTTTTCCTGCACCATTAAAGCAAATAATATTTAACTCCTTTAAAAAAAATCCTTGTGGTATAGACTTCGGATCCCATTTCGGCGGACCGACTTCCACCCGCCACGTGCCTCTTTAGGGAGTTACGTGCGTTTTAAATTAAATTGTTTAAAAAAAAAATTTGCCATCCAATTTTTCGTTTATGAAAAATTCAATAATAAAAAAATAACATTTCTGGACTTTGTACATATTACTAGGTTAAGTTACATACAAAAGCCATAGTCACGTTAAGGATTGCATAAATACCAACGACCTTTAGCGCCTAATTAGCTTTAATATGTACCTATAGAATAGGCATATTCGTTACTTATTTTTATCTGAAACACCTGCGCATCTGCCTAGTCTACAGAATACTCGTTCCTACATTATATAAGAAAATATTGTTATAGATTCGGCCATAAAATACTGTTCTCTTGCAAGTATAGATTCTATAAAACATGAAATATTTAATGTTATATAGAAAAAGTTATTGATTATTTTTTTACGTTTTATACAACTCTGACGTCAGGGATTGAAATAACTAGACCTTAAGTGGTCCTTTTCAAAATTCAATGCAGAAGTATGAATTTCCGTATTAACTAAAATTCATATGCAAATACATATGCTATTTTTTATAATTTAAATCGCAAGATTCATCGGTATTGGAGCCTTCTTCTTCCTATGGTGACTGGAATAATTTGTCAATTAAGTTGGGTCCTGGGTGATTGCCACTGAAAAAATGCTTTGACAGATAAAATAATTCACTGTTAAGTGTATTTTGATAATTAGCAAGGGGCTTACTACCATCGATTAAATCCTTACATTTTGAGATGTTAAAGTTATTTCACAAAAACTGCGATTTAAAAATTAAATCACTAAGTAAAGGTAGGAAGCTCACATATTATTAAAAATCGAGATGTAACATTAAATCCAAATGTTACACACTAAACATAAATCCATCCTTGTTTCATATTAGAATCTTACTTGCTCACTACAGTACTCCGATAACGGTATGCACCTGGGAATGTCACCAACTATCACATTATTTATAAGATTTTCATGTTCAAACTGTGCTTATATAAAAGAATTAAATCTTAGTGGGCGAACTAAAACAATAACGACCAAAAACTATTAATAAGTTAAACACAATAACATCTTTCAATATACTGTTCGACGGAAGAGTTTAATCGTCCTACATTAAAATACTAATAGTCATTAGATACCAGTTTTGCCTTCTCAGATAAATAATAAAGCATCAAACAAAGAGTAACAATACAAGCAAACAAAACTACCTCGCAAATAATATAATTATATTATGTTATAGGTATAACATAAAAGCCGTCTGTTATAGGAAACTTTAATAACTCAAGCTTGCTTTAGCGAAATGAAATGCGATTTTGCAGTTGTTTGCGAGTAGAGTTCATATGTAAATTCTAAAACTAATTCTATTATATTTTCTGAAGTGGGCCTCTCACAATCGCCGTTTAAGCTTTATTTGACCTATAAATTCTACATATAGATATGTGTAATACAAAAAACTCAAAAATCGTTATCTTGTTAAATAATCCGATTAATTTTACGAAACAACCAATATTAAAGTTAATAAACAATAGGCAACACAAATAGCTGCACACAGGAGCTCAGTGAAAAAGGTTCAATCTCAGTATCAGGAACTATTAGAATTCTGTATTTATTTTCAATATAATACCTAGATAGGATTGCTATGCAGCAACAAAATCGCTGATATATGATCATTTAATTGGACATATCCATCTAAAATTGAAAACTTTTATTTCGCGCGATTTCAGTGAATAAAGGATATCGGATGCGCAGTTGTTGTTTTCTGGAACCGATCTGCAATCTCTACTGCGCGGTCGTGTCGTTTTTTCCTTTTTGTACAATATTCGTACGACCAGCCAGATGCATATTTAAGTTTTTATTTGGGGATCTCCGATAATCTATTTTACATAGGGGCACTTTTTTCAACGCCGTGATGGGGGTGAACATCTGGCTGTTTCTGTTTATTTATATTTCAAGCGGAAATAATGTGCCGCCAGCCCTCATCCGGAAGTACCTAGGCGCGTTTACAAGCCCGGGGCCAGCTTAAAAAGTATAAATAATAATAATGTATATAAGAATTAAAAATTAAAAGCTGTGATAGCCTAGGTGTATAGACGTCAGCCCCCTAATAGAGGTCGGGGGTTCGAACCCGGCCGCACCTATAACTTTTCGGAGTTATGTGCGTTTTTAAGCAATTAAAATATCACTTGCTTCAACGGTGAAGGAAAACATCGTGAGGAAACCTGCATGCCTGAGAGTTCTCCATAATGTTCTCAAAGGCGTGTGAAATCTACCAATCCGCACTAGGCCAGCGTGGTGGACTATGGCCACACCCTTCTCATATTGACCCGTGCACTGTAGTGAGCCGAGAATGGGTTGATCATGATAATATAAAAAATATTGATTACATCAAAGACATTAGCAATGGGAATATAAGAGATATTCCGCGTCTTACTGCCTGTTCGTCAAAAAGTACGTCGTTTCCTATTTCCTAACACAATTACCTATGCATGAAAGGGACGGTTATTAGATCCAGATCACCAACTTGGACACATCATAACCTAATAACAGTCCATATGGGATATTGCAGCCAACCACTCGTGTTCCAAGTCCAAGTTACAATTCCATTCAAAGAGCAAATTTTGATCAAAGCCCGTTGAGCACACAAGCGATTGTAAGCTTACATTTAATTGATACCTGACAAGTACTGACAAAATACATACAATTTGGTTAGACTATTAAAAGAGAAGATAAGATAAATGTCTTAACACTTGTCTTCTCTTATTGACTCCAATAGATCATTCTGTCTATATCTATAGATATTTGGGTGTAACACAATCCGTACCTAGGATAGCGGTAGGTTTGAGTGCGCTCCGAGATGTTCGCCGGCTCGAGATTAATCCCGGCCGCGTGGGTAATATGTTTACTTTCCTCATGCAATACCGAACACTAGACAATATCAATCTGTATCCAAATTGATATTAATTATAACTATAATATAATGTATATTTACTTACAAATTACTGATAGTAATTAGTCAGGAATAGAAAAGTAAATAGAAAAAAAAATTCCATGTTAGTTTAATACTATATTACGAATTTACTTTAACTACTATATAAAGCACAAATGAGCCCTTGGCGACATCTCACCTGATGGTAAGTGATGATGCGGTCTAAGATGATAGCGGGCAAACCTGTTAGGCGTATGGTAAACGCATACTCCTAAATTGCTAAAATTACTCGCTTGCTAAATCACACGTCTTTGTCGGTAGGATGATAACTAGCCACGTTCGAAGCCTCCCACCAGACCAGACTCGAGCCGGTAATCGAACCCAGGACCTACAACTTTTAAAATGCAACAGCGCACGCGCTGCGACAGGTCGTCAACATATACCTTTTGATTTTTTATAACATTAGACCATGGGCAACACTTGTGGCTTTAATCTATTTCATAGAAACGAATTGTTCATAATTTCGAAACTAGTCAGCCAACAATTCAACTTACATAATAACAAATTGGGACCACGAGAGAGTTAAAAAATTCTAACGCCCATCCGAAGGGACAGGTGGAGCATTTTATGACAGCATATGGCAAGCGATTAATTCGACGGTCTCGAATCACAAACTTTCGACCAGCTGAGATAAGGTATAATAAGAGCCTAACACACAAATTATTGAATCTTCAAATTGTTAAGGATTATTTTATACTCATTCGTGACACAAAACGGATATGCTTAGAAGATGCTTATTATTTTTTTATTGAATGATACTTTCACATTTATTTTTTTAAAAGCTGCTGCTGTCATATGTCACAAGTTTTAATAATTGTTAAAGCCCACCAGACAGAATTGAAGTAGCTTTGTGGGTGTAAGAAATCAGTGGTAACCAACTCAAACAGCCCATTTGTAAGTCCCTGTAAAAGAATATTGAAAAAATAATAGATAAATAAAGAATAAAAACTCAGAAACTATTAAAATTTGATTGAAACCTAAAAAAGAGCCGTTAGAATTATTAGAAAAAAGGAGAAATGTTAAGTACACAGACAGACACTAATAAGACTAAATGTGAATTTGGCACACGTTTTAGAAGTATAGATAGCCAGATTACAAACATCATAATGGACACTGGCATCTCAATATAATAATAATTGTCAAAGAATGTGATGTCTGTACACAAACTACAGATAAAATAACAAAACCGAAAAATTGCAGTAGTGATCAGTTAAAGCTAAATAAGAGCGAACATACTTTTTTTTTCGGACTGACTATTAGCTGTGGCTAACCCTATTGGTTGCGACAGCGTAACCGGGCTGTTGCCAGAAGAAATTTTGAGCCGTAGGGGGAGAATATAGGCTTATGTATGTTTCGTTTTAGCACGGTCTGTGGGACGTTTGTTTAGCCCCTAGCAATAGCTGAATCTTTCTAATATAATAAACGAGAAAGTTTGTATGTACGGATGTTTGATACTCTTTCACGCAAAAAATTTTGAACTAGTTCGACTGAAATTTGGAACGAAGATAGATTTATACCCTGGATCAAAATATAGGTTACTTTTATACTGGTAAAATGTATGTTCCATGTGGGATTTGCGAAATCAAAAAAAGGCGGACGAGGCCGCGGGCAACAGCTAGTATGAATATCTATTTAAGACATCAAAGGGCTGCCTTCGTAACCAATATCCCTTTAGTGAACAAAACACGTTAAAGGAATTATTTTCTCGGTAATAAAGTCAACATATAAATATCCATATACCTAAACGTGATCTAAAAAGAAGGGCATAACTTTTAATTATACACATTAATGGTTAGTTACCGTGTCTCCCCTGAACTTCCTGGGGGAAGTGGTAGGGATGCAGGGGAGATACGGTCAGCGGGCGCTGGCGTAGCGTTGCATCGTTTTCGCTTGGTGATTCAATTTGTAGTCAAGGAGGCAGTGGAAACTTTTACAAGACTCTTTCATGTGGTAGAAGTTAAAAAAGGTATATTTATATTATTATGAAAACCATTTTATAAACACCATACAATACATATTTTATAAATGTATTTTTTTATTACATTTATAAAATAAGACAACTAAATACAATTAATACTAATTATATAATATATAAATACTCTAAGTGACAAACGAGGTACGTCCGTAAGAAAGGGAAAATGAGTGACGAAGACGATGATTTAAGTCTTAATATTTTGTTTCTGATGAACTATCGTTTTATTTTCATGAAATTTTCAACACAATATAGCTTTGCAGTTGTTGGAGAAAGTTTCACAGTTCTCCATTTATTGAATGAAGAGCCAAACTGGAGTTGTTTATTTGAAGAATTATAATTATAAACATTATCTCATTAAAACGTTGATCGCATCAATAGAATGCCAGCATGTCTTTTAAGAATGGATAAAAAAATCCAAACTGGATATAGAAGTTTAAATAAAGCTTGTGAAGGAACTTAATAATTTCCCTTTTCTTGCCATTCTCAAGGAATTCTTGAATGAGTTTTAACAACTTGTTGCATTTACAAGGCGGAACTTCCTGTTTCCCTGCGATGAAAAGAGGAAATTCGATGAACTACTTAGAGGGATACAATTTTCTGCACAAGTGAAAAAAAAACATCTTTGCTGAACACCTTTTAAAACTATTCGACTTTGTTTTCCGAGACGAGGTTGAAAGCAAAGAGGGTGCGGTAATTAGGCAGGTGATGATACATTTTACGAATTAGCTTTGAATAAAGTTTTATGGAATTCCAAATGTCTGTGAATCTGTATTGTATTTGGGAGGGAGGTTTTCGATTTAATTAAATGTCTCTTATCGCCAGTGCATTATTTAGGAATGATTGAATGTAAATAATCTATCCCTCATTATTGGAGGAAGTAATTATATAAATAAATATATATACATACGCAAACATATGTACGAATATGTTCTCTGAAATGTTATAATGGAGGTACGAGTACATCTTTTGTTGGAATTGATTTCGGTTATTGGTTTATAAGTGATTTTATATTAACATTTAACATTTTCTGCTCGTACTTTTACGCAAAAATTTCATTTATAATGTAGACAAGACTGTAACTTTAGATTTTTTGACACTTTAAAGGATGAAGAATAGATTAAAAATATTTCTTTTTCGATATTAATTTGTCTTCTTTCCGTAAATAAAATAACTAAATCTTTGAAATTTAGTATATAAAATTGATAGTTTAAAGGATTTTTCGATTAACCGAAATTTGTTAGGATTTGACTTTGAGTTACACATTCACTGTAGGTACCAGCTGTTAGCGTTGGTGAAAGCGGTGACAGGTGATAAGATTTCGTGGAGACCCTGTTTGAGTTATGAATTCGTGTCCTGTACTGTATCTAACTATGTTTGTATGGAGAAGATCTAATGGCCGTTGTTCTTGCAGGAAACACGCGGTTTCCACTTGCACCGACAACCACGAGCGTAACGAGAAGGCTACCCTGGAGTGGGCCAAGAGTTCCATGAAGGAGTTGCGCGTCGAAATGCGTGAACTGGGCCGGAGCATCAACAACTCCCAGCTGATTCGGCAATTGCACTCCATTCGGAACGAGGTAAGTTTGTAAATAAATATAAGCCCCCAATAATAAAGTCGCTCACCAAATTAAAGCCTATTGAGGTATGTACTCGCCTGGAGTAGAATAATATGATGGAGCCTGTGAAGCATTGATTGTTAAACAATGCAATGATCCAATTTCATTACAGTATAGTACCTGAGCCAGCTAAATTTGTTGTGGGTCTCTGTATTAATAAGCCCCTATCGATATAAGAAAATGATCTTCAGTATCGGTCTTACTTGAGCACCACGGTCACTAGTGTAAATAATCTAGTTATTAATCTTAAATTGGAGTAACTTTGCTGTCAGATTTGTAAGGCGTTGTCAAATTAGGACGTTTCACGCTAACTTGAATACGATGTTAGATTACGTGACATGTTGGATTACACGTACGTAGTGTTAGCTCGATATTTATGTGCCATTTCACTTCAATACAAAGGCGTATATGTACGCTTCAAAAATGAAGTTTGAAGGACTATTTGAATATAGAACTGTTCGACTTTGTCATCAATGCAACACAGTTCCATATTTCATATTCGAAGCCTGAGTAACTCGAAATCACTAAAGTTACTTTGTTTCATTTATTTCATCGCTTTGTTGCCAGTTGTTAAATTAATTGAAAATCCTCCATTCGCATATTTGTGATGATGACATTTTGTATTCTCCTTTTGTAATATTTGCATTTTTGCCACTCTGTGAAAAGTTCTTTGAAATGCTATTCTGGTCGAATAAGTGGAACGGAATTTGCAATTAAAATCGATAGTAATAAAAAGCTCAGCTCAGCAGTTTCATAAGGTACCTATCTTTGATTGTGGAAAGCGATACAGAGGATTTCGTTTTAGTGGCAACATAATACACATAAACATAAAGTTACACTTATGTTGGTTCATGAGATACACGGACGAAAAGACGAATGTACAACAGATTTGTTTAGTAATGACGACACCGTCTCATTGAACCCTTAGTTAAGAAAACAAGTAAAGGTTTTCCTTTTTTTCTCTTTCTTCTTTTATTGGGCCAATTGAAATGGTACTCATTATACTCGACTCGCTCGATCTGGGCACAGACCTTCACTCTCATATGAGATAAGGGTATGGAACACTCTGCTCTAAAGTGGATTTTATGGTAATATAGACCTTATTGACCATATTGGTTTCTTGTTGAACGATGGGTGTACTTCTATTACATTTTATTTACGTTTCTAACGAAGGTATTTGTTTCAGTTGAAACAAGCCTTGTCTGAAACCCATGACCTGTCACGCCTGGCCCAAACCCAAGAAGCGAGAGTGGACAAGCTAGACGGCGAGGTTGGACGACTCAAGTACGAAGAGCAAGAATTACGAAGCGTGTCGGCTCAGGTGCGGACAGAATTGGGAAAATTATCCAAGGAGGTTAGTGGATTTTTAAATTGTATCAGAGATATTACTCATATGAAATTTCGGTTCATGATGATCGGATATCGATATATGTATAACTATTCAGTTTCACGCATGCCAACTAATACTAAATAAGTTCGGATTTGTCAACAGATTAACGTAGTTTAAAACATTTTTAAGAACTTGTAATAGCAATTATTTTGTTGTATTTATATATTATCACGAGGTACTGTATATATACTATACTATATTATACAATCGATTGCTATTTAGAGATACTCCTATCGAACATCAAAAGTTCAAAATAACAAGCACGGGATATTTGATCGCAAGCAAAACAACCGGATGTAACAAATTCAATTTCGGGCTAAATTTGGCCTTTTCGTTTTAGAATTTTTCATTATTTATGGAATATGTGAACGTATGTACGTTGCAAACAAAAGACCTCGTTGGGCCCGTGTTCCATATTGGAATATTCATCCATGTCCGCTGAAAAGACCATCGGGGACATTGCAGATTGTCTTGATGCTCCATTCATAGGCAAAATCCAATCTGTCGGATTAGTTAGCCACCGACCGCCCCGGAACTAATCCGTGTATGAATGGAACCATCGAGCGGACCCAGCAGACTCGGAGTTATTTTTAACTAGTAGTTCGAACTTCGATGCAATTGCATTCAGATACCTATAAGCGAAATGTCATCTAGCGTCTCATCGCGTGCAAACCTTATTACTCTGTATTATCGTAGTCGTTTGAAGTTAGTTTTAAGTTGTATAATCTTAACTCTAACTTTACGGAGTTATGTGAATTTTTAAACAATTAAAATATCACTTGCTAATAGGTTAGTGTTTTTCATTTTTATAACTCTGCTCGAAATGTTCCCGGTAGCTCTCTTGGGACAAATAGTATCTCATACTCCATAGCGCTGATAGCCTAGTGCTTAGGGCGTCAGCCTCCTAATCAGAGGTCGGCGGCTCGAATCCGGGCACGCACCTCTAACTTATCGGAGTTAAGTTTAAATATCACTTCAACGGTGAAGGAAACCTGCACGCCTGAGAGTTATGTTAGTCCATAATGTTCTCAAAGTCGTGTGAAGTCTGCCAATCCGCACATGGCAAGCGTGGTGGACTATGGCCAAACCCTTCTCATATTGAGAGGAGACCCGTGCTCTGTAGTGACCCGGTAATGGGTTGATCATGATGTATAATCATGACTTTTGACGACCTCCGTGGTGCAGCGCGCGCGCAATAGCATTTTCAAGTCGAGTCTGGTCTGGTGGGAGGCTACGGCTGTGGCTAGTTACCACCCTACCGACAAAGACGTGTCGCCATGCGATTTAGCGTTTCGGCATGATGTCGCGTAGAAACCAATTAGGGGCGTGGGCCATAGTCCTAACAGGTCAGCCCGCTACCATCCTAGACAGCATCGTCACTTACCACCAGGTGAGATAGCAGTCAAGGGCTAACTTGTAGTGTGTAAAAAAAAAACTTACATATTCATTTTAGTAAAGTACTGCATAATCTTAGTGAATTTTATGATAGTACCCAAGCATGTGCCTTAATCTGGACAGGCTCTGACAGGTGGACTGGCGGACAGAGACGATGCATTTGCATCCAAGTAAGCTGCTATTTTAAATTTCACTCTGCGAAAAATTTTCGTCGTAAAATATTTCCCTTTATTACTCTTTGCCTTTTTTATCCGTATAATGCTTTTGAAATATGAGAATAAAACACTTTAAGAATTAATGTTGATCCTGAATTTTTCAAATTAAACTCTTAATTGATATAATTAACAGTAAAATACCAAAACAAATGAAATAAGTATAAATGAAGATAGATTTAGAGCGATTCAATGAGGTACCAATTTAATGAACTTTTATTCCATTCGACCAAAGGTGCTAAATAGATAATATAAATTGCCAAGTTATATTAGCAGATTGCTACACGACTAAAACTAATATATACTCGCGTACATAAAATTCCGCACTGTAAAGGGTTGTAACTTTGGCAACATCGACATATGTGTATTTCGTGTAGGTGGTTTAAATTAAAAATTAATAGGTACTTCTTACTTTTTTTTATCATCTACAAGTTAGCTCTTGACGGTAATCTCACCTGGTGTAAGTGATGATGCAGTCTAAGATGTAGCGGGCTTACTTGTTAAGAGTATGGTAGAACGATACTCCCAATTGATTTCTATGCGACATCGTGTAGGAACGCTAAATCGCTTGGCGACACGTCTTTGTCGGTAGGGTAGCTAGCCACGGCCGCAATCTCCCACAAGATTAAACTTAATGATCAGTTTTAAACTTTCGCATTGCCGTCACCGTATTATATCTGCTTATCTGTGGACGAAGGGTCTTGCACCATTTTAATTTCCTTAGAACATATGCCTAAGTTGACTATTTGTTGTCCCATAAATAAATAGGTTTTAAATATTGCTTAGGTACCTACTTACTATAAATTGAATCGTGCATCGTTCATAGGAATATTTTATTAGATAATCGATGGCGAAGTGTCAGGGCTTCGTGCGAGGGGGCAAGTCTGCTGTCTATCTTCACAACAATCGCGCAATTAATTAATCATAAAGTTCCAAACTTTATTTCATCATCAGTACAATGATGTTATTGATCGACCACTGAGACACAATTGTGATCAGACCGCTAGTATGTAACATTATGACGTTAATTAGATTTATTTGGATGTAGGAAGATCTTATACGAGCGCAGAAGTGTATTTACTAACTACTAAGTTCATATTTATTTAGTTGAATTCATATGAGTTTTACGTATAGCTACATGATCCAAAACAGAGTTAATCTAATATTTCGAGAGTGAGTTCTAATGTGGAATGGTATTTCCATTCCGCATTATCACCGTCCACATCTATTGTAATCACCTTGTAATTATTAATATAATTAAATTTTGTCGACGTTTTAATTAAAATTAAATTAATTAAAACGTCGAGAACGAAATGAAACGAACCTGTACTATATTCTATCTCAAAAAGGATTAAAGTGATTTTTTTAATGTTTATACTTATTACTGGTGGCTTAAGTACATATTTAGTGAATGGACAGTCATATAACTAATATTTATCTAATGACTGGGTTATTGCCGAAACTTCGTCTATGTGATTTAGATTAAAAAAATTAGCAAACATTGCTTATATCTGTGAAATAAGCTATCCCGCTGGAATGATGGATTTTACCAGAACAAGAAGTAGCTGGTATGTTAATCCAGCATATAATCTATCTCCTTTAAATCACTATAATCAGTAGTTTCGGCGTTACCGACTTACACACATACAAGCATACACACACACACACACACCCACCCACCCACACACACACACACACACACACACACACATACACAAACTGTAGCATTTATAAAATATTATTATTATTGATATATGGAAAAAATTACTGGTCGTGCAAGCCGAGTATTAACAGGTATGTTTGTACCAGGAATAGTTAGGTTTGTTCCCAGTAAAAGCTTCTCCCACGTGAACGCTAAAGCGACTCGCATGACACTTAAAATGTACTTTAAGATTTTTCCTGAGCGAAGTCTTAGTTCAATTATTTACCCACTGAGTGCTTCTTCCACAATCTCCCGACTAACATTAACTGATGAAAGAATACGAATTCAATAAACAATTCAATAAGGAATGTCCGCACTACAATAACTATCAAACCGCCGACTAAATCCGTTAAAGCTCTTCGGAAGGTTAGTGTTTGTAAACAGGAGATGGGATGCCTAGATACTCGTATAGGAACTACTCAGCCCAGTAAAACATTGCGGAAACTAATAACAGTCGCCGCCCTTCTTTCTTCACGCTCAGTGATTATAACCGTCGCTAACCGTTGCGCCTGTGACTTTTTACCGGTCAATATGATTGTGAGGGAACACCATTATAACATTAATTAAACATCACGACGACGCCATGGTTAATTATTGGTATTGATTAATTAAATAACGACATGATCGATTATGTCGGAATAAAGTACTATTGAACGATTTGAATAAAGTATTAAGAATCAAGCTTGGGTGGGCTAACAGACAAGAAACATAAAAAAAAATATTAAAGGACGAGATTCTGCCAGGTCGGTGTCAAATTGACGGCGTAACTTTAAATGGACGTTGAATTTAAGATAAATTGGTTTTTAGCACACTATGACACAATGATAATTGTTTAATAATAACAAAACTAACTAGATAGATAAACTGTGAAACAAATATCTACATATATTAATGAGAGTACCTGTGACCTAGATG
The DNA here is from genome assembly GCA_928268935.1 of Lasiommata megera. Lineage (NCBI taxonomy): Eukaryota > Metazoa > Arthropoda > Insecta > Lepidoptera > Nymphalidae > Lasiommata > Lasiommata megera. The sequence continues at coordinate 17,987,262 of OV743307.1, read as the reverse complement.
ATGAAGAGGATGACGATTTTGCACATAAATGAAATCTAGCTGTAAAAAATTAAAAAAAAATCACATTGCTAAAAAGCAGTCAAACGAAAGCTCGACGATCCACGCGTAATATTCCTTAACATCAATATAAAATTGTGTAACACCACTAAACCAAAACCGCAAAAGGTACACCAACGGTACATGTAATTGTATATTATATGGGCATAGCAAAAAAATGTCGCCAAATCTGAATAGCGTTCACCTGCGATGCATCACGGAAATTCCATTGAGCGCAATACAATGGCGCTGTGGGAAGCAAGCCGCCGACAAACGGGGCGGGACTCGTGCATTCCACTGTTGATTTTGTATGAATTTCTCTGTCAGGAGTGTTTTGTCGATACCTCTCTATTCTCTCAATAGATAACCCTAAATTTTTTTTAAAACATTTTTCTATTGCATTGAAATCCTAGTCCTAGCCGAAATATTTTTTTACTAACTTCTCCAACAAGGGCCTGTTTCTCTTTTGCATTGTTAACGTAACAGCGACGCATGTTTACTTATGACGACACACCTCAGTTTAAAACATATTTCTATCCTAATGGTAGGATAATTATTATGACTGCTCTACAAACTTAAGCTACCGAAAATCACCCCCTCTCACTGCACTCCGCCTCTTGGCTCACAGAGCCTGCATTCCACAAAATTCTAAACGTGACATTATCTTAACTACAAATTATGACATAATAATTCCTACATGAAGAGTTGTATGGCGCAAAATAATACTTAGGACTATTCATTATTAGGAGTTTAAACTTTAAACAATTTTATTGCTCAACGAAAGCTTTTAAACCATTACAAACCACTTATTTTCTCTCTACTATGTCTGTCATAGATAGAGGAAAACAAATGAGAGGTATGTGCTATACATGCATGTGTGTGTCAGGGTAGAAAGGTTTCACAAGGGAAATCTCTCGAAGAGTGACTTCTGAGGTCAGAATTTTTCGTTTACCTCGGTGCTTCGGTTATAGACAACAGAGCCGTCTGTCTATATTATATTCAACGAAACGGCAATCATAAGTTATATTGAACGAGTTCGAGACGACGTCGTGTTGCAGCATTAACAGCTTCTTTAACTTGACAGACTCAAAGGTATGTTTTTTGAAGTCCTTGCCTTTATTATCTTAGTTTATTAGCCTGCATGTTTATCATAGTACTCCTTATTTCCTGAGGATTGAGTTTTTTTTTCGTTCTATGAATATTGATAAATTATAAATGAATAAAATCCTGCGGTAAACGTGTGTGCGGCGCAATATTAATTTGTCCAAAATTGCAGCAGATTGATTGATTTATTCAATCTGAATACTGAAATCTGTACGTTCTCAAATATGCAAAAAGCACAATTTTTATATTTATATTTTTCCAGTGTTACAATACAATATTTTACAATTAATCAAGAATATTCAATAACAAAAGTTAATCCGTTCAACGAAGTATGAAACGCAGTCCATCACTCTAATTAATGTATTTTATCAGCGAAAATGTTCACAGCCTCGCCCATACCAATCCCTACAAACAATACAAATACGAAAGTGTATTTATGTACTTTATTTATTGTTGGTACGTTTCATTCTGCAACAAATTGATGTACTTAGGACTTGCATTGACATATTTAAGTACTATACAATTTTAGATATAGGTACGAATGTAAAAAGGAACTACACAAAGAAAAAGAGGTTAATATTTGTCCTTTTATTATATTTTACAAACAATCAAATGACTTCTTGACGATTTCTCTCTTTACGTTGACAGTTTAATTTTAAGTTGAGAAAACTTTTGACTACTATTTCTAACTAAAAAAAATTTAATAATTACGTAGGTAAAGGTGCCTATTAATTATTTTAATATAGGCACAAAGAGGAAGGTCACTCAGTTAATGTTGGTACCGACGATCACATGTCCAGTTGGCATCTAATAATGATTTAATATGACTACGATGAGTTGGTGGGGAAGAGGAGATAAAGTGTTACAAGTCGCGTAAGAACAAAAGAGATGCACGAAACATCAACTACCCTTACATCTCCTTTTCTGATCATCAGTTTAAGATGATGTACGAAAAACATTATTTTTATTTTTATTTTTGATTCTTCCAATTTATTTTTTATTGGATCATTAAACTAGTCACAATCTATATATAAACATCAAAAAAACATTTCAGAAGAACAAACATGAGATAGTGACCTTCTAGAAATGACCACATTGCTATTGTGTTGTAAGAATCTATGAACATCTCTAATATCACTTATATGAGACAGATCCTTTATTTTATTAAATAATGTAGAAATATATTTCTACATCTTAGCCTGCTCGTATATTTATAGAGTACCTAAACTGAGAAAACGATACATGTAAGAGTTTGATTGAATATTTTGTATGCTTTTATGAATATTAAAAAGTTACTTTATCGAATAATGGAAAATAATGTTATGTAATAATAATTAACATTTGATTTATATATGCGTAACATGAATAAGAATGTTCGGTTTCCTTGTTAGAAAACAGATAAGCATGCGAAGGAGGACCTCCTCGAAATATTTACCTAAATATAAGTATGAAATAATCATATTACCCAAAATGGAACTACATGCGCCGAACAAGGAGCGACCGTGAGAAATTATTTTTGGGAAGCCTACCACAACCCGTTTCGTGCACTATACTGTTCAACAGAGCCTTTCAGTGCTGACAAAAACCTGGGACCTCACACCGTACGAAACAACTTGCATGAAAGTTGACACCCGGCTCTGGCGTGATTAACTTTTTTGATACACGAATTGTCCCAGGGATATTGGTTCATGTAATATTTAGTAATAATAGCCACGTTTCGGCACTAATTAATAAATCTTAGAGGCGCTTTAAATTTTTTCAGTTTTAATCTTTTTTAATTGTTAAAAGATTTATGTGGATTTATTTTGAAATAACAAAAAGGAGTAACGTTTTCTGAAGCCGATTAAAAATTAAGAAGGAAAAAAAACGTATCTTATAATAGAATAATCCATCGCCATTTTATTATAAGTATTATCGATTGGATGTTTCTAAACCTTTTCATTGAGTTATTAATTAATACTGTTTTAGATACCCACCTTACCTACTGTTTATAATCCAAATTCAAATTCAAAATAATCTTTATTCAAATAGTCCTTAAAAAGGCACTTTTGACGCGTCAATAATTTTCATAGTAGTTATGTCATGGTGATAACTATATTCGTAAACTTAAAACTAAAGCTATGAGGGTTCCAAACGCGCCCGGTCTAAGAAGAAGCCCACAACAAACTTAGCCGGGGTTTTTCTTTTTTTTCGTTATCACCATCTCACATAATGAATAAAATGAATAATAAACTATAGTACCTATGGAGAATTAGATTATATTAGAATAGAGATTTAGTTAGCAACATTCAAGTTTTTAATTACAGCTTATTTTCTATCACTTACAATATTACATACATATAGAGAACGACTGTCCTAAACCTCGTTTGAAACCCCGATTCCTCTGGTCATATCATATCGTAGATAGGTTCTCACATTTTGAATACTCCCTTTGACGTGTATCTAGAGATTGAGTATTTGTCAATGAGATTAATTCGATATTTCGATCGGCACGCTATTACTTCAATAATATTGCTTACTTGATTGCAACGTATAAGTATTCTTACATTACTAGTTGTATCTAGGAAACGAAATAATAAGTGAATTATTGACGCGTCAAAAGTGCCTTTTTAAGGACTGTTTGAACAAAGATTATTTTGAATTTGAAATTTGAATATGATGTTTCAACCGCGTTAAATTTAATCTTACACTAGGATAATTAATCTTTTTATCATCATGATCATCATGATCAACTCATTGCCGGCTCACTACAGAGCACGGGTCTCCTCTCAATATGAGAAGGGTTTGGCCATAGTCCACCACGCTGGCCATGTGCGGATTGGCAGACTTCACACACCTTTGAGAACTCTCAGACGTGCAGGTTTCCTCACGATGTTTTCCTTCACCGTTGAAGCAAGTGATTTTTTTTTTTAATAATCTTTTTATGTGTGGTAGATATTTTTTCGTTACCTATATATTCCAATATGTTATTTCTTTTATACCTATGTAGAATATTTTTCGGTTGTAGTATTCATGATAAACATTGATGATTATGATTTTGATGATATTGATGATTTTTTTAATATTATTTAAGAAAACAATTTATTCAGAAAAATGTTTTGGTTTTTCAATATATTTAATGAGAATTTATCGAATGTGATAAAATAGTCAATAAATACTTGATTTAGAAACTGTAGATCGTCTTTAAATTGCAATGACTATTTATATAAAATTACGATCTAAATCGATGGAATAATTTCAAAAATGTTCTATTGCAATGAGATTTACCGAGTACAAATCTACTGAGTTTTAAAGTACCTGCCATATACTGCATTGTATTCTGTTTTATTTTCGCCATAGAGAAAGTACACAAGTCTACTTCTCGTTAAAAGTTTACATCGTATACCAGACAGGATAGAAAACCCAATAATTCCTACACTATAACTTGCATTTGGTTAACGAGTTGAGAAGTTGAAGTGGCTAAAGGCGCCATAGTGAAGCTTGGATAAAAAATAGATAGCACGGTCCTAGGATGTGAGGAATATGATGGGGTAATATCAATCCGTTATCAGTTATCAGCGACGACACCAAAAGCAGGAAATAGAAATAAAAAAAACAGCTTATGACTGGAATAATCGTGAAAATGTATAGTATATATCTACTACTGTACTGATTTATATATTTATCTACTGTACTTATTTATATTCAGCGTAATTTAATTATTACTATAATCGAGCTGTCTCGTGTAATTTTGTCAGTTAATGGTTCAATAATGAGTAACTCAAACACGAGTTCAGGTGCATATATGTAATTATTATTTTAAAGTAAGCAGAAAAATATAAATCACACAATAAATACTTTGAATGTAAGCTTTCATCATGATCATGATCGACCCATTCTCCGATCACTACAGAACAGGGGTCTTCTCTCAATATGAGAAGCGTTTCGCACGCCTTTGAGAACATTATGGAGAACTCTCAGGCATACAGTTTCCTCACGATGTTTTCCATCACCGTTGAAGCAAGTTATATTTTTATCGCTTAAGAACACACATAACTCCGAAAAGTTAGAGGTTTGTGCTCGGTTTCGAACCCCCGACCTCTGATTAGGAGGCTGACGTCCTAACCACAAGGCTATCACAGCTTTTACATTGCTAAATACCTATTTCATCTAACTTTATTTATTGTATACTTACATGGAGAGAGAGAGCCGAGTTATTCGGCCGTGTAAGAACTTGTACCTAATTAAGAAATACCGATGATCAAGCTCGAAAACTCTATCCATCTCTATTTGAAATATCAATACTCCATCATCAATACTCTGGCTAATAACAATACTACATATGGCATAGATAATATTATAGTACCTATCTACTCTATAGAAGCTCAGCTGTACGATTAAATCAATTCATTCACTATATAGAGGTACATATCAAGCAGTAATGAAAGGCACAATCGAGGCATACAATACGTATTCGCGATTCTATTTTGAACACGTAGACGACCGGGCTGGCGGTCATTTTCGAATCAAACGTATGAAATGTCAACATCCTAGATTAGTTTACCTGCAATATGTATGAAAATATTAACGTATTTGCGTCCGCTACGTTACAAACTCAATTCTACATAGTTTTCTGTGTAAATTATTCTACCAATTTTGTTTAACCTTTTTGGTTTTTAGTTAAGCTTATTAATTCATGATCTTATTATGTCATCACCCTCAGCCAGTTAGGCAAAGGCCTCCTCTGTCACACGGAAGAGGCTAGACGCTTCTCTAAAGTGGATTGGCTGACTTAAGCTATTATTATTACGATATGTTCCTAAGTGATATTAGTCGGAACCGATCGCTTTACGTGCTCGCCGAGGCACAGGGGTGGAATGCGCGAACATAATCGCCAAATCAACGACAAATCCAAATCGGTTCTAAGAATTTATTCAAATTCAAATTCAAAATAATCTTTATTCAAATAGTCCTTAAAAAGGCACTTTTGACGCGTCAATAATTTACACAGTAGTTATTTCATGGTGATAACTATATTCGTAAACTTAAAACTAAAGATATGAGGGTTCCAAACGCGCCCCGGTCTAAGAAGAAGCCCACAACAAACTTAGCCGGGGACATATTGACAGAGCAACCCAAATAATTCATCTATACATGTTTTTTACCGAATCCACGATTTCGTGATCCATACATATACAACTAGCATCTAAGCTGGCATCTAAATGGGGATACATTTGCAGATAATTATGTATAGTATTTTATAATTATTATTTTGACCAAACAAGAACTGCCTGGAATTATCAAAATGTAGAAGCAATGTTGCAATTACACAGTGCTTTTATTGAAAAATTCCTATGCAATATTTTACTGCAAATAACAAAATGCTTTTATGGCAAGTATACAAATTAATGATGAATATTTTAATTATTATGGAATCAAAACTATTTACCAAATGTAACTAGAACATAACTAGGTATTGGTAAAATTAAATTATAATAACGAATGATATAACAATGTATTCAATTTCAATGAAAGCTGATAACTATTTTGTTTTATCTCGAAATCAAAGGTTTACTTTAGCGTACTATATTTGGTGGCTTTTAGGCTATGTGTTATATTTGAATTGAAATTGTTTATGAAGTGAGTGTTGTTTTAGTTAAAGGCTTCATAGTACAGAATTACATTTTTGCCCAGTTATATAGATTTGTTAAGAGTACAGAGAAAAAATTAGTAAATTAATTTAAATAGGACAGTTAAGACTACTCAACCATAGGTAGTTATCGACAATCGGTGAGGATTTATATCCTGTTACGGATTTATGGACGGGTTTCCGTGTCCGTAGTGGCTGAAACCGGTCAACTAGTGGCTAAAACCTACGTAGTGATGATATCCTGTCTTTTGGCCAAGACCGTCTGATATTGCTTTATCGGACTCGTCTCTTTTGTTTACTTAGATGATTGATTCCATATATTTGATCTGGATTCAAACTATTTTTGTTTCCATAATACCGAGAGAACTAAGAATCAAAAGAAAACAATCGGCTGTGATTCCATGTATTTGATCTGGAATCAAACTATTTTTGTTTCCATAATACCGAAAGAACTAAGAATCAAAAGAAAACAATCGGCTGTGATTCCATGTATTTGATCTGGAATCAAACTATTTTTGTTTCCATAATACCGAGAGAACTAAGAATCAAAAGAAAACAATCGGCTGTGATTCCATGTATTTGATCTGGAATCAAACTATTTTTGTTTCCATAATACCGAGAGAACTAAGAATCAAAAGTAAACAATCGGCTCAGACTTCTGTGAAAAATAATTATCCTTTTTCTAGGGGCTGATGTATGAAATTACGGTTTAGAAGGTTGACTTTTTTGCTTAGTTGCGATTTCAACTATTGTCAAAATGATTAATATAAAGTAATACTATTACGGTTTTACTCAATGGTTTTCATTCATACATTTACAATTATTATAATAATAATAGCTTACATCTGCCGAGCGGTAGATATTAACTGCGATGTGTTGGTGCGGCGTACAAACTGGTCCTGCTTCCGTGGTACTCAGTAAATTTGAAAGAGAACACTTTTATTTTGATTATTTCGGAACAATACGAACGGATACGGTCCCGACGTGAAGCTCGACGCAATCTATGATGTTTTTATTTCCAAAATCTTTAGTGTAATATCTGTGTACTAACGATAAAAACTCGAGTGGCCAATAGCGTGATGTAAATATCTATGGCAGGCAGGATGTGTTTACCAAAGCTCAAAGTCAATAGAATAAGCTCGTGTTGCAGAACCTATAAAATAATGTTGAATCATAAATGCATCATAGTTACTAAAGTCTTTTTATACGCTTATATTCTGCAGATAAAATTACTGTCTGAAATATTAATAAAAAAATTAAGTTTTTTTTTTTTAAATCTACAAGTTAGCCCTTGACGGCCATCTCGCCTGATGGTAACTGATGATGCAGTCTAAGACGGTAGCGGGCTAAGCTGTAACTATGGTAAACCCATACTCCTAATTGGTTTCTACGCGACATCGTGCCGGAACGCTAAATCGCTTAGTGACGCGTCTTTGTCGGTAGAGTGGTAACTAGCCACGGCGGAAGCCTCCCACCAGACCAGACTCAAGCCGGGAATCGAACCCAGGACCTTCAACTTTATAATGCTGCCACGGAGGTCGTCAAATGTATATGTAATTAATAATACTTTTGTTGCAGTTCAAGACCAACAAAGTGGAAAGCATGAACAGTTACAACGATGTCCTTGAGTCGCACGAAATTCAAGAGGGAGATCTCAAGCTTAAGCACTTTCACAAGATACGCCACAATAAAATGATCTACACGCAGATTTCCCGCCTGGCCCGCACCCAAGAACAACTGGACGAATATCAACAAAATTTGCAGGCGCAAATACTTGACGTACAAAGGCGACTCGACCGCGTCGAAGAACCCAACTGGAACCTTATGTCAACAAAAGTGGAAATGGTTGAATTGGAAACGAAGATCCTGCGGAATGAACTTCATAACACTACCCAGAAACTATCCGACTTCGAAAAGGTACACACCTCTGTGCTGGAACTTCGTGAAGATATCGAAAGCATTGAGAACAAGGCTGATAAAACTATACCCGAATTCAGAAAAGAAATTTCAAAACTTGATGTCAGTGTTGCACAGGTAATAAAGCCTACATATTAATACTAAAACATACAAATTTAAGATCGATTATAATCTATAAGTATTAACAAATTTGTATTTTTCAGCTTAACGCTCAGTCATCTTACCTAAAAGAAGATCAAGAAAATTTGCGACAATCGGTAAAGGCCATTGCCGTGAGCGTAAGCAATACCATCGACCGCGCCGCAATGGATCGCTTATCAATTAGGGAGGTTAATGATTCTGTCAACGAACTTGTCACCAAGTCAAAGAAACAATATTCTTGGCTTAACGATCACATTCTCAAGGTAACGTATGATATTGCAAGTTAATAAAGCACGTTAAACTATCTTGATAAAGCTATTGCTAGTGAAATCTTTAGCGCTTATAAACGCTCTAACAAAACAATACCGACCTCAACGCAGATTTTAAAAAATAACTAAATTTAAAAAGATCTATTTAAACTTTCTGATATAAATAAATTAACCAGCAAGTACTTCTTTATATAATTTTGTTTATTAATACGTATAATGGTCTATAAGAGCAAGTATTGACACTGTGTGAGATTCATAGAAAGTTGTTTGCTAACTTCAGTACTTGCAAACATACCTGTGGCCTTGTGCATCAACGCTAAGCTATATTAAATTTATTTTTGGTTGTTACAGAGTGAGGCGAATATGTCCAAGTTGATAAATGGCAATGGCAATGCACAAATGGGAACTGTCGAAATGAAATTACCAGAGCTTATGGGCGAAGTTAAGACTCTGCAGCCTGTGGAAAGGGAATATGAAAATCTTGTTAACAAGCTGCCCAAGGATTGCTCGAAAGTCTCCGGCACAGGAGTTTTTCTTATTCATCCAGGAAAATCGCCCGTAGAGACTTGGTGCTCTAATGGTAGCACCCTTCTTCAACGCCGCTACAATGGTACTGTTGAATTCAATAGGAAATATTCCGAATATGTTCACGGTTTCGGCAACGCTATTTCAGAATATTGGCTCGGATTGGAATCTATGCATCAACTGACTTCTGACAACTGCTCCTCCATGAGAATCGAAATGACTGACATTTACGGAAGCGCTTGGTATGCCGAGTATGATCGTTTCATTGTAGGGAGCGCTGATTCGGGATATGTACTAGAAGTGGGCGGATTTTCTGGAAATGCAAGTGACGCTTTTGAATACCAAAACCACATGGAATTTTCGGCTATCGATCATGACCGTGATATTTCAAACACTCACTGTGCTGGGAACTACGAAGGCGGATGGTGGTTCTCCCACTGCCAGCACGTGAACATCAATGGAAAGTACACCTTGGGACTAACTTGGTTTGATTCAGCCAGGAATGAATGGATTGCGGTAGCTTCAAGCGAAATGCGCCTGCACCGTCGGGCTCGATGCGCTTAAATAATAAACAAGTCATTTAATAATCAAAACTATATAATCAATAATTATACCAAAGATAACCTAGTAGCAATCAGTAGTAATTACTTATATTTAACGGTTCAGGAGAGATTGAGAATTAGAGTGAATGCTGGTCTTTCTTCTAATATGTTCATTGTAATATTTTGTATGCTTGCTACAAATCGTTTTACTTGAGTTTTTATTAAGCTTCTTAAAAAGTTTCTTTCGCCCACTCTTTTATGTAATGAAAATATTAACCTACTTAATTAGTTTTCTTTATTTATTAGATTATTATACGTTGAACGATGAGCAGATTTCATTTATTCATAAGGTCTGCGTTTTTTAATGCAATCGACACCTGTTGTAACAATAATTTCTCAATATTTTTAGGAAGTGATATTAAGTTTCTTATTTATTTTTTGGTTTAGTTGATAATAATTCTTTCTTTAAAATTGTTTGGACATTATGTACATATCTATAATTTCATAGTGAGATAATTATTAATTAATATTGTTACGCCTACTATTTAGATAAGTTTCAACATTAAATTATTCAGAATTTTTACTTAAGTAAGGTCTCACTTATTCAGAAATAGTCCGATATTATTATATTCGGTTATATGCTAAACGTGTCTTATTAATTTATTCTCGAACTATGTATATATAATTTGCTGTGAGCACGTTTGGTTAGTATCCACCTTGATTATGTACCACCAATTTTCAAGATTTCAATTTGCTATTCTAGGATATATTCAAAATAATATCAAGTATTATGTAGAAATAGATGTAGACGTAGGACGATTGTACTCGTTCAGTAGATTGTAGTACCTTATGGGATTACCAAATAAAAGCATCAAAAATATTAATGGTCTTTTATTACTTATTTATAATTTGTAAGATACATCGCCCGGCTTTAGGAACCTTCATTAAAAACTTTTATTTATTGTTTGTTATTTTGTGCTAGTCTTGCGTATTTTTCAACCTCCCAGCGGTGTCTTGAAACCCTTACTCTCAGCAAGGGCTTAAGATAATAGATAAAGATGCTTTATAATGATGAATACGGCGGACCTGAACTAAAATAACAGATCATAAACTTTTTCCACGAGATACATTGAGAAAAACAAAGGTTGAAGTGACCTTTGTTTTTCTCATCTGTTAATTATGATTTTTCGGAGATTTGTGTGACTTGGGATTGAAAGTAATAAAATACAACATAATTATCACTAATACTTAAAAAAAATGTTGTATGCATTCCTTAAAAAAATATATGACTCGCCATTCGGACTTTACTAATATACTTATCTCCACTTTTATGAACCAACCTACAATCAGTTATAACAATCTTAAACATCTCCTATTATTTATCTAAACGTATTAATCATCATCAGAATTTTCATAATCTTCGTACGTAACACTAATATCCAGCAAGGACTTATTGCTGAAGAACGGACGTGGCCGGATATGCGTCAAATGTATAGCAGCGTTTTTTATAACATCTGCCTTAGTGATATTTTCCATTATTGCTTTTTTCATATCTTCATATAACACTAGTTTCTTTTCATGAAGTTCTCCGTTGTAAATAAAGTCTCTTATATCGTAAGGAGAACCTTGCAGCTTGGCCATTTCTTCATCGAGTTTTGAAAGTTGAAATTCTTTATAAATGTTGGGGTGATCATGAAGTGCAGGCATTGAAACCCTGGTTTTTGAAAGCCAATCGAGGATGACATATGATTTGGTGGCTTGAAATAGTCGAGTAAAATCGTTCTTGGTTAATCGCCGAAATATTACAACATTCCGAGCAATCCAACTGAAACATATGTTTTTATTGTATATATTTTTTTTATTCACCACCAGTTAGCCCTTGACTGCATCTCACCTGGTGGTAAGTGATGATGCGGTCTAAGATGGTAGCGGGCTAACCTGTTAGGGGTATGGTAAACTCATACTCCTAATTGGTTTCTACACGACATCGTGCCGGAACGCTAAATCGCTTGGCGACACGTCTTTGTCGGTAGGGTGGTAACCAGCCACGGCCGAAGCCTCCCACCAGACCAGACTCGAGCCGGGAATCGAACCCAAGACCTCCGACTTTAAAATGCAAAAGCGCACGCGCTGCGCCACGGAGGTCGTCAATGTGTTTGAATTACAGTTAATCTTTTGCATTCATAATATACGTTATATTGTTGGACAGACTTCCTAACCTGAAACGCAATAATGTTATGTCTGCGTAACTTTTATCTTAAAGCTTTGATGGAAAATTACGTATAAAGTACACCTAGGAGGTACGAGGCGGGTATTATAAGTAACACGGTTTGGTAAAAATAAATTCGACATTGTCATCATAGACGTCCACTGCTGGACAAAGGTATTATGTAAATAATTCCACACATCTAAAAGGTCTTGTCCTGCTTGTCATGGGCTCATCCGTCCAGGTCGCCAAAGCGTCCATCCTTCTACTTAGCATCACAGTCAATTTCATTTATTTAAAAATATTAAATAAATAAAAAATATTGAGAAGAAAAGTCAAGCAGAGTTCCATAGCATCAATAACAATATCTCCTGCCGCGATGGTCTACATAAGCCACGCAACAAGTTTTGAGATACTCGAAATTTATAAACTTAACGCACCTGTATATAAAAATTTTAAAAAACAAATTTATTTGAAAACAGTACGATATAAACTATTCCCTGGATTTGGAAATAAAGAACAACGTCCTAACCATTTTGCTGCTTTGCTTCCCACGACTTTTATTTAAAACGAAGGATCTTAACCGCTAACATTTGTGCGCTATGATCTATTACGATTTTATTTTAGATTTTTCCGAACAATTAAGTTTATAGCGGTTACAATCAGCATTCAGTTAAATCGGGAGTTTGTGTTACGATAGCATTTCCAAAATCATTTCAAGCGGTACACGGTAATGTCTCTTCTCATGCGGCTCTCAGACCAAACCGTTTATTGAGTCATCTAGTTTCAAACTCTATTTCTTAGTCCTTACTTTCACTTTATCTGTCCTGACAGCGCCGAAGAAGAGGTGGCTACCTATGACGTTGCATAAAACAATGACGGAGAATATTTATTCCAAAATGTCATCATCATCTTCCAACCCAATGCCGGCTCTCTAGAGAGCACGAGTCTCCTCTCAATATGAGAAGGGTTTGGCCATAGTCCACTTGGAATTGGCGGACTTCACACGCCTTTAAGAACATTATGGAGAACTCTCAGGCATGCAGGTTTCCTCACGATGTTTTCCTTCACCGTTGAAGCAAGTGATATTTTAATTGCTTAAAACGCATATAACTCCGAAAAGTTATAGGTGCGTGCCCGGGTTCGAACCGTCGGGGGTTCGAACCCGGGCTCTGATTAAGTGACTGACGTCCTAACCACTAGGCTATCACAGCTACCAAAATGTATTAGGTGATAATGTTCGAGTATAGATAACTCGATCCTGACTTTAACTCTTCCCGCCTTATTAAGAAACGTAGACTAGACTGAGAATAACTTTTAACGAAGTCATAAGTCCGTATTCGAGTGTAGATAGCATCGGTTTATGCTAGGAATAAGCAATTTTAATACTAAGACTGCTGAATTTGTTTGCGTCATTCCAATCCCGGTCTTAAATACAATTGTGATAATATTCCTCAAATCCCGCCGGACTGCACTATAAATATGAAGGGTCTAAGCTCTGAATCCGTCTCTCATAATGAACTGATTTAAAGAGGATCTTCTCCCCGTGCCGTCTCCTATCAAAGTTGGCAATCATTAAGGCTCTCTGTAAATAAGACGCAGCTGCATTAACCGAGATCGGGTATTTTGAACGAATGATTAAATGAATGAATGAATATATGAATGAATGAACGAGTTAATTTTAAATTTTACCTACAGTGAAAAAATACTGAAAAAAACAACATACTATACGATTTGACAGTCTTATTACATACATTATAATGTAGTGTATTCTTCAGTCGAATAGTTCTTCTTCGGTCCAGTTGGTATTTAGCTGGCTTCATGTCTTTTTACTTATGGTAGACTTTTTTTGTTCGGACTGACTATTAGCTGTGCTAACCTTATTGGTTGCCACAGCGTCATCATCATCATCATCATCATGATCAACCCATTGCCGGCTCACTACAGAGCGCGGGTCTCCTCTCAATATGAGAAGGGTTTGGCCATAGTCCACCACGCTGGCCATGTGCGGATTGGCAGACTTCACACGCCTTTGAGAACATTAGAACATTAGAACTCTCAGGCGTGCAGGTTTCCTCACGATGTTTTCCTTCACCGTTAAAGCAAGTGATATTTTAATTGTTTAAAAAAAAACGCACATAAGTCACAAAAGTTAGAGGTGCGTGCCCGGATTTGAACCGCCGACCTCTGATTAGAGGCTGACGCCCTAACCACTGGGCTATCACCGCTTCCAACAGCCACAGCGTAACCGGGCTGTTTGGCGAGCTTCGGAAAGAAACTCTGTCAGAAGAAATTTTGAGCCCTAGGGCTCGAGGAAACTAAGGGAACGTCTGCCTAAGGGCGCCTCCTGTGAGGCCGAACCTCGACTTAGGCGACGTTTGGGATCAGGGGGGGCGGGGGTCGGACGGTAACGCGGGGGTCTGACGGTAACAGGGGGGGTCGGACGGTAGCGGGGGGGTCGGACGTTTAACGGGGGGGTCGGACGGTAATGGTAGACAATGATACTAACCTTGTATAATGCTGGGTGCTCGTATATATGAGTGGCAAGTCGTGGAGATACCCACAGCCGAAGCCCCACGAGAGGATGCCAGCCAGCTTGGCGTTCACCACGAGAGGCGCGCCGGGCACTGCGAGGCACGGACACACTGGGATCTCTTCGCGTGCCCCACCAACACATTTCATTCCTATTCCTATATTTGTTTCATGCTATAAACCATGACATATGTTTTAGCAGTTTTTCTATGCACAGAGAAATATATATATATATGTATATATAAGACATTGCTTTAGGCCTCATAGTTGCACTACAAGCGTGTTATGATTTGAAACATTGGACAACACAAACACAACACAACGAATCTATTGATTGTTCGTAATCCTAGGAACCATAATTTTTTCCGGGATAAAAGTAGGCTATGTATTAATCCTGGGTATAAACTATCTTCCTTCTATATTCCAGTCCAATTTAGTTTAGCAATTTTTGAAAGTCGAATAAATACATAGGTCGTTTATAATAATAGTAAGTATATAGATTAGCATAATCATCATAGGTGTAGGGTGCAATCGCTACACTGAGGCAGCCTATTGGAAATCTATTAAAGCTAGTTTAGCGTGCAAGAAACACTGACGACCTCCGTGGCGCAGCGCGCGCGCTGTTGCATTATAAAGTTGGAGGTCCTGGGTTCGATTCCCGGCTCGAGTCTGGTCTGGTGGGAGGCTGCGGCCGTGGCTAGTTACCACCCTACCGACAAAGGCGTGTCGCCAAGCGATTTAGCGTTCCGGCACGATGTCGTGTAGAAACCAATTAGGAGTATGGGCTTACCATACCCCTAACAGGTTAGCCCGCTACCATCTTAGACTGCATCATCACTTACCATCAGGTGAGATTGCCGTCAAGGGCTAACTTGTAGTGGATAAAAAAAAAATTAGAAATACGTTTTATTAAATTCATGGAATGATAGATGACGCTGTGATACGATTTGTAAACTAATCAAATAACAAATACGTGTGACAGCCATGGATTCCAAATTTATCTTTTTCAACGCGCAATATAAAATTTTCATGACATGAACGAGTCATGAGAATTTTAAATCACCATCGGCAACTTAAATTATCTTTAACATTCATTCCGTTTGACATGACATACTCCTTATAAAGAATTTTAAATTCGAAAGTCTGATAGGTGCCTAACGTCTGTGCATTTTCCTATAAAATATTGATAGCGTAATTGTATGCCTCAATTACGCCATCAATATCATACGGAAAATTATAGGCCAAGAATAAAAAGGAATAGAAAATTTCTTTTCAAACCGGCCGCGATTTTACATTCAATATTAAAGAGCTGGGGCCTTGAAGTGCATACTTTATGTCAGCTTTGACATTGAAGGATTTGTAAATAATTGAAGCATATTATAGATGCAACAACGACTTTCTTCGTTAGTATAATTAATAAATTTTTTGTTCACGTCTCCCGACGTTAGAGTGGCTCCATCGAGCGACTTGTCGTGCAGGGTGGAGGGTTGCAGATGGAGAGGAAGATCACCCATGCCATGGACCGATCAGATTAAGGCTTCGGCCTTCATGTAGCAGAGAGAAGCATCATCTGCACTTAGAGACTTTGCTTCATGATGACCACGACAACTCTGCCAGAGTTACAACGAAGAATGCTTCGGCATATAAAACAATTTTGACGACCTCCGTGGCGCAATGCGTGCGCTTTCGAATTATAAAGTTTGAAGTCCTGGGTTCGATTCCCGGCTCGAGTCCGGTAAGGTGGGAAGCTTCGGCCGTAGATAGTTACCACCCTACCGACAAAGATGAGTCGCCAAGCGATTTAGCATTCTGGCACTCGCGTAGAAACCACATAGGTGTGTGGGTACTGTGGTAGTCTGACCATAGTAAACCCACAGAGTTAGGTTAGCCCACTACCATCTTAGACTGCATCGTCGCCAGGCCGGCAGAACATAGCTTCTGTACAAACGTAGACACTTTTCGGGACAAATAAGGGATAAAGCAAAAAAAGAAATGAATAATTTACTATACGAAATACTTTACTGCCAATCTACTTTCATTGTATTTTACATGCCTTGATCTGGCGAAGACAAGGCTTGAACAAACCAGACCATGAAAAAAAAGCTTGAAAACTTTCACTGCATACAAAATGTATAGAGATACGGTCAAATTGGGCGTCACAAAATTAGCTTCTTTAAGATTTAAATTAAAGAGAGTATCGAAGTCCTTAGTAATAGAAATAATTGGCAGGCGTCAAAATGTGGTTTGCTGCTCCCACATAATTCAATGAAGCTACACTAAGGAAGGTGGCAACTGAAGTTAATGACAAGCGCTCTACAAGTTTTAAGTTCACGTCAAATTAACTCGAGGAGCGCGCGGACACATAGCTACAAATGAAAGACATAAGTAAATTTTAAGCGTATGATTATAACCTTAAATTATAGAATCACACAGTGGCGTTAGGGCAACAACTAGACTATGGATGATATTTCTGCTATAATAACGTCACAAGTCATCAAATGGAAGAATATAAATCATATTTTTTTTTTCATATAGAAAAACTTCATTTTCGAACTAAATTTTTGAAAATGATTAACGACCAGTATTTTAGAGTATGTACTCCTACTCGTATGTTATGAATTTTGTGTACTAAGTCATTATTTTATACATTACAAGTTAGCCCTTGACGTTACTTTCACCTGGTGTACCTGATGATGCAATCTACTCGTAAGATTGTAGCGGGCTAGGCTGTTAGGGGTACGGTAAACCAACTCCATCGTTTCTACACGACATCGTGCCAAAACACTACATCGCTCGGCGATACGACTTTGTCGGTAGGGCGGTGGTTTTATAAAGTTTTTATAAAACGAAATCTAATAGAAAAATCATATTACGATATTAAGGATTATATAAAGGATAAAAAGCTTGGCTATGAATTGCTCTAACTCCATGGGTATTATATTTAATTATTGATTATGTGAGATGTTATAACATAAAAAAACCCCGACTAAGATTTTTGTGAGCTTCTTCCTAGACCTGGGCGCGATTTGAACCTTCTTAGCTTTAGTTTTAAGTTGGCGAGTGTAGTTATCATCATCACTTCTCGAATTGAGATAATGAAAAATGTGATGTATATGAGCGATTTATAGATGCCTGTAATAGGTTTATATGAAAAAAGCTATTTTGATTTGATTTGATTTTCTGTATGTAGACGATACATTAGTTTTGAACGAGTTTAGTGTGGTATAGATATAGCGGAAAGCGCTGCATGTGATTTTAGTGTCCGGTCTCACCGACACAAAGTGTCTACTATTGCGCAGCATCTCATCCTGTAGATACAACTGCTCACCCGTTTGTATCCCTCGCAGTAATAGTTTTGTGGATTGACAGTCAATGAAATACTTCTTAACATCGGGTCTATCTTTTCATCAGGGTAGTACTGAGATGTCCGAGGCAAGCACAGCTCGTTACCCTGAAATTACAATATCTGTTATAGATAATATTATTGGAAGAGTTAATATCCTTTTAAGGCTATATATCGTTGAACTGCTTTAGTGTATTAGAAGAGTAATTTTGGCTACCATGACTATAACATGTTTGTTAGTTAGTCGTCAAGAAAAATAAAATTGGTCACTACTGCAACTAAGAAATGTTCTTATTTATATAATAATATCCAAATAATTTCAATGAACCGTTTCATCATCATGATCAACCCATTAGCGGCTCACTACAGAACACGGGTCTTCTATCAATATGAGAAGGGTTTGGCCATAGTCCACCACGCTGGCCATGTGCGGATTGGCGGCTTTGAGAACATTATGGAGAAGGCGTGCAGGTTTCCTCACGATTACGTGAAACACCGTTTATTGGTATCCATTTAGTGAACATTTGTGTTGCCGTTCCCTCAAATAGATTTATTTATTGGTGACATGTTCATCTCGGCTTGACCTAGACTTAATAGAAGAGAGGAATCTCGTATTTTCTAAAGCTAGTAGTATAAACTTCGCAAGGTGCAAGTCGATTTTTTCTTGTCAACCAGTCTAACTGGATGCTTTTGCATACGGACATCTTGAAGAATCTAGGAGGGATCTGGACGGTACAATAATAACAACTCTACTCTACTACGGTCGATTCCAGACCAAGTTGCAACACCCAAACTGGGTATGTGTACACAATATGTAACGGAAAAAAAACAATAAAAAGTATTTTTTTAACTCATTGGATTCGCTCATGCTGATGATAATAAATTGTAAAAACTTAACGGTTAGTTTTTCAATGTAAAATTTAAACCTATTTCCGCCAGTAAAGTGGGCTTAGCGATTTCTTTAACGGAACTATCCAATTACTTTGTACGCTAAGTAGATTGAAATGAATGGAAAATTTCATACCACTCTAACGGAATCTTAAATAGGTTCAATAGTTTTGGTTCATAATCAGTTTAATTAACACGTAATTTCCGCACTGGGTTTCTTTGCCTCACAGAAATAAGAGATGTCAGATATCGGATAAACTATAAAAAAAAAAATGGAATAAAACTTAAATTTTTATAATAAACAATTAAAAAGTAATGATATTTACGATCCTACGGCAATTACCTGTTTGCTTTACAAATATCACTATTATTTGAGCTGGAAGGGCTGAATTCTTACCACTAATGAAATAATCTGTATTAAATAATTTTATGTTGTAAGAGTTATTTATATCGTGATAAGTAGTTTCAGCGGTGATAGCCTAGTAGTTAGGGCGTCAGCCTCCTAATCAGAGGTCGTCGGTTCGAATCCGGGCAAGCACCTCTAACTTTTCGGAGTTATGTGCGATTTAAAGCAATTAAAATATCACTTGCTTCAACGGTGAAGGAAAACATCGTGAGGAAACCTGCACGCCTGAGAGTTCTCCATAATGTTCTCAAAGGCGTGTGAAGTCTGCCAAACCGCACATGGCCAGCATGGTGGACTACGGCCTAGCCCTTCTCATATTAAGAGGAGACCCGTGCTCTGTAGTGAGCCGGTAATGGGTTCATCTTGATGATGATGAAGCTGTGTAAGGTTTTCTACATAAGATCATCTCGAACAAATTAATTATCTTAAAATAGATTACATTTTCCTTAATAATGATGCTTTTAAAATAATGATCACCTTTTTGGTACGAGTATATACCAATCAATCCTAACCGCATTTAGCCATACCGAATATTTCTGATTTCGTCTAAAAGCGTCGCTGGTCGCTCCCTGGTGGCTTGCACAGCCGGCTTTAATGCTAAACGTGCGGTCGATTTTGCTACAGGTCAACACACCGGCACAATTTACTAAATTATACGACATGGCCGCTGGTGGTTTAGCGTCGTGTTCTACGTCTTTGGCTCGTCGTTCTTTTCCTCATGCTCCTTTCGTCATCGTGACTTAATATGGTTACCTACGTGTTCTCCAAACGTCGCCAATGTGATCGGTACTCTGTTAATGCTTTATCTTGCCGAGCCAATGGAAAAATTAATGGAAAGTTTTAGGAAGGCTAAATCTATTAAAATATAAAAAAAATGGTCAAAGATTACTTTTTGTCTGCGGCCCAATATTAGTGTTACCTTTGAGGATTAATTAATTTCTACTTTATCTATATTATATTTGTATTTTATATATTTATATCTATCGTATCTCTATCTCTTTTAGATTTAACAGAGATTGCCTGGAAGGGATCGCTATGTAGCAATAAGGCCGCAAAATTGTATACCTACTGTTACTGTGTTATTTTCTGTTTCTTTTTTTGTATTTTTTTCCTATCTTCTGGCATGCAATAAGTGTATTAATTAATTAATTCATTCATTCATAGTTATATCATTTTTGCCGCTTGCCGTCTTCTAGAGTTAAAGATTCGTTGTGCAAGTCTTCCACCAGTAAATCAGTAAACATGACACCTCAAGGCACGCTGTCGCCTCGTCAAATATTATTCAATACCAGAAACATTTGTATGGTGGAACAAAATCCGACCAGTGAATGTTCATGCCTTAATGAAGACGTCAAATGTGAAATGTGTATTTGTTGCAAAAGTTGGAGGTCCTAGGTTCGATTCCCGGCTCGAGTCTGGTCTGGTCTGGAGGCTTCGGCCGTGGCTTACCACCCACCGACAAAGACGTGTGACGTGCCCAGCGATTCAGCGTTCCAGCGCGATATCGTATAGAAACCAATTAGGAGAATGGGTTTACCATACCCCTAACAGGTTAGCCCACTACCGTATTAAACCGCATCATCACTAACCCTCAGGTGAGATGTCTTCAAGGGCTAACTTGTGGTATATATATATATATATATGTGAAATCTGACCACGGCGCGGCTTGAAGTAAAAGCATAAGACTTTGGTGCTACACAAGAGATTCGGCTGCACAACTGGCATGTAGGCTCACCTTCGTAGACAGTATCATGTCATGCAAACGGACCACCTTGTCGCTGAGGTTGCTAAATAACTAATTGCAAGGTTACTCCTAGATAGTATCACGCTTCTGAGCTTTAAAAATTAAATATCACTTGCTTCAGCGGTGAAGGAAAACATCGTGAGGAAACCTGTACGAGAGTTCTCCATAATGTTCTCAAATGCGTGTGAAGTCTGCCAATCCGCACATGGCCAGCGTGGTGGACTATGGCCAAACCCTTCTCATATTGAGAGGAGACCCGTTCTCTGTAGTGAGCTGGTAATGGGTTGATCATGATGAGCTTCTAATTTGTTCGTCAATATCTACTGCCATTAGGTTCTGTCTTGGTCACATTGTTATCAAGAACAAATCTGCGACAAAATACATCAAGACCAGACATAAGACATTGCAAATCATCAGCTGATTTCGCTACAAGATACAAGTTATCTGCATTATTTAAATGATTATATCCTGAAATATTTTGGTCGACCATCGGTCCAATTTAAATTGTTATGCCTTAATTCTAAGTTGCAACGTCCGCCTTACTACAATTGTGAAGTACAAGCCAATTAGAGTTAGGGCTAGTATGAACCTTGTTCAATAGCACAGCTAGCCCCTACCACAAGCTAGGGAGGTAAGTATAAATAAAGTAGCTAGAGTAAGCTTATATAAATTGCGCAAGTTATTTCAGTTATGCAGAGAAGAAGCGGTATTTCTATTGTAATTTTCCAGTAGGTAATATTGAGACTATACTTCGCTACGATATTATATGGGTAGGTATGGCTTACCTATTAGTAACAATGAGGAACGTTCTTGAAATTAATTTAATTATACTATGATAAGCGGAAAACTGGGATCATAGACAGTGACATATAGCCTGACTACATCCTCATCATGCGCGAGTAATAACATTTCAATGTCATATTATTTTTTAAACGCCGTTAACGCCATCCTGTTCATAATGCATCTAACAACAGTTTCCGTTGCTTTATGACGTGCATCGTAAAATACCACTCCAAACAATTTTAGGGTACCGCACCCGAAGGGTTTTTACTGGTAGACTCGTGCGTCTAGCTGTCAGTGGAGCGTTGAAATATCCACACCGCGTATTTTACAACAAAACTAAAATAAAGACATATACAAAAATGAAGCTCTGATAGCCTAGTGGTTAGGACGTCCGCCTCCTAGTCAGAGGTTGGGGGTTCACTTTTCGGAGTTACGTGCGTTTTTAAACAGTTAAAATATCACTTGCTTCAGCGATGAAGGAAAACATAGCGAGGAAACCTGCACGCCTGAGAGTTCTCAGAGGCGTGTGAAGTCTGCCAATCCGCACATGGCCAGCGTGGTGGACTATGGCCATACCATTCTCATATTGAGAGGGGACCCGTGTTGTGTAGTGAGCCGGTAATGGATTGATCAGAATTATGATATACAAATATTATAAAAAAATATATAGATATACACCATGGTACGTATGAGAGTCTAAATCGCACTTAGCCGGATTTTCCATCACGCACATGCATCTTGTCCACTCGTACGTCTGTCTGTGAATAAAGCGTTGAAATTACCGCATAACGCATATTTTACAAATAATAAAAAATAAGATAAAGATATATACAAATACTATTAAAATATACAAATAACGACCTTGATACTTTTGACGACCTCCGTGGCGAAGCGCGCGCGCAGTCGCATTATAAAGTTGGCGGTCGTGGGTTCGATTCCCGGCTCGAGTCTGGTCTAGTGGGAGGCTTCGGCCGTGGCCAGTTACCACCCTACCGACAAAGACGTGTCGCCTAGCGATTTAGCGTTCCGGGGCGATGTAGCGTAGAAACCAATTAGGAGTATGGGTTTACCGTACCCCTAACAGGTTAGCCCGCTACCATATTAGACTGCATCATCACTTACCATCAGGTGAGATTGCCGTCAAGGGCTAACTTGTAGTGGATAAAATAAACAACCAAACCAGACTTTCCATAACGCACATGCATCTTGTCTATTTCCAATGCTTCATGCGCACGAATCATGAAACTTCACTCTCATAATTATTCGGAGTATTGGGTTCTCCGACATTAGGTACCTAAACGGATTAATTCCATACCGTGAAATCGCACCGTCCCCAGCCGGTGACAAAGGCTGTACCCGACAATGTCATTTGTGGCATGACCAGCGAAATGCTTTTCACAGATGATCTGAAATCCAAAAAAAAATAACGCCACATTAATTTCATGCGCACTCCTTTTTCCTTCCACGTCACGGCGCATTGTAATTTTCATCCCTTTCCGGATTTTACGGATTAGGGTTCCGTACCACCCTAGTGTATCGGAAGCACTATAACTAACTAAAACTGCACATGCGTCCCTCAATCTGTATTTCAGCGGATGAGTTCTTTATTGCCGCTTTTTACGACAAGTATAGGCTTCGGCCTGGCTAGTTACCACCCTACCGACAAAGACGTGTCGCCAAGCGATTAAGCGTTCCGACACGATGTCGCGTAGAAACCAATTAGGAGTGGGGCTTACCATATCCCTAACAGGTTCCATCCTAGACTGCATCATCACTTACCACCAGGTGAGATAGCCGTCAAGGGCTAACTTAAAGCAAATTAAAGTGAAAAATTAAACATAATTTCCTTGTTCCATGCCGGGGACTTAACTACAAATTTTTAAATAGAAAATCCCATACAACAATTCTTGTCCCGACCTGGGAATCGAACTAAAGGCCTCGCAATCCGTTGTAGAACATGCTAACGACTGTACGCTAATGATTGCCTATGAGGCAGTCTTTGTAATATTAATTTATAATTGCACACTACACTACACACTCCATCCAGTTAATAGGAAGTTTGTAGTTTGCGCATTATGCTGTTACATATATACAAAAGGGCGGATACTATGTGACATGGAAAAAACCTCCGGAAGCGCGACTGTGCCTCGGAGATCCGTATCTCTGTGTAACAAAAATATTTGAGCAGTTTTTGAAATCCGCGTCAAGAAGATTTGTCACACTATAATTAATATTTATTTCTTCTCATTTTTTTTACATTAGTAATTATGAGATATATATTTATATATCTACATATCTCATAATTTCAATAATATATATATATATATATATATTATTGAAATTATTTATTTCTCTTATTTCTTACTAGTATGTAATTATTGGTGTGTGTATAAATACACATATAATTGTGCCGATTTCCCGCCTATCATATATTCATATATCTGTTGGCTTCCTTTCTTTCGGGTTTTTTATTTATTTGCAATAAAGAATAAATAAATAAATATGTACTCTAAAATATACTGAATATACTCTATAAATACTGAGTTTGTTATTCAAATTGTTCGCAAAAAAATATTAAAAATAAATGGTTTGGTAGACTCACAACTAATATGATAACATTTTTATTCCTATTGTAATGAAAATACTATTTTTTCTATATGAATAAAGTTTAGCAAGCAATATCATTAACTGTTCGCAATTCGATATCATTAGTTATCGATATCTCTATAGAAGATGGTGACGGACAGAAAAAGGGTCCGTTTAAACCATTATGATTACGGCAGCCTATATATTCAGTGCGTCTATATATTAGTTATATTGTTACACACTGCAATCGGAAGGGTAAATTATGTGTTACTAAATATAAACAGTTGTTTTCTTAGATTTCGTTACAATACGTACGTAATAGTTGAAAAGAATTTTGTATAAAATCTTGATTTTTTGCTGATTCATAATTTTGCGCAAAAGACTATCTATTTCTGTCTGTCTGATACCGAGTCTCTTCTAAAACAGCTAACCTGATTTTGATTAAATTTAACCAAGAGCTAGAAAGCGTCCCGGAGAGTTTGCTCATTTTTATTAAAAACCTCGTCTACGCGGGTGAAGTCGCCGGCATCAGCTATACTAGGTTCAATTTCACGTACCCAGCGAACAAGCAAATTATTAAAAAATTCCATTGAGAAAATTCTTGATATTTAATAACGCAACGGCAGCCCTTTGCCTAAGAAGATTTCAAATTAAATTAAATTTTATTTTCCGAGATAGAAATCTAATAAGCTTTTAAAACTTAGATATGATATTAAAGAGTAGGTAGAGATTGAGTCACCATTTAAAATAGAGCTCTACCGGTCTTAATATACTTATAACGATATTATTATAAACTAAATCTACTACGCAGGCCAATCTACACAGATCTTGTAACGTGAAGCGATTTTTACCTCAGCGAAACTTACATGCATGCATCTATGAGTACCCATCACATGAAGTATTTAATAATGAGACGAGAGTTTTTCCTCTTTCTTCTTCTTTACTGCCTCATTTGTTTTATGTGCTAAACATGAATCCTGGGTTCAATTCGGAGGAATAGGGTTTTTTTGTTAAGAAATGTACATTGACAGCCTAGAGTTCAAAAATTAGTGCTTTCCATGTCATGGAGGTCGTCGAAACCTTCGTTACATTAGCACTATATTTATATATAATAATAATCGGGATAAAAGGCAGCCTATGTTCTTTTCCATGTCAAAAGCTGCATGCATGCCAAATTTCATCCAAATCCGTTCAGCCGTTTATGCGTGATTGAGTAGGATAGGATATAGGACATTGGTCGAGTTCAGACTAATGGTTGGAATATCAAATAGCAACAACAAAACACACACGATTAATCAAACGAATATGTACACGATTTACCTGAAAACTATGTCTTCGTAGAATCTCAACATAGCGAGATCGGCGACTAAGGTAAATGAATCAAAGTTTTCATGTATTAATATTATTATGACTGTCAGAAGCGAAGTGCCGCGGTCAGAGTAGCTCTCGCCGGCGACCACTTTCAATTCCTGGATTGGAACACTGAAATAGTTAGGATAATTCTCAGTTCCCACCAATACCGTTTTAATTACAGATACAGAATTTTAGTAGGAATTATTGCAAGCAGTTTTCAATCTTTGTTTTTTCAAAGTCCTTGTTTATTCTTTTATGTTTTTTTTAATATACCTATATATGTGAACGGAAAGATGAAGGGAATCTTGTAGGGAATCTGTCTGTTAATTTATACATCACTAGCTTTTCCAAATTACAAGAAATGAATCATTATGAATACAATATTTTAATAAAACATTTTTTTTTTTGCTTTTTCATATAAAAAGTATCATATGCTACTTCTAATACCCCCAAAAATATTTGTACAAAGTTTCAGGATGATCGGTTAAATAGTTTTCGTGTCAAAGCGTAACAAACGAACATACATTTACATAAAAAATATTAGAAAGGTTTTTTTGGAGGAAAATATACTCGTAAAGCCTTTGGATATTAAGCCCAAGCTACAGTTATTCTGCGTTATATTGCAAATGAAAAGTTAAAAAGTAAAGTTAGAACATATCATAACATAAAAGTAGTTTTGCAGTTACTTCATATTTAAATATATAAACTTAACAAATCATCAATTATGATTTTAGAATACGTGATAAAAAATTATTATAAAATACTGCGTAATTTTGAAATCGAATACATACCTGTAGTAGGCTGTTTAATACGTCAGCCTCTTTTTCGGGGCACCGTGTTGGATCCCCGGTAAGAACCTCTAACTTTTAAATGTTATGTGCAGTTATATTAAATATCACTGGCATTAAGTTTAAAGGAAAACATCGTAAGGAAACCTACATGCCTTAGAATTTATCTACAATGTTCTTAAAGACATGAGAAGTCTACAAGCACTTGGCCAGCGTGAAGGACTATGGCACGAGAAGAGGTAATGTAGGTCAATATTCATACAGTACCTAAATATATATTCGTATTTCCAATGGAATTCAAATAACTGTTGTAAATATATAAAGCACATTGTTTTCGTTAATATTTCATACTATATTTACGTATAAAATGTCATCTGGCCGGGGATAAAATGAAGTATGCTTGCCAATTCACACTTGATTTAACGGTATTAACACAAAAGCAGTGAATAAAAATTAATAAAAGTGTGAAATTCGAGGAATTCGATGTTTGTGAAATATAAAGTTTTTATGTTTTTTCGTGGAATCGTGATACCTAAATTTTTTGTTGAATATTAGTAAACCTTTTGTTCGTCTATGTGTACGCTTGTGTACACTTAACTATAGGCTGGGTTGGTGGAAAATAGAGAAAGCTTTAGAAAATCTATCTTCTTGCTATTTGAAGTCCTCTAAATTCTTTCTTCTTGGGTAGCGCTACGCTACCTATTGGTTTTCTCGCTGAGCTTATTTTCGCTGAGGCTGAGGAACTGGTTGCCCCGATTTTTGTTTTTGAATCGGACTGTCTTTATCTGTACAAACCCTACTGGTTGCGTTAGCGTAACCGGTCTGTTTGGCAAGCTTCGGAAAGAAGTTCCGCCTTCCGCTACACAATTGGAATATACTCGTAATATAAACTCACTATATAATAGGATGTGCCACTGTCAAAACTAAATTCTTGGTTATCAGAGTACCGGTCAAGTAATGGCCGCCGTTCCGTCGTATGCTCACAACGTAGGGATGTTCTCTTATATTCACGCGAGTTCCTCTGAATATCTATTAATGATACATTAGAAGTAAAAATTAGAAGATTGGAGAAGGGTTCAAATATTTAAATATTAACACATTTTAATTGTAAATCAAACCGTCCTCCCGAAACTTTACGTTTATGGGAAAGACGGCGAGTTCAATCTATATATATACTAGTGCCCCTATCCTTCAATACCCTGATTTTTCCAAAGAATTTATCCTTGCGACAGATGCTTCCAACTTCGCTTTAGGTGCGATACTTTCTCAAGGAAAAATAGGTGAAAACCTACCCATTGCTTATGCTTCTCGAACCCTTAACAAAGCAGAAGGTAATTACAATACGACTGAAAAAGAACTTCTGGCAATTTTATTTGGCGTTAAAACATTTCGACCTTATCTCTATGGTAGAAAATTCTTGTTTGGCTAATGAATTGTACCAACCCCTGTTCTACCCCTTAGGGGTGGATTTTTGTAATATTGCGTGTACAGGTTTTTATTATTTAAAACAAATTACCTAAATGCCAATTTTCATGTCCCTAACTTCGAAAACTTAGAATCCTCATGAAAACTTCCTACCCCCATTTCACCCCCCTCGGAGTAGATTTTCGCATTGTTGATCATACCGATCTTTATTATTTATAATTAACAACTTAGTTGCCAACTTTCATGTCTCTAACTTCAAAAATATAGGACTTTCATACAAACTTCCAACCCCCATTTCTACCCCTTAGGGGTGGATTTTTGTAATACTGCGTGTACAGGTTTTTATTATTTAAAACAAATTACCTAAATGCCCATTTTCATGTCCCTAACTTCGAAAACATAGAATCCTCATGAAAACTCTAACCCCCATTTCACCCCCCCTCGGAGTAGATTTTCGCATTGTTGATCATACAGATCTTTATTATTTATAATTAACAACTTAGTTGCCAACTTTCATGTCTCTAACTTCAAAAATATAAGACTTTCATACAAACTTCCAACCCTCATTTCTACCCCTTAGCGGTGGATTTTTGTAATACTGCGTGGTTTTTATTATTTAAAACAAATTACCTAAATGCCCATTTTCATGTCCCTAACTTCGAAAACATAGAATTCTCATGAAAACTTCCAACCCCTATTTCACGTAGATTTTGGTAACATTGATTATACCGATCTTTATTATTTGTAATTAAAAATTTAGTTGACAATTTTCATGTCTCTAACTTCAAAATAATAAATTTCCAACCCCCATTTCAACCCCTTAGGGGTGGATTTTCTCAAAACCGTTTCTTAGCTGACCTTTACTTCATAAAAGGAATCTACCTTCCAAATTTCAAGTTCGTATGTTTTATAGTTCCTGAGATATCGTGATCATCAGTCAGTCAGTCAGTCAGTGGTATTTCGCTTTTATATATATAGACTAGCTGGCGCCCGCGACTTCGCCCGCGTGGATAAGTTTTGCCGATTTTCATTTCTCTAATTCCAAAAACTCAGAACTTACATGTAATCTTTCAAACCCTCACCCCTCTCACCCCTTTTGGGATGGATTTTTGTAAAACTGCATAACAGGTTTTTATTATTTAAAACAAATAAACTAAATGGCAGTTAGCATGTCCCAAACTTAGAATCCTGATGAAAACTTCCAACCCAAATTTTACCCTCTTTGGGGTGGTTTTTCGCAACATTGATATACAAATCTTTATTATTTAAAATTAACAACTAACTTCAAACTTCTAACTTCAAAAATATAGGACTTTCATACAAACTTCCAACCCCATTTCTACCCCTTAAGGGTGGATTTTTGTAATATTGCGTATACAGGTTTTTATTATTTAAAACAAATTGCCTAAATGCCGATTTTCATGTCCCTAACTTCGAAAACTTCAAATCCTCATGAAAACATTCCTACCCCCATTTCACCCCCCTCGGAGTAGCTTTTCGCATTATTGATCATACAGATCTTTATTATTTATAATTAACAACTTAGTTGCCAACTTTCATGTCTCTTACTTCAATAATATAGGACTTTCATACAAACTTCCAACCCCCATTTCTACCCCTTAGGGGTGGATTTTTGTAATATTGCGTGTACAGGTTTTTATTATTTAAAACAAATTACCTAAATGCCCATTTTTATGTCCCTAACTTCGAAAACATAGAATCCTCATGAAAACACCCCACCCCCATTTCACCCCCCTTGGGGTAGATTTTCGTAACATTGATTATACAGATCTTTATCATTTATAATAAATAACTTAGTTGCCAACTTTCATGTCTCTAACTTCAAAAATATAGGACTTTCATACAAACTTCCAACCCCCATTTCTACCCCCTAGGGGTAGATTTTCTCAAAACCGTTTCTTAGCTGACCTTTACTTCATAAAAGAAATCTACCTTCCAAATTTAAAGATCGTATGTTTTCTAGTTCCTGAGATATCGTGATCATCAGTCAGTCAGTGGTATTTCGCTTTTATATATATAGATAAAAGCGAAAGGTCACTTACATACTTACATACTGATTAAACACGAGATCTCAAAAACTATTGTACGTATAAAGCTATAATTTAGCAAGTAGGTATTTGATAGTTGAGATGTCAGCTAAGAAAGGATATTTGGAAATTCCACCCCTAAGGGGGTAAAATAGGGGTTGGAAGGTTGTATGAATTTGTTTTTAGAGTTAGTGACACAAAAGGGTCTGCCTCGGCGGACGCCGCTGTCTGGGTTGCGGTCGAGTGCACAAGTGTTCCCACGACCCAGCCACCAGGCGACGCGAAGGAGCATCGCTGGGTTTTAGTGGGTATTCTGGTCGCCAGTCTGGCCGCCAGAGAGTCCCACATACCCCGTCGGAAGCAGTGCAGTCTTGCCTGCATCGCTTCCGGAGGGGATGCGTAAACGCATTTCCCAGGGGGAAAAAAAAAATGCTTTCCAACTTTAGGAATTGTATAGACAAGATGTTTTCAATAATAATCCCCCTTAAAAAAGCAGTCCTACTAACCAAGTTGTTAACAAATCGATCATGTGATTAGACTCTTAATTTGAATGTAGATTGTTATAATGTAAATGAAAATAATAAAGAGAAATGGTGTGTTTAATACCGCCGCAGTACACAAAACATTTTATTTTACTACTCAAATATTTAATAAAAATCGTTAACAAGACGCAATAAACAAGCGCTCCCAGTTGTTAATACTAAGTAGGTACTATCACAATTTTAAAATTACACAGTTTTATTCATTTATTTTCAGTAAAGGAGTTTACTTTGAACTTAAGCCCAGATCACGTAGCGCGCCTGTTAACTTGTTTTGTTGGGCATGAACCGCAGATTGAAAATAACATTTTATAAAGTTTTATTTGTTATTTTTTTAGTTAAAAATATTAATTACATAATCGTCTCATTTCAAGACTGTTTTTTAAATAACTGTCCATGCCTATAAAGAATGTAATTGCAAGTTATTATTACAGAGATATTTTTAATAAAGAATTTCTAAGAGAAAACTTTTCCACAATAATATTATTTAAACACAAGTGAATGAAGTTAATAATAAAATCTGTGTGTGTTAAGCGGAAATATGCAAACGATTGCCTGTACCCGACCGTAGGTTTTGTTGTTCAATATTAAAACCAGAGAAACGCTGTTTTAAATAAGTTGTTGCAAGAGGGTTGCATTGAATAGAATGGACGAGCGAAAGTTGATCGGAAGTTATTTGAACCGTGCTCTACATTCGTACACATGATCAAAGTTACGTAGTCCGAAGATAAACCGTATATATTAGTTTTGAAGAAGTTCGATCTCGATTTTA
Organism: Lasiommata megera; assembly: GCA_928268935.1. Classification (NCBI taxonomy): domain Eukaryota; kingdom Metazoa; phylum Arthropoda; class Insecta; order Lepidoptera; family Nymphalidae; genus Lasiommata; species Lasiommata megera. The sequence continues at coordinate 17,955,686 of OV743307.1, read as the reverse complement.
ACTATTCCTCGAACAAGTCTCAAGTCAAGATAGGAATAGTCGGCCTAGTCTAAAACAGGCACGAGTATCGGACCGAAACAAGGGCCCTGTTAGAGTTAGATACCTGTGATTTGGGCGGTATATTTTGAACTTGTATCCGGAATAATGGGAGGTAAGTTACTTGCCAGGATTTACACAATTTTCTTTAAAACTCAAAATACAGTATAGAACAGAAACAAATAATTGCATCCTCTCCGTTGCTCTATTGTTTAGTACAAGATGGTAAACTCTTGCCTTGAAAACCTTTCAAATATAGAGATAGTTAACTGAAATAGTAATTTTCGTTAGGTGATATTGTTTATTAAAACGCGTTGCTTGCACGCTTTTATAGATATTTCATTGTACATATAAATATATATTATTATTATTTCCAGTATCCTAAATCTCACGCCCGTGTGCAAAATAAATACCTACATATAAAACCAAAAGAGATATAATAAACTTAAATAAATAAAAATAAATAAACCTACATACACATTACATAGGTACATATTTGCACCGGGCGGAGGATTACACCCCGGCAGGGGAGAACAAACGGCTGGGGGTCAGGGCGACAGGTTGAGAAACCGACGGACTATCCTAGCCGAGTCCAGCAAGACCGCTTTTTGCATCCTATTGTTATTGTTATTGTTTAAGGGATTTTTTAATATTTTAAGAGCTATTCAAAATTCAACGTTAGGAGTACTTACTGGTGATTCTACAGGCAAAGATTTACGCTTGTGCAAAGATCGGGAAAACGGATTCCTTGGACAATCACTTTGTTAATTGTCAGTCTCATGCACCTATAAGTGCCTATACTTGCACTTTCATGGAAGGCGGACCGCAGCTAAAAATTTCCCGCTGCTACAGCAACTTCACTTACAATTTCTGATAAGTAAACTTATATCATCCTAACTTTAATACTTAGACCATTGTACGTTTTTCTTATTACAAAAAACGTTCAAAGTGGAATTTGCTAGAAAACTAGATACTAATTTCCATATTTTAACGTTTCACCTAACTTAAAAAAAAAAACCATTTTCACAATATAATATCAGCACCATTTTTTTTTTAACGCTGGGAAATGCGTTTACGCATCCCCTCCGGAAGCGCCGCGGGCGTGACTGCGCCTCTTCCGACTGGGTATGTGGGACTCCCCGCGGCCAGATTGGTACAGGATAAACACTAAAACTCAGCGATGCTCCTTCGCGACGCCTGGTGGCAGGGTCACGGGAATACTCGACCGCAACCCAGCCAGGGGAGCCAGCCTGAGGCAGACCCTCCACGGGGGACTGAATGTATTATGGAGACAATATTAAGCTTCATATGATTTCTCTATTATTATATGTTAGGTAAAACCTACCTAAAAAAATAATTAATATATTAGGTACTACCTACCTAATTAAATTTCACAAAATTTTAAAAGTCACCCTAAAAGAAAATTTGTCCTAGTAACATTTGTAAGATAACTTATTGTAAGATTACATTTATTGAAATGAAAACTTGCTGGGGATACATATCTGAGAGTTCATACCTTTCGACGTAGAAATCATAAAATACGAGAATTTGAAAGCATCGTTCAAGCGTGAATGAATTCCTTGGCTGCACAAATGCACATGTATGCAAAATACAAATACTTGGTAGGTACAGCTCACTGGTTCCATAATGGACTATGAAGATTTCCCTATATCGTATTTGTAGATACTGAAATATTATCTATTTTTAAAGGTTCTCCCGCTCTGCACTCCATTCAATTTCGAGTAGTTGTAAACCGTAAAAATTGTGAATGCGGATAACGTGGCATAAAGTAATATCCAAGTTTGAACTATAACTTATCTCTTAGGCTTGAAGGTACGTATAGGAAGCTGTGGCTTATACATCCTAGTGGTTAGGACGCCCGCCTCCTAATCAGAGGTCGTTGAGTTTCTTTACTGAGCTATGTGCGTTTTAAAGCAATTAAAATATCACTTGCTTCAACGTAGAAGGAAAACGTCGTGAGGAAACATGCATGCCTGAGAGTTCCCTATAATATTCTCAAAGGCGTGTGAAGTCTGCCAATCCGCACATGGTCAGCGTGGTGGACTATGGCCTTCTCATATGGGAGAACTCTGTAGTGAGCCGGCAATGGGATGATCATGATACGTAACAGCGTACCCTCTTAGACAGCATCATCGATTACCACAATGTGAGATTTGCAGTCAAAGCCCAACTTGTAGTGCAATAAAAGAAACTATGTGAATTTGAACTGTAAGAGTTTGATGTTAATGCTTCCTTCGTATCACGAACTAATAATATACTTCATTACTAAAAATACTCGGATAGCGTCAGAAGAAACATAATATTATGAAAAATAAAACTATTTAGACATCGCCACACCACAGCTCTGTTCAAATGTGGTCTGTCGAATAGGTACCTATGCCTTTTTGTCGCGCGATACAAGTAAACATCAAGTCGAGCTAAAAGAAGTTTTAATAAAAAAAACTATAAAGCGAATACTTCATCGTAGTAAAACTTCTTAAAGTTCAGTTCATAGATTCATAATGAATGTAATTTCTCGGTAGAGTATTCACAAAATTAATCGATTTACTTTGTCTGGTGGGAGGCTTCGGCCAAGTGATTTAGCGTTCCGGCACGATGTTGCGTAGAAACCAATTAGGAGAGCGGGGTTACCATACCCCTAACAGGTTAGACCGCTACCATCATAGACTGCATCATCACTTACCAAGCCGTCAAGGGCTAAGTTGTTATGAATAAAAAAAAGAAAATTATTGTGCACGTTATTTTTACCTTGGTGGCAATTCAAGCAACTTAGCCTACAAGTTTTAACTGCATTTGCTTTGTACCTCATTGCAGATTTAATGTGATATTGTGTTTACATAAATTTGCATCTAAACTTCGGTCAGGCACTAGCCGTCCGTTTATCAACTCATAGAAACATATAAATAAAAATAAAAAAGCCATTTAAAAATAATAATTATGTCATAGTTTTCATCAGTCCAATTTTGTATCTTATGTTATATTATAATATCGTTACAATTTTTGGTAGAAGTCGCCTCTCTGGCGTAGGCCTTTCAAAGTCTTCCTCTCTTTTGCTTCTTAGAAACATATAGTAGTAAACATATAGTAGAATTATACCTAGCAGGAGGCATGTTGGAGTTGCTCCCGTCAGATATCTATCGAAGCTATAACTGAGTATTATTCACGGTTCCGATGACCACAGCCCAGATACCAGTGATCTTGTTATTTCTGAACCACACGAATGAAAATAACATAAGATAGTAAAAGCTACAATCCTTTTTTAATAACCACAAAAAGTCTACCAATACCATGACTGTTAAAACAAGCGCCGATAATTTTAGATGTCGTCATAAGGTATTCTTGTAGCCCAAAACCAGTCTTTGGCAGGCCCCCAACCATCCAGACAAGAGCCATTAAAAAATTGTAAATTCACAAAGACATCCCTGCCGCGTATCGAGAGATGTAAAAAAAATATGACTCGAGTTTTGCCCTAAGATTTTAAAAGTTATTTAAGGCAGGTATACTACTAACATTTTAAAGAATAAAGATTGCTTGTTTCAAACCGAACTAATTTTAAAATCGAGGTGGGGGGTTCGAGCCCGGGCACGCCTTTAACTTATCGGAGTTATGTGCGTTTTTAAGCAATTAAAATATCCTCGCTTCAACGGTGAAGGTGTTTACCTTCACCGTTGAAGCGAGGAATCCTCGTGAGGAAGGAAGGAGGAATCCTCGTGAGGAAACCTGCACGCCTGAGAGTTCTCTGTAATGTTCTCAAAGGCGTGTGAAGTCTGCCAATGATTTCTGTCTGCCTGCCAATTGCACATGGCCAGCGTGGTGGACTATGGCCTAACCCTTCTCATATTGAGAGGAGACCTGTGCTCTGTAGTGAGCCGAGAATGGGTTGATCATGATGATGATGATTTCCCCTAAGTAGACTTTACTTTATAATATTAATGATAAGATAACGGCCTGAAATAAAGGTATTATAAAACAGAAAAAGCGCCAATCGAATGCGCGAAAAAGTATCACAATAAATAGTTTTCCGTAGATCCTTCACTTATTCCAATAAAAGATTTTCACTGTAACAATTGCTAATATCAGTTTACCTGTAGTAAAGAAGCGTAAAGTTTGAAAACACTTTGTTTCACAGCTATTAGACTCGTTTTAATTAGCGTAAAGTGTCTCGGTATTAAAAACAAGTAGATAACATTTCATCTTATTACCTTTCGATTCAACAGAGGGATATCACCGCTCAAAGGGTATCCCGTGACTTCAAACAGCGAGTCGTTACAGCACTCTTTAATCGGATTCGCCCACTTAGCCTCTTCGCAAAAGCATTTCGCAGCGCATAATACTGCAAGAGCGTTCACCGCATTTCATACAAACAACCAACATGCAGACTAATCTCGCTAGGAATATTACATGCTATTTATAAAATGTGTAGGCACTTACATAATACTAAATATCTCACACATGATGCGGTAATTATTTCCTGATTTGTGTACATTTCGCGTGACATAACTAGGTAACTCTATATGGCCTTGATCATAGGTCCATTAGTGTAAAACATCTGAATCCAAATACAGATGTTCAAAATAGACGTCTGTCGTATACGTCTATTTAAACATTACTAAGAATTCACTACCCGTCTGTCCGTCCATAATAGGTAAAATTTTGAGTATACTCGTAAAGTTGATTAAATAGAAACCCTATACAAGTAACGTGATATTTAGTATTTTTTGCTCGATCTTAATAATGTCAATTGTCACAGTGTTCCTTTAAATGTAGTAATTGTAATTTGTTTTGTAATTTTCATACGCTTTTGGGTGGTAATAAAACCCATAGTTGGCCTTTTTTTCACTTAGTGCATTTCATCTCAAAAACATCTTCTTTTAAAATAAAATTACATAAAACCTTAAACGTCGTCGATGACGTAGACTACCATCGGGGCACAGCAAGTGCGCTGTCGATTTATAAAGTTGGAGGGTTCTGGGTTCAATTACCGGCTCGAGTCTGGTCTGGTAGGAGGCGTCGGCCGCGACTAGTTACCACCCTGCCGACAAAGACGTGTCGCCAGACTTTTAGCGTTCTGGCAGGATGTCGCGTAGAAACCAATCAAGAGTATGGGCTTACCATACCACTAACCTGCCCATAAGGCCTTTAAAAAAAATCGAGACATAGTACACAAGATGCTGGCAGAATGTAGATGCAATCAAGGTTTTCATATTTGCGCCTCCTGACTTGCTCAGCACTGGAAACAGCTGCACCTACCGTAGAGGAATTATAATTATAAACACTTAATTTTATTAATTCTTACACCATTAGGAAGCTTTTTTATCCCAAAGTTTACACTACAATAGCTTTCTGATATTATAACCACTTACGTTTCATTTAAAAGAAAAATATCTCGACTTTAACTAAAGGTTTTTTTTAATCATCTACAAGTTAGCCCTTGACGGCAATCTCACCCGATGATAAGTGTTGATACAGTCTAAGATGGTAGCGGGCTAACCTATTAGGGGTATGGTAAACCCCATACTCCTAATTGGTTTCTACGTGACATCGTGTTGGAACACTGAATCGCTTGGCGACACGTCTTTGCCGGTATGGTGGTAACTAGCCACGGCCGAAGCCTCGCACCAGACCAGACTCAAGCCGGGAATCGAACCCAGGACCTCCAACTTTATAATGCGACAGAGCGCGCGCTGCGCCACGGAGATCGTCAAAAATTTTAAGCAAGCTGCCATGCATATTTGTAAAGCAAGCTACCATGCAAAACCCACGAGCACTAAGTATAATATCACGTTTTACATAAATACTACGAGTATAATCTACAATAAATAGTTAAAAAAGTATTGGAAAACAGAATAATATTCTGTATTATTTAGTACTAAAACACCTTCACACTTAACGGAGAAGTTCAAATTTCTTGGAGTGCAATCCGATGTCAGATCTCGCCGTCCGCTGACACAACATGACATACCGTTTCACTATGCAAGCTACTAGTTGCAGGTTGCACTCCCACAAACTTCACAAAGATCGCTACTATTGTATTGTTCTTATCTAAGTGCTTTTATCTTTCTGTATTTTTTCATAGGTTGGCCAATATGCTGGGAAGCGGTGTTAGCCTAGTGGTTACGGCGTCAGCCTCCTAATCAGAGGTCGGCGGTTCGAATCGGGACACGCACCTCTAACTTTTCGGAGTTATGTGCGTTTTAAAAAAAATTCAAATATCACTTACTTCCACGGTGAAGGAAAACATCGCGAGGAAACTTGCACGCCTGAGAGTTCTCCATAATGTTCTCAAAGGCGTGTGAAGTCTGTCAATCCACACATGGCCAGCATGGTGGACTATGACCAAACCCTTCTCATATTGAGTGGAGACCCGTGCTTTGTAGTGAGCCGGTAATGGGTTGATCATGATAGCAAATATAGACACAAAATTAACGTCTGAACATAAGGTATGCGACTTTTACAACCCTAAATAACGCAACAAACTGCTGTTAACAGCTAACGAACCATGAACTCATTTAATGTGAGTTGATTAACAATGAGGTATTTAAAACTCGCTGATTAGTCTGTTATAAGCTTTCACGTTTATTGGAATATGTTAAATATTTCAGGACATTAAATACTTTATTTTCGCGAAACATTAACAAAATTAACGAACTTGCAAAATGAACCGCGATAATGGATATAATGAACTAAACTTTAGTGCAAACTATGTGCTTTGTTCATTGCGAAGCCATTGTTGCATTACCTTGCATTTTACAAAACATACCGGAGTGTTCTGTTTTCGCTGGAAATTAATAAAACTTAAATGGTTTTCAGTAGCTGTATATTAAAATCTGTGGTATTTGCGGTTACAATTTACTTCTTGCTACGGCGATGCGAGTTTGGAGAAGGGATAGAAGGATCTAGATGGAAGAGATGGATTTAGACTGCTCTTTATTCCGCAAATTTCGCGGTTTTCATCATCATCATGATCCCATTGCTAACCTGTTCACTACAGAGCAGTGGTCTCTTAATATGAGAAGGGTTTGTCCACCATAGTCCACCAAGCTGGCAATGTGCGGATTGGCAAAATTCACACGCCTTTTAGAACAGTATGGAGAATTCTCAGGCATCCAGGTTTATTTACATTAAAAGTTTAACGCGTACGAATAGCAATAGCTACTTTTTGTTATGGTAAACCCATACTCCTAATTGGTTTTTACGCGACATCGTGCCTGAATAATAAATCGGGTGGCGTCACGTCTTTGTCGGTAGGGTGATAACTAGTCACGGCCGAAGCCTCCCACCAGACCAGACCTGAGCTGGGAATCGAACCCAGGACCTCCAACTTTATAAGGCGACAGCGAGCGCATTGCACCACGAAGGTCGTAAAACTGAATGCGATTTTAAATAGAAAATACATTTGATATTATATCATATATAATTATATAAATAGGTAGATATTAATTTTGTATTACGATACAAATAATTATAAAAAGTCAATTACCAACAACATGAACCCACGCAGCGCGCGTATATTTCGCTGACCCTATACTGCTCTTCTAAATTAATACATTGTATCTCATAAACGGCGCTGTGATGAACTGATGCTGAATTTGAGCGGCCTGCATCGCTATCATACAAGATTACGCCAAATGCAATTTTGCATAAAGATCTCCTGGAGAGTGTCTCCAGGATAGGTAGTTTAGTATAAACGTGGGCTTTAAACAAACCAACACAAAATGATTTTTAATCAATATAGATAATAACACACACACACACACGCGCGCGCACACACACACACACACACACACACACACACACACACACACACACACGCACTCACACACGCACACACACACTCACACACGCACTCACACACACACACACATGTATACAAAATAATTCACACACACTAATATGAATACTAGAAAACTAATATGATAGAAACTTAATCTGTAATTGTAATCTGTTTGTTATCTTCTGCAAGTATTTGTCAATAGCAAGTTATTGTGCCATATATGTGGGGAAGACACTGTCTCCTGTAACACAGTTTAAACTACCACTGGGCAACATACTTATCATTAGTGTGAATCCCTGTCTGGGTTTCACACCATGAAATGTATAGAAAGCTTTTGATAAATAAAGATTTATCATTAATATTTCTTTTCATTCCTGTAATGTATACAAAATTATTAAACTTTAACAAAACGAACATTTTTAAAATTATATGAAAACGATTTCGTTTATTTTTCAAGCTATCGTACTCTGTAATTCACATCCCGAATACATAAGCGTTGCGGAGTATTGCTTTTTTTTTTTGTAAATTAGGGTAAAATTAAATATTGGTTATTTCGGGTAAGACCCAAGCAACTAATTACGGTTACGGCTTCAGATCGAGGAATCTTCTCAAAACACGTGCCGTCTCAAGCAATACCACCTTCTTTTACCCACGAGACAGGATTACCTAGTGTGGGTACCATCGGAATATGTAAAACTGAAACTGTGTTTTTGGTGAAATAATTTTTAATTTTTTTTTTTTCTTTACTCTTCCCTTAATCCAACATGCTAGCCAAAGCTTTAAATGTTTTTCTAACCTTTTCGCTGTAAGAGCATTGACCGAAACGACTATTGGTACAGTAACCGTTGAATCAGCATTCCACATGGCAATAATCTCGTAATCCAGGCCTTAGTATTTAAATTTTTTCATTTTCTGCATTCACTAGATTATCGTCATGATCGATTGTGACGTCAACGATTGGGTACATCTGAACGCTCTTTCATTATTGCTATTATTCATTCGTTCACGTAGAAAAAATAACAATAAAGCTTCAAAGGCGATCTCTGTAAAGCAACAGGTCAACGACTAAAGCGAGAAATGCTAAGGAAACAGATATCGTTGTGTTCGACAAAGGAGCCCGTAGTAGTACAAAAAAGCAAAGTCAAAGGTTGAATCCTGTAGACTGCATTCGACGTTTGAGTGTACACGTAAAAGAAATAATATTTTACAGCAACAGAGAGGATCGAGTTTCACATAAATACAGGTCGCCACCAACTTCTCGTTCGCTCAAGCAAAGTGTTTGCGCTCTTTCAAAAGTGATATTAACGAGAGTAGGTATGGGTAAGTCGACTCCACTCACCGCCTAAGCCGAGATAACTTACAAGTTTGGCACCACGCTGAAACTTATCTTTACATTTTGAAGATGAAAATAATTGAATGTGTTCCTTCCCATTTATTCTATATATATCATACCGAATTCATTCATATATATCATCATCATCATCATCATCATGATCAACCCATTACCAGCTCACTACAGAGCACGGGTCTCCTCTCAATATGAGAAGGGTTTGGCCATAGTCCACCACGCTGGCCATGTGCGGATTGGCAGACTTCACACGCCTTTGAAAACATTTTGGAGAACTCTTAGGCGCGCAGGTTTCCTCACGATGTTTTCCTTTACCGTTGAAGCAAGCGATATTTACACATAACTCCGAAAAGTTAGAAGTGCGTGCCCGGATTCGAACCGCCGACCTCTGGTTAGGAGGCTGACGCCCTAACCACTAGACTATCACAGCTCATATATATCATACACGGGGAATTAAAATATTAGTTTTTTATAGCTATTATTGATAACTGTACTCGGCTAAAACAAACATTATATTGTAATATTTTTAATGCTAATACAGTGTATCGATGGTGTATCATGTGAAATAAATAAATAAATAAAAAAATAGTAACAGTGCTTCAAAGATCATCAGGATATCAGTTTTTCCGAAAGATATAGTGATACCTATTATTCGAAAATATAAGAACGGCCAAGTTTTTTTTTATTTTTATTTTTCAGACTTTCTCTTTCATACGTGGAATTCTGAAACATACTATGTAGGTAATAAGATTTAATTTATATTATACGCATGTAAGAACTAAACTCGACAAAAGTTTTTTTTTTTTGTTAATTGTAAATTGTTTCTCCCTCTGTCTGTTTGTCCAAGCTAATCATCGAAACGGTGAAATTGATTAGGACACCCCCATCAGGAAGTTTGCAAAGAGGGGAAGAGTTTATTTAGGTATATCTTCGGTATATTATATATATTAGATATATATTAGTTGTTCTATCTAAAGTTAAAACAAAACAGTAAAGTGGTCCTCTCATGTATATCTTCCAAAATCTATTTAATTTTCGTTTAGTTCAAACCAGTTTTCTAGATAATTTTTTTGCTGGTAAGTACGCAGGTTGGGTTCCGTCTTCGCTTAATATAAAAGTCACGGTTTTTAGGGCTCCGTATTCGTACACGGTACGATACTAAAAACATTTAAGTTAATACTAAATTTTATTGGCAATCACATATAGTTAAGCTGAGGTTTATGATGTACGGAGATAGCTGACATTTAGGATATATTAGCAAGCAATATATATTATCTATAACCACTGTGTCACTAATATAACGGAAGCATCGAACATCTCAAAGGTGAGTGCGTTTAACTAGATATTACAGCCTGCACAAGTTGTAATAAACTTAAATTGACACGTAGCGTACCTACTAGATGTCACAAACAATTTAACTTTATGTAGTGATCAGCGCTGCATCCCGATACATAATATTATAATCTACGTAACTTCGGTGGTTTCTGTTGAAATTGGAACTTAGAAACAATATTGTGTTTGAGGATGCGCTTATTACAAGTAATTTAATTTCGATTAGAAGTAACACAAACCGCCTCGCTGGTCTAGAGGTTATGCGGATGGTTTACGGATTTAGATTTCTGGTTCCTGGCCGTATTTTTAACCACCTGTCCCAAAGTGATACCAAATTGGCGATACCGCTATGCTATGGCGAGTCCTTTACGGTTAAGCTGTGAAGCTTTGGAATGCTGGTCTTGGATATTCGTGGTTCAAAATCGCTCATTTATTTAAACGTCTTAAAAATCACTATTTGTCACACTAGGTATATATATATATATATATTTATAATTATTAATTATAATTAAGTTATTTATTAAATTTTCTATTTGTTATACTTTCATTTACGTAAGTGTACATATAAATATAGGTCCTGGGTTCAATTTCAGAGTTATGCCAAATTGACGTTTCAACAGCATATTTAGTGATCTATAATCTCACTTGTTCTTTTTCTTTTTTTGTGATTTGTGTAATAAAGGTAAGTTAGGTTATGTGTATATAAGTGTCTTAACAACATACCAGGCTCCAATTGCAAACCAATGCTGGCGCTTACTGCAGGTGATGCTGAGTGGGCTGCCTTTATTAGGTCATTATCTGTGTCATGTCAAATTATGTACTTATACATGACTGAATAAAAAAACTTTTTTTTTCTTTCTCTCTTTCTAGTGGTTATAACGTAGGCCTATTTGAAAGAAATGAATTTCGAATTAGACATGTTTTGATGGGATGTGGCAAAATTACGCCACTCACTATACAGTGGAAATTTAACATCATTTTGTAATTTCTACATTCCACAGTGATATGCTGCTTAAATATGTATACCGGCTCGACATATCAAAATTACATGAGAGCAAAATTTCATTTTAATCCATTTTAATGTTTAACTGTAGTACACATCATCATCATCATGATCAACCCATTACCGGCTCACTACAGAGCATGGGTCTCCTCCCAATATGAGAAGGGTTTGGCCATAGTCTACCACGCTGGCCATGTGCGGATTGGCAGACTTCACACGCCTTTTCGAACATTGTGGAGTACACTCAGGCGTGCAGGTTTCCTCACGATGTTTTCCTTCACCGTCGAAGCAAATGACATTTTAATTTTTAAAAACGCACATAACTCCGAAAAGTTAGAGGTGCGTGCCCGGATTCGAACCGCCGACCTCTGATTAGGAGGCTGACGCCCTAACCACTAGGCTATCATCGCTTAATGTACCCGCTGTAGTACACAGTTAGAACTAAATGAAACCCAGGGGTTAATAATTTAACGCAAAACGTATAATAAAATTTATCTCCTCTCTTCTTCTTTATTTAAATAAGTGGCTTTATCTGTGCTTTAATTTTAGTAGAATCAAGATTAAACACGTTATTGGAAAAAGTGGAAGCCATGTTCTTGAACTTGATATATTGGGATTTGACATCAAAAACGACAAAGTAAAGATATACTTAAAATATACTTTGACGACCTCCGTGGCGCAGTGCTTGCGCTGTCGCATTACAAAGTTGGAGGTCCTGGGTTCGAATCCCGGCTCAAATCTGGTCTGGCGGGAGGCTACGGCCGTGGCTAGTTACCACCCTACCGACGTGTCGCCAAGTGATTTAGCGTTCCGGCACGATGTCGCGTAGAAACCAATTAGGAGCGTGGGTTTACTATACTCCTAACATGTTAGCCCGCTACCATCCTAGACTGCATCATCACTTACCACCAGGAGAGATAGCCGTCAAGGGCTAACTTGTAGGATATATAAAAAAAAAACATCCATTGTACATAACTCGATTTATAAATATGTAAAAGTTGAGTTACGAACAACGTTTTTCAACATTGCTTGCGAAAGTTTTATAACGTTTTTGTTTAAAGGCCTAGACACCAATCATACTAAACAAACATAATAACAATTAGAAGATCTACGATCATATTAATTCTTTATATGTAAGTATGGTTACATTTGTATAACAATGGTCTTTTTCTACAAAATCATCAGTATCAGTTTCGAGATTTTGTGTGCCGTGTAGGGGTAGTCGCCTCCGGAATCGAAAACCATTTCATTTACCTTTTTGTCGAACCAAGGGCTGGTCGGCGTGCGCCAGTCTATAGAATTTGCTCACTGTTAAATGCGATTCGAAACACCTGCGACTTTTCGTGCAATTCTGTGACGTCATTTAAAAAACAATTAATACAATAACTCACTTTATTTTCACTTACTCTTCCATACCATTATTATTTTTTTAATTATTGCAGGTATTATTACGATATGCTTAGAATTATTTAGATTTAATTGTTAGGTTAATTTCTAGAAGGTTTTCGACATTTTTGTCAGTTGCTTTTTATTGTTACCAGTTTAATCTATACAAATAAAGAAAATTGGAGTGTCTGTTTGTAACATTGAAATAGCCGTTTTTTACTACATGCATATGAATATGTATACGGTACATACACCAAAATAACATTTTTTACAATTTTTGTCTGTCTGTCTGTCTGTCTGTCCGTTTGTTTGTTCCGGCTAATCTCTGAAATGGCAGGATTGATTTTTACGGGACTTTAATTAGCAGGTAGCTGATGTAATAAGGAGTAACTTAGGCTACTTTTATTTTAGAAAAATAAAGTTATGTTCCAATTTCCAAGTACTGTCCAGTACCGCGCGCAGCTCACGCGCTTGCCACCGCCTGTGCCATCACTCGGGCGCCTCCCACTTCTCCCACCAATTGTTTTAGTTTAGTAATTATTTCAAGTAATACGGCTTAGTAATCAATTGCTTCGTGATTGAAAGACAAACAAACACACTAACTCAACGCAGACGAAGTCGCGGGCGTCAGCTAGTGATACAATATATTTATTTATATATGCATCTCTCATCTATATATTATATATAATCGGAAAGGACAGGTTAGTAAAAACTTTAACTTAATGTCTGCAGCAAAAACACAAATTACATTTTTGTAAATTTTTATAAATGTATCGCCATCAAAGTGTCTAATGCTCTGCGATCTACGTACTCGTAGCTACTCGTAGGAGTACCTACATTACTCTACGAAGGCACATTAGGTACTACCTTTAGATTTTCACTTTCATAAATTTTCCAGCATAGGACTATGTCAACACACGTAAGTAAGTAAGAGTACACTTATACCCCGATTTACACGATACTCGTTTTACACGATTTCGCTTTTACATGGTTCATAAACTAATGAAACTCGGAAAATTTCTAAAAATGTTAATTTCGAACGAAAATGTAAATTTGTAATACCTGAATTTGTTAAGATTCAGCAGGTACTTTTTGAAAAAAAAAATCGTTTCTATTTTTGTTTTCATTTTTAGAATAAGATCACTACTAAACTATACCTCGTTTAATGTTTCTGAATATGTTTTACTCTTGTTCTATTTCAATAAATGACTTAATTGCGCAATTTTTTTTTAACACAAAGATTTCATTTATCTAGAAGCTATCTTCAGTGTAAATCGGGGAATAGGTGTAATCACTTATCACGCAGAAGTTCGTTAGAACTGGTTGCGCATTCATACTTGCTTCGCCATAACGCAATATTTTATTCCCGTTAACGCCCTAGCCCTGTTCAATTTATGCAAGAAATTTTAACACAACACAAACTGAATTCATATCGTATGGAAACCATTTGCATTCAACGCCATCAAAAAGCTTACTGTAGCGTAAGAAGTAAAAGTGAGTTATAGGTGCTTGCGAACGTTCAAATACTGCCGTACTTTAAGTAGTAATAAGTTGATATACAAGAAAACTCAAATTTGTGTGTGCATAATTTTTATTTTTACAATTAAATGTGTCGCTAATATTAACTTTCACAATTGAATAGGTAAATAACCTAAACAATGATAATTACTTACTAAAACAACTATTATAAAATAAGTATATTTTTGTATAATAAGAATTCTCTATGCAAAATAATAAAAAACATTTTATAAGTAAAACAATCAGCGTACCTACCTACAATACATAATAAGGAAACTTACCAAGTTTATAAGTTTATCTTAAAGTACGGTCTATCAGTGTTCTAAAATGATACCAAAGGAATCATTTATGTGCTATCTACTAATATTATAACATCGATGAATTTTGTTTGTATATGTATCTTAAACAGAAAATACCTGTCTGATTTTAAAATTAATTAATTTATCCCGATTTAGTTTGGTTTGGACCGTGGATGACCATGAGAGGGTTATGCTTGGAGTATTTCTATGTTAAAAGCATAAATAACAGTATACGTAAATTTGAGTTTATGATTTGGGTTTACTATGCTAGTTAAGTTAGATGATGTCAGTTGGTACGAGGAGCTTGATATGAAATTGCTATAACTCAGCTACGAGCTATAGCAGAAATTGCTATAACTGGTAGCTTACATCCCGTCCGTTCCAAGACTTAATTTATTTTTAAATCGCCTACCTACGTAAAAGCAATCTGCCATTGCCATGCCAGCTTATCGGAAAACATTTTATCATAATATTATTTATATCATATTTTATTATAATATTATTTATGTCATATTTTATCATAATATTACTATGTTGGTACACTTTTAATTTCTTCCTTTATTAACTACGTGGTACAACGTGGTATGATGTTATTTCAAAAACATCATACTGTAACCTAGGTACTTAGAAATGAATCGCATGAAGATGAGAATCCCGGACACAGTGAATAGCATTAAATTAAAAATACTTTACAGTCTAGATCGCAGTGGAATAGGAGTCTTATTAAAAGATTTAATTTAAAAATCTAGCAAGAGTATAGTATTTTATTACAAACAAGCAAAGTATCTTGAACATTCTATCGTCCTTTACAGAGTATTAGCTTTACTTCATAAAGA
Source organism: Lasiommata megera (assembly GCA_928268935.1). Taxonomy (NCBI): domain Eukaryota; kingdom Metazoa; phylum Arthropoda; class Insecta; order Lepidoptera; family Nymphalidae; genus Lasiommata; species Lasiommata megera. The sequence continues at coordinate 17,940,133 of OV743307.1, read as the reverse complement.
CAGTGTTTCAAAGATTGTAGTTTTAAAAGCACATTGCAAATGTAGTCTAGTACCTAAACATGTACTAATAAAAAAGGCGTACTAAAAGATTATATAATGGAATGGAATGGAAGCGGTGATAGCCAAGTGGTTAGGGCGTCAGCCTCCTAATGAAGCGGTGATAGTCAAGTGGTTATGGCGTCAGCCTCCTAATAAGAGGTCGGCGGTTCGAATCCGGGCACCTCTAACTTTTCGGAGTTATGTGCGTTTTTTAGCACTTGCTTCAACGGTGAAGGAAAACATCGTGAAGAAACCTGCACGCCTGAGAGTTCTCCATAATGTTCTCAAAGGCAGGCTGTAGTGAGCCGGTAATGGGTTGATCATGATGATGATAACTACTAATTATCTAATTATTATTAGCCTTTGTAAGAGCCTACGCAAACCAAAATCGAATAATAAAGAAATTGAATTGACCTACACATGGTGTTTGTCATTAAGTTTTTCTTTTTAGTCTTCCTGTTTGGCTTAGTAATGAGTTGTTCCTTTATAACGGCTTTGAGATCTCCCACCAGGCACATCTGTTGGTGGCGTAGCAGGCATGGTGTGTCCATTAGATCGATTACTCTGTGTAATTTATATAGGCATAGATGTTAAAATATGCTTACACAGAATCGTTATATATGGCCGCTGCATGTAAATCTACGTAAATCTTAACTGCGATAATAAAGCGAAATATAAAACCAATAAGACGAACAAATTGCAACGTTTTATAGAAATTCGAGTTATTTGATTACTTATATATGTACTTTACATTTTGGATCTGATTTTTGGTACGTGGAAGTTTTTTATCCACCCAGGGTGCCCTCTTTCAATAAAAAGAGACATTTTTTGCTTTATTGAGTCAGAAACTATACATTTACATAAGTTCTTAAAGTACATGGAGGTTTTGGTATGATACGCATAATCTCTTAATAAAATATAAATTAGCTTTTAATTACTGCCATAGGAAGACTATCTGGTTTCCTCGACCGGATTAAGCGCCAATTGCAAAATCAACCATTAAATAACAAAATCTTTCTTCACGCTTGTGGTTTTTCACTATTACAAAACCGTCAAACGTTCAACATGAAATAGATGTAACGATTCCGTAGACTAAGTAATATTATACATATTTTATGATTTAAAGCTAAATTATGATTTCATTATCATTACCATGATCAACCCATTCTCGGCTCACTACACAGCACGGGTCTCCTCTCAATATGAGAAAGATTGGGCCATAGTCCACCACGCTGGCCAAGTGCGGATTGGCAGACTTCACCCGCCTTTGAGAACATTATGGAGAACTCTCAGGCGTGCAGGTTTCCTCACGATATTTTCCTTCACCGTTAAAGCAAGTGCTATTTTAATTGCTTAAAAACTCACGTTACTCCGAAAAGTTAGAGGTGCGTGCCCGGGTTCGAACCCTCTATCTCTGAATAGGAGGCTGACATCCTAACCACTAGGCTTTCACACAATTTTTTAATTAAATTCCCTTACTAGGTTCACCGGTTATACCTTGCTATTACCGAATGAAGGTGTAATGTTACGTCGAAGACTTTGTCACTTTGTGCACTTATTACTTATTTAGCCACGCTGTACCAGAAAAATAAACACGCTTTTAAACCGCCTTACATGCTGTAGTCTTTAGAAAACTAATGTAATATCCAATGCACACTAATCTTAACTTTGTATAGTTCGCGATAGCAAGCGGACGGTACGGCGGTATGGCGCCTAAGTATGTAATAAGGTTGTATTTTTTTTTTCTGTATACATCATCACAGCTATATCTATATATACGTAAATACGTATACATATATACGCACGTTTACACTCAAATTCGGAGCGTTCCCAGGAATTGATGATTCACAATATGTACCTACAGTTTTGGAATATATAATTATGTAACATGGTGAGTAAGTTGATATTGGTTGATTACGTACAGCCACCAATTAAATGCAATCCATTTCACTATATGCTATTAAGTTAACACAATATTAATTATTTTAATTTTTCGTATTTTATAGTGTATTGTATCGTTTTGTGAAAGTAATATTGGACCTAGTTGCCATATTTATTTGCATTTTATTTATTGAAAATTCATTACTGCATAGTTCGCAAGGCGGCCTGAACGTTTTTAATTATGAATCATTTTTCACTCACTTTTAATAAAAGTCGATCCACCACGTGAGTGTGCGAAATACCTGATGTTACGTGATCACCATCGCCGTAATAAGTACAGCACCAAAAGATTAAAGCATTTCTCGCTTATATTCCTTCAGCTGTTCCCTTTGAAACTTCATGTGTACCGGCTGGTTGTGCAATGCCAGTCAACTAATTAGCGGGAATGTACTTTGTTTTGACGAACTGTATTTTGATCAGATTTTAAGAAAAATGGTATTAAAGTTGGAGGTCCTGAGTTCAATTCCCCACTCGAGTATGGTCTGGTGGAAGGCTTCAGACGTGACTAGCTACCTCAAAAAAGGGGATCACGTTTGACGGCTATCTCCTCTGGGGGTAAATGATGATGCTGTCTAGGATGGTGGCGGGCTAACCTGTTAGGAGTATGGTAAACCCACGCTCCTAATTGGTTTCTACGCGACATCGTGCCGGAACGCTATATGGCTTGGCGACACGTCTTTGTCGGTACCCTACGGTCCCTACCGACAAAGACGTATCGCCAAGAGATTTTGCGGTACAAGGTGGCGTATAAATCTATTAGGAGTATGGGTTAACCGTACCCCTAACACGTAGCCCGCTACCATCTTTAACTGCATCGTCACTTACCCCCAGATGCTACTGCTGATGACAGCAGTACCCCATGAGGGTTAACTTGTAGTGTAATAGAAAAAACTCTTGTCCATTACATGATTGCGGTTTGTTGAAGATATTAATTTCTCTCCGTCGAATAGTCAATCCTTTGCCAAAGTGGTCGCCTTCCTGTCACTGGTGCTGGGCGTGCCAACGTGTACAACGGTGTAAATAGGCCAGGCCGCTGGTCGCGCTCGCTCCATGTGGCCCAGGCATGACGCCGCACTGCTGTCGCGGCTGACACAGCTGTACGGACGGGTGCTAGTGGTGGCCGAGTGCACTGATATAGCCTGGAACAAAGAACAAAACAAAATTATTCTTACATGTATTACATTGAACTATGCAAGGTAAAGTAGGTAAGCCAAAGTAAGTATTAAGAAGCCACCTAGAAAATGTATCACGTATCTATGCGATCTAGAGAAATTCATCTTAATTTCATAACAAAAAAAAAACATAAGACATCAGATTTACACGTATAAATAGGCTCAGTTGTAACAGCGATACTAAGGATCAAAAGCAAATATAAAATACTAGATCTACGGAAATGATCATAATTTCAAATAACGTATATTTTTAAACAAAAAAAAAACATAACATTACATCAGATTTACAAAATATAAACAGACTCAGTTGTAACAGCGATACTAAGGATCAAAAGCAAATATAAAATACTAAATCTAGGGAAATGATTATAATTTCAAATATCGTATATTTTTATAATCAAATTTAAAATGTCATAACGACATCACATTTACACGTCTAAACAGACTCAGTTTTAACAGCGATACTAGTAATCGAAAGCAAATATAAAATAATCGATCTACAAAAGTAATCATATTTTCAAATAACGTATATTATTATACCCAATAATAATATGTCAAAATATAACATAAGATTTTAATTTTTTAAAACAGACTCAGTTATAGCAGCGATACTAAGAATCGAAAGCAAATATAAAATAATCGATCTACAAAAATAATCATAATTTCAAATAACGTATATTATTATACCCAATAATAAAATGTCAAAATATAACATAAGATTTAAACTTATTTAAAATGACTCAGTTATAGAAGCGATACTAAGGATCGAAAGCAAAAATTTTAATAATCGATTTACATAAATAATCATAATTTCTAATAACGTATATTATTATACCCAATAATAACATGTCAAAATATAACATAAGATTTAAACTTATTTAAACTGACTCAGTTATAGAAGCGATACTAAGGATCGAAAGCAAAAATTTTAATAATCGATTTACATAAATAATTATAATTTCAAATAACGTATATTTTATAATCAAATTTAAAATGTCATAACGACATCACATTTACACACATAAACAGACTCGGTTATAAGATCAGATCGAGTATTATTATGTTTGCTTTTGATCCTTATTTAGACTAAGGATCAAAAGCAAACATAAAATACTCGATCTGGAGAAACGATGGCAATTAATAAAAAATATTAGGTCCCTACGTAAAAAATTGGCGTTTTGTCCGGGAGGAAAATAGTGTGTTTTTTTTTTTTAAATATCATAATATCTATTTCATCAAAGTATGAAGCATTGCTATCTATGCACTTTTGCCATCTCATAGGTAACTAGTTCCCTTTACCTTTCTTCGCAATGATATTATTAATAACGCTATTCATTGGCAGACACTTGGCCGATTATCACACCGCAGCGCGCAAAGCCGCGGAAGAGCTGTGGCGAAGGGGGCGCGCTCGTCCGCACTGCCAGGCGTTCTGGTGTATTAGACATCTATGGATCTCATATAAACCACTCCGCCACACGATCCGCTTTAACGCCTGTCGCATCGGGACGCGCTGCAGTGTGAAAATCGCCTTAGTATAGAGGCAACCTCCTGCGAAACACCTAAATACATTAAAAAATATAGACGATAATTCTACTCTCATTGTAAGATAAGCCAGCCATACTCAATGTCCATATATCCATAAAATATTGATAAATTCAAGAAAAAAATGGACTGCAACGCACTGAACTTTAGAAGCAAAAGTAAAACCTGTAATACCGTTTAGTAAGCTGCACAAAATTAGTAACTCTTTCGAAGGAAATTGTATTTTATCTTATAATAAATTACCTATTGATATCTTGGAAATGTCTATCAATAAGAGCAACGTTTTTATAAAACGAAAGCTTATAGAAAAATCGTATTACGATATTAACGATTATATAACCTAACCCCTGGATATATTACCATTGGGCCTCATAAATACCATCAGACCGACCAACCCACAAGAAGCGACCAAGGTTGAGCCTTAATAAGGCTGAAATTTTTATATATAGCTCCTTGTAGAGCGAGCAAGGCGGGTTTAAATCCAGGTCCAAAAAAATCATTAATTCTCACCATAATCCGTAAAAAACACAATGTACATAAATTAAGTGTTAAAAACATAAACTAGATCACAATTGCATTTATTCATTCACAGTATGCAGGTAAAACGTACTTTCGAATTCAATCCAATCTCATCTCAACACGTCATAATTTACACTACAAAGGAAAGTTATTTTACAGAGGGACAGCTTCAACAAGCTTCTGCAAGTCCATGGCACTTGTTGTAGGTATGCTTGGAGAAATTAATTATGAGTTACGTGCTCGTAGCGTGAGTTTTGAACGCTTTTTTGTGGGATCGTTCATGGCCTCACTCCTCGCAGTACTACACTCGGAGTGCCAGATTTAAAAAGTGCGAATGTGAATCAAGTTGAAGTGGCCCCATTTTATTCGGACACGTTCGTGACACAAATTATTGGAAAATCTTAAATAAATTTTACGTGTGTTATAACAGCTTACGTGTATCATACTCAATCCGACACCCCAACCCTCACGTAGTTGCGGCTTCTTTTTACTCCCCCGACCTAAGCGCTCTTCTCCGAAAGAGGAGACCTAAACGTATCCTTCACAACCCTGACGATCAGATAACTACTGACAACATACTCGTACCACCTATCACACAATCATACGCTACACACCGTCTTCGCCGGAGAAGACGAGGTCCCCTCTATTTTACGTCATCCGAACTGGGCTCCATTCCACGGCCTAGGAGACGTACAGACCACTCACCGTCACCGACCCCCCGTTATCCCAAACGTCGCCGCCGACCGGCCTCAAAGGAGGCGCCCTTAGGCAGACGTTCCCTTAGTTTCTTCGAGCCCTGGGGCTCAATATTTCTTTCGGTAGAGCTTCTCTCCGAAGCTCGCCAAATAGCCCGATTACGCTGTCGCAACCAATAGGGTTAGCACAGCTATTAGTCGGTCCGAAAAAAAAAGTGTATGATACTAAAGAAAATCGTCAGTTAATTAAAATTATTAAGCGAACAATTTTTTTTAATGGTTACGCATCTCTTAATGTGGGCAGCGTATCAATATCGAATTTCTGTTTTTGCGTTATTTTATATGAGAGGTAAATTTACTTTATCAGTTTTTATAACGTGGTATTTGGATACGTGTTGTCGGAAGCAACTTTTAAATATTTAACAAACTAAGGTTTTCTTTAATTATATTACATTCCATATAGGCTTTGTGACGAGCTTAGCAAACAATACATGCACAATAAATAGAATCGGTACAAATGCAATTCTTATTCATTACTAGCTGATGCCCGCGACTTCGTCTGCGTTGAGTTAGTGTGTGTGAAAGTGTGTTTCAAAACGTCAATTTGTAAAATAAACGTCCTTTACGTCATTTTTGCTTTTAAAATATCAACCCGTTTAAATTACAAATGCCTAAACACTAGTTCCGTGTCTATCACTAGCCTATCATATTGCTTTTTTGTAACACAGACTTCACTAATACATTGACCTCTGTCACCCTTAATTGAAATAATTACGTAATACTACTCGTTTAGTTTGTAGCCTAATAACTAGATAATACCTACACAATACCTATGTACTGGCTCGTATTTAGTTACAAAATTTACAATTTTAATGAATAAGCGACTAATAACTAAGCTACATTCATACTATTCCGGATTCGCTCATTCAATACGCTCCTCCTTTCAGGTACAGTCATATGAAAACTTAATTTTGCCATCGTGAAAGGGACGACATGAAGACCATTTATTGCTCGTACAGTCCGAGTATAATTATTAAGATATTAACACAAAATGTAGCTAGATATTTTGGATGGTGACTATCATGTAATAACTTACTTGGAAGTTGAAGCCAACTGTGACTCAAAGGGGTCCTTACGAATCTATTGCAAAATTCATTATTACAAAGTCGTATGCACTGAATAACGCTCTCCTCTAAAATATTTACTTTGAGAACATTTCACTTACAGCTTAATTAAATTTTATATTGCATAGAATTTAGTGCACCTAAGTAGAAGTAACGTTTCAATAGGGAAAGGTATCACATTTTCATGAAAAAATTTAATTAAAAATCTTTAAAACTCATTTCCCTTTTGCAAATTATGTTCGTATTAGTGCGCTTGTAGCTACACCAAATAAAACGAAGAGTCCTTTGACAAAATATCAAAGACTATGCGCATCCTTCGTAAATGAACGCAAATAGCAGAGTATATTGTGTCTACTATATTATTTTTCCGCAACCAGAATACTGTTGCCTTATAGGATGGTTTTTACTAGGCACTCTTCCGGATTCACACAACTAGACCATAAAGTTACCAATTGGCACATGTTCTGCAGAAGTGATTTTATTGGAAAAAAATATATATATTTTTTGCCACTTTTTTGCCACAACAAGTTAGCCCTTGACGGCAATCTCACCTGATGGTAAGTGATGATGCAGTCTCAGATTGTAGCGGGCTAAGTTGTTCGGGGTATGGTAAACCCATACTCCTAATTGGTTTCTACGCGACATCATGCCGGAACGCTTAATCGCTTGGCTACACGTCTTTGTCGGTAGGGTGGTAACTAGCTACAGCCGCAGCCTTCCACCAGACCAGACTCGAGCCGGGAATCGAACCCAGGACCTGCAACTTTATAATGCGAAAGCGCGCGCGCTGCGCCACGAAGGTTGTCATATGAGTGTAAATAACTCAATTATCTCACTATGTATAAGATGAAAAACCAACCCTAAGTTTAATTGTCAAACGTAACTAAGCCACGTGTATTTGCTAATTTGTCATGTGATCAGCTAAACTAAGTTGAACTCCGGCTATGTTTAAACTCCAAAGTTAGCCTGCACCACCGGCACTTGAAACAAGCGAGCTGATTTAATTACCTAATATGAATACAGGTGCACCAACCCGTCCCACCCATTCCACCCACGACTTGTGTGTGTGCGGGAATATGTAAGGTTTGGAATCGAAAGAACGTGCATAGCCTTGATCGTGATCAAACCATTACAGGCTCACTACAGAGCACGGGTCTCCTCTCAACATGAGAAGGATTTGGCCATAGTCCACCACGCTGGCCATGTGCGGATTGGCAGACTTCACACGCCTTTGAGAACATTATGGAGAACTCTCAGGCGTGCAGGTTTCCTTACGATGTTTTCCTACACAGTTGAAGCAAGTGATATTTTAATTGTTTAAAAACGCACATAACTCCGAAAAGTTAGGGGTGCGTGCCCGGATTCGAACCGCCGACCTCTGATTAGGAGGCTGACGCCCTAACCACTAGGCTATCACCGCTTCTATATCCTTACCTTTGACTTAAGAGAATAAAATGGGACAATGTTATATGCTTTGACGATCTGTCGCGTTATAAAGTTGGATGTTCTGGGTTCGATTCCCGGCTCGAGTCTCTGATGCTCTGGTGGTAGAAGTCGGCTGGTGGGTGACTAGTTACCACCCTACCGACTAAAACGTGTCCCCAAGCGTTTTAGCGTTCCGGCACGATGCCTCTAAAAGGTCAGCTTGCGACCATCTTAGACTGCATTATCACTTACTATCCAGGTCAGTTTGCCATCAAGGGCTAACTTCTAGTGTATAAATAAAAAAAGTCTTACTCGTTTTGACACTAACTTTGTCACTAAACAGATCTCAGTCTAAGTCTTTCAAAAACCCATTCTTATAATTTGTCGATGTGTCTTCTCATAGAACATTAAAATGTTTACCTAATGCGGAATGACTTGCGGAATAAAACGTCCACGGACCCTATATAACTATTATTACTAGTAATAAAACATCTCGACTATATTTTTATGACGTACAAAACTCTGGACTTGCATTGCAAACCACTGATTAGACCGAATAAGGCTGGAAAAGTCAGAAGTTCGAATGGCCTGTAATCTGAGAGCTCAGGAAAATTTTATATTCCGGTATCCGCAAAATTCAATCCAAAAAATTTCATTGAAAACCTATAATAGCTATTGCATTGCGGTCCGGTCCACTCCGTCGCCGCAGCCTGTGTATTAAAAATGCACTCAATCGATGAAAGAAGGATTTTCGAAATGCACTGCTCTTCAATACGGAATACGGATACTCAAATATACACAATATTTGAGTCATTAAAGATGTATATAAGAAGGCTTCTATTATAGTAATCTACCTTCACGCTACATCCATATTTTTAAATAGGCCAGTAGACAGTGTTTTTTTTAAATCGCGCAACGAGATCCTTGTCAGGAAACATATATCCATTCATTAATTGTTTTTGTCTGGAGGGAGGCTTCGGCCGTGGCTAGTTACCACCCTACCGACAAAGACGTGTCGCCAAGCAATTTAGGGTTCCGGCACGATGTCACGTAGAAACCGATTAGGAGTATGGGTTTACCATACCCCCCTAACAGGTTAGCCCGCTACCATCTTAGACTGTATCTTCACTTACGATCAGGTGAGATTGCCTTCAACGGCTAACTTGTAGTGGATAAAAATATCCTTTTATATATTTGATTACTAATATATCCTTTCGTTAGAAATATTGATTTTAATGTGAATTTCTAGTATATTCACATTAAGTGGAGATTTTAATGTGAATATACTAGAAAGTAACTCTTCAAGTTACAAGTTAATAAATCTATTTCAATCATACAATTTGTTGAATATGTTTATGGAGCCTACTAGAATAACTGCCAGCAGTGCCACATGCTTAGACAATATATATACAAATATAAACCCCATCAGTAAAATTATAATTAATAAATTAGATTCTGATCACTGTGGTCAATTTATTTGTTTCAAAAATGGGGAAAATAATTGTCTAGACATAAAATTACTTATGTGCCAGTAACGACAGGACGAATAGAGAGAATAAGAACAAGTTTAGTTAGAGACCTTCCATTCTTATCATCTACAATTGGTCCTAATGAAATGTATAATACTTTTTTTAGTAAGTTTAATATGATATTTAATTCTATATTTACTAAAAAGTCTGTCATGGTTGCTGATACATTGGTTTTTAGTGAGTGGGCTACAAGTGAACTACATAAAAATAGGCAAACTTTATATGAAATGTATGCGGAACGAGAATATAATACTAGTGATGAGTTTAAAAATTATGTAAAATTATTTTCCAAGAATTTTAAACGCGATTGCATTTTGGCAAAATCGCAATATATACAGAATAAAATAAAAAATAGCAATAATGTAATTAAAACAACCTGGAAAATAATTAATCAGGAGACAGGAAGAATAAAACCCAAAACTAATAACTTTAAACTTGATATAGGTAACAAATCTATCACGTCGGATTTTGAGGTTGCAACTGCTTTTGAAACCTTCTTTACCGACGTTCCTGTCAACACTACAAGATCATTAAACTCTTCACCAGATAATGCTCTCTGTTTGTTGAAGGATAATGTGCCAGAATGTAATAACGCTCTTAAATTCAGACATGTTAGCAGCTCAGACGTTATTAAGGCCTTCAGATTAATAAATATTAAGAAAACAAATGACTTGTGGGGCATTTCCGTTAATGTTATAAGGTCTTTGATTGATATTGTTGCACCCGACTTAGCTTTTATTTTTAATAATTGCATTGACTGTGGTGTGTTCCCTGACTTAATGAAACATAGCAAGTTAATTCCGTTATTTAAATCTGGTAGTACTACTGACCCCACTAACTTTAGACCGGTATCAGTACTACCTACTTTCAGTAAAATCTTTGAAAAACTTATTTTAACGCAATTAATGAATCATTTTAATAGAAACGATTTATTACACGCCAAACAATTTGGTTTTACACGAGGTCGCTCAACAACCGACGCTGGTGTTGAGTTAATACACAATATATTTAAAGCCTGGGAGGAGTCACGTGACGCACTTGGTGTTTTTTGTGATTTGTCCAAGGCTTTCGATTGTGTTGAACATGAAACATTAGTCAGAAAACTACACCATTATGGACTTCGGGGGGTAACTCTAGATTTAATGACCTCGTATTTACGTGACAGAGTTCAACAAGTAGACGTAAACGGGAAACGGTCTAACGGGTCATTTGTGAAAATAGGGGTTCCTCAGGGATCTATATTAGGACCTTTTCTGTTCCTCATTTACATAAATGACCTTCCTTACCTTACTAAGGACAATAGCGGGATAGTATTGTTTGCTGATGATACATCACTCGTTTTTAAAATTAAACGACGCGAAACAAATGTTGACGATGTAAACAACTCTCTCGCGAAAGTAGTACATTGGTTTGAGGCTAATAACTTAGCACTTAATGGGAAGAAAACAAAGTGTATTAAATTCACGTTGCCCAATGTTAAACAGGTGAAAACCAGTGTACTACTTAATAATGAGGAATTGGATCTGGTAAATACGGCTACATTCCTAGGCATAACGTTAGACGCTAAACTTCAATGGGGCCCACATATAAATAATTTATCGCACAGACTTAGCTCTGCTGCTTACGCGGTAAAAAAGATTCGTTATTTGACGGATATAGAGACTGCCAGACTTGTATATTTTAGCTACTTTCACAGCATTATGTCATATGGTATTTTATTATGGGGTAATGCTGCTGATATTGACACTATATTTGTTTTGCAGAAGAGGGCTGTTCGTGCGATATATAAATTAGGTCCCAGAGAGTCATTAAGAGATAAATTTAAAGATTATAAAATAATGACAGTGCCTAGCCAATATATATATGAAAATTTAATGTATGTTCATAAGAATATTGATAAATTCAAGAAAAAAATGGACTGTAACGCACTGAACATCAGAAGTAAAAGTAAACTTGTAGTACCGTTTAGTAGGCTGCACAAAATTAGTAACTCATTCAAAGGAAATTGTATTTTATTTTATAATAAATTACCTATTGATATCTTGGAGATGTCTATCAATAAGTTCAAAGTTTTTATAAAACGAAAGCTTGTAGAAAAATCATATTACGATATTAAGGATTATATAAACGATAAAAAAGCTTGGGTGTGAATTGCTCTATCTCCATAGGTACTATAGTTTGTTATTCATTATGTGAGATGGTGATAACGAAAAAAAGAAAAACCCCGGCTAAGTTTGTTGTGGGCTTCTTCTTAGACCGGGGCGCGTTTGGAACCCTCATAGCTTTAGTTTTAAGTTTACGAATATAGTTATCACCATGAAATACCTACTATGTAAATTATTGACGCGTCAAAAGTGCCTTTTTAAGGACTATTTGAATAAAGATTATTTTGAATTTTGAATTTTTTATTAATATGGTGTTCGTTTAGAATTATTGCGTATTTCCTATGTAGTTTGAGACAGTTTTCTGTATAAGTAAACGAAGCTCTAACAACGCGAAATGAATTTCGGAAACAAAGGCCGCGGCTATTAAAGAACGAAATAATAACGGTTTAATAAAACTGCATTCACATATCTACCGGCGATAGTAATTGAACACAAATCATTGTTTTTGCAGATTTATGTATTCTACGTGTTCAAGAGGCTTATCAAATTTTTATGATTGTAGATTTAAAGCTTTTTTATTTGGTGCAGCGCATGAGACTTTTAGTCCAAATTATCTACTCTTAAACATTACCCAAACGTCCACATAGAAGTACATAAAGCTGAAATTATGATTTTCCTCCTTTTTCAGGTCGGTTAAGAAATAATGTCGAGCATAAATAGGACGGAAATTTTCTTTTGTGATACGAGCTTGTAGCTCGAGAGGTAGGATAGCTCTTTGTTGATTACAGCGAAAGTGTGACACGAAAACTGGCACAATACGTCTTAACATTTTACCCTTACCCGACTAAGGGAGGGTAATGTGCTTACCAGTCTATGTACTTTTATAAATATTTCGTATTACTATTAGACCGATTTTAATTATTCGGGTATCGTAGGAAGCTCCGCCAAGCCATATCTTGTGATATCATAAATTCAATATAGTGGAAAAGAAACACGGAAATGATCAAAGAAAAAATCTGATATAGATTTCTCACATAAAAGAACTCGAAGTGTAAATTCTTAACATATATTTGAAAAACTGAAACGTTCGTCTGTGGTATAACTTGAAATGTGGTATGTTTTTATCGTTGTATTATTTATTTAAATTTGATAAGAGATAGACTATTTATTATTGACCGGAATATTTGTAAACTCATAGTTGATTCCATACGAGTATAGCGTTGGATTGTTAATCAACTTTAGCACCTCATAAAACAAGGCATGTTAGTTATGATGTCACAAGTTAATGTTAGGTCAATATCCCATTTTTACACCAGAGCAGACATCAAGACGGGTAACTCGCAATGAGATGATGAAGTGTGTAGTGGGTTTGCAAGTACATTGTTCGCTATGAGCTTTTACAGCCAGGCAGAATCATCGATTCTGATCTCTACTGCCATCAACTGATGAGATTAAGAAGTTCTGAGGAAGCGGACGGAATTGATCGAAAGACAGGGTGTGGTCTTTTATCACGGCAACGCTAGACCAACAACAACATGTTTCGCCATTCAGCAAAATATAGGAGAGTTTAGCTGGGAGGTGTTAATTAATCCAATAAATAGCCTTGACCTTGCCCTTGACCTTCCAATTTCCAGGTGTTTCGGTCTACAGAATTATTTCGGTCAACATCAAAAGAGTGCTGCTAAAACTACTTGTCGTGTTTTTTTGTTAATCAATGTCCCAAAATTATTACAGCTACGGTACTTACTACCTACGAGATAGCAAAGTCAGCACATAGAATGGCACATCGGTTTTAAAAATAATGACATTACATAGCGTCTAGTATATGGTTTATATTTCAATATATCTACGTACAATCTTGAAAAAGGTTAATATTGAACTTTACACTGCCAAAGCAAAGACTTTTATTTTTGATAAAAAAAAAAGAAATACGATAACAAATATACTAAATATACTTAGGAAAATTATTTTTACGGATAACACTTACTGTAAAAATAATTACGAGAACATGGCTTATATCGGTTAGTAAAATATATCAAACCCTGGAATGGCTGCGCAGTAAGGGATGGCTTTCAGTCGAGGAGCCATCTCCCTCCATTGTTCTTGAACAATAACCGTGTGCTAGACGCAGGAATACCAACATAGCAGCTGTCAACACGCCGGCGTACACAAAGAATTCCATTGCCTGCAGTTTTCATCACAACTATCATTCGATAAATAGTAAAAACTGTTCATTTTACGCGAGCTAAAAATTATTACGTCAAAACGATGCTTGCTATTTACTTGCCTAAATGATATCGAGCTTCAGGTAGGGAGCATGCGAAGGTAAAAAAGAACTGCTATTTAATAATAACATTTACAATAATTAAAAATATAATTTTTTTATATTCTATGATCACAATTAAGGGGCTCTCGGAGTTTCTAAACTAAACTAAGCCCGAGAAAAGTGACCCCAACTCGGGTTTTAAGTGCTTACCAATGCATCAAGAAAGTGGGTCTGTGTGGCTTAGCTACACGCCATTACCAAATTACGGGCCAGATATAATATTCCATTAATAATTCAAAAATAATTCCGCTATTTGGATCAAGCGAATAGATTTTGATGAAGATTCAGATAGGAACACATGGTTAGATGAAAACACAGACATAGCTTTCCGTCACAGTTAGACTTTTTAATGTGTGATGTGTGCGATGAAAACAGAAAAAACCGATCATAAAATCTTACCCTGGATTCGAATATCTTCGTTTGTGCAACCAGTATGACGATGAGATTACCAATAGCAACGGACATGTACCATGCGGCGATTGTGATGGTTTTCATACTCTTCGGAGCCTGTAAACAAAACGTCAAAGCAATGCTTGCCCGTTCCAAAAGCTTTTATTGCTACGCACTCCTTTATCCAGGATTGTACAAGTATTACACTTGTAATTTAACTGTGTCATTTAAATACACACGCATATTTGGTGTTAATTGTTATTCAATTATTACCTAAAAATGGTATTTCAATTATTACATTAAATTGATTTGAATTACCTGACGCTGATATTTTTACTGAGTATTGCAAATAGTACCTAATGGTTTAAGAATACTTCTTAACATATATACTTTCAGCGATCTTATTAATGGAATCTTTATAAAATGATCATCGCTATTAAAATTTTAAGAAAAACAAGTTTGTGTTCATCAAACCTGTAAAATTTTCCACTTTATAACTGGGCTGGATTCCCAACTTGTAATCAAAAATTGTATGCCTCATTTCCATTGATATATGCGAGATAGTTTTTTTATTTTTGTTATTCCTATTCAATGATGTATTTTGCGCAGTTCTGCCTATAGCTACTCCTGCATAAGTTTGGAACGTGCGGTAATCAAAAGCGTCTTTCCAGGGCACTACTCGAGTTGCACCATATGCTTGTGCTAATGAAGCGATGAGGTGATTTTTCTTTCACAAGTAACACTTGGGGACACAATGAGATTTACGAGTTTTTGGAACCCATACAAATGTATTTAGTAAGTGACAAAAACTTCGAGTATTATTTATATAGATATACATATATTATCAGGGCTTATGCATATGACGTCAATTTAACAAGGCATGTTAATAAAGTTACCAATACCAGTTAAGATTAAAAAATGACGTCCAATCGCATCTTTGTGCAGGAAACACGATACGATTTCGAACCTTGTGCGAGAGTATTGAATCGATACAAATGCAATAATGTTCTTTTAGGACCGCTAAGATTTCGTGGGTCATCGCTCGCGCATCGTGTCAATACTACAGTGAGAAAATGGAATGGGCGACCATGGGAAGTACAAAAGCTTCGCCACTGTAGTCGCACAAGCCGTAGCGCGTAGGCCGCGATTCGCGAAGGTCTACCGACATCATTATCCATTCTGTGCTACAATTCAAATAACTGCCGCGTAGAAACCAAAGACGTCGTATGTATAGGACCCTGTTTCTGTATATATGTACTGGTATTGATCATTTTTAATACTTGGGTAAACGAGAATTCGAGGCCGGACACTGCAAACATAATCTCCGCCATTGACACTAGCAAGTATTGGGGCACGATCCAGGCGAGATTCAGTTCGTTTGGGGGGTTTGGCGCGTGCAATACTGCCATGTCGAGTCTGCCGAGCCGCTCGCGAACGCACAGCACGTATACGCCTCCAGCGCGTAGTTCACCTTCCCCAGCGCCTGATACTTCGCCACCAGCGCTGTTGGCACGCCATGCAAACCTATTGGTGACAATGGAAAAAAGTTGGCGGTCACGCAATGTCTTGTTACACCTAAATTGATAGTAGAATTAGTTACTAACATAGATGGTTAGTCTCGGATCAAGCGGGCGTTAGACCGTTTGCCGTGACGGCATGGCGGGCTATTGTACTGCCAAGGGTGCCAAAAGTAAATACTTCACTACACATTTTTACATTTAACAGACATCAAAAAACATCTCAAACACAAATCACTAGCAATCGGTCAAATCTAGTTTAGTAGTATCCTCTTTTAAATCCAAAGGATTTTGTTTTTATTAATCGTTTTATTCACGTTTCAGCTTTTAATGGTGTTGCATTTTTAATGACATTTTACCACCGAGGTTTATAACGTCCTCTCTTATATGCTGCCGCCAATTAGTTAGGTTAGGGTAGGTCAGTTAAGAGCAGTTCACTTAACCAGTAAATGCCGAGGTAGACGCCTCAAGGGTTGCCTATATCAGTTCTCTCAGAACCGGGTACAGAATAAATTGGATGCAGTTATGCGAAAACACAACACAAGTCACACGAAATTATTTGAGACAATGTGGATTGGAAATTTTACGCATGACTTTGTCCAATTAGAAACACGAACGTGTCTAAATCTGTAGGAACAAATGGTGTTCTCTCTTGCGTTAGAGAGTTATCACACTGGCGGCTTGCTAGCTAGATCAAAGCGAAGCAAGATCTCAGAGTGCAGTGAGGACGCTATGCACGGGCGGGCGTTTACTTACGTCTTAGCCTTAGTGGCTTATGGGTCATTCTAACCGTGCGAAAATTATTATGCGATAATTTTGGTACTGGTAACTTTCGTGAGCGATATGTAAATACTGGTAGCTTCACCCGTTTGCTATTTGCACCTTGCCTCATTCCCAATCGACCTCCGTGGCGCAGTGCGTGCGCTGTTGCATTTTAAAGTTGGAGGTCCTGGGTTCGATTCCCGGCTCGAGTCTGGTCTGGTGGGAGGCTTCGGCCGTGGCTGGTTACCACCCTACTGACTAAGACGTGTCGCCAAGCGATTTAGATTAGTTCCGGCACGATGTCGTGTAGAAACCAATTAGGAGTATGAGTTTACTATACCCCTAACAAGTTAGCCCGCTACCATCTTAGACCGCATCATCACTTACCATCAGGTGAGATGCAGTCAAGGGCTAACTTGTGGTGAATAAAAAAAAAAAAAATCGCCGCATCGCCGTTTGCATCGCCCTTTGTGTGGTTACGCGGTATACGCACGCATCTCGCTAAATAGGTACGATACGCGTTTTGAAGTTTGAACAATCTGCTACAGAATGTAAGTGAAACTATACGTCTTGGATGGATTTATCAAGCAAAGCACAAAATTTAAAAGATGTCAAGAAAATAAAAGATCGGTTTTTTTTTATCAACGGCAATTTCACCTGGTGATAAGTGATGATGCAGTCTAAGAAGGTAGCGGTCTAACCTGTAAGAGGAATTGTAAGCCCACGCTCCTAATTGGTTTCTACGCGACATCGTGTCGGAACGCTAAATCGCTTGGCTCGGTGGCTTTGGAACCTCCCACCTGAGCAGACTCGAGCAAGAAATCGAAACCAGGACCTCCGACGGAGGTCATCAAAAAAAAATATCGGTAAAATTATTTGAAGCCGATAGCAAGAAATAAAGAAAAAAATGAACACCAGTTACCCCTTTCTACTTCACAGCTTTCCGTTACCACGTTAAACTGCAAAACCAATTAGTGATCTCATCAGACAGAAAGTCAGTGTTGTTGTTGAGAGATTTATCTCACCTGGTGACTAACTTATTGTGACTGAATACTTAATCTTTACATAAAATACGTCATCATCATCATCATGGTCAACCATTTGCCGGCTCACTACGGAGCGCGGATCTCCTCTCAATATGAGAGGAGTTTGGCCATAGTCCACCACGCAAGTCATGTGCGGATTGGCAGAATTCACACGCCTCTGAAAACATTATGAAGAACTCTCAGGCGTGCAGGTTTCCTCACGATGTTTTCCTTCACCGTTGAAGCACGTGATATTTTAATTGTTTAAAAACGCACATAACACTGAAAAGTTTGAGGTGCGTGCCTGGATTCGAACCGCTGACCTCTGATTAGGAGGCTGACGCCCTAACCACTAGGCTATCACCGCTTCTCACATAAAATACGTTTTTTTAAATACTTTGAATGAATAAATTAAGATTATTATAAATATATTGAGTTAATGACTCAACGAAATAAATGAAAAGGTCGGCCTTTATAATAACGTTTTTTTTCTATTGGTACCTATTATGATTAATATTACTACTACTTCTCAATAAATAAAGTCTGGATTGATTTGAAATTTTATATAAGTACCTTTTTTTTATTACGGTCCTACGGGAATGTGAACAAATAGCTAACTAAAATGAGAAAATAAGACGCGTAGCCGAGTTCAGTTACTTTTCTATGAGAAAGTGATTTATGTATAAATAGAATTTGAGAAATATAAATAGTTTTGTTAATATTAATGTTAAAAAAATATATGTTATACAGATCGCTAAACTATTTTACGTATTGCGAGTTCCATATGACCTGTTAAAGAATTAATGTATTTTTAAATAGAAGATTTTAAACAGAGGTTCCACAGGTATAAAGAATGCTTCAATCTGAATGTGTGTCTGTTTGTACTGTAGAGAAAGGTTCCTGGTGTAATATATATTAGACAAACTTTTGATGAGTAAGAAATTTATTTATACACTTCATTTGGACACCACAGCGAGGAAAGGAACAATACAAGAAAATAAGAAACGCAATTAATAGGTTACAAAATGGCGGCCTTATCGCTTAGTAGCGGTGTCCTCCAGGCAACTTTAAGATTATTTAAATATGAGAAACCGATAATAACAAATAAATATAATATTCAAACTACTATCTATATACTAATACATAAAATAAATTACAGAAACAAATATACAATATACTTATATATATGTTACACACATAAACATACATTTATATAATAAGTAAAAAACTTAAACTAATAATGCTCGTATTTACTGGGAGAGAGAAATAAGTCTTAACAGAATTTTAAAATATATGCAGTGACTTAGACCGCCATATGTTAAGCGGAAGTCCCATTCCATAAATAAATAGCTTAAACCGTGAATAACTCCTTATAAAAGTGATATGGCATGTTGAGAGAAAAGAGAGAAAGCACGACACGATACAACAAAAAACAATTGACGAAATTGTCAAGGAGATAGCACACCACCCTGAAGAACTTCAGCCGCAACATCACACCAAGACAAAAAGACTCGTCAATCGGAACGCGATGTGGTTGATCCATGAGGTAACTATCCTATCCGGTCCAAACCAAACTATGAAACCAGTCTATCACCGATGAAGATATGTGAGCGTAACAGAATGTCATAATCGACAGTATTGAAAGCATTGCTGAAGTCAAGGAGAATGAGAATTGTAATCTACTTATTACCCATCGCCCCTCCAATGTCATCGGTTACGCTGTAACGGTACTAAAACTAGGGTGAAACCCGGATTGCAAAGAACTAAAGAGGAAATACTTGTTAAGAAAGAAACTGGTTTGCTGGGAACCTAGTTCTTCGTGGACTCTAGAAAGGAACGGTAAAATAGAAATAGTACTGTGTCGGAAAAAGACGAAGGACTAGCACTAAAATAAGAGGCATTTTGAGTGCATTTTATAAACGTACCCACTACAGACTCTCTGTCTGCCAGTCTGTGTCAGTGTGGAATAGTGCAGGATTTGGATTATAACAGAGACAACGCCATCAAGAATAGGTGTCCCAATACATCACATTATGAAATGTGATGTATTGGGAAAAAACTTTTACATCAGCTCCGAATTAAATTAACGATTATTTATTATTCAATATGTAAGCATAATATAATGTTTCATCATAAAAGTGCCGTCTTTTTAGTTGCCAAATAATCTCTAAGGAATAAAATCGATGTTTTGACAATTATTCTGCGAGTATACTATTATCAGCGGCTTCGTCAGCGTAGATTAAAGAGAGGCCTTTAAAAAAGCGACGTTTGAATACACTATTTTTCTAAGCATATAAATATTATTTCCAGAGATTTAGCTATGGCATACATTAGCTTTACTTGTAGCTAACCGACGATTTAGTTTTTCACAAATACCGCGGGTATTTTGGTTTTTCCCGGAATACCTATGTGTTAATCCAACATCTATGTTCGTTCAAAATTTGACTCAAATTGGTTCGGTAGTCCTTCGTGAAGGAGTGACAAATATACATTCACATACACACCTATATAAAAACTTTCGCATGTATAATATAAGTGTCGCACGCAATCTGTAAATTTTAATCAAACTGGATATCCATTGATGTATCAATTAGCCTATTATTCTTACTTGCCCGGCTGAAGGCACATGTAAGCCGACTCTCCGATGTGATCGACTGGCGCGTCCGATACGTAGTATATATCACACAACTGCTTGTCAGTTTCCACCTCAATGGAAACGTTCTTGTTTGGTCCTGTATCACCTATGTACACCACCCTTGAACAAATCAATAATAATTACGCCTGCATCCCTGCATGAATAAAATTGAATTGCTAATGATAATGCTTTATTCCCGAAAGCTCGAGCTCCTCCTTAACTATGCACACTACTGTTCGGGATGCCGACACCACTCAAAGCATACTCGAACCCACACTACATCATATACAACAATTGAACCATTTACAACTCTGGCTGCTTTAGATTAGAGTTGAAATTTAAACGTCATTCTATTTACTATAGCCTTGTTCTGTACCCATGTTCAACAAATACAACATAGCATTAGGAATGCATGTCATTATTTTATAAATATACAACCAGCTTAACAATCTTAACTCTTACTTTAACTTCGGCTTGCCGGTAAGTGACTTCGAAAACGGACCTGGGTCCATGAAGTAGAGTGATAACTGGTCGTCGGAGTTTTGTCCTATTATTATTGGCATAAACTGAAAGAAAAATACCTAAATGTGAAAACATTAAAATGATTTTGTAGATATTACTATTACTATTTATTGTTATTTCCTTTAAACTCTAACACCCACGCGCTCGTGTGTAAAATAAATACATATAAAAAGCATAAAACATATAATATACTTAAATAGATAAAAATAAATAAACCTACATACACATTACATAAATACATATTTGCACCGGGCGGAGGATTACACCCCGACAAGGGAGACCATACGGCCGGGTCAGGGCGACAGATTAAGAAACCGGTGGACTATCCGAGACGAGTCCAACAACAACGCTTTGGTATCCTGGCTGCAAGCGAACTGCCACAGAACCCCAGTCGCCTCAGTTGGTGACCGAGGCTAACTGAAATCAACCCACTCGCAGATATGACTAATAATTGTAATCATTTAACTAATAATATTACTAATAATATAAGCGGTGATAGCCTAGTGGTTAGGGCGTCAACCTCTTAAACAGTGGTATGCGGTTCGAATCCGGGCACGCACCTCTAACTTTTCGGAGTTATGTGCGTTTAAAAAAAAATTAAAATATCACTTGCTTCAACGGTGAAGGAATCGTGAGGAAACCTGCACGCCTGAGAGTTCTCCATAATGTTCTCAAGGCGTGTGTAGTCTGCCAATCCGCACATGGCCAGCGTGGTGGACGATGGACAAACCCTTTTCATATGGAGAGACCCGTGCTCTGTAGTGAGCCGGTAATGGGTTGATCATGATGATGATGATGAACTAATAATATTAAATGTAGAACGAAGTCAGCCTGAAAAGCATGAAATATGGGTATTTGTTAATTAGACCAGTAGGAAAAGCGCTGATCCTTCATACATTTATATAAAAGTTTGCAGAAGCGTGCCTATCTTTTATGAATTTCTAACAAACTGCCGACATACAGAAAAAAAACAGTTGGTTGTAGCAGAAACCTCTGTATGAGTTTGTGTTCTGAGAAACATAAATAGTCCCATACATATTTGAGAGATTTTTGACCACCTCCGAGGAGCAGTGCGTGCGCTGTCGTATTATAAAGTCGAAGGTCTTAGGTTCGATTTCCAGCTCGAGTCTGGTCTGGTGGGAGGCTTCGGCCGTGGCTAGTTACCACCCTACCGATAAAGTCGTGTCGCCAAGCGATTTAGCATTTCGGCACGATGTCGCGTAGAAACCGATTAGGAGTATGGGTTTAGTATAGCCCTAACAGGTAAGCCCGCTACCATCTTAGACTGCATCATAACTTACCATCAGGTGAGATTGCCTAACTTGTAGTGGATAAAAAAAATAAAACGTCAGTACTGGATGAAAACTTTTATTACACGTATACCTAGATTAAATTTATGACAAACTTTGATGAATCAAATGATAATCCTCATATGAAATAGCTGCGAACTTCTAAAAGCATTTTAATCTCGCTAATTGGACACATACAGCAACGTAATATACCGGGTAAAGCCATAGTGCCCGATACAAATTTAATTCAATCCGGATTAAATTCTGATATCCACAGCAGACAACGACAACGGAAAATCACTCTCAATTAGTGATTACTAATTGAGAGTGATTTTCACAAGACTAGACTCAAAATAATACTTACTAATAACTAAGTGATTAGTAAGTATTATTTTGGTAGCAGTACAAATAGAACTTGGTTTAACATTTGGTAAATAGACACTCGTGAACATTGTTTTACATACCCCGTTAAAGTTAGATTCGTCGTTCCGGTGACTCCAACTTGAGAACACTTTAGTCTGTGTGTGTTGCCTGTGATTACTGACGACTCAGAAACGTGGTCGTTTAATCTACATAAGAATATATCAACATATAGGCCGAATAAGAAAGCTCAGAGTGACTCAGCGGGCTATGGAGAGAGTGTAGTAAAAGAACCAAAGTTTCGGGATAGCCAAAACTGAAGTGGCATAGACGGGAAACTAATCTCAGTGAGGTTAGGGGTCTCAATAATTTGGAGTGACATTAGTAAACGCAACGTTGGACGACCTCCAATTAGGTAGACTGACGACATCAAACGAGTTATCATGGAGTGAGAAAGAAGCTACTTAAAAACAAGGATTTTAAGACTTCGGAGCTCCCTAAAAAAGATCTAAGTTCAGCAGCAGATATCTCGCAATCATGATCAACCCATTACCGGCTCACTACAGAGCACGGGTCTCCTCTCAATATGAGAAGGGTTTGGCCATAGTCCACCACGCTGGCCATGTGCGGATTGGCAGACTTCACACGCCTCTGAGAACATTATGGAGAACTCTCAGGCGTGCAGGTTTACTCACGATGTTTTCCTTCACCGTTGAAGCAAATGATATTTTAATTTTTAAAAACGCACATAACTCCGAAAAGTTAGAAGTGCGTGCCCGGATTCGAACCGCCGACCTCTGATTAGGAGGATGACGCCCTCACAACTAGGCTATCACCGCTTCATCTAGCAATAACTATAACGAAATCCTCCAAAGGGGTTATAATTCTATGGGAATATATTTTCCAAAATCCTTACATAACCGACGTCTATTTATAAAAGGTGCCTAAATTTCAGCCCGATCCGTCTAGTTATTATAACAGCGCGTTGATAGATTGCGCCTTGGTTGATGTAGGTCAGTCAGTCAGCCAATCCCCTCTTCTATATAATAGACAGATTAAGCTTTATGTTAAGTATTTTCTTTTGCAAAATAACGCGTATAACTATGATTACAATAACGAACACTTCACCCATAAATATTTATATAAAGCGACATAGATTACGTATTCTTTCATAAGGATCTCTGTTGCACTTTCGACTTTGCCTTTGACTTTTGCGGCTCATAGGACAAATGGCTAAACGCGCACCGAGAAGGTAGACTACGCTAATTTTTTTACTTCTAGTTGTATTGAGAATGAGTTACTTGACAAAAATAATAGGTATATCAATATTTTGGTCCGATCCTCGATTTTTGAAACAAGCAATGCACTCAGAAAAAATGTTTAACCATCATCATCATCATCAACCCATTACCGGCTCACTACAGAGCACGGGTCTCCTCTCAATATGAGAATATGAGGTATGGCCATAGTCCACCACGCTGGCCATGTGCGGATTGGCAGACTTCACACGCCATTGAAGAGCCAAGAACATTATGGAGAACTCTCAGGCGTGCAGGTTTCCTCACGATGTTTACCTTCACCGTTGAAGCAAGTGATATTTTAATTGCTTAAAAACGCACATAACTCCGAAAAGTAGAGGTGCGTGCCCGGACTCGAACCGCCGACCTCTGATTAGGAGGCTGACGCCCTAACCACTAGGCTGTCACAGCTTCTTGACCATAACATTAATATCCTTTAATAAGGATGCATTCATACAAATAAATTGAAAGTTGTTACATTATGTAGCTCTTCCGTCACAATCAATCTCGCAGGTAGCGATGAGTGCATTGCAATAATTGTTTCACAAAGCCCTTGCAAAGTGTCGCCACAAGTCTTTATAATCCCGGATCGCTCCATTTATTGTTAGCGTCGTGATTACCCGTGATCGATTTATGGGCCCACGAAGTTTTTGACGACCTCCGTAGCGCATTGCGTGCGCTGTTGCATTATAAAGTTGGAGGTTCTGGTTTCGATTCCCGGCTCGAGTCTGGTCTGGTGGGTAGCTTCCCCCGTGGCTAGTTACCACCCTACCGACAAAGAAGTGTGGCTAAGCGATTTAGCGTTCCGGCGCGATGTCGCGTAGAAACCAATTAGGAGAGTGGGTTTACCATACTCCTAACAGGTTAGCCCGCTACCATCAGTAGCAGTAACATCACTTACGACCAGGTGAGATAGCAGTCAAGGACTGGTCAGTGTATATAAAAAAGGGGTATTTTACTTGCATATAGACCAATGGGATTGCTATAGAATCTATACATCGATAAAAAAAATACAATTAGTTATGATGATGTTTAATATAAACGGCAGCAAGTCGGAGGTCGAGATTTATACAAACTAATTTACAAAATAGTTATACTATTATCCAAAATTTATACGCTTTTATAGGTGTTAAGAACGTTAAAGTTGACGTTATAAAGCCAAAATGACGGTATCTTTTTATTTTACGCCATTGGTAATTATAGACTCGAAACACAATTTTTTCCATTACTGTGTGTTTTTGCATCTTATCAGGAATTTCATGTTCCTTGTGCAGCACTATTAATTCTGTTAACACGTTCGGGCCCGCGCCGCTCTCGTGAGGTGCGCACGTTGTGACACAATATTTTCTCATACACAATGGACATACGGTCACAAACGTTCTGCTCTTCAAGTATCCTAGAGTGTTATGAGATAAAACACAACGTCAAAAGACGTCGACGTCAGATGACGATGTTCCATATACGGTCTATACAACTGCATACAATTTTGACACAACGTCTGTTCCCGTCAACGTTCTAAAACGTTGCGTCTTAAACAATGCGTAATATTATATTGTATAAGAGAACAACGTCTCATCACGACGCCGTTTATAGACGTTGCATCATGAACAATATATAATTGTCATATGTACGAGACAACAACGTCTCATAACGTTGCCGTTCATAGACGTTGCGTCATGAACAATATATAATTGTCATATGTACGAGACAACAACGTCTCATAACGTTGCCGTTCATAGACGTTGCGTCATGAACAATATATAATTGTCATATGTACGAGACAACAACGTCTTATCACGTTGCCGTTCATAGACGTAGCGTCATAAATAATAAATAAAAGTCCTATTTTTAAGTAAACAACGTCATAACACGCTGACGATAATAAAAGTCGCGTCGCATTCAATCATCAAAGTATTGTAACTAAATGCACAACGTTGATACACGTCAATATGAAAGACATTATTTTCTTTTAGGATGGTAATAAAACAGTTATTTTGGAGTAAAATTGTATTATTTCTAAATATAATGACAAATAAGAATGGCCCATTCCGAGATCAAGTTGTCCTAATTATAAAAAAAAAACAAAATCAAATTCTTCTTAATTACAACAACAAAACAAAGTTATTCTAAACATAATCTCGTAAACTGTTTTCTTAGTTTAATGTATTCTCACTATGAAAAGTCTTCTTATTATTAATTGCTGAATCTACTAAAGGCATAAGATATCAGCTAGTAAAACAAATCAAGGTCAACAGTAAAATCCAAATAAAAACGTAATACCTAGCGGAATCAATATTCAGTCTTAAAAAGTTATTTTGCCTGGCTGTGCCATTCTTCGAAACAAACCGCACATAGCGCTGGTTTTTCCTCACAGCCCTTACATCTAAGACTAGTCTCTCTCCTAATCTTCTTTTTGGAACACATCTTACATTTCATACAATAGGTAGTTTTTTTTGAGTTTAGCCTTGGTGGAATCTTCTCGGGCCAGTGTCCATTATATTCAACATTATCTTTATTTGATTGTACAAAGTTACTTCTTTCTTTTACACGATTGTCAAATTTATTATTTCTATTTACCATCGTCTCGGGTTTGAGGTTTGGAGGCAATTTTATGAATGATTTTATCAAGTCTTCTCGAAAAGTTATGAATTCGTAAGCTTTGTTGCCGTTTTTGAAGTGTTTTTTGTAAAGATAGAAACTGTTCCAAACGGCAAGGTCGAGTATATGGAAAAACACTTTTTTGTACCACCTGAGTGTCTTTCTAGGGGTGGAATAATAAGAGACCATCTGATCTGCTCGGTCAATCCCCGACATGAATTGGTTGTATGTTGAAACTTCTTCAGGCTTCATACGTTTCTGTCCACGTTTGTTGGAAACTTCTATAAGTTTAGGATGATTTCCAGTCGTCACCATGAGAACCGATCTCTTGTCTTGCCACTTAGATACGTACACTTTATTTTTGCGTACCCAAAAATGTTCACCCTTCTTTATTTTTTTCATTACAATTTCTTTCGGATTCCCTTTTCTATTAGACCTCAGAGTTCCAGTTGTATGAGTTTTCAAATCCAGTAGTTTTTCTGATAATGTAATAGAATTATAAAAATTATCCATGAAGAGCCAATGCCCTTTCAATAAATAAGGTCTCATCAGTCTCATTACTAGTTTTTCAGTCTTTTTTCCTGTATCATTTTCATTGCCGTCATCTTTTCCTGCATACATTATCACATTGAGAACGTATCCGTCAGATGAGGTTAATTCGTAAAATTTTATGCCATACTTGGCTTTTTTGGATTTAATGTATTGTCTAAAAGACAAACGTCCTCTGAATAAAAGCATAGATTCATCCAATGATAGTTCTCGTGTAGGCTTGTTACAATCACGAAAATTCTTAGTTACAGCATCAATGAATTTAATAATTTTGTCTTTGCCTTTAGCTCCTCGCTCAGAAACACATAAGCATCGCAATATCTGTTCAAATCTTCGTGCTGACATTGTATATGGAAAAATCGGATGGTAGTATAACATATCAGTATAAGTAAATACCTTTTTCTTTTTCGGGACGTTTACTTGTCCCATCAGTAAACACAAGCCCAAAAATTTTAACATTTCTTCGGGGTTTGTGTCTTTGTAACGGTAGTTCCGTGAGTGCCTTGTCACTGGCCTATTTGTGGAACATAGTGCCCTCCCATACTCATTTGTGGAAGTTACTATGTAGTCAATAATATGTGGTGGAAAAATCTTATTGAAGGCGTCCTCGACCGAAGCGTTTGGACCAAATTCAAATTGGATGCCTACAGAAATATTGTCAAATTCAAAAATCGGTATATCTGCTGTTGAATTTTCCCAAGCGCCAACCGGAGAAGGCGTCCGGCGCCTTCGACGCCCATGCTGCGGTTGTCTGATTGCTTCTATCTCTAGCGGAAGTGGCGGTACATAAGTAGTTTGTAAGTAATCATACTCCACAGGCAGCGCTGATGATACGACGGGTACTGCTGAAGGACCCTCCACCGCTACAGGCAATAGCAAGGTATGCATTTCAGCGTGCATCTCATTACATGCTGATTGTGACAAAGCGAGTGCACTAAGGTTATTTCCATTTTCAACATGCGACGGAAGTACTGCAGGCATTGAACTATTCTGTACTTCTGAGAAAGGCGACGATGATAATGGAAAAGCACGTGAGTATTCATTTATCTCTACCGTCTCTGGGGTTTTTAGCATAACTTCCATTTCTGTAGGTGCTGGTGATGTAAGAGGTGCATTATTTTCTAAATTACCCTCTGGACGAGATTCGATCAAAACAGTATCCGCCTGTGCTGTATGTATACCACACTTTGCCGAAACTCTGCGCCGTTTTTTTTCACGAGTATCAAAAATACTACCGGAACTTCCGGAGTATTCAGAATCCTCAGAAAGGTCCGATGCCGAGGTCTCAATCTTAGACGATTGAACTTTATCTTTTGTGACACTTACGGAGCTATCGCTGTCACTGTCGTTACACGGCCCTGGTCCTGGATCATAATCCCGATCTGTTCCGTACTCTCCATCATCACTGAAGGGGTCAGGTGTAGTTTCTCGCGACGAAACATCTTCAAAAAGCTTCAAGGACGCCTTGCTACACTGCCGGTTTTTATCCATCTAAAACAATACAACTTGGATGGTTGAATTGATAAATTCTATACATCAATAATTACTATTGATAACCTCGATTGTTTGACCATCTATAGCATAAACTTATAGGTATACGTATTCAAAATACATCGTTATTATTACAAAAATAGGTATGAAATACTTACGTTTTAATAAGATACGCGCGGTCACGAATGCGGCGCACACCGACTGGTGTGTGGAGCGTAGCCGCTCCGCCCGACGTATTCGGACGTTGCGTATGTGTGTGTTCGCGTTTGCAAGTGTGTAGTACACGACAACAATTAGCCGCCAAAATTCGATTTGTTGTGGCTCAAGGTGTTTGATACTTGTCAGTGTTGCGGCGCAAAAATTCAACTAATGGAATTTACAATGGCTTCATGGCGTTGTGAGACGTAGTGCAAGTAATGTCACATTTTTATTAGACGTGATGAGACGTTGTGTTAATAAAAAAATATACAAATTGACGTTATAAGACGTTGCGGACCCGAACGTGTTAATGATGAAACAGCGATAAGAAACGTCAATTCAATAATGTACTAGTATCGTATTATATTACTGAGATTTATATTATGCATAGTGTGTGGTACATAACGTCATTAATACAAACCTCGTGTGATTCTTGTCGTTCTATACTAAGTATGACGCATCAGTAACATAATTATCACATGTCAGTAATAATAAAAACCGGAACTGAAAGCTTAAAGGAACATCCTTGACACATAGCAATTTATTAGTCTTATTGATGACGCAATACGCGAATAGAATCTAGGTGTTTTTTTTATACACTATAAGTTGGCCCTTGACAGCTATCTCACCTGGTGGTAAGTGATGATGCAGCCTAGGATGGTAGCGGGCTAAACTGTTAGGGGTATGGTAAGCCCACACTCCTAATTGGTTTCTACGCGTCATCGTGCCGGAACGCTAAAACGCTTAGCGACACGTCTTTGTCGGTAGGGTGGTAACTAGCCACGGCCGCAGCTTCCCACCAGACAAGACTCGAGCCGGGAATCGAACCCAGGACTAGAGATATTCAATTAACATCGTAATATATATCGAATTTATTAGATATTTTCCGTACGATACATCGAATTGATTCGATGTTTTGTCAAATAATTATTGTATTCGATATATCGATATATTTATAGAATTATCGAAAATATGATATTTTTGTTTGTCTAATACTAAATCATTTAAACTCTATTTTGATGACTTAAATTTTAAATATGGTTCATTAAGATAGTAACATAGGCTGGTATCTAGCCATGGCCGGAGCCTCCCACCAGACCAGACTCGAGTCGGGAATCGAACTCAGGACCTTCGACTTTATAATACGAAAGCGCACGCACTGCGCCACGGAGGTCGTCAAAAACGTAGTCAAACGTGCTAACCGACATGGTAGTGGTACAGTACAAGTAAATAGTTAGCTAGACGTCAGTACTCGTAATCCTGAATTCCAAACAATGATGGCCACTTTACACGATAGCTATGCCCTCGCTTTACACAATTATCTTTTGGAAACTAGTTTATCGATTATCGGCATTTACAAAATTATCCACAATCAGTGATATCCACGTCATCGCCACTATCCCTCACTTTATTATTTCCAGAATATGTCTTCGCAAATGATCGGCCTAAATTTTCAGAAGTTAAGTTTTGAATTTTTGATCATAATGTTAATGTTTTTGTTTATATACAAACACACTAACTAATATTATAAAGAAAAAAGTTTGTATGTAAGGGTGTTACTGTGTATGTTTATGAATGTTAATCGTTCACGCCGGAATTTTGAATAAAGATAAATTCTATTATATTACTTAATTAAATAGGATTACTTTGTCCCGCGGGATTTGAAAGAAAGAAAAAAAGAAGGAAGAAAGAAAAAATAAGTTTGTTATTTGGCGCAATATACATAATGTTCATAACTTAATTAGATCTAATATCAACCAAATTAAAGGTAACCCACTCACCATCCGCTGCAGCAAGCCGCAGCGCTGTATATTGGTAAAATCACGGACGTTGTAACTTAAGAATATAATAATATCTAACTTAACCATAATGATAAAACAGTCTAACCTACCTTAATTTCCAAAAAAAAAAAGATAACACATTAAAAAAGGTCAACAATTCAGACAAAAGCGAAACAAACTAGATTATAATGAGAAATATTTGTGATAAACTGTATTTCAAATCCATAAACATATATAGCTTTAGTTTGCCATGGAAAACTTTTAAAATTAGGTTCTTGTTAAAAAATGCAGTGAAATCATATGATGAGATAATCTTAACTTTAAAAGTTGTATATTTCTTTAAATATTGATCTACACGGACGAAGTTGAGGGCATCAGCTAACTATTTCCTTGGTTCTGGGGTTTCGTCTGAAAATCATCGCTGCATATTTTTATGATTGGCAGGACTTGCTGCATCTCGTTATTTGAGCTTTCAAGTTAACTGCTCAAGAAGGGGAAGCGTCAGGATAAAGGTGTGGCATGATTTATTAATAAAAATATTTTCTGTCTTTCTCGTTTCTATCTTAAAGGCTCTCTGCTAGGTCACTCCAAAAATTTTTTAAGCTATTAATAATGCAGTTCAGGTGACAACAAACCAGTGCCCCCTTTCTCATGGGATCGAAAGGCCTCGAGGTTAGACATTCCATGCTACTGAATTAAATCTTTTTTTTTTGCACAGTAAAATATTTTCTCCATCTTAGTTATAGCAATGTATTTTATCATATCGCCAAGCGATGTATTTTTCGCGTAGAAACTTACTTAGGGTGTGGGTTTACCATACACCATTGATGGTGGGTGTGTGTATGTATATGTG
The DNA here is from genome assembly GCA_928268935.1 of Lasiommata megera. Taxonomy (NCBI): domain Eukaryota; kingdom Metazoa; phylum Arthropoda; class Insecta; order Lepidoptera; family Nymphalidae; genus Lasiommata; species Lasiommata megera. The sequence goes on along the minus strand of OV743307.1, from coordinate 17,908,448 downwards.
TGTGTGTGTGTGTGTGTGTGTGTGTGTGTGTCGGTGTGTGTGTGTGTGTTTGTGTGTGTGTGTATGTGTGTGTGTGTTTGTGTGTGTGTGTGTGTCTGCAAGTCTAACTAAAACTTAGTCGGTTTTTAATCATCATTCCCCAAAAGCCAGAAGCAAGATATGATGTATAGATGAGTGGTGGCTTCATTACAAATTTCTTTATAGTTTTTATGTTTCGTTATTTATAGTTAAATTAAATTCTTCTGTAAAAGTGTAAACGACACTAACCTTCCAAAACTGTTCATGTAGCTGAACCAATTTTTTTAATTTTTTTGTGTATGTTTTAATGGACTCTCGATGAATACTATTTCTTGAATATAGATTTTTTTGTGAAAGACTTAGAGGACATCCAAGGAGTGTAGACGTCCGCTGTTCGCTAAAAATATACCAATCAGCATATTGTCTTGATATTTTCTGTCGACCCCTTATAGTTTGGAATAAGGGCTGGAAGAAGGCGTGAAAGACAGAGAATGAAAATAAATTACTTACCATCCCAGCTACCGTTTTCAAGTTCATTTTAATGCTGTGGCGTTTCATTATCCTGCCGGCGCAATCCATGGGGCAAGTTGCGACGATGGCGTAGGTGCGACGTGGCAGTGGCGTTATGAGCGCTGTACCGCCTTGCTCCACGAGAACCATGCCTTCCCCCAGCACTTCCAACTCCATCGAGCACGCCAGGGTGTTGAGCAAAATGATCCCCGTTTGATGATGCCCTGGTACTTGTAATGTGGATCGCTGCAAATGCATTTGTAGTTTTAAGCCGTTGCTTAACATTTCGTTAAATGTAACAATGAAAGACAGTTTTACTATCTTCTTCGTCGTTACACTCTTGACAGAGTGGTTGTGGTCATCGTGAAGTAATGTCTTTGAGGACAGATGTTATACGCTTCACGAGCATCCGCCACTTTTCTCAACTGGCCGAAAGCCTGGTGCACTCGTGCAAAAGACCTTTGCGCGAGTCTGCTGTAGTTTTATTATATTTATACTTATTTGATATGGAACACGCTATTTAGCTTACCACGAATATATTTTATAATAATTTCTAAATTTTGATTAGCAAATAGAACTCTAAGAACCCTCTTATGTAATTTTGTAAACACAGTTACTCCCTATATTTTTTTTTACTGTACGTTACTTTAAAATCGTTTTTAACCGACTCAAAAATACCTTAAAGGGACAGACGATTAAGAAGTGTGCTAAAGTAATCCATTTTAAGATGAATTAAAAGCAGTTAGTAGATAGACACATTAAATTTACAGATTTCGTGGGGACTGAGTACAACGAGGTTTCTTGAGAAAATTACCTTTTTTTCATACACTACAAGTTAGCCCTTAAAGTCTAACATGGTAGCGGGCTAACCTGTTAGGGGTATGATAAATTTATACTCCGCATTGGTTACTACGCGATATCGTGACGGAACTAAATCGCTACATTTTTGTAGGTAGGGTGGCAACTAGCAACCGCCGAAGCCTCCTACCAGAAAATATGCTGAACAGACTGCGGGTTGGTTGCAGCAACCTTCTGCACTTACCAATGACTTCGAAGTTAATCGATAATCGTAATAACTTCGATCTCACCAAATTAGAATATTAATTTTTATCTAGTGATGCAATTGTAAATGTAATATACCCCTTTAATATACTAGAAACTCTTTCAAATATTTTATCGTGAGGTAATCTCTAACTAAAGAGATTTTATTATACCGAGGGAAACTCTCGAGCTAAGATCAACATCTTAAGCTAATTAATTTTCACAAGCTCTCTTTTCTGTTCGATGTTCGTTCAAACATTTCCATCCGACATTTCTGTCTGGATTTGTTTTACACGATATTGTAAAACTTACATATTACCTACAAATAATTACTCCTTTCAATTAAAACTATTACCTATTACCTATAAAATAAACAGTGTCAGGGCGGATCGTTATCAGCATTTAGAAGTCCCACTAGGGTTCCCGCAGGCCTTCTAGCCTTTTACGACTGTTCAAATTTCAAATTTAAATAATCTTTATTCAAATGCTCCTTTAAAAGGTACTTTTGACGCGTCAATAATTTACATAGTAGTAATTAACGGTGATAACTACATTCGTAAACTTAAAACTAAAGCTATGAGGATTTGAAACGCGCCCCGGTCTAAGAAGAAGCCCACAACAAACTTAGCCAGGTAAATTTTCTTTTTATTATCACCTACTCACGTGTTTCTTATTATAGTAAGAGCTATGCTTGGTTATCATTTACATAATTCTTTACACTATATAGTAGGTTGACTGTGATAATAACCAGGACCTACCTCCAAACGAATTAAGGACAACTATACCATACCATACTGAATTCTAGATTATAGAGTCTATTTGTGAACAGTTCTTAGAGTTTAAAATCCAATACTATGCCAAATGTGCTAAAGTGGTGGAGTAATCTATGGTTAACCAATTGAGCCGTACTTAAACATTCACGACTGAACTCGAGGGTCTCAAAGAACTAGAAAAGCGACATTGCACTGGTAATTTCATTAATAGACCCCCAACTAGTTGGAAAGGTGTCATAATTGAAAGCCACTGGACCCAGTTAGTAATCCCCGACTATTTAAAGCCCTACAATAAAATCGAGCAATGCAATTAAAACTTTAGCGTTTAGACAAAGAACATATATGTATGTGTGACTTATGTTAACATAGTTTTTCGAATCTATTGGAAATCTCGTTACAGTGTAAGGGACTTACCTACTAAAACGGGGTGTCAAGAGCTGAAACGCTATTACAGCTGCACAATGGCTTTAGCCATCATATATATATATCATACCGTGCAATACGTGCTCCAGATTATACTACTGTCAACTCCTTGGGCTAAGCAAAGTCAATTACCTCTATACTTATCTGAAGTATACCAGCACAGAAGAAGGCCATTGCAGCTAGAATTCCACCAATGAACATTTTGTTTAGAGGTGACAGTTCAGGTAAAACTGGCCAAACACCGCCAGGACACACTGGTATCATAAACAGCACCATCGCTGGATTCATCACTTGCAACTGGTCAGGCATTAGAGTTATGCCTAAAACTTCACTTCGCAATCTCGAAGCTTGGAATGTCCAGCGAGAGCCCTGTCGAGTATCTGATATCAAAATTTGAGAAATTACATTTATAAGGAAATGCCCACAAGTTACCCCAAATTCACAAATTCATCCATGCGCATACTGAGGTTTACACGTAAGTGCTTCGTAGAATTGAGTTTTCTACCGAATTGGCGACCGATCTACTGATACATCGTATTATGTTCTGTTTAGAATTATATTCCTACGATTTACGCGTGTGAAATATATTATAGAGTAAAATCTTTTTCTTTTGGACTCTGCATAAATGGCGCAGTCGGTAAAATATATATATCCTTAAATTTATACATTCAGTACATTATTTAACAAATTTATAAAAAAAAATAACATTATGTCCGCTATAAACGTCATTTCAAAGATAAATGGGTCTAAGGATCTAATCTGTGTGTTGTTTTACGTTATGAAATTAAATGAAAATAGACTTTATTGTACACCACACAAAATAAGAAATACAAGACAGTAAATTATTGTAAAAGCAAAATTACTAACCTGCTGATCAAAGAGAGACCAAAAGATCGGCACAGGCAGGTACAAATATAATATGGAGCATACGATTTTCATATCGGTAACAAGTTTTTCTCCATACTTGTCTATCGAGTAATCCAGCCAATGTTCAAGGCGGGGACCGTTTGCACTGCTGTCATAATGTAGACGTTTTTTGAAGGCATACTGAAGCATATTTACAAACACAGTTAACGCTTTAGAAAACCATGGATATCAATGAATATTCATTGTCACGTGTGAACACGTTATGCCTAATCATTCATCCAAACCCAGATATCCAAATTTGAAATATGTGTGTGTGCGTGTGTGTGTGTGTATCCGCGTGTGCGCGTGTGTGTGTGTGTGTGTGAAATTAATGAATATACAATGTCACGTGTGAACACGTTATGCCTAATCATTCATCCAATTCCAGATATACAAATTGGAAAGCGCTCCCGGGTGTCTATACCAGTCTATACGTTATCTTAAGTATGAAGAAAAATTTGAGGACATTTTATCACCGTTTATTTTCTTGTATCTTTATTTTCTTTCATCATTTCAAACGACGCGGGAATCCAACACAGCAACTCGTGATCTGTAGTTGAACATACTAGCAATCTGAACTAACGAGGTAGTCATTGTTGGAGCTTCCACGTCTCTGATCTTATACAATCTAGTTGATTGTTGATTCTCTATTGAGAAGTTCGGTCATCTAGGTACTTACTATAAGTAAATAATAAATTAATACATACCTAATAATAATAAATGCATAAACACTTATATTATTAGGATCGGTACCGGCTAGATCTCTCATAAAATGGCTCCGTGAGCACTTATTGTTACAACCATTAATACTTGACAATCATGAAACACAAGTTGTGCGTGTGTGCGTGCGTGCGTGCGTGTGTGTGTGTGTGAGTTAGTTAACAACAATATATAACTAGGAAGAAAAGTTTTTCCGTGTGATTATAATATATAAAAGTATAAATCTAAGGAGAAATCACCATCATTATATCAAGCGATGGTAATACACTACTGGACATAGGTCTGTACAAAGTTCCAAATATGATCCTCGATCCAATTGTTCGTTCGCGTAAAGCACCTCCCTGCCTCTTGTTTGCATTCATCTGTTCAGCTAGTATGAGATCTTAAAACGCTGCGAACACCAGCACAATGTCTACACTAAGCTAAATGAATATAGTCAGTAGCTAACTACTGACTATATTCATTATACACTATAGAAATAAAGAAAGATAATGTATTATTCTCTACATCATATTCTAATCAGAAATTTGATGTATGTCTGTAACCTGCCTTATATGAAAACATGTCGCTGATTTTCAGCTGAGACCAGAGTGACGTTACATCAACAAAAAAATGTAATACTAATAATTAAAAGAAAAAGAAAAGTTAAAACTAAAAAATACCAAAATTCTATTTCACGTCATCATAATCAACCCATTGTCGGTTACAACAGAGCACGGGTCTCCGCTCTATATGAAAAGGGTTTGGCCATAGTACACCACGGTGACCTTGTGTGGATTGGCAGACTTCACACGCCTTTGAGAACATTGTGGAGAACTCTCAGGCATGCAAGTTTCCTCACGATGTTTTCCTTCACCGTTGAAGTGATAGTAGTGATATTTAATTGCTTAAAAACGCACATAACTCCGAGAAGCTAGAGGTGCGTGCCCGGGTTCGAACCCCCGACCTCTGATTAAGCGGCGGACGTGCTAACCACTGGGCTATCACAGCTTCTTATTATACTATTTCACATCGTAGCTTATCAAATCCAAATCGGCTCAAATTCTAACGTTGCTTAAATCGAAATCAGTAACACATGAATATATGTGTCAATGAATAGATTATAGTATATGAATATATCTTAATTATGTGGCAATAATTATACACTGATATTCGGACGCATTCCCGTATGGATACTTACCAAAGCTTTGTTAGCTAATAGAAGCTAATGAAGCTCTATTAAATACCCCTATGTCTAATGCTCAATACAATATCAAAGCACGTTAATACGTACTTGTAATTACAATTATTGGATATGGTGACTATTCAATGTAAGGTTTAAATCTCTAAGGCTGGGACTATATTGACCCGAGTTAGGAACTCAGAATAAAACTCACTTAGGCTCTAGCAGTTTTTTTTTTTTCGGACTGCCTATTAGCTGTACTAACCCTATTGGTTGCCACAGCGTAACCGGGCTGTTTGGCGAGCTTCGGAAAGAAGCACTGCCAGAAGAAATTTTGAGCCCTAGGGCTCGAAGAAGCTAAGGGAACGACTGTCTGAGGGCGCCTCCTTTGAGGCCGAACCTTGGCTTAGGCGACGTTTGGGATAACGGGGGGGTCGGACGGTGTTGTCCGTAAGTCTTCGGAGCCCACGTCCGGATGCCGTATGATAGCGGAGACCTCGTCTTCGCCTCGTGTGTAGCGTATGATTGTGTGGTAGGTGGTACGGGTATGTTGTCAGTAGTCATCTGATCGTCAGGGTCATGAAGGAGTTAGGAGCTCTAGCAGTACGACATAGCCCTGATATTGTTATTATTATTAGTGTGTTAGGTAAGGGAAATGAAGACTACACAGAAAGAGTAAAATCAATGCGCTCTTAAACCAATGCTATGCTGAGAAGATTTTTTGTGTAATTACTCGTTAAACATAGCTAAAGTTATCATCATCACCTTAGCCTATTAACGACCACACAACACAACAGCTCCTCGGAGAGTGGGTTTAATATAAAACCTGCAGACTCTGCTCTAGAATAAATAATAGAAGATATTCAGAATATGTTCTAATGTTATACATGAAGTGGTAGAAGTTTGTTGTAAACGCATAAGTTTTCAAATTTCGCATCGTTGTAATGTTGTCCTTCACTAATCTTAATTAGTCAAAGACAAAGCCAGCCATTTGATTGATTCCATGCAATCAATTCCGTCAAAGTAAGGATCTAGAATTATAGTTATAGTCGATATATGGTGAAGCCATTGCACAGAACTTAAATTGGTGGAATCGCTTAAGTGTTCTCATGTGCATCGCGTTCTGATTTAGTCCTTCCCAACCTTAATTAGTCAAACACAAATACCAGCGATATGATCAATTCCATGCATTCAATTCCGCTAAAGTCGATATCTACTATTATAGTTATAGTTGAAATATGGTGACCTTTGATGAGAGTTCAAATAGATAGTCCAAATTGGACGACTACGTATGCAGTAAAGCATATTTACTTATATTAGAATAAATACTAATTAGGTAAAGTAAATTAATTATCCACTCACCCACACACCCACCCATTTCTCACTCTCATGCATGAATGTGATTAAGTCCTTTAAGGCATTATGCCTTAAAGGACTTAATCTACTTTTTTTTTTATTGCACAATTGGAAGAGACTGACCTCCGAGATACGGGCTATCCTAGTTTGGGTCCAGGGTTGTTTAAGAAAAATTTAAATAAATGATTAAAAAAACAAAAACCCTTACTACCTTACTTTTTAACATTTTGTGGAATGATATTGTGACGGGTAATCTGTAACGTATACTTTAACAGATTATGAATCATTTAAATTGAGTATTCGTATCAAAAAATTTAAATAACCAGCTTTGGAATCATTGTTATTTGTTAAAGATTTCGAGGACAGTGCATGGCAATAGTAAATCTACTGATATTATTTTCCTACATCAATTCTAACGAAATGATGGATGAGTCCGGTTAACCTTTAGCATTATGTATCGACACCAGGCCATCAATAAAACCTAGCAAATAATCTATGATACTCCACAAACAAGAAAGTATTTATCAACACATGGCAATGTTATGATAGAAATAAGTATACAATTGATATTAATGAAAATAAGTTTATTTTTTGTTGAACAATTTTGCATACAATAAGCACCTTTATTACTGTAGATCATTTATCATGCATGTTGTTTTTTCAACAGATTTCTATTATGTATCACTTACTTATTTCTATTTAAATAATTTATTATTGGGCTGATACAAAAATTATGCACACAAGTAATATAAATTCGTTACTGAACTGAGAGCTCCAGAAATTGATTGCTAACTATGGTCTCTATTAGGGGACTCAAGTCATTTAGAAGGCGAGATATGGAGCTCGAATATCAGATCAGAATTTAGGAGATTCGATTCGTGAGGCAGTGGGCGGAGCCCATATCTCGGAAAACCGATAGACATTGTGGACCCAATGTGACGCCGTACCGGTAAACACTACTTTGCCAAACCTCCAACATGACGACAAACGTTGTGCAGTAAAGCGTATGTATGTAATCTCGTAATAAGTTCTGAATGTGTCTAGCAGAATTCATTCTTCGCCTTCGCACGCCAAATCTACACCTCTTCATCTTAAAGCATCAAAATGTGAGCTTTATATTTTGTGACATGAAGCAAACATTTTAATAGTAGCTTTTTTTGTGCCAGCAGAACACGACGAGTGGACCATCAGCCGCCCGCGATTTCATTGCAATCAACACTTTATGGGACATGATATAAATATCAAATTTCAATGTTTAAATTTGAGTTGGGTTGGAGTCGCATTGATATGGTGTGTTGTGGCCGCAAATAGCTGCTTAAAGTCGGGAAATACTTTTCACGAGCCATACTTTTGCGGAACAATTAAAACACTACGAAGTGGGAGTAATTTGTTTCTCATCACAGGAAATACCACAAGGTGATTAAACCCGAGATGCGTCCTAGAATGCACTTGACGTCGGGGGTTATAAAGTATGCCTGTGATTTATTGTAAGCGACTATTTTGCTGGCGTCTTCTAAAATGTGTGTTTTGCGTATTAAGTACTTCACACTGTCTGTAGTTTGTAAAGATCTACCTGGCGCAGTGATGAGCGCTTTGATCTTACAAGTGTCCCAGTAAGTCCCAGGTTTCACACCCGGTATGGACAATTTAACAATTTATCATTTACTAGGTTGTCTCTGGTGTCGTTCCCAGCTCGAGTCTCGTTTCGTGGGAAGATTTGGCTATAGCTAGTTACCGCTCTACGGCAAAAACATGCCTGCAAGGGATTTAGCATTACAGCCCGTAGTTTTTTTTTATACACCTCAAGTTAGCCCTTGACGGCATCTCACCTGATGGTAAGTGATGATGCGGTGCGGACTACCCTGTTAGGGTATGTTAAACCAATACTCCTAAGTGGTTTCTTCACGACATCGTGCCGGAACGCTAAATCGCTTGGCGACACGTCTTTGTCGGTAGGGTGGTAACAAACCACGGCCGAAGTCTCCCACCACACCAGAATCGAGCCGGGAATCGAACCCAGGACCTCCAACTTTTAAATGCAACAGCTCGCGCGCTGCGCCACGAGGTAAAAGTAAGTAAGTTGCATAGAAACCATTTAGAAGTATGGGTGTATCATACCACTAACAAGTTAGCCCGCTACCATCTCAGACTGTATCATCACTTACCATCAGGTGCGATTGCCGTCAAGCGCTAACTTGTAGTAAATAAAAAAAAGATTCGGTCGTAGCTAGTTACCGCTTTACAGACAAAAACGTGTCTGCAAGTAATTTAGCGTTGCAGCACGATGTCGCGTAGAAACCAATTAGAAGTATGGTTTTACCATACACCTAACAGGTTAGCTCGCTCCCATCATTACTTCATCATCAGCCAACATTAATCTACTGCTGGACACAGGCCTCTTTGAAGTAGCGCCAACTCATCCTGTATTCGGCTTTTCGCATCCAGTCGATGCCTACCACTTTTCGGAGGTCATCGCTACACCTGGCCGGAGGACGGCCCATACACCGTTTGCCGAGACTTGGTCTCCATTCGAGGACCTTCCGACTCCAACGTCCGTCGGTTCTCCGACAAACGTGACCAGCCCACTGCCACTTCAGCGTGCAAGCGCTTCGAGCTATATCGGTTACCCTCGTTTTTGCCGAATCACCTCATTACGGAATATATATCCCCAAGAGATTCCAAGCATTGCTCTTTCCCTAGCACGCTGAGTGACTTCAAGTTTGTGGACTAGCCTCGCTGTCAGTTTCCATGTTTCGGCACCGTAAGTCATGATCACTTACCGTCATCACTTACCACCAGGTGAAATGTAATGAAATGCCGTCAAGAGCTAACTTGAAGTAAATTAAAAATTAAAACATATCACATTTTCAGGCGGGTCAGTGATTGGAACGGCATTCACAGTACCGTTTGACTTCACATAGGGCTCCGGGCTACTATCTACGGGCTCCGAGCTACGCGTCGTTTAATGAAAGTTGGCAGGACATGATAAAATCATTTCGCACTGCCACTCGAACAACATTGCAAAAGCCGAAAGTTCTTTTTATGTGACACATCTATTGGAAGCCACATGCCTTCACGGCGAACGGCATAATATTTCTAATGCAGTTTATACTCAAATCATATATGTATATAAAACGTAAGCTTGTAGAAAAGTCCTACTATAGTGTAAAGTATTATGTAAATGATAAACAAGCATGGGTGTGAAATAATGCTCTAATAAGATAGCTCTTAATATAATTTTAAGTGGCATGTGAGATGGTGATAAAAAAAGAATATTTTGAAAATTTACCTGGCTAAGTTTGTTGTGGCTTCTTCTTAGACCGGGGCCCTCATAGCTTTAGTTTTAAGTTAACGAATGTAGTATCACCATCAAATCACTACTAGGTAAATTAGTGACGCGTCAAAAGTGCCTTTTAAAGGACTATTTGAATAAAGATTATTTGAATTTGAATCGACTCCCGTTAATTGTAATTATTTTACTCCATGTTCACTTTATTGGTTATTATCATCAAGAGAGTCAACAGCAGCAGCGTTATCTATACTGATGATGTTGACTTCGTATTCGTTTTTCAGAATTAAGCTATTCGTGCGATATACAAATTGGGCCCAAAAGTGTCATTGAGAAATTAATTTGTATATTTGTATTAATGGAAAATTAACGTAAGTTCATAAAACTATAAAAAAATTGACTGAAACGCGCTGGACAAACAATTCAAAGCTCATTTAAAAGAAATAATTTTATAACAAATTACTGACAGAAATCTTGGAGATCTTGAGTGTTCAATATATATATATACATAGAACGGAATACAACGGAAACCCCAAGAAAAATCCTATTATGATATAAAGGATTAGAGAAACGATAAAAAAAAACTTTGATGCAAATTTTTCTCTTTTATACATAAATAGAATTAATCATAGACTATTTGAGATGGTGACAAAAGAAAAAATCGGTTAAGTTTGCTATCGGCGCAGGAGCCTTAGCCGATTAATACCATCGCATTACGAATTATTTTGTGAAGTGTTAAAAATAATATATAAATAATTAAAAATATGAATGCTTTGAGAAGCGGTGATAGCCTAGTGGTTAGGGCGTCAGCCTCCTAATCAGAGGTCGGCTGTTCGAATCCGGGCACGCACCTCTAACTTTTCGGAGTTATGTGCGTTTTTAAACAATTAAAATATCACTTGCTTCAACGGTGAAGGAAAACATCGTGAGGAAACCTGCACGCCTGAGAGTTCTCCATAATGTTCTCAAAGGCGTGTGAAGTCTGCCAATCCGCATATGGCCAGCGTGGTGGACTATGGCCAAACCCTTCTCATATTGAGAGGAGACCCGTGCTCTGTAGTGAGCCGGTAATGGGTTGATCATGTATGTATGTATGAATGCTTTATGTTTTATTCATTACAATTCAATAAAAGATTATTGAATTATTCATTATTCATACTGCAACTAAGACCAGCGATTGGAAATGTGCACTGCGACCTTGGAATAACGCTGATCAAAGTTTCTAAGAGTCATCAGGTAACGAGATCAAGTACCTACTGATGTTATTTTTTATACACTACAAGTCAGCCCTTGATGGCTATCTCCCCTGGTAGTAAATGATGATGCTGTCTAGGATGGTAGCGGGCTATTCCGTTAGGAGTGTGGTAAACCCACATTTCTAATTGGTTTCTACACGACATCGTGCCGGAATCGCTTGGTCACACTAGAACTGTGGCCAAGCGATTGCAGGCTAGTTACAACCCTACTGATAAAGAATTTATCAGTAGGGTGGTAACTAGCCACAGCCGAAGACTCCCGCCAGACCAGACTCGAGCCGGGAAACGAACCCAGCACCTCCAACTTTGTAATGCGACAGCGCACGCACTGCGCCACGGAGGTCGTCATAAAATAATATTAACGGCAGTCTGCGACAAACTATATTCGCTTACGATGTAGGTCCTGATGCATTTGATGCAAATAAATGTTGACATAGTGACTTGATGAAATCGCTAGCCAAGCGGTATTTAGCAGAATGCAAACAGAAAATTTATATCAAAACGCTCTACTTTGAGTGTAAATTTAGACCACGGTTTTCATTAAGCGTATTTCTGTTTGCCTACATCACTGGCATAATATTTTCATTTTAGACAAACATAAAAATAATCTAGAGTTTATTTAAAGTTTCTTGTTTCCAGCTTTTTTATTGAAATTAATTAACTACACAGTTTAGAAACACAAAATTGTTTTCCTCTATATCCTGAGATATTTGGCTGTTTACCATGTTAGGGATAAGGAAATTATTGTAGAAGAAAATTATGCTGATCCTTCATGGAAAATTTATTACAAACACGCTGGCAAAGATATAATGCCAAGCGATTTGGCGTTCCGGTATGATGCCGAGCATAAACCGATTAAGAAGATGGGTTCAGCCGACAAGACACCGCTAGTGCTGAAGATGCAATATATAAGTCGGAGGAAGTAGTCAAATAAGAGTTGATTGTTGGCTATAATTCGCGAGATATTGTTTCTTAACTTAGAGTACATTGATTTATGAAATTTTAATATTGCCGTTAAACTCATTATTTAATTTAAAGTTACTAAATTGAATCCAAAAATCTATCGAATCAGAGTATAGGTTAGGCCTCGAGCGGAGTCAAGCGCCATCTTGTTTTTCACACGGGAAACCAGGCGCATGTTTTGCAACGTTCGTTGATCGAGTTAAATCATTTTGAGAGTGTTTTTGGTGATAATTAAAAGAAGGATATAGATGCGTGTCGCGAATCCGCTATTCTGATTTAATTGTTTGATATAAGTACTAGAGTAGTAATTGTGGTGTAATTATTCGTAAAGTGACAAATTTAAAACTGCAGCAAAAACTGCGATCACAGTATCAACCACGTATAAAAGAAAAGATATAGATATATAGACAGGTACTCTTTATTGCACACAAATTTTTTTTTTTTTTAATTTTTTTATTTTATTGTCCAAAAAATAATTTAAAAAACATTTTAATTGTAAAGCTAACCGCCTGAAACTTTACGTTTATGGGGAGGACGGCGATCTTATTGCTAAAACAATCTCTTCCAGACAACCCTTGGGGAAAGAAGTAAATAAAAGTAAAGGGTAACGGCGCAATATAAATATAATATAAATTATCAAGAAATATAATTTATAAATATATACTTTTATGTATAAATAAATATATATAAGAGCTTTATTCCACTCCAAGTAACCTGGTGGCAAGTGTGCCATGATACAGTCTAAGATGGTAGCGGGCTAACCTGTTAGGGGTATATATCCCCATACCACTAAAGACTATATTGGTTTCTATGCGACATCGTACCGGAACCCTTAATCGCTTGGCGACGCGTCTTTGTTGGTAGCGCGGTAACTAGCCATGGCCAAAACCTCCCGTAGACCTGACTTGAGCTGGGAATCCAAGATCAGCAACAGCGCACGCTGTAGCCGTCAAAATGACTAGGGGTCTCATCAAAATCAGGAGCTTTTACATAAGCGAGAAATGTTCCATAAGCATTACAGAAGCGCCAAATAAGAAAGTACTGAAACAACTTAAATCTGTCTATTTCTATCCTTGTCTTACTATCTAAAGCTGTATAAATAAAAACCCTAAACGTACGTCGCATTTTAATCGCTTAAATATGAACTCACCCACGCGCAGGCAACAAACTTCATCGTCACATTTTCCCGCGGTTGTTTGATCCTGTACCAGGGCTTGCCCATCATGAAAATAACTGTAAATAAATATCGAAATTGTATTTTGAAATTTTAACCCGCTAACGGTCGTCTAAATAATTTGATAACGGAATATTCAGTACTATCTGGCAAAATGGCACGAGAAATCTTTATCAGGTTAGGATACCTATGTTAATAGAATTGTCGTGAGCTTGTTGAGCTACAGTGAGCATACCTACGGGCTCCTATAACAGGACTCGGACTTAACTAAGCTCATTGTATGTAATGGAAACTTTTACCCAGTTAGTACAGGGCCCCAGGCTCATAAGAGCAAAGTAGTTAAGCACCTTACCCAACCAAATGGCTTAAAATGTTAGTGTTAAGTTAGTAGTATATAAAGCCGGAATCCACGGCTTAAAATTACAACGAGGGTACTTGCTTAGCAAAAGATAGGATCTGCGCATATACGTATACAAAACTATATTATTTCTAGTTCAAGTTCGTTTTTCCACCGTATCATAATATTGTTACACAAAACCTTATAAGCCAATAACTTTAAAAATAGGTTAATCAAAAAAATATCGATCAAATATAATTATAAATTAATAATCGCAATCATCATTTAAAGGATTAAAATATCACTTGCTTGAACGGTGAAGGAAAACATCGTGAGGAAACCTGCACGCCTGAGAGTTCTCCATAATGTTCTCAAAGGCGTGTGAAGTCTGCCAATCCGCACATGGCCAGCGTGGTGGACTATGGCCCAAACCCTTCTCATATTGAGAGGAGACCCTTGTAGTGAGCCAGTAATGGGTTGATCATGATGATGATGATGATGGATCGCAATCATGACAACTTAGGGAGTAGGTAAAAACCGGATTCACGGAACTGCTCTTAAAAAAGGACCTTAATTCGTGTAACGTATTTTCGTGCAGTCAGTCTTGAAATCGAACCTTAGCCATTCTGATTTAACGTAACATCGGAAGTGCGTTCTAGTACTTGAACTAAATTGCTTTGCTAAAAATTAAACAAGAGTCATTATGTGGTATAATTCCAAATCTTAAACCGTAGCACGTAAAAATGCGACTACCTCCAAATTAAACGTGAAAAGTATCTTCATTGTAAAGCCTAACAAAGGCCATTTTAACACGCTTAGATTTTAAACTGCAACGACGCGTACCATTAGGAGAGTTCACAGACTAACTTCGCTTGTTAAATAAAGTAAAAAACCGGTCAAGTGCGTTACAGACCACGCGCAGTATTCCGTAGTTGCGCTTCAGCAGATGTGAACTTTTTTTTTTTTTTTTTTTTTTTAATTTATTTGGTTCGCCAACAGCCAAAACATTTTTACAAGTTTCATTACCTTGCACAGAGGTACAGTACAAAAATGTTTAGCCACTTACAGGCAAACACCGCATGCAATTACAGGTAATTTAAATTAACTTATCCTAGTTATACTATCTATACAACAATAAAATAATAACAGAAAATGAGTAAAACCAAACTAAACGCACTTAAACTACTAACTACAACTATCATGCACTTAAAGCTAAATCAATTGCCCTCCGGAATTTTGCCAGCGATCCACAGTGTATGTCCACTACATTATTGACATTATTATATAGTTGACACATTCTCGGTATAGGCGAGCTTGAACCAGCAACAGTATACCGGCGAGGAATAGTTAAGGGGAAAATGATAGGCTTTCTTGGGTACCTAATGGGAACTTTTAAACCGAAGCTTTGTATCAAAGAAGCACAATTAATTCTATTATTAAAAATCTTAAATAAAAAAGTGAGGTCTAGCTTATTTCTACGCGTTTCTAAAGAGTCAATATTAAAAAAGTTTAGACGGTCATTGTAACTTCTTAGTCTTTTGGCCTTTCCAATCCCAAACGTAAGGTGCCAAAGAAAGCGCTTTTGCACCCGCTCAATCCTAAGCATATGCGTAGAATAATGCGGTCGCCAAACTATACAACAATATTCCAAAATGCTGAGTACCAAGGCCTTATACAACAGTATCTTAGTACTGGACTTATTAAATTCTTTACCATTGCGTATCACAAATCCCAACATTTTAGATCCTCTATTAATAATATTTTCAATGTGAGGAACGAAGGTTAGCTTTCTATCAAAAATAACTCCCAAATCTCTTATTATATTTTCTTCAGCTAGGCAATTGTTACGAATACTATATGTCGAGGGTATGACGTGTAGTTTACGTGTAAATTTAATATGTTTACATTTTTTTATATTAAGTTCAAGGTTATTATGAGAGCACCACTGCACTAACCTATTTATATCACTTTGCATAAGATTAGAATCCTCGGCATTATTTATTATTCTTATTAACTTTAAGTCATCAGCATACATAAAAGGAGTGCTGTTAAAAAAGCAGTTTGCAACGTCATTAATAAATATATTAAAAAGAATTGGGCCTAAGTGCGAGCCCTGAGGAACACCAGATCTTATTGATTTAGTATTAGACTTATACCCCCCCATAACCACAAAAAAATTACGATTGGATAAATACGATTGAAACCACTGCAATAGTGGACCAGATATGCCATATACAGATATTTTATACAACAGAATATTATGAGAAACTGTATCAAAGGCTTTACTAAAATCCATATATACAGCATCAACCTGCTTGTTTTTATCAATTGCAGCAGACAAAGCTTCGACGAATGTGACCAAGTTTGTAGTTGTAGACCTTGCTTTGACAAATCCATGCTGATAGTCACTTAAGTATTTCTGGAAGTGGCTTTGTATATAAGGACACACTAGAGCCTCGAAAATCTTTGCAAAAGAGGAGAGCAAAGAAATCGGTCTGTAGTTTGAAATATGGGTTTTACTTTCATTTTTAAACACGGGAACAACTTTTGCAATTTTCCAAGGAGTTGGAAACACACCACTGGCAAGTGATTTATTATAAATCATTGTTAGG
Organism: Lasiommata megera; assembly: GCA_928268935.1. Classification (NCBI taxonomy): domain Eukaryota; kingdom Metazoa; phylum Arthropoda; class Insecta; order Lepidoptera; family Nymphalidae; genus Lasiommata; species Lasiommata megera. The sequence continues at coordinate 17,891,908 of OV743307.1, read as the reverse complement.
GGCTTCGCCAAACTGTGTGCACACTTAGAGATAAACTGGGGTGAAACAATATCTGGTCCAGTCCCCTTAGCGGTATTAATTGATTGAAGCTTATTTAATACTTCTTTTTCAGTAAAAGCCAAAATTGAAAAAGAGTCACAGTGTCCGTAAATTGATTTAAAATAATCCTTACTTATTGTACATTGATTAGACGGGTCATATTTACCTTCATCTTTATATACAGATGCAAAGTAAGTAGCAAACTAATTACAGATATCGACCCCGTCAGACGTGACGGTATTTTCATAGCACATTGTAGAAGGATATGAACTCCCACCGCCTCTTTTCCGCTTAATGTACGAAAAAAAGTAAGATGAGCTTTTAGAAATTAGTTTTTCCATATTTGTCAGGTATAGTTGATAACAATTCCTAGATTCAGATTCACTGCGTTCTTTGAGTAAAATAAATTCTATTTCATCCCGAGGGTTCTTATATTTTTTAAAATTTAATCTAACTTTATTCTTTTCATTGAGCATTTTAATGAGACTACGACTGTACCAAAAAGGGTATCGTTGGTTTTTAGGCTTATGCAGGGGTACAAATAATTGTAACGTAGTACTAAGTTTATTATTAAATTCATTTAACATTTCGTCGACATTTTTTGCATTTTTTAAAAGATTCTTCCCAGTCAACAGATTTTAAGAAATCATTTATTATTTGGTAATTAGCTCTTTGAAAATCATGTTTAATTATATTAGGATTATTGGGTAACATTTTTATACCCTGAATTGACACATTTATCTCCAAAGGAGGGTGGTATTCATCAATATTAGACAATGGAGTATCAGCTTCTGATACCCGGCACTCAGGAATATCCGATATTACGAGATCAAGGATTTTTCCTTTGTTATTAGCGATCACATTGCATTGTCGAAGATGATTAATTGATAGAAATTCACTTAATTCTTGCGCTGGCAGTGAATTGCAATTTATTATTGAATTACTTTGAGTATCCCATGCAAGAGAAGTCATGTTAAAGTCACCGACAATGCAAGTGTCCCCATGTAATCTATCCTTAAGAATATTGTAAGAGTCAATAAAAGTTTCTAACAATTTTCTATTAAAAGGGGGTGGTATATATATAGCACAGATGTTAATAACTTTAACTGACTTTTTATATTTAAATTCAAGCGATACCCACAGATCTTCGTTAACACTTTCATACTTTTTTAGTCTATTAGATTTAATAGTATTTTTTACAGCTATAAGTACACCACCACCTTCCTTTTTATTGTTACCAGAGTCATTTCTATCTCTTCTGTAAACTGAATATCTATTATCAAAAAGCTCAGTACTCAAAATGTAATCTTTAAGCCAGGTTTCCGAGAGTACAACTAAATCAAAATTTGAACTACTTAAGGCTTTATAAAAACTATTAGTTTTAGTGCGTAATCCCCGTACATTTTGATAATAAATTTTCAAAGAATCGTATGCTAATTGTTTAAGTTCTAACTCATGCCTTAATATAGTAAATTATGTTACAAACTAAATAATTAATTAATTTTTTTAATTGAATCAAAGTCACGAATGAGGTGGTACTCCGAGTTGACATCCTTTCTTACAAATATACGCCCATTTCGGATCCATACAAAAGAGAAACCCTTCTCCTTAGCTTTAACACGAGCGGCCGCATGCAGTTCTTTATTAAAGGCAGATAAATGTTCCATTACAAATACTGGCTTTGGCTCTCCGGAGTATCCAATATGAGAAGAGTTTAACTTGTCAGGCGTTTTCTTAGATCTATTAAATTTAGTAACGGCGGCTATAACTTTGTCACGAGTCAACGGGGAGTTGTATTGCACAACTATTGATCTAGGTCTCGAGCTTTCTTTGTTCTTCTTAGCAATCCGAGTGCAGTGTAAAATGTGTTCATCTTTAATATCAATTCCAATGGCAGTATTCAATTTCTGTACCAATTCAAAAAGATTTTCGTTTCTATTCTCAGGGAGACATTGTATTTCAATGTTACTAGCCCTGACATTTTGTTCCATTAAATTTATCTGCTGAGAAAGTTCTTTAATAGTTGAATGCGATTTATCATTTTGCTTCTTCAATTCTGAAATGGTCTCGGTTGCTAATTTATACTCCTTTTTCACATCTTCATATTGTGCACTTAGAAATCCCATGGATTCTCTGAGAGATTGCATTTCGTTCTTGATATCTTTCAGCTCATTATTTAATAGCGTGCTTACAGTTTTATTCATCCGCATCAAGGTGTCCTCCATTATGGAATTTAACTCCTCTCGAATAATTTCCCGTACTTCAGCGCCCGTGATGGCTGATTCTACAGCTTGCGGCGAAGATAAAGCCATGCGCTTTTTAGACCGATTCGTTATGTTTAAACTTGTTACGGAACGGACTGGAGTGTCGTCATTCTTACTCGTTTTAGCTTTACAACATAATGGGCATTTCCATTTGTTACTATTGGATCTTAGTAATGCGGCTTCTTTGGTGTCAGTTGGTTGGCTTAAAAGGCTTAAAAACTTAAAAGGCTTTTGCGCACACACTTAAATCTTTTAACATATGATTAAATAGAGTTCAGGTTCTAACGGCTACTACTAATGGCAGAAGTATATTTTACAAGTTGTTCGACTATTACTCATTAACTTAATATAGCTTATTACTCTGTTACAATTTTCCTTTATTTATGAATACTCTATATTTTAAACAACCTCGCTGATAGAGAAGGAGATGAGGACATTATAAAATTACTAATAAAATTATAACGTAATATTTTGTAAAAGGTCCTTGAATCGAAAAACAGTTCAAACGCGCAATATTTATGAAAGACGTATTCCAAAACACCCATCTTGATGAGATGATAGCCATGAAAATTTTCCCACTTTAATGCGTATAACAGAATATATTTTACTTGTATTTACGTAACCTTTATTACGATATATTGATAAATGTATCTAAACTAAGACACTAAGACAAGCATACAGACCGAAGAACATATCGAAAATATAAGGAACGTGGTCTAGAGAACCCTGAAAAGCCATTCAAACCAGCCTTTGGTTATACGAGCTACATTATTAAATTCTCATTCAGTTGGTCGCATTGCAACTTAAAGCACCTGTAGTTTATTTGGTGAGAGACGCGAGTGATATTATATCAAAGTGAATGCTGTTAAATGAAATTGCACGAAACGTTCTGTAACTAGGTGTATCTACATAGAGGCAGAACTTTGTTTTACAACATTTGTCGCCACGTTTATTGTGCAAATTGAATTGCATCACAATTTGTTCGGAATCACTGGATTATAATTTCGGCATCAGTGGTATGTGAACCATTGCGGCATCGTGACTGACTCACTGTCACATCCCTTAAGAAAAAAAATTTAAAAATTGGATATCTCCTACAAACAGTTTTTTTTTTTATATAAAGTTAAATTTTAGCGTCAGGGTTTTTTAATCCCTTCTTCCCCACTAATATTGTAAATGTAAATTGAATTGCATCACAATTTGTTCGAAATCACCGGATTACAATTTCAGCATCAGTGGTATGTGAACCATTGCGGCATCGTGACTGACTCACTGTCACATCCCTTAAGAAAAACTTTTATAAATTGGGTATCTCCTACAAACACATTTTTTTAAATAATGTTAAATTTTAGCGTCAGGTTTTTTAATCCCTTCTTCCCCACTAATATTGTAAATGTAAATTGAATTGCATTACAATTTGTTCGGAATCACCGGATTATAATTTCGGCATCAGTGGTATGTGAACCATTGCGGCATCGTGACTGACTCACTGTCACATCCCTTAAGAAAAACATTTATAAATTAGATATAGGAGAGATCTAATTTATAAATGTTTTTTTTTTAAATAATGTAAAATTTTAGCGTCAGGTTTTTTAATCCCTTCTTCCCCACTAATATTGTAAATGTAAATTGAATTGCATCACAGTTTGTTCGGAATCACCGGATTATAATTTCGGCATCAGTAGTATGTGAACCATTGCGGCATCGTGACTAACTCACTGTCATATCCTTTAAGAAAAACATTTATAAATAGGATATCTTTAAACACATTTGTAAATTTAGCGCTACGTGTTTAATCCCCTCTTCCCAACTAATATTGTTAATGCGAAATGGGTGTTCATTGTTTTCTCCATCCCCCACGCAAACACTGAGTAGCTCAGTTTAAGTTGGTCAAATGCATAGCCCTATAGGTACTACCTACCGATGTCCATTATCATTAGCAGTTTCGCCAATCAATTAGCATTTTAGTCGCCAGACAAGCATCGGATTATCTGCCCAGGTACATCGCTACTTTAGCTTTGTAACTCGATATCGGTATATCGGTACCGCTAATTCATTAAAAGATTACCTCATATCTGATTTGATCGCGTAGAAGTATTGCGTTCTATCTATATACTAGTATACTTTTTCTTTTTCTTTATATTACATTTCACGACTATTGAGTTCATATAGTATTTACAATTGTTTTAATGTCTAAGAGAACATCGGACAAAATATTTGTATATACTGAAATGAGAGTTATGAAAAATGGAAAATGCAACAAAGTTCCGGAATGTTTTCTGCGATGGAGCACCAATACAAGTTTTCAACTCAGTCTAAATGCACGCGAACATTAAAAGAGACCTCTCATAATAAATGTTGAATAAAATAATTTTATATGAAACGTGATAAATGACTAAAAAATATTACTTCTTCTGTATACACGACGATGTCGCTACAACTTCTTGGATTATATATGACAATGTTGTTTATTTGGTAAGCCGCTCCTCTTGCTGGCTGGGTTGCGGTCGAGTGCACAAGTGTTCCCGTGACCCAGCCACCAGGCGACGCGAAGGGGCGTCGCTGGGTTTTAGTGGGTATTCTGGTCGCCAGTCTGGCCGCCGAGGAGTCCCACATACCTACTTCCGGAGGGGATGCGTAAACGCATTTCCCAGCAGGGGAAAAAAACCGCTCCTCTTACAATACAGACTTTAGGTGGCAGTTTCATTAAAATTTCCATAGCTTTGAATATTAAAATAAACAAAGATAGTTACAATTTTAATATTAATTCTTAGTATTGTGAGTTCTCTGACCAAACTGTTGTTTTTTACATTTTGTATGTTTATTAAGGCTTTTAAAGAAAGATTTTTTCTATAACGACTAGACTAGACTAGAGATTTAAAATTCTTTAAACACAATTTCAAGTCGGGTGAGGTGGTCTATATTGTAGTCCTATGTCATCTTCTTCTGATGCTTAACTATTACCCAGTATGTGTTAAGTTCGGCGGTTGGTACTTTTATACTTGTGTATGTTGTGCTAGGGATTTGTAAAAGATATCGCTGTTAATTTTGGGAGACACAATCCAAATATGCCCATCGAATAAATAACCTCGAGTAATAGGTGCACACCATGTCAATACTAAGGTACTATGGTTTTTTTACTAACCGATAGAAATTAATACAAGTATTGCAGGAAAACCGAATCCCAAGGCATAGCAGGCATCATCACCGAAGCACATAACGCTCCTTCGTAGAGCCGGCGTCACAACCATGCCCATAAAACCCCCCAGGTTCACGGTGCAATAAAATGTTGAAAAAAACTTCTGCAACCGGCTATTGTCTCCTGGCAACCGGAACTGCGAAAATTTGGAAGGCTTTATTGTGGATTCCGTCAATGCAGTGAAAAATAAAAACTTAAAAATTATTCTATAAGTTAATATGACGACCTCCGTTATACAGATTAGATTCCCAGCTGAAGTCTGGTCTGGAGGTAGGCTATGGCCGTGGCTACTTACTACTCTACCGACAAAATCACCTACCGGCAAAATTTACGCGTTCCGTAGAAAACAATTAGTAGTATGGGTTTACCATACCCCTAACAGGTTAGCCCGCTATTATCTTACACTGCACCATCACAAGGTGAGATTGCTGTCAAGGTCTTTTAATAGAATAAAATAAAGAGAATATCTAAAACTGTAAAGATTTGTTTATCTTATCATACGGCTGGATACAACCGTAGTAGTATGTCTAGATAAGTACAGTAAATCTGAATCTATGTATACTAAAAATAAAGCTGAAGATTTTTCCCGCTAAGTTTTGTGAGCTTCTTTTTAGATCTAGATTCATTTTAAGTAAACGAATATAATTATCAGCTCATAATATTGATAAAAAATCTAACACTTCGTAGGTTCCATACTACGCCTACATGAATAAAACATTTTATATTTCATTTGTTATAGCCATATGTTGGTATTTCGTATGTTGGTGATAGCCTATTGGTTTGAGTGTCAGCCTCCTAATCAGAGGTCGGCGGTTCGAATCCGGGCACGCACCACTAGTTATAAGCGTTAAAAAAAAATATCACTTGCTTCAACGGTTAAGGAAAACATCGTGAGGAAACCTGCACGTCTGAGAATTCTCCATAATGTTCTCAAAGTCGTGTGAAGTCTGCCAATCCACACTTGGCCAGCGTGGTGGACTATAGCCAAATCCTTCTCATATTGAGAGGAGACCCGTGCTCTGTAGTGAGCTGGCAATGGGGTGATCATGATGGTGATGATGATATTTCATTTGATTCAAATACAGACCACACAATATAGTTTGTCCAATAACGAATCAAATACGAGTATGACGAGACTGAAAAAGTAAAGTTCATAGATTTTAGATTACCTGGTCACCCCCAAACGCTGCCACGCAGGGCTTAATTCCTCCAGTGCCCGTCGCGATCAAAGCCAATCCAATCATTGACATGGACCTAAAACGATAACACATCAGCTGCATACGTAATATTATTATAAGTGGAGTCTCCGTGGATCGTTTACCAACGCAAAAACATAAGAGAAATTTAATTATAAGACCCGCTTGTAAAACCTTGTTGATAATCCAATCACATTCAACGTAGCTACCAGATATGACACCACTTAAGTAGTATGGACATATTTCTTATTCTAATATAGTTCAATGGAAAATACATGGAAATAAGATTTACTACGAAACAATGTACCGAAGCACTCGACGGATTATACGTCTTTAACGTAATAATCACTTAATTGAATTAAGTTTAATTTTAATATTTAATTAATCATTTGCACATATTCATCATCATAAGTCAAAGCATTGAATCGGTGATAGCCTAGCGGTTAGGGCGTCAGCCTCCTAATCAAAAGTCGGCGGTTCGAATCCGGGCATGTACCTCTAACTTTTCGGAGTTATGTGCGTTTTAAAAAAATTAAAATATCACTTGCGATATTGAGAGGAGACTAGTGTTCTGTAGTGAGCCGGTAATGGGTTGATCATGATGAAGTCAAAGCATGTACACCTCCTGTCTTACCTTCGTAAAATATTCTTCCTTCTGAAAACTGAAGTTCTTACGAACAACATAGGTATACTCGTACGTTTGCTTACAACAGTTGATAGACGGTATCTCACTTGAAATGTAAAAGTTATTTGCCTTAAAGCGAGAGGTTTTAGTTTTGAGTGAACCACTAGTCAGATGCATTATGTTCTTTTTATACTAATGCACTGATTGTGAATGTCGTAATAAATATTAATATTTCTGTTCAGAAAATTATTTGTATTATTTTTAACAATTCAGAATTATTCACAATAAGTGGATACCTACTAAGTTAACTATATACGTTAATTCGTGTGAGAAAGATAGAAATTAGGTATGATTGTGAATGAAGTATTGTGATAAAAGGGCTGTGTAGTCCCTCGCCTGAAGCTCAGGCTAAAAGTTCTACTGGATAACGCAAGCATTCCACCAGATGCCGTTATATATTCGTACATATGTGATGAACCAGATACCTGTGTAGTTTTATTGTATCTTTCATTATATGAATTGAACGTTTCTCTGCAATTTGCAATCCACAAGCAATAATAGTAATAATAAGCTTTTATGTAGGAAGATATGATGGCCTAGTGGTTAGGGCTTCCGCCTCCTCGAGCTGGAAGACGCACCCTGTGGTCCTGGTGCGTCTTATGGCGTTCAATTGGGGGGCATCTGATATTGCCCCCGAGTTGGCACCGTCCTAAGGACGGACTCTGCCGGCCTGGTTGCGGTTGTGTGTGCGAGCGAAACCCGTGACCCGGCCACCAGGCGGCGGGAAAAGATATACACCGTGGGGGTTTAGTCAGTAAGAGTCTGACATAACCGCCGCGTCTCCTCGGACGCGGGGTATCCATGAGGATTACCCACGTTAAATAAAAAAAGGGCTTCCGCCTCCTAATCAGAGGTCCGGGGTTCGAGCCCGGGCACGCACCTCTTAACTTTTCGAAGTTATGTGCGTTTTTAAGCAATTAAAATATCACTTGCTTCAACGGTGAAGGAAAATATGGTGAGGAAACCTGCATGCCCGACAGTGTATAATGTTCTCAAAGGCGTGTGAAGTCTGCCAATCCGCACATGGCCAGCGTATTTGACTATGGCCGAACCCTTCTCATATTTAGAGGAGACCCGTGCTCTGTAGTGAGCCTGTAATGGCTTGATCATGATGATTCCATTAGATATAGCGTAGTAATCACGTATTTGCAGTTCAACCTGCTTTCCATCAATTTCAGGATTCCGAATACTGTTCCGCACCAGGGAACTCACTTTTATTATTGATGCATAAAAACTAAAAAAGTTGTACTCGTGCCTACGCCTATATTAACGGCGCAGTAGCATAATAACGGCTGCTGTAAACTGCATAGTAGGTCCTTCATCACTTACGTTGGCGGCAACATCAGAGGAGGTATCGCGGAACAGCACAACAGTATAGTCCCAACAAAATATATCACAGAGAAATATAGAATGACTCTGAAAAATGATAAATATCAAATGAGTTTTATCACACCACAACAATAATGGGACCAATAATGTATAATAAAAAACATTAAGAATGAAGATACAAAAAGGCGGCCTTATCGCTAGGTAGTGATCACTGCCAACTGCAGGTGACTGCAGAAACAATTACATGATTATATAAATGTAAATAATAGGAGATCGTATGGTAGGTACTTTAATTCTCGATATGGTTTAAAGTTCAAACAGTTTTTTTTAATGCTGCGAGAACCTTGTATTCCTGTGTTAAATTGTCTCATCATTGTCACCAGCCTGCTTTCTATGCAAAATTTCGCAAAGATCAGTTAAGCTGCTAAGCCAAGCATACACGTCAGGGTAAGGTATGCTTTCGTCCGGTAAGTATACAACGGGTCCCTCGGGTGTCCAGTAAAACCAGCGAGAGGGACATGCCTCGGGGGTGGGAGTCCAACATAACCTCCTTCCCGCCCAAGGGTACGGAGGTAGCCATAAAGCTTTTCCACCACGACAAAAAAAAAGGTTAAGTTATACTTTAAAGCTCCGTAGGTACAATTCCTTGGTGCTTTTTCGGTTAAAAAATTTATATAATCTATGTCCGTCTGATCGATATAAGAAAATCGCATAATCTTGTAGAACGGCAACAAGTGTAGGTATGTCTACTCGTAGAGATGTTTTTCGCTCGTCGAGCGCATGTAAACGAGAAATTAGCCGACGCAGACAGAATCTTCCTCACTCGTCGTGGGATTACGGTGAAGTAGTTGAGCTGAATACACGTAAAATAATAAATAAACAGACAGCCGTTGGTATTTATAATATTAGTATCGCTGCACGAGTATAAAATCTTGTGGAACCCTTAGGAAAATAATTCCCGGCTTATAACATACCAAACTTAAGAGTAAGGCGCTGCGCAAACGTAGTCACTTTTCGCAACCGAATTGGGAAACAGTGACCGGCAACGTCCTTTTTTATCTACTACAAGTTAGCCCTTGACCGCAATCTCACCTGATGGTAATGGATGATGCAGTGTAACATGTTAGTTTGGGCTAACCTGTTAGGGCTAGTTAGGGTTCCGTGCATCGTGCCGGAACGCTAAATCGCTTGGCGGTAGGTAGGTGGCGGTCTTTGTCGGTAGGCTGGTAACTAGCCACGGCCGAAGCCTCCCAGATCGGACTCGAGCCAGGAATCGAACCCATGACCTCCAACTTTATAATGCGACAGCGCGCTCGCTGCGCCACGGAGATCGCCTATTTTAAATCTTAATTTACTTGCAGTTAATTTTGTCGAAAGACACGGAAGGAAATCTAAGATTATAAACCAAATATATAGGTAAAAACATTACTACGCACAAGTAAAATTAGTAGTATTTTATTGTTTATTAATAATGTCCAGTGATAGAAACAGACTACAGTCTTAGATGCTGCATCCGGCCACCGCAGTCGTTTCCCTGTTGCGTCTTATGTCAATGACAGTGAATTTCTACGGGTGTGTACCACCTTATTTCCCAGTTTAGAAGACAAACTGAAGATGTTGCATACCGTGGCGCCAGCTTGAGATTGTGTGATGGCATTTTGCAATAGAATTACGCAGGAGCGGAACTTCATTCGATATTAATTATACTTTATGAGGTATGCACCTAATTATGAGGGTCCTCTTGACAAAGGGAGCTGGTATGTGGCCGAGACGGTCTAATTCCCCCTTTTTTTATGCACTACAAGTTGACGGCATCTCACCTGGTGGTAAGTGATGAAGCTGTCTAGGATGGTAGCGGGTTTACCTGTTAAGAGAATGGTAAACCCACGCTCCTAAAAGGTGTCTACGCGACATCGTGCCGAAACGCTGAATCGCTTGGCGACCTTTGTCGGTAGGGTGGTAACTAGCCACGACCGAAGCCTCCTACAAACTTTATACCCCCAACTTTATGTGACAGCGCACGCACTGCACCACGGAGATCGTTAAGAAGTCCCCTACAGTTAATATTGAACGGTACATTTATAATTTTTTTTTTTTCAATTTTCAGATACGCTGAAGCCTTCTACCAACTTTATACCTTCAACTTTATAATGTGACAGCGCAAGCACTGCGCCACGGAGGTCGTCAAGAAGTCCTTTACAGTTAATGTTGAACGATACATATATAAATATTTTTTCAATTTTCAGATACGCTGAAAACTGCTACCAACTTTATACTTCCAACTTTATAATGCGACAGCGCACCCACTGTGCGACGGAGGTCGTCAAGAAGTCCCCTACAGTTAATGTTGAACGATACATATATATTTTTTCAATTTTCAGATACTTTCCATTACCGTTCGATACTAATTAGCATTGTGTAACTATATACAATCGCTAAAAATCATTAATTGGTGAGGCCAGTATCTTTTTTCGTGCTAAAACCAATATTACGGAACCTAAAATGTTTTGTAGAGAAAATTGACGGGTTCTTTTTACTTTACTGAAACTGTATCGTCAAAAAGTACACCGTTCCCGAGGATTTCACGAAAATCCTTATTTTGCGACCGGTCGATGAGAAACTTTCACACAACAATTTAATCCCTACGAAACTAGGTATGCTTCCTCTATATTTTCTGCATTGTACTAATACCCTGTCGGTACCTATCTAACATTTTCCGACGCTCGAGAAATTCATTTCTAATTTCCTGCGCTATTGTGTCGACACCGGCACAAGATCTAAATACTCGTATAAATTGCATGAAGGGAGAGTCTGCGTATTTACTACGCCTGCCCCACCCGGTGGTGAGTCTGAGCTTCATAATACCCTTTTGTAGGACTAAGAACCTCCTTGAAAGGATTCGCTGTCGTAATTAAATATAAGCTTTACAAAAATAAAGACATGGTGATATTTTTTTTTCGGACTGTCTATTATCTTTGCTAACCCTATTGGTTGCCACAGCGTAACCGGGCTGTTTGGCGAGCTTCGGAAAGAAGCTCTGCCAGAAGAAAATTTGAGCCTTAGTGCTCGAAGAAACTAAGGGAACGTCTGCTTAAGAGCGCCTCCTTTGAAGCCGAACCTCGGCTTAGGTGACGTTTGGGATAACAGTGGGGTCGGACGGTAGATCATTTAGTATCTATATGACGTGGTGTAAACAGCGCAGTGGGCGATTTATACAAGGTATATAACTAAGAATGAGTCAATGTTTAAAACTGAGGGCCTCACAAATTATTATTATTTAAATAATAACAACTATACGGTGTCACAAAAACCCAATCAGGTTAAATAAACGTGGCATAGGATTTTTCCTGCAGTGATTTGTGCCACTCTAACATTTGAAATGTGCGGTCTATTAAAGTGTGACAGACCACTTTATGGGTAGGTATTACTCGTACAACCCTATTGTTGTATTAATCATCATAATAAAAAAACATATTTTTTTAATTGAACTCTCTGAAAATAGAGAGCGACCTATAGGTTTAACTATCTTAAACCTACCATGCTTCATAATTTGGGGTTAGGAGTGTAGTTCGACGCCTCAACCACTAGAGCGTTGGGGTGTTGGGCAGAAGCTCTGAAACTATTCTGGAAGACGCTTATAAGAGCTGGACGAGGGTTAAGCAAATACAACGCTAGCGTAGATCATGATCGGTCTCATTCAGTTATTATAAAGATAAATTTTGTTACGGTGGGACATTTTCTTTTAAGTGATAATCATAGGAGACTCATCACATCTCGGCTTTTTGGCTAGTCCTGCTCCGATCAGTCTAAGTTGACAATCTTCGATGACATAATATAATTATTGAGGGACCGAAAGTCTACACACTTTTGTAACGCCATTCGAAACACCATGACAAGTCCTAGCCCGAATCTGATCCCAGGACCTCGTGATCCGTAGTAAGACTTGCTAGCTAAGGTGCAATACAAAACACATACAAATATGTATGTTTAATTCATTGTATATTTAATTTTTCAAAGATACTGTTGTTTTTTTATTTTAGGCTTTTATAGCAGCAATAGAAATTTATGCGGGCTGACTGCAGAGTCAACTGGGCCCATGAGTCAATGTTGGCTATTCAGCCAGTTAGGTTCTGCTTAAAATTGTCCACTGCGCAGGTAGAATAACATCTGACATGGTTTTGTTACGCAATCTATAGGTGCTTATCACAAACCTGTATCGGCCAATAAAGTTATCCGCCAGTATAGCTCCCATCAGAGGCATGGTATAGCACATCATGATAAATATATGATACACCACAGTTGCAGCGTTCTCGTGGAGGCACAGCACGTTCCGTAGATACAACGACAGAATAGCTGGACAAAAACACATAATACCATATTCCTATTAAGTTCTAGAAGTAACATATAAATTAAAATCAAGGTATAAAACATTAAAAACACTGTATATTGCGACCTTACGTATGAAATTAGCGTTTTGTCGTACTGGCCAATTTAGCCTCCGATCAAATATCCGCTCTTTGGTTAGGAATTCCAATTTAAATTTACACTGCTCTTTACACAAGCTTTCGTGTTTTGAAAACATTTGTTTTTTCCTCTTTTGGTATTTTCTTTGCGTCATTCAGTTTACAAAATGGAAAATTCGAAATCTCCAATATTTACGAGTACGTGCCCATCGTGGCTCCAGTGCTGCAGAAACGGCTCGACGGATTAATGATGTGTATGACGGCGGTGTCGCAAAAGAAAACACAACGCGTTTTTGGTTGCAACGTTTTCGTTCTGGAAATTTCGACCTACAGAACAAGCCACGTGGATGGCCGGAGACCAAACTTCACAAACCAGGTCCGAGCTAGCTACAGGTGGGTGTTAGTGATCCACTATTGTAATCCACTTGAAGCAAATTGGGAAGGTGAAAAAACTTGTGGGTATCTCATGAATTGAGTGAAGCAAACAAACGCGCGTCGAGTGCTGTGATACTTTAATCAACCGGCACAATAATGAAGGAATTTTAAATAGAATCATTGCCTGTGATGAAAAGTGGATCTTTTGCGATATTCGGCAACGCATCGCAATGGCTGAACCAAGCGAAAATTTACTCAAAAAAAGTACTTGTAAGAGTTCGGTGGACTAGTGCCGGTGTTGGTCACTACATTACGGATACAACACTAGATTATGGCGGATGTCTATTGTGAACAACTGCAAATCATGATGAAAAAGCTAGTCAGGGGCTCTGGGCCACTGCTGCTATAGGACAACGCTATACCACACAGAACAGACGGCTACCAGATAAGAGGAGCGTCAATTGGACTGTATTATACATCCACCGTACTTTCTGGACCTTACTCCAACTGATTATAATTTTTTTTAATTTGAAAAACTTCATTCAAACGAACAATTTCAACTTCGATGTGACAGTCCAAAACGCCTTCAAAGATTTTATTCAATTCCGGTCTAAATGGGGTTTTTAGTATGGGATCAATGAACTACCCATGGGATGGCAAAAGTGCATAGATAGTAATGGTACATACTTTGATGAAATAAATTTATATACTATATTTAAAAAAAAAACGAATATTCTTCCCTAACAAAATGCCAATGTCATATGTAAGGACTCAATGTTTCCCATTTTTCAGATGTGACCATTATAATGCAATCATCATAACTCTTAACCCGGGGTTCGGGCGCCGCGCCAAGTGCGGTTTGACAAACTTCATACACCTTAGCGAACATCATGAGACTCTCAAGACGGTTTTCTCACGATGTTTTTTTCACAGTTAAAGCAAAGTAACGATGATAATGACGATTGAACATTTATTTATAATTATATAAAATGCGTTATTTTATATCTAATATTGTGGTAACAGTACTGGTGATTTGTCGATCGATTTGTCAGCGCATGAAGATGAAACAGCTTCGGTTTTTCTACCAGCTCGATTTTTCGAGAAATTATGGTATTTCACTACCATAATTTCCGGTTAAAAACTTACTATTACTGAATTAAAATATAGCTATTTTAAAATATGTTAAAACGGGGTAAAATAGCTTTATATTCGTGAAAGAATGATTAATATCGTACTTTTCCGGAGTTCATCGATTGGAAATAAAAAAATAAATAGACAAACCAACCAACAAATCTCCCTTGATATATGATTAGAATAGTTTTATAAATAGCGGTGATAGCCTAGTGGTTAGGGCGTCAGCCTCCTAATCAGAGGTCGGCGGTTCGAATCCGGGACGCACCTCTAACTTTTCGGAGTTATGTGCGTTTTTAAACAATTAAAATATCACTTGCTTCAACGGTGAAAGAAAACATCGTGAGGAAACCTGCACGCCTGAGAGTTCTCCATAATGTTCTCAAAGGCGTGTGAAGTCTGCCAATCCGCACATGGCCAGCGTGGTGGACTATGGGCCAAACCCTTCTCATATTGAGAGGAGACCCGTGCTCTGTAGTGAGCCTGTAATGGGTTGATCATGATGATATTCTTATTGATATTGTATTGATACTATTGATATTGTTCACGCATTCGAACAAAAACTGTTGAACGCAATTCCATAGATTTATAGCTGATACTATGGGTCAGGTTATAAGCTATTTGTATCCCAAAAACCAGATTTAGTATGTGATACAGGCCGAATGTTTAGAGATAAGAGAACGAAATGTTATGTATAAAGTATAAACGCAGTAAATTCCTGAGACTACCTTATAATACCTGAGGTACCTATATTTGTTCTGAACACCCTAGTCAG
The DNA here is from genome assembly GCA_928268935.1 of Lasiommata megera. Taxonomy (NCBI): domain Eukaryota; kingdom Metazoa; phylum Arthropoda; class Insecta; order Lepidoptera; family Nymphalidae; genus Lasiommata; species Lasiommata megera. The sequence continues at coordinate 17,876,452 of OV743307.1, read as the reverse complement.
TTGTTCAAATGTGTCGGGTAAGGCTACATCATCTGTGCTTAAAAAATTGAACAGTTATTTGTATGCCCGTAACTAACAGTCTGATTGGAAATATGTTTGCGTGTTTTTCCTGTTTAAGGAAATGTATATATTTAGTCGCGACCCGTAGTTGACCGCAAACGCAAAATAACGGACGCTTTATAACATTTATAATATATAACATGGATTTAGTATTTTCATTACTTACTTCTTAATCCGCAAAAGGAAAACCTCTCGCAAAATTCTGTTGCAATTATACAAAAGATTGAAGTAGGATGGCCGTGCGGCATCTCTGTTTTAACAAATAGATATTTCAAAATTTCTTATATTATGATGAGTAAACAACTAATGAATACTATAATACAAATAGTACCTAACAAGAGTTATCTAGAACATATAGATATATTGATTTGATTTAAAACAATTAATATGTAACTGTGATTTTTTTTTAATTTATTATGCGGCCCTGGATTCAATTGTTATATGGCCAAAGAAGATATAGACATAGATAGATAATACCTACACCTATGTAAGCACTAGATTACCCTCAATAACGTAATGTTTAATACCCGACTCGACCTTGGTGATCAAAAGAATAGGAAAAGGAACGGAACGTTGCTCAATCCATAGCACTTTTTAGAAACCCTTAATCTACTCGGACTCTTCCTTCCAGGATTGAGAAATCTTATCTTATTTATTAAGGTTCCTTTACATCATTATTTTATACTATCTTACTTCTTCCTCTTACTAATATTAAAAGCTCGAAAATTTGAATGGATGTATATTTATTACTTAATCACGGTGGAACAGCTGAATGGGTCTGAGTAAAGTTTGCCATAGAGATTAATATAGTCTGCACCAGCTTAAGGCTACTTTAACGCAGCAAATGTACGGTTCCCGTGGAAAATCGTGTTCTGTGATAAACAAAAAGCAATTCTATTTCTGTTTAACGCAGAGTAAGGGATCGAAGTATTTTTTTTGCATAGTCGTAGTTAGTTAAGAAATAATTGTTACATCGGAACATGGTTCGAGCGAGGTAGATTTTTTAGGATCTCCCTGAGCAACGGATAGACATATTTTATCCCAAAATGCACGGTTCCCAACATGATTGTATGTATAGTGGTAGGTGGGTTCGGGGTCACAGAATGACAATGTCTACTTTTTATCACGGAAACAAATCTCGTTTTATTTTATTCTATCCTCAGAGATGACCTATTGTATGTAATACCTATAATGATATAAAGTATGTAGTTGTATGTAGTTGTATGTAATAAAGTATGTAGTTGGACAGAAACCACGTATACATGAAAATATTAATATACAACAATTTCAAACAATGTCCCGGACAGCTCTCACAAAATTTTTTATTCAGTCGATTTTTGTCGCTGTTCGTTCGTTGTTCTGTTTCGCATAGGAAATTGTTTGCCAAAACTTTATAATCGACAATTGGCCAAAATAGTCGTTTAAAAAGTACCTGCCCCGTTCGTTGTAAAGCGTCAAATGTTTTAAATTTTTAAATTACTTTTTCGGAACGGTTTAAAAACATGTCAGTTACATTTTTCAAATCATAACTTTTCGACAAAGCAATTTTTCCAATTATAGCGGAAAAAATTTCGGGCGATCGAATTGATTGCAAATTAATAGTTTATAACAACGAACTCGAAAAACATTTGAAACCTTGCAGAGTGAAAAATACAAAGCATTTTAAAAAACAGAAATGTATTTGTTTTTTTTTTATACAAATTTAACAGTATTTTCGTTTGCAGTTGAGCTTGTTAATTACTTTTACAAAGCTACATGTGTTAAAATAAACTTATTTAGACTACCCAAAAAATGGAAAATGGGTCTAGGGAATCTGGTGGGTGAGAAAACGTCTCGAGACATTTTCACATTAGAATTTAATGTGGGCGTGACGTAAGTTGACATTAACACCTTCACAATCTTATACTTTATTTATTTATTATTAATATAAAAGGAATATAATTAATTATACAATAACGGCACCGAAAAACCAAAGAGGTTTGTCCTCGGTGCTAATCTGTAACTAATAATCTGTAATCTAATTTACACTGGTCGCAGAAGGTATGGTTTTTTATATAATTGACGGCGCGTCAGAGGAATGCATACTTCTTTTTGTGGTCTATTTCTTAAATAATTGTGGGTTAGAACGATTGTGGGTTTCTGTGACAAACTGTCATTCTAATGGAGCGTGAAATGCGTGGTTGCGTCATAGTGACGTGGGAAAACTTTAAAAGAAAGGGAAAAGGTTCGCGATTTTTGATTTTGGGTTGGGATAAAAAGACGGGGAGAATAGTTTGTTCTAACAGCTGGCGCACCACATGCGATTTCACGAACCATCTGAATCCAAATAAACCGTGTGTCATCATCATCGTGATCAACGCATTGTCGGCTCACTACAAAGCACGGGTCTCCCCTTAATATGACAAGGGTTTGGCCATAGCCCACCACGCTGGCCATGAGCTTATTGGTAGACTTCACACGCCTTTTAGAACATTATCTCATGCAGATTTCCTCACGATGTTTTCCTTCACCGTTGAAGCAAGTGATATTTTAATTGCTTTTAAAGGCACATAACTCCGAAAAGTTAAGAGTTGCGTGCCCAGGAGACGAGCACCCTAACCACTAGGCTATCACAGCTATATTTTGTGTTAATTGTAAGACAATTTATTTTGTTATCAGTTGAGTTTTGTTACATGACTATCTGTGTTGCGCGAGTGATGGAAGACTGACAGGCCCTCCTGCGCTTACATATTCCTGTTAATATCCGGACGTACGAGCAGACGGGTCACCTAATTTTAAGCAATTAGTCGCTCATGAACATCCGCAGTACCAGATGAGCCACCTACGATACGTTGCAGGCAGAACCTATAATCCATTCGCGATTTTTACTCGGCATCATACTGGAACACTAAATCGCGATGTCTTTGCCAGTAGAGTGGTAAACAATCGCTGCCTCCCACTAAATGAGTGTTGAATGGAACTGGACCACTAACTGCGACCATAAGCCATAAGCTTTTTTGTTTAGGCTCTGCTTCTAAGCGGCACTTGGATCTTATAATTGTGATGAATGCTTACGATTTCCCCTAAGCACCCACTTTTTATCGCAGATAACTCGGGATCAGCAAAGATTTAGCAGTTGCTGAAATATTATCTTAAATTAAATTTTATTGCTATCGTTTTCCATTATTAAACATTTTATTTAATTGATAGAAATACTACAAAAACAGCTAAAGCTTCATTTGTTATGTCACAACTATTTAATAATAATATGTATACATTTAATTGGCGATTGAAAAATCGGCCTTTTATGAACCACAACACAAATCACATTACATGGCTTTGTACTGCGATTTAATGTTTAAAGTAATTTATAAAATTAAAATTTCACGGATCCACTGATTTTTTATTCTACTACATGTTAGCCCTTGACGGCAGTCTCACCTGGTGGTAAGTAATGACTCTCTTAATTGGTTTCTACACGACATCATGCTAAAACGCTTCGTGGCACGTCTTTGTCGAAAGCCGAAGCCTCTGACCAGACAAAAATAAATATGAAAAGATAATCATACTTACAAAATCTGTGTATACGTGCTTGTAAGAATATTGTGTGTATTATTATTTAAATATAACTTATCCATAACCTTAATTGACAATAAATTTAAGCAGCTGATGTTATATTTGTCAACGGGCGTGCTATATGATAACTCTCATTCATTTTTCATAATTTTTTGTGCAAGTATTATTCCAGTCTTATATAATATAATTGCACAGTCTCAAACAAGTGTTTGTTATGTGTTTCGATGTAATCTCCCTTTCGAGTATCGAAACACTTACGTCATAATAAAATGGAGCTTTAACGTTCCACTCATTTTTAATTAAAAGATTTATGACGTGTGCTGGTGTGACGTTACGATAACGATTCGTAAGTACAAACAAATTTAAGTTTTAAAACTAGGTACATACGTTTCAATTTAATGAATTTACATATTTTGATATTCGTTACGATTACGCTACAAATATTTTAGCAACGTTACTGATCTCGAAGGAGTTTTAAAAGTCAGTTTCTATCAACGATAAATACTTGTACCTTCTAAGCAAATAAACAAGGTGTTTAAGAAATAAAACACAAAATGATGCTAACGTCTACTTTATTCAGACATGCCTTAATACATTGTTTATGTTCCTAAAACTAATTTATAAGAGAAACATACAGGGTTATTATATAATAACGCTACAAAATGACGCTCACCATTCTTCTCTGGCGACATAGTGTGGCACACGTTACTAAAATGTGCCAACGAATAGACTTTCTAACCATATCCACACACAAAGCATCCAAGTTGGTAAGAGTCCCGATATATAAAAGAGGGGGATGCGAGAATGCAGACTACAATCTTAGAATAACGTTCCCTCGTGTTACCTCCTAAAGAGTGTCGTTTTAGAAAGCTAGAAAAACTTCAAACATGAAACTCCAATATTTTTCTGAACTTAATGCTTAATTAATTGATTATGACCGTGTTACACATATGGGTAATGGAAAAAAGTATGATGTTTACAATATTAATCATAACTTTCGACAGTCTATTAACGCCTCACTGCTGGTGAAGGAAATATACAGCTTGTCTCCCCCGACCTAAGCGCTCCTCTCCGAAAGAGGAGACCTAAACATATCCTTCATGACCCTGACGATCAGATGACTACTAACAACATACTCGTACCACCTACCACACAATCATACGCTACACACCGTCTTCGACCGGAAGACGAGGTCCCCGCTATCTTACGTCATCCGGACGTGGGCAACATCCACGGCCTCGGTGACGTACGGACCACTCACCGTCCGACCCCCCGTTATCCCAAACGTCGCCTAAGCCGAGGTTCGGCCTCAAAGGAGGCGCCCTTAGGCAGTCGTTCCCTTATTTTCTTCGAGCCCTAGGGCTCAAAATTTCTTCTGGCAGAGCTTCTTTCCTTTCGCCAAACAGCCCGGTTACGCTGTGGTAACCAATAGGGTAAATACAGCTAATAGACAGTCCGAAAAAAAGAATACAGCTTGTTCCACGTCATTACTCTAAGGAAGGTTAGCGAGCTTGGATAATGGAATCAATGTCTTACCTATTACCTAGTAACTAGTCACTATCGGTCGAGGTTAGTAATCAAGCAGATTGAATTTAGTAGTGCTGTCCTTTTTTTACTCTTCCTTGTCGATAAGGATGGCGCTACTAACTTCAATGTGCTATTTGAGATTTTTGATTAGACGATCACTAACCTCGGCCGCTAGACTAACAATTGTTGTCATAGGCCGTAAATTCTTCCCATATAATAGAGTAGGCATGTGCTTAGCGTAAGGTAAGGTGGAGGGCACCAAAGGGCGAGGAACCTTCCTCACCCATGCCATGGACCGATCAGATAAAGTCTTTGCACGAGTGCACCAGACTTTCGGCCAGCAAAGGGAAGTGGCGAATGCTTGTGAGGCGCATAACATCTGGCCTCAAAGACATTGATTCGTGATGATCACGACCGCTCTGCAAAGAGTGTAACGACGAAGAACAAATGCTTAGCGTTGAGACTGTACTAGGCTATGGATAATGATGAAAAACTAAATTAGAAATAAAAAAAAGTACAACAGTATTAAAAATAATCTGATAAATATGTTTATCTTAATCTAATTTTAAGTTTAAAAGATTTCGTAAAACCGTCGAAATTTATATAAATATAAGTTAAATGTGACATTTATTTTTTCTACTAATTACTTTCATATACGTTTTAGTTGCTAACAATAATTTCTACTTTATGCGTACCTATCTTTATGTGCTTTTACAGTCAAGACACAATATTATCTAGGCAGTATAGATCATGATAAGGGTATCATATTAATATGAAACGGTTTTGTTTACATATTCTGACATTAATATTTAGACATATAATTAAAAGTGTTTAATATGGAACACGAATTATCTCATATGTGTGAAGCGAAAAGTATTGAATAATAATTCTATTTTATTAAAGTTTCTAATACATTATTTTATTTCATGGAATCGTAAAAAAATATTCTTTATAAACCTACTGCATATTTTTTCCAAAATAAATGTTTTATTATTATAAACGAAGTGGACTCCCCAGTTACCGAAAATGAAATGAAAAACACTTCATTGTACGCGATACACAAGAAACCGGCTATGTGCGAGTTGTATATATATATATAAAATCGAAAGGTCACTTACTTACATACTTACAGATTAAACACGAGATCTCAAAAACTATTGTACGTATAAAACTATAATTTAGCTAGTAGGTAGTTGATAGTTAAAAGATGTCAGCTAAGAAAGGATATTTGGATTTTTTTTCATCCAAATCTACCCTGAAGGGCATAAAATAGGGGTTTGAAGTTTGGATGAAATTCCTATGTTTTTTTTAATTAGAGACACGAAAATCGGCAATTTCACATTTGCCTGTACCTTACTTTCCGAAGCAGGGCATTGGCCGCACGGGAAACCTCAATCTCACGGGAAATCAGCCATTCTACGCAGACGAAGTCGCGAGCAACAGCTAGTCACATAATATAATTGTAAAAGTAATGTTATATAGAATGTATATACTACAAATAACATAAGCAAATCACACATTTTCGTGACTTTTTCTCGTGATCTATACTCTGGATCGCGTGTTAAGTACATTATCACAAATCAGAGTGAGATAGCAATATAAAAACAAGCAAAAAAAAACTTTTTATCAAACAATATACCGAAAGCTAGGAAATTGTGTATTTAATGGTGTAAAGAGCCTGAGTTTATTTTAAATATATTTCAATAAAAAATTTATAGAAACCGACATGTGACACAAACATGTCCACGAAATCAAGGTTAATTTGAAGACATTTTTTTTTTATACACCACAAGTTAGCCCTTGACGGCATCTCACCTGATGGTAAGCGAGGATGCGGTCTAAGATGGTAGCGGGCTAACCTGTTAGGGGTATGATAAACCCATACTGTTAATTGGTTCCTAAACGACATCGTGCCGAAACGCTAAATCGCTTGGCGACTATTCTTTGTCGGTAGGGTGGTAACAAGCCACGGCCGAAGCCTCCCACCAGCCCAGACTCGAGCCGGGAGTCGAACCAAGGCCCTGCAACTTTATAATGCAGATACGCGCGCGCTGCGCCACGGAGGTCGTCAAAATGTCATCATGTCATCTTTTATAATTTGAATGGCAAAACGCAGTGCGGCTTACGAAGGCCGCACCTTGAGATTTCATAGTAAGGTTTGTGTATCGGGTAGCGAGTATTCCAGATCATTTATTACCAGATTCCGGCTGGAGCATAAAAATGTAGACGCACCGGACCTACACACCAATTTTTACCAACAACTTAGTTACGATAATTTAACCAAAGTTAAATTATCGTAACTAAAGTTTGACGACCTCCGTGGCGCAGCGTGTGCGCTGTTGCATTTTAAAGTTGGAGGTCCCGGGTTCGATTCCCGGCTCGAGTCTGGTCTGGTGGGAGGCTTCGGCCGTGGCTTGTTACCACCCAACCGACAAAGACGTGTCGCCAAGCGATTTAGCGTTCCGACACGATGTCGTGTAGAAAGCAATTAGGAGTATGAGTTTACCATATCCCTAACAGGTTAGCCCGCTACTATCTTAGACTGCATCATCACTTGCCATCGGGTGAGATGCAGTCAAGGGCTAATTGTGATGAATAAAAAAAAAAGAGTTAACTGTTAAAATTTAACCTGTTAAAATTTTTGGTACGCTTGACCGGTGTTTCAACATTATTCAAAAAATTACCGTTACGCCTGCGCAACTATCTAGTTTATCTTACAGGTCATAGACTATATTAAGTTTTATAAAATAAGTGTTTATGTACTTACGAGTAAATTATGCAGCCAATTGTACAATGCAGTAAAAACTAAACCCGGTCAGATTTACTAGCCGGTTATTCGCAACCTTACATACAGTTTCTTACGTGTAGTTGTTCTATTTCACGAAGACTGGTGTCTTACCATATTGTATTAGCGTGCCTTGCTCGTGATCATTATATCCACATCATAAAAATAATAAAATGCTATAAACGATTTTAGTAGACAAAACTTATGTTCTCGTCACCGACATGCGACATGCGCCAGACTGCGGCATACGCAGCGGCATTTGTGCGTGTAATAAAATAATTGTATAGTGTTTTATTTTAAGTTAAAATACATTTACGAATTGATTCTTGTAACAAAAAAAAGAGATCACTACTAGTGATAAGGTCGCCAGTTGCTAATTGTTTTTGTCTTTTTCATGTATGTTACGTGCTATAGATTGCAATAAAGTTATATAAATAAATAAATAAAAATATATTTTAAGTATTAAAAAAACTTACACAAATTTGGCCGTTATTTAAGTCACACCCAATATAATTAACGATAAATTAATCATTGCAATACTACAGGCGAGGTTGAACGAGCTCCGTGAGATAGAATAACTTTACTGGTTTGGTAGGTACCAAGGTAGGTTAGTTTAATCAATGATAAACACACGGAAGTCGTCGTAATTGTAGCGGTTGATGGTGGTGGAGCTGTCGGGTGCAGGATTGAAGTACTTCATTCGCTCATATCCAGGTAGGTTGGGCACTGCCTGTTTAGAAAAAGAAATTATTTTTTATATCAGTTGCCATACGAGATACAAGTAGATACAAGTAGATGAATGAGTATGAGTAGATTTGTTTCTATGTAGTACTACATCTAAACAAAATTTAAATCGGTACCCACAACTGGTTTAGATTTTAGAACCGACGATGCAACAGCTATTTTAAAAGTTTTCCGAAGCGTACTTTGAGAGAGCAGCCCGACACCCCAACCCACTAGTGGTTGAGGCTTGCAATTATACCCCCGACCCTAACGCTCCTCTCATAAAGAGGAGACCGTCCTTGACGAACCAGACGACCAACTGACATTGGACAACGCTTCCCATGTAGGTCACACACACACACACACAACTTTACACAGCGTCTTCGCCGGCGAAGACGAGGTCCCCGATATCTGACGTCATCCGGACGTGGGTCTCATCCACGGTCACGGGGGCGCTCGGACTGAGACACCAGTCCAAAAAACCCAACAAGTCCCAACGTCACCCTAAGTCGAGGTCCAAGTCTCACAGGAGACGCCCTTAGGGGGACGTTCCCCAGATGTCGTCGAGCCCAAGTGCTCTTCTCTCAGGCTGAGCTTCATGCTCGCCAAACCCCCCGGTGACGCAGTAATAATCACTATGGTTATCTGCAACTGTCAATTCGAAAAATGAAAAATAAATGGACGGCGCATTGCATTCATTGCCACCACTGAAGGGGGCCAACGCCCCGAAGTTACCCCGAGACCCGACAGGGTCTGCGTGGGTGTCCAGGACGGCGCATTGCATTGATCGGTGGTCGAGACGCGGTAGTGCATAGTCGTACTTGGTGGAGCGTATAGTCTGCTCTTTATAAATTACGGTTGTTATTCTGTTCTACCAAGAGTATCTGATCTCTTTGTCCGAAACTATCCACGTCTACCCAAATTGCAGACGCACACGCCCCTGTCCATCTTATATATAAAATAATTTAAATTTTCTAAATAACTGGACTAAGCGTGTGCGTAATATTATATAATCTTTGCAGTTTGCCATAACGTGCGCACTAAACCCGCATGAAATGCATAGTTAATCAGAGTATACTCCATGTCCATCCATATATCCATTACTAACATTTTTATAACGAAGCTAATACTCGCTTACCCCTCGGGTAACCAATATCGGGTGTAACATTGGTCTATGTTTGGTAATGACATATTTAATCACTAAGAATGTAATATTATTACATACATATACACATTATGGTACACAATAATTATATAGATGTAACCTAATAGCCCACTTTATACCTTGTGAACGGAGGCTCTGTAAAATTATTCATTTTGGTTTAAAGTTGTGCTACTTACCCCATCCACAATCAGGTTCGACATTGGTTTGAGGAGGCAAATATGGCGGTACGTCTCGATCGGCCACGTGCGGAACAAAGTCTGACGTACTTGTTTCATGTGTTCATACTCCTCCTAGTAAAAATAAAATGAACATAAATAATTCGCTAATCGAGGGCATTTCTGTCTGCTATTACAGTTGTGTTTCAATAGTCGCTCGATGACATTTTTAGAAAGAGAGAAAAAACATGCCAATGAAGAACCGTTTAAACAATTTAGTGCAATATATAATATCCCCTTTGGTACACACTAGGCTGCCTTTTTTTTTACCGGGGGGGGGGGGGGCAATCTTCTACTGAGATACCCGGCTATTGCTGGGGAAAAGTTCTGGTTATGTGGGATTTTTAAACTAAAACCCCTTCGGTGGCCACCAAACGCAGTTCCAGGCGTTCAAAAAAGGCCTGTTTCTTGGTGCTCATTCAATTCAAGTTGTGTTTCCCGAAAGCCGTTAGTTTTTGACAATGAGTTATTTAAACTGCTGATTGCAAAACCAAGTTCTTTTAATAATAATGGCACAGGCCTTGAAGCGCATGCCAGCGAAAGGGGGTCCGTGTGTGCTTTTGCGGACCGGTTGACATTACCCAACGCCCGTGTTCCCACGGATTCACTACATTCCTAACTTAGAAATAGTCTACACGCTCTAGTTAATAAGATTTTTAGTTTTAATTTTGATTATAAAATTTATTATAAGTATCCGAACTTTCTTTATGGCCTCCAACATTTTTTTGTAATCAATACTATATATATGTTATTAATCGACCATCTAACACAATGGTAATAGCAGTCCAGAAAAAGTAACCTGTATGTGTTACAGGGCACGATTGTTCGGTGAAATCCCGTGTCCGTAACAAAAAATGTACAGTTTGCAAAATGCCTAACATTTTAATTGAAGGGCAACGTTGATTTATCCTTCTGAGAATACAAACCTTAGCGACGCAGAACGTAACTAACCTTCACTTTTAGATCTTTGTCATACTGGTCGAGCAACTCGAGAGCGTTCCGCACCATCCACGACAACACTTTGGGTTCTGTCCACCGCGAGCCTATGAAAGCAGCGTGCAGTGCGATCAAGTCGTGCAACGGCTTGCATGTCCTGCAATAGATTCAAACATTTAATTCGTGTTCATCCGGAGACATCCGAAGAGTCAAAAGTTAGCTCTAACTATTGGATTGATGACGCTGTTTCGAATGGACAGTTGCAGATAACAATATTAGTTATTACTGCGTCACCTGGGGTATTTGGCCAGCATGAAGCTCAGCCTGAGAGCCTGCCTTGCCTGGGCAATTAGTCTCGAAGACTTCTGGGGGAACATCCCACTAAGGGCGTCTCCTGTGAGACTCGGACTTCGACTTAGGGTGACGTTGGGACTTGTTGGGTTTGTTGGACTGGAGTATCAGTCCGAGCGCCCCCGTGACCGTGGATGGGACCCACGTGCGGATGGCGTCAGATATCAGAGACCTCGTCTTCGCCGGCGAAGACGCTGTGTTATATTGTGTGACATGTGTCTGTGATCTACCTGGGAAGCGTTGTCTATAGCCAGTCGGTCGTCAGATTCGTCAAACGTTCTATGGTCGCGTCTTTATGTATTGGTCGGGGGTATTGTGGACGCCTCAAAAACTATGGGGTGGGGGTGTCGGGTGCCATTGAGTTGATGTGCAGTCGTAAACATTTACTACACCATCCCCTCCCAATCATCGCGGGTTCGTTTGAACGCACACGCGTATTGCGATCCACTCACGAATAGGTCTGCATGCATTGTCATTTATTTGTATTGTTATATTTGTGTCACTTGTGTGCCAGACAGTGATAGACAGGTGGTTAGGACGTATCAAAGGTAGGGGGTTCGATCCCGAGCACGCACCTTTAACTTTTCGGCGTTGTGTGCGCTTTAAGCGATTAAAATTATAACATACTTCTACGGTGAAGGAAAACATCCTGCATGCCAGAGAGTTCTCCGTAATTTTCTCAAAAGATTGCCAATATCCGCACATGGCCAGCGAGCTATTAAGAGGAGACCCGTGCTCTGTAGTGAGCCGGCAAAGGGTTGATCATGATGATCATGATGATGATTTGTATCACACAAGTGAAAACGAAGAAAGTTACAAGTGCGGATTATATGCAATCAGAAAATGCGACTATGCCGCTGCACATTTCATAGCTATATTTAACTTTATACTATTTATATAAGCTGTGATAGCCGTGGTTAGGACGTCAGCATCCAATCAGAGATCGGTTGTTCGAGCCCGGGCACGCATCTCTAACTTTTAGAAGTTATGTGCGTTATTAAACAATTAAAATATCACTTGCTTCAACGGTGAAGGAAAACATCGTGAGGAAACCTGCACGCCTGTGAGTTCTCCATAATGTTCTCAAATGCGTGTGAAGCCTGCCAATCCGCACATGGTCAGCGTAGTGGACTATGGCCAAACCCTTTTCATATTGAGAGGAGACCCGTGGTCTGTAGTGAGCCGGCGATGGGTTGATCATGATGATGATTTAACTTTATTATTTTCCTCAAAACAAACAACACGGCTGCTTAAACAAAAACATAGAAATACTGATAGTTTATTATACTTATTAAAATTTTACTCACTCCCTAAGAGCTTTGAAATTGTAGATAGGGTGAGTAAGTAGTTTTTTGGATCGCGCATCTTTGTACGCGGAGGCAGGAAGAAGTAAATTAAGAGCAACCGGGAACATTATCAAAGCCTTCTTCAGGAGATCATCCGCTTTACTTAAATCCTCTGTAAAAAACACAATAAGGATTATATCAATGGTGTCTCGACACATTTAAAGAACATGGTCCGATTTTGCCCTCAGTACCTTATCGATTACATAAATGTTCAATAATAATTTGTGTACAAATCGCTATTAAAATCTAGTTTCATTTATGCTCATTATGTTGTAAAAGGTTATTTCTCTCGCCTGTTCTATGATCATGAACCTTAACGATTGCAAACATGCTAATGAAACAAATGCATCAAAATTATTACTGATCGGATGATTATGATTTAGTATGTAGCATATAGAGGTAATCAAAACATTTTTAATAAAAAATATGTGCTGACAATATTCGCCCTACTTTCGCAAAGCGGAGTTTAGTTTAGAGCAATAAGTTAGTGCATATATGACACTAACTAAAAGTATATAATAAATATTATTTTTAAAACCAAATACATATTTATAAAAACATTCCCTCTCATTTTCTGCAAGCTTTGCAAAGCGAAAATCTTAAGTTGATTAGAGGTTTTTGTTAGTATTGCTGGGAAATACTATTAAGTAATGGTAATTAAATCAAAAGTACCACCATGCTAATGCGAGAGACAAAAAAGTCTATTGGAAGAAAAATATTTTAAACTATGTATAATAAATTTAACATAACTTAAATAATATAACATAGCATTGCGTACTCAAAACTCATATTTTATGTATTTTTTATTAAGAAGCATACGAGTCATATATATAATAGTAGTATAACTTCAGATGACACTTTAATCAATCTTCATTTTACACATTGAAACTTTGTTAAGTATTTTAGAGATAATTTAAAAATCAATATTGTATTTGTTGTTAGTGATAAGTAAATTAATTAACTAATACTATTTACAGAATAACAGCAACAGCGCTTTCGCATTTAATAAATTTGATATCATCATCGCCATCGTCAAAAGTAACCTTCGTGTAAGCAACCCTATATACATTTGGCCACAATATATCATGTACTGCATTGATCAATATACTATAGACGTTATTTGCATTATTATAATATATAATTATAGTATGATTAACAAATAACAAACAAACAAAAAATCATTGAAACTGTATTCCCAAATATGTTTAAATATATTCACATCACTATCAGACTCTCTAATCAATATTAGTGGGATATAACCATTATAATAAAATGTTGATGACAATTAACGCAAATTCCCTGAGTAAAATAAATCAGAAATCTCAATACCTAACATTAGCATGACAATTCACAATTATGCAGTTTAAAAGTTTATATATCGATAAATATATGTATAGTTCATAGGCACGGCGCGCAATCGAAATCGCAATGCTTAGCAAAGTGAATAATGGTAGATTTATAAGCTGAACACTTTAGATACAAAAGCAAAACCCAACTGAGCGAAATATTATTTCAACGCATCGCACTTCCTAAGGGATGTGTCATAATGGAAGTAGTAGCACCATAGACAGATAATAGAATATTAGTTTACCACTCTACTGACCTTTATTTTTCATTGCAACGTGAAAATGTGCCATGGCGTATGAATACTGTATGTTGAATAAGAATTTTATATTCAATGATGAGTCTAACAAGTCCACGGCTTCTATTAACCAGGAGTATTCGCGAGCTCTTATCGCGAAAACATCCAATATGAACATAACATTCAAGGGATCCGAAGGATCGAGGTTCAACAGCAGCTTGGCTAACTCCAGAGCCGTACGGTGGCATGCCTTGTTGCTTAAAATGTGGCTATATACTAGCAAAGCGATGTGAAAGGGCCGGTTCTCCAGAAATTTGTATTCCAATCGAGTTCTGACCTGAAAACACACAGCGTAAACTTAAAGTACTATAACTCCACTCGTACTCAGAGTAATAATTTCAACTGCTATGCTTTTACTACGCTATGCTTTTACTTATGCAACGGATCACGTCCATTTCGTAACACAGAACAAATTCTGAGAATCATCATTATCATCATCATCATCATCATCATGAAATCCAAGTTGGTGCCGTGATGGTGGATGGTGGTTGGTGCCTTGTCATGTCACAAAAAAAATCATATAATAACTACCGTTTAGAAATAAATCATATATAAGTCGCCGATCGAGAAATAATAAAGTCTTCGCTCGTCACTTAGAACGTAAGACAATGCTTCACACCCCCCCCCCCCCATATTGATATAATCCACTATAACCAACTCGATAATTATACAAGAGATGAAATGTACTTACATTGGTTATATTAAAGAATGGATGTGCAACAAATTGGAGGAACGAGATAATTTGTTCAATGGACATATTTGCAGCGGTATAATCTTCTCCCCGGCAGAACAGAACGAAAGCCTGTGAAAATATTTGAATTTATTTACATTTGCCATGCATAGGTACATTTCACGCTGCTTTTCAGTAGGAGCCGAGAGACTGACGCGGGATATTTATTCTTCTTCTTCTTTAAGTACCTCAGGTTGGCAGTCAGAATATTTTGCCTTATTTCTCGCGAGGCTGAAAAGATGGGTGGCACTCGCGATCACACTCCACTCCCTGATGTTTCGCAACCAAGGTTTTCGTTTGTCACCGATTCGCCTCCTTCCCGCTTCTTTGCCTATCATTATGACTTGCAGGAGCCTGTATCTGTCATGCCTAAGCACATGCCCCAGACAAGCAACTTTTTTCTTTTTGACAGTCTTCCAAAGTTCGCGATGACAACCAATACGTCGCAAGACTTACTCATTGCTAACCTTTTTGGTCCAGCTGATATTTAACGTCGATTTAAAAATCCCATGCGCTTTTTCCCCGCAGTCCTAACGAAATTGCGAATAAAGGTGGTACAAGATAAGTAGCTGTCATTATCAGCCTGAACACATTTCATAATCGTCAGTCCATTAATGACATACAGGTGCAAATGTCTCATGTCTCATGTCTCATAGGATAAAGGGATTGAGAGGTCAGATTCTAGGGTTTAGAGGATATCCCCAAATATAATTTTCGTGCTATATAAATCAGATGTATAGGTTCGCCACACCTGACCTACAGCAACATTATCATCATGATCATGATCAACCCATTATCAACTCACTACACAGCACGGATCTCCTCTCTATATGAGAAGGGTTTGGCCACACTGGCCATGTCATTTGAGAACATTACGGAGAACTGGCGTGCAAGTTTCCTCACGATGTTTTCCTTCACCGTTGAAGCAAGTGAAATTTTAATTGCTAACAAACGGACATTACTCCGTAAAGTTAGAGGTGCGTGCCCGGTTTTGAACCCCCGAGCTCTGATTAGGAGCCGGAGGTCCTAACCACTAGGAAATCCCAGCTTCGCCTGACCTATATGGCACATCATCATTATATTATTTGAAACATAATTCAAGGATACTGACCTCTAGAATTCCTTCAACATGCAAGTTCTTCAAGGATGTCTGTAATGGAGTTTCCAACCTATTGTCCCTGCTAAAAGAATGGATACAACATCAATATTGCATGAAATAATATAGAGTTCTAATGGGTATAGTTTAATTGACACATTTATAAAAAGGGTTTAATGTTAAGTCGCAAGGTTTTAACTTTTCTTGAAAATATTAAAAATAAAAATACTTCCATTATAGTGGGTCGGTGCTAAGCTAAACACACCCACGTTCACCAGAATGATTTTTTTTTATACACTACAAATTAGCCCTTGACGGCTATCTCGCATGATGGTAAGTGATGATCCAGTCAAGGATGATAGCGGGCTAACCTGATAGGAGTATGGCAAACCCACACTCAAGCTTCATTTCTTATGTCACAAACCTAATTAATAATAATATATACATTTAATTGGCGATTGATTGGAGAACACCATTGCATTCTTCCCAGGCATCTAACAAGCACCCCAGCCTTGCGCCGGGGCTCCGCGCGGAGAGGGGCGAGGATCGGGACAGCACGATCCCTCCCAGACTGACAGGAGGTTTGTTTAATGTCAGGTAGCTAGCCCAATAGCTACCCGCCACCTCCCAAGGGAAGTTGACGAGCGGCAAATTGCCGCCGTCTTCTTCCGGCCCGTCTACGTCGGAGTGGGTGTGCATCAGCGGCTTGCTCACGCGCCCGTTTCGCAGCTTCCTTTTGCGATATAACGCCCTCTTGCAGTCAAGCCCAAGCCGAGTTATAAAAGGACAGAAATATACTTGATACTATATAAAATGTCATCAGATAACAAACCTGTCTTGTATGCCATCCAACAGTGCCGTTTGCAGTTTTTGATATTCAGGGCTATGATCATAACAGTAATATGTAATCCCATTTTCAGTACGCAAGAGAGACATAGACAATCCTGAAAGAGAATTTTGTAAGTCTTTAGATTGGTATAAATATTCAAATTCTAAATTCATATTCAAATTCAAAATAGCTTTATCATGTAAACCTATTTCAGGCATCTATGAAGCTTCATATGTAATCCATTATTTTAATTCGTGATGTGATGGTGATAACTACACTCGCCGACTTAAAGCTAAGAGGGTTCCAATCCAGCCCAGGTCTAAGGAGAAGCTCACAAAACAATTAGCCGGGTGTTTTTTTTGTTATCACCATCTCACATAGTCAATAAATTATAGCGGCCTAAGACCGTGGCCATTGGAACTCCCTACAAAAGACCTATGTCCAGCAGTGGACGTCTATCGGTTGAAATGATGATGACAGCAGTAAAACACTGTGATTTTCTATTGTCCGCAGAGAAAATTATTTTTTAGACTATTTTAGCTTACTTACATCTACCATAATAAATAATATAATAAATTGAATGCATTCTATAAGATATACAAAGGTGTCCACCACTCCACTCCACAAATTCATATTAAATTGTTATAGCGGGCAATAGATAATACACACTCTGGGAAAAATTTAACTCATTTTTTTTTCTGTTTATTTGTCGTTTCAGTCTATTGCGTCGAGCGTGTGGGTTAGATGGAAAAATAAATAAAGTTAATCCTACTTATAGCATATATTCCATTTTTAAATATACAATAAAAATATTGCTTGACTTTAATTACTTTTACAAGCATAGGTTATCTCTCTATGACACTTACCATTCGCTCTGAGTTTATCAACAAAAGGGGCAATTTGATTCTTTAGAGCATCTTTCACCTGGTTGTGGCTTTTTCTGAAATACATATGTATAAATAAATAACAGTGATTACTACCAAGTATTATTTATAAAAAAAGAGACTTATCACAAATGGTATCTATTTATAAACAGTAATATTAAAATACCTATTTTATGCAAAAGTAAACAAAATATATTTTATTTAAATAATATTTAATGAATATAAAATATACTTTACTTACTTCTCAGAACCAAAGAATCTATTAAGTTCGTTTGTGAAGTTGAGATGTTGTTTTTTAACTGAAAATATTTTTTCATATGTCTTTTGTTTTGGTTTTGTATCAGGCATCACAGTGTAAGATGGTTCTCCGAGTACTGCATTGACCTCACGAACTAAAACATCTATATCATCAACCTGTACAGAAATATACAATTTTAATTTCAAATGCAATTTGTTACTTCAATATTATGATTAAATGAATAAATTACATTGAGAAAATTTCAATTCTCAATGTTTTCCTTCAATATTAAATAAATTTAATGTTAAAATGCTTTTGAATTAATCAATACACACTAAATCCCAAAGTTAAGAGGTGAGGTGGTGAAGAAGAGGAAAAGAGGCACTAACGAGGCTTTACGGCACTACAAGGCTTTATAGCAAAAAAAAAAGGAAATTCTGTGCAACCTAGGAGAGGATAGAATGATTATTGTTATAGGTGATATAATTTATCAAATTAACTACAAGTTAAATAGACAACTGAAAGTGCAATATTTTAGGCATTCTGAAAGATCTGTATTGATATTCGCCAAAGTTAAAGGATTTCAGAAATTATAAATTGCAAATTAAGCTTGGTATACCATTTTCTATTCAACTCTGCAGAGATTATTAAGTCTTTCTGTGTTAAAAAACAAAATACAAATCATAATATTATATTTGTTAAAATCAGCTTTTTAATTTGGCAACTAACAGATACCATGATTAAAAATTATATATATATAAACTAAGCCAGGGAACAAAGCTATGTCTAGGATAAAGCATTGAATGAGGCATCATCTAAAGATGTTAATTTACTTTAAAAAGATTATGCTGATGATTTTTCATTTAAAATCATTTTGGTGTATGTAAATAACATTCAGGTGAGTATGTGTTTGTGATTATTTTTCTCCATTAAAATGGCTTAACGACTTATGATGTTTATCTTGTAATTAGACAGATCTCCTGTCATATTTAAACCCAATGTTTAAGCCTCTTTGTTGTCTCTCCTCAATAGTTTAAGCCCCTTCATAACCACTCATCATAACTTTTCTTATAAGCTAGTAAGATCATCATTGAGTTTAAGAGCATACACAAGCACACACACTGCTCCACTGCAAGTTAGTGGGCTTTTATGTTTATTATCACATATAAACTCCCAGTTTATAGGATAGGTGTGGACAAAACCAATTTCCTAACTCTGAGCTAATAATATTTAACAGATAACACCATTACCTAAATATTTTGATTTTATCTGGAATTCAAACTTAAAATCTCACAATGTCTTGAAAATGCCAACTACAAGACCAATAAACAACATTTTGTGTGACTTTAAGCAGTAATGGAGAATGTTTTGCTTGTTCTGTCTGCATGATAAACATCATTAATGTTAAATATGAATAAGTAAACTCTACACCACACAAAGAAAGAATTACCTAATATAGTCTATCTATCTATCTATCAGATGAAACTTTCCGCAGTAAAAGCAAGGAAATATTACAAATTAAAAAAAGGTGTAATGGCTTCTGCATACTGCACAGGAAAATACAATAAAAATGTAGAACCCAAAACTATTATTATTTAATTTTTGAATGTCTGTAGGTTGTCACTGCGGAAACTATACTAATGTGTTGTAATATAAGGGTTCTTGTTTGAACACTATAATTTGATATGTCATTGAAATCAATATTGCAACTAAAGCTGTAAGGCTGTACACTTAACAATGAACATAAGGTTTGAAGCTTACCGTACTAATCTGAGATTTTTTGGACTTTTTCTTGTTGTTTTTCTTCTTTTTCTCTTTTTTTGTTCCTTCATGTACATTAGGCTTTACTGCTGAAGCTGTAACAGCTTGAGCACTCTCGGTTTCTGATTCCGATCCAATAGATTGAATCTCCAACTATTCAATAACACAAAATTTGTTACTGTATGAACATTTGTTTACAATATGTAACAGCAAAGAATGTTTTCAACTTACAATTGCATATGAATTAGCTCTAGGCTTGTCATTATCAGACTCATAGTCTTCATCATCTTCAGGAACAGATTCCGTACTGATTGGTGAAGTCCCAAATACCTTCTTTATATGTCTTGTAGACATGATTTGTGTTGGTAAGCACCTGCATAAAAAAAGTGAAACAAGCCTTAAAATTTTGTAGATCATTCTTTTTGCAGATGTGGCTACGAAGAGCTTTTATTCTGAGCAACAACCATCTTTCATCAACTTTTTTGATCAAATAAGTACTTGTTTTTCATTAAAATATCATGATCAACCCATTACCGGCTCACTACAGACCATGGGTCTCCTCTCAATATGAGAAGGGTTTGGCCATAGTCCACCACGCTGGCCATGTGCGGATTGGCAGACTTCACGCTCCTTTGAGAACATTATGGAGAACTCTCAGGTTTCCTCACGATGTTTTCCTTCACAGTTGAAGCAAATGATATTTTATATTTTTAAAAACGCACATAACTCCCTAAAAGTTTGAGATATGTACCCGGATTCGAACCGCTAATCTCTGATTAGGAGGCTGACGCCCTAACCACTAGGCTATCACCGCTTCATTCATTAAAATATATACTGATGCAATTGTTGGTATTGTTTTAATAAACAGTGTACAATTAACTAGTATTCCACTATACCAAAAGGCTCAGCACTTGTGTCATCATTATTCACATTAGTTATCACAGCAGTGATAACTCTATTCAAATTCTACTATTAACTTCTGTTATTCTAATATTAACTCCTGTTGCACATTTTATTTTAACTAATGTTTTAATTGTTTGTGACCATAAAACTTAAATAATTCACTAGTTAGCTTTTCTGTTCACTAGCACTTCTTTAAAGTTCAACATCCTCTTTGAACTGAATCACATGTTGGACCACGACTCAATTCGAGATTCTGGGTTCAATTCCCAGGTGGGACCATAAAATCTCTCTATCGATCGATCGGTCGACCACGCCACTCCATTTTAAGAATGTTAGCGAGACTCAAGTACCATTATACTGTGGCTGTATACCCAACGACGTTTTGCGAGCTTTGCAAAAAGATATAATGGAATTAAAATACGCTCTCAGCCATTAGTTTAGCTGTTGGCTGAGAGCGTACTTTAATTCCATTCCATATTTTATTTCATTCCATATTTTTACCTTTTATCACTGTATGACAATCGCTTAATATTTCTCGCTATTTTCTGCGAATACAAATCTTATTTACTTGAATTCGTTAATTTTGACGATTAAGATAACAAATATTTATTGAAAAGACACTTTTAGTTTTATTTGTATGACATACCTACAATGATGTTGGCGCAGGCGTAAATAAGGATGTGAAAAATCGATATTCAGTCAATATAAAAATATGCCTATTTAACGGGATATTTTCACATTTAAAGCGTACATATTTTCTGTGGTAAAACTATACATTCATTTAAATTTAAAAATATAAGCAATTTTAAAGTTTTCTGTTGGTATTTCGTTTTAATGTATCGAAATTTAAAAAAATACCAGATAGTAATACAATTTGTTTTACTGACCAAGGAGAAAAACTTGCAGTGAAGCACAAATACACTTGTATTATGGTTATTTAGCCAGGTTTTAGTGTCGTACAAATCGTTAGAGAGTAGAATGTTCCTTGTTTTATTAGTTATCACACAAAAGGAAAGCTGAAAATTCTGCTAATGCTGCTGAAGCGCCATCACTGAGACTCAAAGAGCACCGCGAACTAAATATGACATTGATGCAAATCACAGATGTTTCTCTAAATATTATGATTATGAATTTATGACGTTTAATTTTAAATGTATCCTTTTAACTAGAGAGAGCTAAAAGCGGCTATGGAGAACATTTAATGTGATCGTAGAAAATATAAATAAATAGTTTTTATGTATTAATCAATTTGCATTACATATAAAAACGATAACTGTTGAAATCCCATTAATTTAACACAAAAATAATCACCTATTTTGGCTTTATGGCATGTCAACGAGTATATATTTCGGGTAATTTCTTTACAAAGTAATCAATATCAACAATCCTTATATCAAGTTTAAGTAGTTTATAAACAGCCTGCCTTTTCAATTTGACGCTAGAGCTTACCGAGTAAAACATAAAAGAAAACTTAAAACATAATTAAATAGAAATTATAAATTTGAGCAAACTGAATGTGGAACTTATTTGTGTGGTTTTTGCCCACCTTGCCTGCTTGCTGCATTGTTGTAGTTTTCTGTTTAGTTAGTTACTCACAATGTAAAATAATTCTATACTAACAGCATTTAGTGTATAATTTGTGTTTTATGTATTGTGTTTGATATTCGACTACGCGTAGAACGCCATTCTACGGAAAAACCGTAAGATTTTTATGACACTACAGAAATGGTTAAATTATCAATTCTAAATGTATAATTGCTTTATTATACAATAAACAACAATATTATTGTCTGTGTTTTCAGTGGTTATCTGTGAATGTGGTTAGTAAACGTCACCGGAATTGAGGGCCGAAAATAAATTAAAAACAAAAGTCACAGGAGAACGTTTTCGGTTTTATTTTCTTTAAGTTGTGTTTTGTGAATAGTTTTAAAATAAAATAACTGATGAGTTATGACTGTAACGTATCGAATTGAATGCGGAATTGAATTCAGCAAGAGAAATTGTTAATCAATTTAGTTGTTGTGGCCTGTGATAGTTATTTCTTGAAGACAGTTGCTTTTGCCATTCGCCAGCGTTTTGTATGTATAGAATAAAATGTACTGGTGGCAGATACTCGTAATTATAAATTTTTCCGGTCTCTTTGTAATAGCAGCAGTTATTCCCGATAGTGATGATGTTGACGAACAAGGACTCTACAGTAAGTCGGATCATGTCACTATATTAACTAATAAAAATTTCGATAAAAAAATCTATGGGCAAAGAAATGCTTTTATACTTCAATTTTATAACAGTTATTGCGGTCACTGTAGAGCATTTGCACCAAAATTTAAAAGTTTAGCAGCTGAACTAGATCATTGGAAAAACATTGTTAAACTGGCTGTGCTTGATTGCTCTATTGAGGAAAATAATGAGATATGCCGACAATATGAAGTTATGGCTTATCCATCCCTACGTTATTTACATGAAAACTATGTAAAGGGTAATGCTAATGTGGGTGACAAATTTCGCCCTACTGATAATGCTGAGCAGTTAAAAATCCAATTAATCAACAAAATGCAAACTGAACAAACAATGGGCCGCCTAGATTTTGCTCCACCACTTAATATTGCTTCTTTTTCAAAGTTAACAGATGCTCTAAGCAAAAATTCAAAAGATGTTATTTACACATTTATTATATTTGAGAATGAGAACTCAACGATAGGTTCAGACATTGCTCTAGACATGAATGATTATGAGCATATCAAAGTTAAGAGAGTATATGATGTCAGTGAATTAGCTGAAAATGTAGGAGTGACAAAATTTCCTGGTCTAGTTGTAGTAGGAGCAAATATGGAAACTACAGTCCTCAGGCCGAAAACTTCAACAAAACAAGACATTCTAAAAGCTATAAATACATTTTTAAAGTTAAAAAACTATAAACTCCCAATACGGTACATTGACAATGAAGGAAGCAGAAATACACTTCACCAAAATGAGTTTAAAATACAAGATTCTAGTTTGGTTTTTTACGATGATTTAGAAAAGACACTAAAAACAAGTTTACATACTGAAATCACAAGGCACAAGACATTAAATAATGAGCCTCTGCAAGCCCTTATAGAATATTTAAATGTTATAATAATGGCTTATCCATTCAGAAAAAATCTCAAAAAATATATTGAAGACTTACGCGACCATCTTACTAGCAAGAATCAATGGAGTGGAAGTGAGGTATACGATTTAGTTGTTCGACTTGAAAGAACACATGCTCCTGTGTTTTCCCCGGATCTTGATTATGTGAGGTGTAAAGGTAGTCGAGCAGGTTATAGAGGATATTCATGTGGTCTTTGGACTTTGTTTCATACACTTACAGTTAATGCTGCACAGAAACCAGGTACCGAAAGCCCAAGAGTTCTTAGAGCTATGCATGGTTATATTAAAAATTTCTTTGGTTGTACTGACTGTGCAGAACATTTTCAAGCTATGTCTCTCAGAAATAGAATATTTGATGTGAAAGATAATGAGAAGGCAGTACTCTGGCTGTGGATTTCACACAACGAAGTCAATTTGAGACTTGTGGGTGACGTTACTGAAGATCCAGAACATCCTAAAATACAGTTTCCAAGTGCCACACAGTGTCCAGAATGTAGACAAGACACAAAGGGAGCTTGGAACTTACCCGCAGTGTATAACTATCTGCAGAGAATATATGGTGCCAACAACATTAAAGATGTCACAAGGGCCAAGTCTACAGCGGGGGCATCTAGCCCACTCTCCAACCTGGACATTGGGATGTTAAGCTTCCTGTACATATTTTCTTTTATTATGCTTGTTTTAGTTATAAAATATTTTGTTTCTAGACACTTACTTAGAAAACGCAGATATAAACAAGCATGGGGTAAAGTATAACAAATAGTTAATGACTAAACAATTCCATTAGATTCACTATTAAAATAATTTATCTGTTCATAACAAGGGTTCATTTAAACAACTATTTTCATATTAGACACCTATTATGTGGATCCAGTTATTTTTATACATATACCCTTTTTTATTTGTTTTCATATCATGTAAACAAAATTGCACAGTTAACATTGAGCTATTCAATTCACAAGACTATTTTTTAGTTATTAGATAATGCTAACAGTATTTTTCTTTCCTGTATTTTAATTCTAAATGGTAAATATGGCTGTTTTTTTTTTTAACAAACTGCAAATTTTAATTAAATTATTTTAGTTAAATAAACAAACTTTGCATTAGTATTTAGTGTTATGTTTCCAAAAATATTGAAAATGATAAAAAATACTAATCAATTAGTTTTTTCTTTAATTAGTTTTAAAACTAACTTAACACTACATAATACAGAGATTGTTGTTGTGTTGTGAGATGTTTATATATTCCACATGGACAAAGCATCAAGCTATAATACAATATTATATGAGTTATTGCTTAAAATCATTATTAACGTTATTGTGTAAAACTCATAAGAAACTATAGTGGCAAAATCTACCAATTTTGTACACAGTAAATAACTGGTTCCACATCTTTTATGTTGTGCTAGTGTTGCCTTGCAATTTTTGTCGTATTCATTGTTTTCTTAATGACTTCAATTATTTAAAGTGTATCCTTAACTAAATTAACCTAACATTGATACATGATTATTTAAGGTTTCACAAACATAAGGTAATAGTTAAAAAGTTAGTTAATTTAAAGCTCTTAAGAAATATATTACCTATTTTTAAGTAAATATTTAATAATAGTTTATAATATAAACAGTTCTTTAAGTTAGAAAATATTATTATGAAAACAAGAACAAAGTATAACTAGTAGCAATATTATATCATTGAAATTAATTAAATTTGAAAGCCTTATAAAATTTTGCCTAGTAAATTATTGATAACTCATGTTAAAGACCTACTAATTAAACTTCATCATATCTTGTTGAAACATTGTTGCAATAAATTTTGAATTTTAATCTTACAGCATAGTATTGTGGCTGTGGTTAATGTGGTAGTAACATAATATTATATTGTTTTAGAATAATGTAAATATTGTTACTTTATATGAAACATAACATTGTAAAAAAATATTTTCTATTACATATTTTCTAAATTTTATAGAAGTTTTATCCAATAAAAATACTTGTTACAGTATATAAAACCATTTAAAATAGTTAAATAAACTTATTTTATTTTCATTCAATAGAAATCAAACAAATTGATTACTCTCATATAAAACAGACATCTGTTAAAGCTTTCTAATGAAGGTGCCAGAAGTAACTACAAAAGCTATAACCTTGCAATTTCATCAGTTCAATATTGCAGTTATACCAAAAAATAATGAAAATAAAAAAAGTCGGTCCCCATACTAGAAATGTGTTTTTGGATATTATTAATCAATATAATCACTACAGGGCACAGAGGTTCTTTTAGCATGAAAAGGAAGTCGCTGGATTGGTCAATTTCACACACCTCTCAGAATATTATGGGGAGCTCTTAGCCATGCAAGTTTTTCACGATGTTTTCCTTTACTATTAAAGCAAGCGAAATTAAAAAAAAAAAAACAAATTGTGTTTATTACCCGAATTTAATAATACCAATATAATGTAAATTTACATTTTGTCCTCTTGTACGGACCCTTCGAGTGCGTGCTCTACTCCCACTTAGCCGGTAAATTGTGTTTTTTAAGTTATAGGTATTAACTTATTTAAGTGATTACTTTAAGGACTAAGAGTCTAAGGGTCTTAATTAGTCCGCAAGTTGAACGTCAATTTGTACGCCACCATTTCACAGTTGAGCCTTTTAAGTTATTATTATATAAAATAATGTGAATCTTTTATTTCACTACTTTTCGGTATGTGTTTAGAAAGGTTCACCTACTTATATTTCTATCTTTAGCTCGTGTCTTCGCTGAGCTTAAGTTCGTTGTTCTAGATTTTAAATTAAAACTAACAAATATTCATACGAATTTTCTTTTTATAAAAATTCACCGCCTTCGGAGATAAAAAAATTGGTGGCAAATTTCTATCTATGAGTTAATTTTAAATCCACTGCGAATATTATTCGATAGGTCCACGATTGTAATTTGTAAAATTATGGATTTTCATACTAACTCTCATCCCTATTTATTTCTCTTTGGGTATAAATAAAATGATATTTGATAGTGAACAAATAATTCGTCATTAGGTATCTTAAACCTGAATACAAAAGAAAATATATAGCGTAAAAATCTAAAAAAAAACCTCTATAAAACCTTTGTGTAAAAGTTAAAATATTACTACTGTTATTTTATACATTCAAAACCTTAAGCCCTAATACCAAATAAATAATGAAAGATTTCATAGAAACGTTCATCCCCCATCTAAACCTCACCACTGTTTAAATTGTGTACACAAATTGAAAAGCAGCTAGTGATCAATATTTGAAAGCACATTTTTTTAAAATGCATCAATTTACTTATTACGAATCATTCCATGACCAGATCGATCAATAATGAGAGAAACTCGATCATTATTAAAATCAAGATTGTAATTTTTTTTTTTACTATAAATAAAGTTTGACCATATCTGTTTGCTCATTTCCTCAGCGACCCCTTAATAGAAAGTTGTAAGGTCAAAAAAAAATCCAAAAATATATTGTGTCGTTGATGGGTCTTGCCAATTGAGCAAAGTTTAAATTTTTGGTAACAACACGTGCCCCTCGCTTTCGAAAACTGTAAACAGATCGTGTAAAAGTAATTTTATTTCTTATAATTCGAGATTTAGGTTTACTGTAAACAAAGTTTAATTGTGTGACAATTAAAAACTACGAAATCTAAGTTATGCGTGCTAATACGCCTACGCCTATAATTCATTAGTTATTGTTCGAATAAACTAATACATTTGTCTTGCATTTAAGCAGTCTGATCTACCGCCTCTGGAGAGATAATCAACTTTAGATCTTGGTTAAGGTCAGTTATGATAGTATTTTCTAAGCTTACACGGTGGAGGGCAAGTTGCAATATTATTTTATGTTTTGTTTTCGTTTCATAATTCATTTTTACCACGAGCTCGCGATTATTAGTAAACAACGCTTCTATGAACAATCAATTAAATTAATTGCAACAAATGTACCTAATTATAACAAGCATACCAAAATACATATAAGACTAAACTTAAATTGATATTCTGCCTCATATATCGGTTGATAACTATGCACTCTATATGCTTCACTAAATATGCTTCAGTACCTAATAAATTATAAGTATTTAACGCTTTTATCAATTAGGCTAATTTATGATCAAGTGATAATTGTATATAATAATCAATGTAAAAGTGAGAACATTTCATGTAAAATAAGTTTAAGTGAAGCAATGCGTACGTGATGCTTAAATATTATGACACATTGTTTACCTACAAGTGCCTTTTAAATACTTAAATTCATATTCTACTTTATAGCTCTTTATCGGTCGATCTTGAGTAAATAATATTGGCTTCAATGCCTAAGTATAAGTATTAAACCGTATAAGATAAATACAGCTTTCAATTAGGTTAATTTGTGTTCACGTGATAATTGTATATATCTTAATAATTATAAAAGTGAGAATATTTGATGTAAAATAATTTCGATATGGGCTATCCGTATGTCATTCTTAAATATCATTACCCATTATATACCCACAAGTGCCTTTTAGATTGATGCTGTTATGTATATAAATTAATAATCAATTTAATTGAAATACTTTTAATCATATTAAATTTGGTAGCGCTCTCCTAACTCTGCTGTTGATAAGAATGGTTGTATTAATTTCATTCTACGATCATAAACACTTTCGATTAGATTCATTGGACTGTAGAAAACTCAGTTAACTATACGTCAGTGAAAGTCGATAACTAGAAAAATTTAAGTATGTCAATCACCAAGTTGTTTGTGATTAAATGAAACGCAAATATAACGGTTGTCGTAAATTTAGTCACAAAATATTTTTTAAACTTAAATTGCCATTTCGTTGAATACGATTATAAATGTTCTTAGTTATGAAAGTTTTTTGTGACTATGTTTTAAAACGTTACTAATGGAAGGCACTTGTCCCATCACCGATGTGGCAGCGAGTTGCTACCGACTATTTTCTCGCTATTAACACAAGATTGATTCTCATTCAACAAAAGCGTCAAACATTATATTATTTTGTCGCAGACACAAGAGCTATAAGAATATCTTTGTTCAGCGTTATAACGTTTCGCTATATGGCGATCTGATCACTTCCTACTAGACTTGCTCCTACCATCAAGTGTTACCGCCTATCCTAGCTAGGCTAGGAATTACTTTGAGAATAGGCTGGCATTACTTTTAGTGCTGTCAATTTAGTTTAGTATTGAGATTTGTGTACAAAAGTATCAGCAATGGCTTCTTGTTGTTCTTTAACTCGTTCCTAGATTTTAACTCAACTCTTTTCTCGCAAACCGTCGGCGTAGGGATGAGTGCCAAACAGGCCTTTTTTAGCTGTGTAAAGATATAAGAAAGGATCATAAATTTGCCAGTTTATCGCAATATGCGTCATGAACTAGCTTAGTGCACATGTCTGTAGTTTCTATACTAATTTGTTAAAACGCTCCACTAATTGCTAGTTGCACTGATATTGTGGGAGGTGTGCGTACATCAAAAAGCTTTGCGGTTTAATGGTATGCTCACTAATAGTAAGCTTCGATTAACATGTGGGTCTTTTATATTTAACATCATGCTTTTGTGCTAGTTTTGTATTTATATCATCGGCTAAAAGGTGGCTACAAAACAAAATTGTTGCTACCTGCCGGTTTCATAAATTCTTTTAAAAATTCTAATTATTCCCATAACGAAACAACAAACACTGTCCTACACCCTTATGGTCATAATACAGAGCTGGCAACGGTTTTGTTTAGTAGTCTCCAACTATACATAATATATGTTATATACTCTGTATAATGTCTCAAGTTTCTAGATATTAAGTTAAATGCTGTGTACCTGTTTATTAAAAAGATAAGGAATAAAAATAATTATATTATCAACAAAATAAGTATTCTGTGCCAATTTCGTTGTACGTGAATAAATCTTTAAGATTAAAACATTGTAATATTGGGAGCGTTATACTAAAGACGATATTAGTTTGTGGTTTGTTAAGAAACAGAATTGGCACAACAAAACAAATCGATATAATAAGTTGGTAGGTCTAAATCAGCTTTATTTCTATACCTGAATCAAAATCATCAGTGGAAGAACAGCTGCCTATTTTAGTAGCTATTCTATATAGTTGCCATTGCTCACAGCTCATAGATCTAGTTATCGCAAATTCTGTGTGAAGGTCGCCTCCGGTTATTAGGTGTCAGACAAGTCACTGAATGAGGCACTTCCTCTCGACTATATGATAACGCACTGTTTCAGAAGATCTTCCTGATCAGTGATTCTGTAAGAGGCAGCTCTTGGGTTCGATCCCTGGCAAAATCAATTCGGGATTTTATAATTTTATGATCTGGTCAGGCTGAAGATACCAATATAGATGGTACGTCAAGATATTTGGCGTTAAGGTGCAGTGCCACGCAGAACTGATACGGGGCATGGGTTTCATATAATTGTCATACCCTCAAAAGTTAGCCTCCTCTCTTCGACCGCAGTTTATATATAACTAACTAACTTTATATATTCTCTTACCAGACCTTATTCTCTCTTAGATAAGTCGAAATTTCTGTGAAAATATATATATTGTCATATGGCAATAGACATATTTGTGGTTAAATACTTTTAAAGATTTAAGGCACAAAATACATATAATAGTTTTAGTGTGTATCATAGTATTGCTAACTCGTTTGTGGGATAATATTGTTCTAAGACGTTTTAAACATTCCAAAAATTTTCTAAGTACGTTTGGTTTTAAGGTCAAATGATCATGATTTTATATATTCCATTGCTTTATTTTTTATAACGTTCATTGTGTGACGCATTGTAAGTGTCTCGAATGTACAAATATGTTGTTCAACTAAGTATGTCAATATGGGTCTTCTGTAACTTGTGTCAAATGAGTTGAGTGAGTATAAAGCTAGAGACAAAGTGATCACACGTACGCAATGTATGCAAGGCAATCTAATATCTGGACTTTTGATTTCATATGAAAAAGTATGCAACAGTAAGTGTGTTTCTGTTGCGTTGTATGCCACACAATCATACGCCTCCCATGCAAGGTCGACCTGCGATTATTAGATCGGCGAGGGAAGGTGGCTGAATGCTATCCTACGCATGTGACCAGTCTGGAACCTACGCGTAACACGTGATACAATTGGAACTTGGGTGCACTGTTGTGAAAATATAGTTTATATATTGTGGTCAGAATACTCAGAATGGTAGATTAACCTCAAACTCGCTATATGAATCTGAAAACATGACTTACAGGTGCAGTCGTGCACCATCTGAGAAATAACGTGTTTTGTCCTACGTTGCATTGTATTGGTTGCGTATGTGTGACCATTTTGACTCTCGTTTTTGACGCCTGCTTAATAGCAACTAACAACTAAATGTTTATATATTTTCATTAAACTAACTCTGGTAACTTTGGTTTGGTATGATTTAAGTTGGTTAAGAAACGCTAAAGACTTTGATTGTCTGAAGCTTTCATAACAAACTGTAATTTGGGTATTCAAATCAAGTGTTAATAATCAATCTAAAAAAATGATTTAATTTGGTGGTGCTGTCCTTTTCCAACTCATCCTGGTCGATAAGGATGTCACTACAAACTCGATCTGCTATCTGAAGTTTTTAGATTAGATTGATTATTAGCATCGGGCGTGTACCACCTCCGAAGAGCAAACGTAAATGCATTTCCCATCGGCGAAACAAAAAGGTTAATTCCCTATATCGATAATTGGAGACAAGAATAAAAAATCAGGAGAACAACAATAACTTCTTGCAATGCACCTTTTACACCTTGTGCCTATTAATGTTCCACTACTGTCCATATAGAACTTGTGCTTCTATGCGGGACCGTTTAAATTCCTAAACGTTTGTCTCTTCCGGGAATTTAACTCTTTTTGTGATTCCTTGAAAATGTTATAACTAGTAGTATTAGCTCAACCATTCGGGTATCTTGAAATCGCAGTAATCCACGGGATTCTGTCTAACAAAAGAAATTAACATGTACTGGGCTGTGGGTACACATGGAGGGTACGAATTTTTGGTAGTTAAATGGTTTTTTGTGGTCATGAAAAACCTATGATCGATGTTTTAGGGCACTTGGTAGGTGTGATTAAATAAAAGTGACAGATTTAATGCCTGTACCTTTAGACTTGTACCTTTTAGAACTTGTGCCTTTTAGACCGGCGAATTCATATGACTAAACTACATAAAACTTGTTTGTCCTATGCCCCTTTTGATATTAATTGATATGTTTGGTATAAACACAATTTTTAGTTTTGGATCCTCATACGTGAATGACGATGTTATAAGTTCACACTAAAATTATTGTAACAGCCAAGAGACACAAGAAATATTGGCAAAACAATAATAACCTACCTTATGTGAAAATTTACTGCGGCATCCGTGTTTATTTAGTTTTTTTTATTCGCACGGCAACCGTAAGTTCCCCAGGCCCATGTTTTTTCACAAGATCAAATGTTCAGGCTCAGTTTTTCGAAATCTATTTGCCGGTTAAAGCGCAAAAGGTAACGGCCAAAAAACATCTCATTTAGGTATTCTTATGTGATCAATATTATAATACAATTTTTAAACCATCTCAATAGAAAAAAACAAAGCAGATTATATAATTGTAAGTTTAGGGCACCGTGACGTCTAACAAGGCACAAATTCTGTAAATCGAAAGGCAAATGCAAAACAATAAATCTAGTAATTTGCAATGTAATGTTATATGCGATAGTAATGGTTAAATCGATTTTGGATCAAATAGAAAAGTGGTAGCAGTAATGGACCTTTCTGATAATGCAGATACCAGGTTATGTAGGTAGATAGATAGAATAAGAGGGACATATACAGAAAAGTAAGAAACTTTATTTCCTTCCCAATATGTCATAAATTCAGTGTCATATGTTCTGATGCAGTCCTGTGCATATTTTCGTATAAAATATATGTTCAGATTAGATATTCTGAAAGTTTACTCTAGTAAAATGGGATTTTGTAGTTTGTAACTTTGTCAGGAAGAAGAAGAAGTCAGGAAGGTCTGATACCAAATGAAGGTCAATCGAGTATTGGAATTTTTCTGTACCTACTTAAATATTTTTAATTTTCAGGTACATGAATGCTTAAGTATCCACGAACTGCAAATCAAGAGACCAGTTAATTCCAAGAAGTAATTTTACTACTCATACCTAAATATAAGCAATAATATTTTTTAATGATAAATAATTCTTCATAGTAGAATCTCGTCATTCCAACTTGTGTGATACAAATGTACAGAATTAAGTGAATCAATGATATTTAAGTTCATTGAAAATAAGTGGCCTTTACTATTATTACTTTTTACAAATATTACTAAGTTGACTATCAAAATAAATCAGTATGTTAATATACCTGTTTTATTTTGTTTTTTGATATAGATTGCGTTTCCACTGCGGAAGTTTCTTAAATGCAATTTGAGCGTGGTATATAGCAGATAACTGGGCCATTCATCGTTTAATAAGTCAATGAGTATAATGTGTGACTGATTTGAAAAAAAAAACGTGCAGTCAGTATAAGCATTGCATGGGTAACAGTGAGACCCACCGACGTTGCCAGTTAAGCTTATTTCCTTAAGCGTTGCATACGTATACGCAAAACTAACAAATTATCGTCGTACAATAGTTTAGTAAACGTTATCTTATTACACAGCTAAGTCATAGTAACGTTTTAATAACGTTTGCTAAACGCGAAAAGGGCCCCATTTATATGACGTACGTTGTTGTATTATCGTCATACAATAGTCATGAGATGACTTCGTTGAAGTCATTTAAAAGTCGTAAAAACAACACCTATATGACAGATTTATATTTCTTGATAGTGTCTTGCGTGTTCGTGGCTTTGAAGGTGCAAAATAAATAATTACGAGGAAATAAATGGCGAGTGTTATTTAATTTTCATATCTTGCTAACTGTAACTGTTTCTAATTCCGTTTAGTTCGACTGGGAATTTAAGTTTTATGATAATATACCTATGTAAATACTATTCATATTTTCATGCCCCTTCATAGTTTTGTGTTTGAAACATTATATTATTATGAATAACCATAGGGTTTGTTTCTAAAAATGTAAGACATATTGCTTTTGTCGTACACTTATCTCTATGTGACGTTGTAAAGACAGTAAGTCATATTAAGGTTATTTCAAGACCATATCAGTACGCCATTGCTGTTAGGGAAGAGTGTAACTTTTCGTTGGTATGGCGGCCAAGTCGCTTAAAAGTAAAAACTTGTCTCAAATGCGACAACAAGGCTGGTTAAAGTCAGGACATGACCTTTAATCGACATCTTGTAATATAGAGATCATATTGAAGTCAAAATGAAAAACCAAGTCATTCAAGTGTCTTAAATTAACTGTTGTAAGACAAAATGGGGGATTGTTTTACAAACGTCATTTTCAAAACGTGTATACAACTGCTTCATTATATAAATGTCATATACAGGTTTTTCTATCACCTAATTTGGTTAGTTGAAACCGTTTATTGGACTGCAACGTTATTATGACTATTGCATTATCGTACTAACGTTATAGTTAAAACTGTAATATAACGTCGTGTAGTTTAGTCTTGCTGACGTTGCTATGACCAGTTTATTATGACATATAGTCGCACGACTAAGAAGTTAAATGGAAGACGTCTATAGGACCTAGTAGTCATCTCTTTACTATTGTAAGACTGCAATACAACTTAAAGTCGTACAAGCCTTGTCTTATATGACGTTTTTGTTTGTTGGGCGTTGCCATTATTTTGTTATAAAAGTTACGATTATTGTTCGCACATGGGCTATTAAGTAAAATCTGGCTGTGAAGTAAAACTCTATCTCCAACATATCTACAATGCAAGTCACTAAACTAGAATGACGGTGCTACACACGAACGCAATCAGAACTCGTAATGAAAACTTAGATTAAAATTATATCGATAACGCGCAAGTCGTATTAGACGTCACTAATATTGGTAACAGAAACATTTCGCGGCTTTTGAAAATTTAAATGTGGGGTAAATAAAAAAAAATACATGTTATCGCAGTTGTTATTTGCTAAATCTATCTTGGTATAGTAAATTTAATATCCAATAGTGTTTGGAAAATCAGAAATAAGTATGAGGAAACACTCCATTGTGACCGTCGCTCACATTCTATCAATTGTACTTGAAGTAACAATTCATTGATGGTCGTTATTGAATCATTCTTTGGTAATGCCTTTATGGGACAGTTATAAATGTGTTTATCTTTATAGCGGTTCGTACTCTACCCGCATCTCCCAACTTTGCTTGTGAGTACCGCCACCTCGCCGACTTTTCAACAAAGTGCATTGTACGAGCTGATGACTACGTCTTTGAAGATTATCCCACGTCTCATTTCGTTCCATCTCCCATTTCTAAATGTAATTTCGGTGAAGATTGCTATTAAGTATATTATATACCTAATTTGTATCGACGTCAAATTAGGATTTTCATGAATCCCACAGGAACCATAGATTTTCCGGGTAAATAAAGTACCCTATTTTTTCGTAAGAAAAATATATAGATGTGCCGAGTTCCATCCAGATTAGTTCAAGCGATGATTGAGTGACAAACATTTATCCATTTCATGAGAGAGAGAAGAATATGTTTATTGACGAAGACTAAGCAATCCCTTTGATCAAGCTTGTGTACAAAAAACAGTAGAATATGTAGAGGGGTCGTGCATTGCTCTGGGACAGCTTGTCTAACGAGGAAAAAAGACGTGTGTGTTTTCCGCACTGGGGGAGCTTGTGGACAAGGGTCGTTATCTGCTCATCGGGCGAAACTACCCTCCCGGTTACGCTATTGCAACCCTCACGATGGTACAACTCTAAGTACTATCGAATTCAATAATTATAAATAATATCAATTTACAATCCAATCGGCTATTCGCTAAACCAAACCCAAAGACATAGACATAAAGCTAAGGAAGAGGCTGTGGTTCCATATGCAGGTTTTGTCGGCGATGGGTTCACTGGACAACACTCGACACCGCATTGAATGTGAGGGATTACCTACAAGAGGTTAGGATTCCAGTTATACAGCGGCCGACCAGAAGTCCTAATCTAATTCCGATAGAGCACCAAGAAATAGATAGGGCAAGAGCTAAACGGCGTAAACGGTCATGTGATCCTGCCCCTGCTATTTTTGTGATGCCGAGTAATAGATTTGTTTACTTCGATTCGAGTCGAAAATAATTTAGATAAGTATATTTTTGGAATGGGTAATATTTGTTACTGATGCTAACTTTAAAAATTAAAATAAAATACCACGTACTTCTATCACCCATAATTTATTTATTTTGATTACAAATCGTTATGTTACAATACAAAATACATATTAAGTAATCATCGTTCACAAAAATAAAAGAAAATGTTAATACTTAATTCGGGTTGATTGAGTAAAATATTGTTGGCGTTAACTCTTCCTACCAAGAATGAGCTGATCCTCGCTTAATCCAGTGTGGGAGTTATTACCTCGTTCAAATACATACCTCAATGCCTACTACCTATCTGTATTTTGAATGTCCTTCTTGGTCGTGTCCAGAGTGTTTGAGTGTTCATTCGCTGCGTTTTTAACTACATATTTCTCTCCATACAGTTCGATTTTAAGCTTTCCTGATGGCCGTTGTAAGAGGAAAGCCCGTGAGTGACTTCACCTAGTCAGACAGGTAGGCTAGGTGAACGGTCGCGTGGTCTCTTCATATTATAGGCATATTCGCCTGAACTTCCCCTTGGCAGCTGGAAGTAGGCGACCGCGAAGGGCCCTGGGTTGGGGACAGAGTGACTCAAACATAGCCATGCTCCTCATAAGAAAGTAGGATTATACCTACGGGATCAGTTGGTCCAGTCCAGTCACCAACGAGTCACACTTATTTATTGGTATGGGTGATGATGTTAGTCAGTTTATTTAACAAATCCCCATTTACAATCCTATCAGAAATTGTACCTCAAAAAAGGTAGCCATTAAATATTTGGCAAATGTTCATACTTGCAAATTTATCGTGAAATAAGATAACTAAGAAACGTTATTCTGGGAACTGAGTTTTTTATCATAATCTATTTGCAATAAAAATGTTAATCCCCGTTGACGAGGATTATCGTTACGTAACATTTGAACGGAGCGGCCAGTTTATCAACTTTACAATGACATAGGTCTTGTCTTATCTCTAAACACAGTGACCCTTTTATCAGGTATCGGAAATGAATGCGAGCTATACCGATTCATTAAGTAAATTGTGAATTTAAAATAGGTAATTGGTTTCAAAATCTTCATCGATGAGCATTTACTTAGTTTAAATAGAAAACTTATTTCGTAATATTATTTAGGTCCTCGACAGCTATTATGTATTCTATATACTAGATGAATTTGAATTGAAATTGCAGCCATGAACATTTTACAACTATATAATAGCTCTCTGCAACTTTGGAGAACCAGCCATTGCCAATGGTGATTTGTGGTATAATCCAACTAACTTACCTATCACCACCATACAAATAAATAAGTATAACATGCTAGAAATTTTCTTTTCGCATAGTCACACGTGTTATTGGTAGTAACCCTTTTTAATTACGGTTACCAACGAATCGGGATCCGTGGGTAAATCGTATAGGATACGACTCGTTAGGAACCAACCATTCCACAGTGTATAACCATTGGACCTACTTGGTAAGCACTAGATAAGTATCAATAGGGATTCGAAACTATATAAATGCTATTTGTTTAGGTACTTATGGGGTCAACAAATATAAATAAAAAAGCCAATAAGTTAGTAATTTTATTGAATAAGTATTAATAAAAACCACGTTAGTTTACTTACATTAATAAAAAGGTTATGATGCACACAAAAATTAATTAAATAGTAACACCTCACTTCTGTGCACATTACTTATAAGAGTGCATTCATACAAAAATTTTGGCAAACGGTAAAAAAGATTAGTTCATACTTTAAAGTAAAAACATACATGTACACAACTATTGCCCAACTCCATGTCTACGAGACTAGTTAGAGAGACATGGTTCTTAACACGCCCGTTAATATCTAGAAGGCCTATTCTGTATTACGTTACTAACTTTGTAGAGTTACCATTAAATAAAAGACTAAATCCATTGAATATTGCATTGTTGCCTCTGCCCTGTGACGTTAGTTCGGTCGTCCCAGCGAGATACAAAATAGGCCTCTAGGTCCATTCAATAAACCAGTGAGTGCGCAGTAAAATTGAGGTAAAATATCCTGGAGATAAGGGGTAGACATCTATTGACATCGAGATATATAAAGCGTTAACCTCAGCTCAGATTTAAGAAACAGTTAAAACGAGACAACGTACTTATGTATACGGCATAAGTCTGTCTCGTTTTAATACTAACTTTGGCTGAGAAGTCAAGGCCCCTTTATAGATCTCAGCCAGATACGATTCTAAATAAACCTCAAACCACCGCCCAAGTCAACAATACAAAACATAGCTAGCTACTCCATGTTGTGGGGATTACAGCGTACAAAATACAAGGAAGTTTATTAATTCGTAAAGCGTACAAAATAAGCGTTCTTTCTTCTCTACTTTATTGCTAATCATAAGGCAATATTTGTAATTTCTTATTATGAATACAACAAACCGTGTTTTTAGTATAAATATAAGAGCATAGCAAAACTACAATACTCTGTAGGCTTACTATCAAGTAACGTAAATTTGTTAATGTTGAACCAATTTACTAAATGACTATGATTACCTGCGTATTTTCTATCGCGTAAAGGACACAGTTTAAGCAAATTTGGTCTGCACTCTGTCGAGGTTGTGACCCCTAGTGAGGTGTGGCATTCATTGTCTATTGATATATTTATATCTTCTTTAGTGCGGATGACGCGTCTATTAAATCACCAATGCCGGGGGTCGTATGTACTTAAATCGATTGTAAGGTTACATAAAGTAATCATTGTTAAGTGGGTAACTATAAAATTATTGCGAGCAATAAATACGAGTATAATTTAAATTGATAAGCATTATCAACCGATGCAATGTGTCGATATTTATTATTTGATTTACTTATGTTTTTTTTTGAATTCATTACATAAAGTAATTATTACGTTCAAGCAATACGTTAGTTGTGAACCACATACGGCGTTCTTCCAGTCTTGTGACTTTAAATATAATACTTTTCTATTGTTTGTATTAATCCAAGCATACCGAGGGGCAAGCTGCCGAACTCTAATATTAAGGCAGTGTCAAAGGTTCAAAGATCGGAACTTTTATCAACTTCATAGTTTAATTCGGTATGGTCGTACGAAAAGGTATGAATTTATTTCGAAAGTTGATAGTAAGCCCACAGTATGCAGATATTGAGGAAGTATTCACAGCAATACTGCCGCATAAACTGACAGACGCGTAACGTGTAATTAGTTTTGTACGAAGAGCAATAAGCTAAACATCTGTCAGTTTAGACAAAACTTTATTACGTGTTATATTACGCTCGAAATAAATGAATAATCGATCTTCAAATAGAAGACTTAAAAAAGGGTATTTTCCTAAGCCTCTCTGTAGATAAAGATCGCTCTACTAACTTCATTATTAGATCTTAAGATATTATCGACTTCGAGCGCTAACTTATACAATATGACACGTTGTCGAAGAACATTCACGTTTTACTCGCGTTATCAATTTAGTAAATAAATATTGCTTTTTCACGCTCTTATGTTTGAAACTACTCTACTCATTTTAGAGACATTTAATGGACAATCCGATTAGTAATACTTACCTTCTATTACTGATGTAGGAATTTACAAAAAGAGGACGGGCTAAAATGTTTGGGTCCAATTCAACTCACCATAACCGCTGTTTATCATTGAAAGTTATTACATATTATGCAAATTCTTTGGTGAGGCTATAATCTGAAATTGCTGAATGAAAATTCTTATCTTTAAGTTATAATAATAATAATTTTGTAAGCGCTCGATGAACCTTATGTCTATGATATAATGGTTTCTTTTCAATTTTTAGATGTTATAATTTGGTGGTTATAGTTATGTTTTGTTTGTTCATAGCAAGGTCATAGAAACTCTTAAACTTATTTTGAACAAAAAGGAACTCAGTTAACATAAACATAAGGCGCTCATTCATTTAAACATGCGCTTCTGTTAGCTCTTATAAAAAACAACAGAAAGATCTTACTTATGAGGTAAATTATCCCATCCTGATTTGTGACGTTTAGTTGTGTGCTAAAGTGTGTCAAACTTTTCTTCGCAATAGAAGGGTAAAGATTTAAGCTCTATATTACTTTACCATAGTTATAATTGTATAAACACCGATACTAAAAATATACATAAATACTTTTTTTACTTACGCAATTCTAATTGGTATTATATTTTTTATTTATTAATATCTAATTTGCGGCCCAGAAAATAGCTTAAGACTAGTTGTACAGTATACCAAGTTTAAGACAACATACAAGCGTCAGATTATACAAAGATAAACTAATATATTTGTGCTAAAGTAAACTAACTTTTACATTGAATACGCAGCACCTAGAAAATAATCTTAAATGCTCTTTTTCCATTTTAACTCTAACACTGACACAGTGTCAGTGAATTGTCCAAGAGTACCAAAGGCCTTAGAAATAAATTGGTGTTTCAACACTAATTATACTATACGCCTTACTAGGACGTCGGTGTTACGACTTTCCACATTAATATAATATCTTCTCAAATTTACAGGTAAATATAAAAAGTAAACTAAAATAAATACACAAATTAAAGTATAATAACATTCATGCAAGGTATAAATATAGCTAACATAAATAAATTAAAAATTATCTGTATATATTAATACAATGATTGCTTAGCATAATATAATAATATTATGGCACGAAAACCACGAAGAAAGATACTGAACCATATTATCCAAATCTGAAATATTATTTCTTAAACGTTTCTGATTAGACGGATTTATTGTTTTACCTAGTCGAACGTCAAGTACCTATAATCCAATTTTATTATTTCTCAATATACATATTTTTATATCAACACGCCTAAGTATGATTTTGAGAGAAATTATGCAACATTACGTTTATAAAAATCTTTAATAGCGATTTTTAGTAGCTTACATTAATATGAATAATGTTTTTTTTTTAAATAACAGTGTATAAATTAACAAAATAATAACAAAAAAATAATAAGTGAATATTTTTTATAGTACATATAGTTAGGTAATATAAATAAATTACGATCAAGTGAGAAAGAAAACTTACATGTATAACGAGAAAGGAGATTTTGTTTGAAGGAAATAAGTGGTTGTCTATTATTTTGGAAGCACTTTGTCCGTTATTTCACTGAAACTGGAATATTTCTCAACTCGAGTTTAATTTGCTTACGATACAGATTATAATTTCTCAAAATTTACATACATGTAAGGTGTTTTTAACGTGCATTACGGCTTGTTATATTGTTTTTTTAAGCTTGTATTTATACCAACGAATATTAATTGGTAACGGTCGGTGGAAACTCGAAAGGACGTGTAAGGATGCAATTCTGTTTTGAGGATTTGTGCTAAAATAGAGCAATAGGGTTATTGTAAATTTATGACGTAAAAAGAATCCATAGATGACGCTGAGTGTAATTTTTTGTAATCTGTGGTAGAGATGAGTAAATGAGTTAGTTGTTAATTAGTAGTTGAATTAAATATTATCGTAAATCATCTATGGGAGGGAACCTTAATGATTTTGCAACATCGTATCAGCTAGACATATAGTTTTCAGGACAGTTTCAATCTCTTAGGTCCTATGAGATTTACAAGCTGAGATATAAGTATTATGATAATATTTAAAAATGGCCTCCGTATTATCAATACAGATATCTTTGGGGCAGGTTTCCATTAATGATTAAAAAATAAATAACTCCAAGTATACGTTTGAGTTTGCAATCATTTCTTCAACAAAAAATTCGCGATAATTTTAATAATATCAAAGACTATTATGGAACCATTTAAAGTTCAAATAGGGCGCACCACGTTAAGGAAAATTATTACTTTATTTAAAATAGTAATTATCGCGAGCATATGTATCTCACTAAGCTATCGCAACCAAGATATTATTAAGAATCTATAAAACTGAACCCGTGACCTACTAGAGGCGTGAGGCATCTAAAAATATGGTAAAAGAAAGCTAAAATATCTCGTAGCAGCGCTCGAATTTACAAGGCGTGTTTGGCGTAGACTCCCAAATGTAGTCATGAGTAATGTCCTCGACGGGTTCGTACCTGCTGTTGGTAGCTGGGCGTTAAAACGCTGAGCAAACGTATAGAGTCAAGTGTGTTAATACTCAACTACGAGTTTATATTAGGCATATGGTTATTGCAGACATCGGCTCCAGTTGTGTAGAATGCTGTCTTTTAACGAAGAAACAGTAGCTGTTTCCGTTATCAGGCCAAACAGACAATGCTGTGTCCACTCCATTCCTGATTATTTTATCTTGACTACAGGAATATATTATATTTTAACAGGATAAATTTAATACATTTTCGTATTTGAACTGGATACCCTCACCATTCTATATGGGACAACTTGATTTCATTCTATATATAAGAGTTATACCAGAGTGTATCGGTAGAATTTTTGGATTTATTCTTGTGAAGTAGGTCAAGCGCAGGCTGGAAACTATGCGGGAATATAATATATTTTCCCCCCTTAGTTGATGCTCGTTGTGTCAGGACAGTCCTCAGACTGACGAAGGATGCTTATTGGCTGTCAAAACGGATATGACACGTTTTGAGGAGATCGAAAAAGCAGATGCAAACTCGGTTTGAGACAGATAATCAAGCGTATGACACGACCTAAGAGTCATATAAATAACCGCTCTGCCAAGACAGAGTTCACTGAGATACTTTTCAGACGCCAGACCTGTGTTTTTGAAGTTTACTTTTGTAGTGGACTACAATGCTCCATGTGAAATACAAATGCTAGTGCGACAAAATACTAACAATCGATTCTATGTTACTAATAAAATTAAAAAACAATCCAATTTGACTATTCTAATCTTATTCAAGTACCTTTTGGCACAATGTGCTAATATTGAGTGCACATGTACCAGCAAGCTTCTTTCCATTAAATAACGATTATATTTGCGCACTTAAAAATGGAATAGTTAATAAAATTTAATATATTTCATGACTAGCAAGCAGTCTTGCCCGCCGTTTGATTAAAAATAATTATGATTATATTTTTATAAAATTTAATTTTTTTAAATTTAATGCGGGTTATGGCTAGTATATAATCATCTTTGGTCGGTCGGAAAGAAGCCTGCATTCGTGTTTGATACAAGGCCATAGACAGCAATGACGGGGAGTGTTGGAGCTTCAAATATCCCACGCTTTATTGTAAGATAGTTTCTTAGATATTTTCAACTTTAGCTTCGGTTTTCATCAGATTTCTTTATTCAATATGAAATGTTTAATGGCATCAAACCTAGCCAAAAAGACTTCCGATCCACGGCCTTGATTTGATACATACCTATATCTATAGTTCACACATGCCAAAAGGGACTTCGTAACTAGAAATATTACAGTTTATATTAAATGTATAATCGCCATTAATATTATCACTAATGTTGGTAAATATCAGCTACGGTTGTCGATGGAAAATCTACATTATGTTAAGAAAAGCAATATGACTTCAATAACAACTACAAAACTCTAAATAATTTATTTAGTTTCTAGTAAGGTTTTTGAACACCAAATATTTGCTTTATACCCTAACGTTAACGACAGTTTAGCTAAATAAAAAAATATAGGTATCATTTTATTAGAATAACAGTCATTTGTAAACTTTATGGGAGTATTAAGATCGGTCACTTTTATCAGCGGGATTATGCTGTAGTTTTTCTTACTTTATTGCATTTATGCCAATGTTGTACCTTCCGCAAGTTTCTCAATCCAATCCTATTTGTGTGGTTCCACTACCATTTTAAGCTCCAGAATCCATTCTATATGTAAGCGACATAGTCACAATATCATATTTGTTTTGTAAGTTATTTATAACCCCTAGAAACGCTATAACACTTATGTTCTGGGGAGATAAGATAGTGAATAAACTATACGGGGTGAGTAAAAATTGTTACAAATTTTTTTACTTAACGAATTTGTCAGAACATAATATATTTGGAATCTGTTCCAGTTTAGTTAGCTACCATAGCTCATAAATTCAAGACGTGCTCGTGATAAATATTGTTAATAGAATTTAAAACAAAATATACGTGTATATCACGATATATTTAAAATTTTCAAATAACCTAAGTTACTTTAAATATACTTCATTCCAAAAGTTGAATTTGGTGATCTAAGAAATATATCGTATAGCGTTTTTTTTTTTTTATTCACCACAAGTTAGCCCTTGACTGCATCTCACCTGATGGCAAGTGATGATGCAGTCTAAGATGGTAGCGGGCTAACCTGTTAGGGGTATGGTAAACATACTCCCAATTGGTTTCTACACGACATCATGCCGGAACGCTAAATCGCTTGGCGACACGTCTTTGCCGGTAGGGTGGTAACTAGCCACGGCCGAAGCCTCCCACCAGACGAAAAGCGTATTCTTAGAGCGATTGCAAAGCAAGAGCACAATTTGTCATCTCATACAAGAACGACATATTTTTACTGCTGACTGACTGGTTGACACATTGATGTACTGGCTGATTGTACAACAGTAAGCTGCATAAAAAAAATACAGAATAACCCC
This sequence comes from Lasiommata megera, assembly GCA_928268935.1. NCBI lineage: Eukaryota > Metazoa > Arthropoda > Insecta > Lepidoptera > Nymphalidae > Lasiommata > Lasiommata megera. Next base: position 17,831,841 of record OV743307.1, on the reverse strand, counting down.
GCAAATCACCGCTCCGATAATCGCTCAGCCAACATTACATCAAACTCGAGTATAATAGAAAAAACGTTCTTATTCGAAAATATAGGTAGCAAATGTGCTTATCGATTCGTCACGTGTCGTGGAAGATTTTTATATACCGGACATAGTGCTTGCCGCGCATTATTCATAATTCCCTGACTATTAGATCAATACTAAGTGAAATGGGCTATATTACTATTGGTTTTTTTTCTGGGTGACTATTAGTAATGCCGTCGGATTGGCAGCAAACTCGTACTTGTTTTTGTCCGAGAAATGTTCTAAATGTTCTCAAAGGGGTTTGAGGTCCATCAATCCGCCAGCGATGTGGACTACGGCCATTCTCGGTGGCAGGAGCGTACCACAACGGTACATTATGAATAATGCTTCATTAGCGTTAAGCACTTTGCCCGTAACAATCAGTGAAATACATAAATAAGATGATTACGAATGTCACGTAATCTACTATGAGGCAGTAGTTTTTAGACATAATAGTTGCAATGATTACCAGGCAGCCAACTCATTGCCATTCGCCGTAGATTGTGGCTTTAAACGGCGCGTAGTCCCTGCGAATAATTAAATATCATTATAATACTTTCTGTGATAGCCTAGTGGTTAGGGCGTCAGCCTCCTAATTAGAGGTCGGCGGTTCGAATCCGGGCACGCACCTCTAGCTTTTCGGAGCTATGTGCATTAAAAAAAAGTTAAAATATCACTTGCTTCAACGGTGAAGGAAAACATCGTGAGGAAACCTGCACGCCTGAGTTCTCAAAGGCTTGTGAAGTCTGCCAATTCATATGGCCAACGTGGTCGACTATGGCCAAACCCTTTTCGTATTGAGAGGAGACCCATGCTCTCTAGTGAGGCGGTGATGATGATAATTGCAAATATAACAGTTTGAAAATAAAATTACAACATTGCATCGGAAATAAGATAGATTTTAGTGTAACCATGGTACATTCGCGTGCAGAAAATGGCATTATAAAACGCTTTCATGGCTAGACAGCTGGAAATCAATAACTCACAATTTCCTTCATGCGAATTGACTATACAGACAATTTCCCTTGGAGCTGTGCTATTTCCGTTCACTATGTACTATAGTAATCAGATTAGTCTTCATTGCAGCCGAACGATGAGGGAAAACGTCCCATACATGGGTCTAATGTGGAGCAATCACATATGCACGCTAAGTTATTTCCTGTCATCCTGTATATCATTTGATGACAAAGATAGATTGTAATATCATTTTTGTATTGTATTGTATTATACCAGTTAATCCGCGAGTGAAATAGCATGCTTTTCTTTTATGGACAGCGGATTTTGATTGGCGGAATTAGTAACGTATAAAAATTATACGTAATGATTTTTTTTTAACGACACGATCGGCGTTTAACTATATTGAGTGAACTAATTTTACCACTTTTATGTTGTGTGAAATATTTGTAGCTGTAATGTATTGATGTTCAACTTTACTCAATTTTTGTTGTTAAGAAAAAAAGAGGGAAGAAAGTTGAATCTTATGTCTTCAACTTATTCGATGCATTTAACTACTCCTTAATACGTTTAATTCTTGATCGATAACGGCGCTCGTGATGATAAGTTGCAAAAAAAGTTATTACCGAACTGCGATAAACATATTATGTGTGAAAAATAAGGAAAATGTTTCTTTTATCTTTTACGTATTAAGAAAACCATTTTTATTCTCAAAATACATTTATTACTGTCTGATTATATATATCTGAAATAATACCAAAGCTACACTCTTGAGATAAAGTCGTTTCGGTGATAGAGAGATAGGGGGAAAATACCACTTAAACATTAATTTGATAACCTCTAACCTAAAGTAGAAACATGTAATAGTTTTATTAAATAAAATCAAGTTAATTTATCAAGTTACTTCCTGTGTGTAAAAATAATCCAAATTTTAAACCATATTGATAGTGTGATTAAGTTGGGTGGTAACTAGCCTCGGTTGAAGTCTCCCACCAGACCAGACTCGAGCCGGGAATCGAACCTGGGACCTCCAACTTTATTATGTGACAGCGAACGCACTGCGCCACGGAGGTCGTCAAGATAACAAGGAATTATATTGTTAGATTTTGTGTAATAATTAAGTTAAATGTTATTTATAACTCGTCTTTCGTCGTCTATCGCGCTCCATTCGACGTATAGGATGAAGGGAACTCCATGATACTTGCCTGGATGATCTGGACGTTTTACTTGAGATACTCCAACAGTTATCGCACCTTGCGCGCCGAGTCGCCGCGTGCAGTCGGCGTGGGTACAAGAGCTGTATCCATCGACTAACAATGCCCCCGTGAAAACAAGCGTTAGTAGAAGATGGTTTGTTAGTAACGTGATTGTGGTGATACAATGAACATGCACACGAAATAAGTGAGTATAGAAAGGAAACCTTTATGCGTGGTTCGAATGTTGGGTGGTGTGAAAAAAAAACTAACTCGTACTCGCACACACAGGTTCTGTACATTACTGGTACACTCAAAAAAGTTCGGCTTAGATTTGAAATTACATTAAATCTAAGGTCAACAGTTTACATGAAACATTAAAATTTGGTATTCATGATTATTTATCGTTATCGAGTTATTGCCAAAAACGTTACAAGGGTAGAGGGTCTAACTTCAAAAATTGCGTTACGTAATACTGGAATGCTCCTTTATGGAAAATAGGATTTTCAGTTCTCTCAATTAGACCTTTACAATGGCATTGCAATAGACAAATTGCAGAATGAAATGTATAGTCCTTTGTTTAGCTCTCTCTCTTTTTGTTTTGTTTCTCAGTACGGAACCCTTAAAAGCAAGGTGCAGGTATGCATTATTATTTTATATACTGTGACGTGAAAACGAAAACTGTAACTGTATTTTTGTTGGAATAACGCCAGTCGTGAGTTTCGTGTCTATACTCGTAATTATAGAACACTTAATATGGTAAGAGTCTGGTATATGTACCATTATAATATTTGCTCTTAAAATGGCTGTTAGGTACCGTGTTCAAATATTTAAAGAATGCGTAGTTGTAGTTAGTGCAATCTGTCGCAGTATTTATATTATAAAATCGGACGTTATTTACTGAAGAGCCACTGTAAGAACAAATGTATTGAAAACATACCACAGTAGTTTGTTATACAATTCAGTGATACAAAGAACTGCCCATTCAATGAGACAGATAAGAATAGTCAAGTGCACGTGCGAACAAACAAGGGTTAGTTATGTAACGTTTATCTCAACGATAAAAACAAAAGCAACATACAAAGCAATTTTCTCGTTGACGGAATAATAAATATTAAAAGTCATCAAATTTCCAAGATGAAAACCGTATAACGGTTTTAAAAGAGCTCAGAATACGGAAACGATAAATAGTATAAGCGATATATTTTTTTAAGTTAGCCCTTGACGGCACTATCACCTGATGGTAAGTGATGATGCAGTTTAAAATGGTTGCGGGCTAAACAATTAGAGGTATGGTAAACCCATGCTCCTAATACTGCACGACATCGTGCCGGTACGCAAAATTGTTTGGCTATTTTTCTAAAGTAGGGTGGTAGGTACCACCAGACCAGACTCGTGCCGGGATTCGAACCCAGGACTTTATAAAGGCCACGGAAGTCGTCAATGGTTCTGGTTTTCGGTTACAGTAAGTAATGGGAAAGTTCGAGGAAGTTTAACTTCTCGCAACAATTCATCTCAGTCAATTATACAAGTAACAATGATAAGATTTTACCGTTTAAACAAACAAGTTACATGTTTGTAAAATTGCAATGGATTTTATGTTTCAGCTGGCATTTGTAAATAATTTCAATCATTGTAACTTACTTCATCATTTACTTGAATTTACAAACGGTGACAAAAATGTAACGAACCAATAACATTTTTGTCTTTTTACATGATTGTGTATATCATGTCGAACTATAGAGGAAAATAAAATACAGTTAGGAGTTAAAGTAAATTACTCCATAGAACTATTTTAACTATATAGTATGTAATTAACATACATACTAGATAAGGAAAGACTAAGAGAATAACATGCTTAATGATATTATCAATAGGGCATTAAAGTCACTGTGGCGACCTTTAAATAAACGATAACGCTGACAAATAGGCTTATTTCATCAAAAGTTAAATACAAAAATGCTTTGTTATTATGAAATAATTGAAATTTAATGTATTGGACATGGTCATTCGGAATACATAAAGAATTTGTTAACTTGTTTTGCGGTAAAAGCAATTTAAAAATGACGTAATTTCAAACTCGTTTATGTATAGATAGTATGAATATTTAAAAATAAACACCCAGCTTACGTAATTTATGTCCGTATTAGTGCGCACAATTCGGAATGTAGTCGATTAATTGACTTGAAATTTACGTAAATATTTAATAAACATTGCATAGTAGTACTATTAAAAAAGTATTTAGGGAGCATTTAAGTATTACGTAACGCAATTTTTGAAGGTTTTAGACCCTCTCCCCCTCCCCGCCATGTAATGCACCGAAAGGTTTTTCGGTAGCCCCCCCCCCCCCCCTCCTAAACGTTACGTAACATTGAAGTGACCATTAAAGTCACAATTATGTTGAACAATGTATAATACCTTTATTATTGTATTTATACGTAACGCGTTGTTTAAAAACTCCCCCTCCCACCCTTGTAAAGGCACCGTAACGATGATACGTTACACAAGACCCCTCCCCCCCCCCAAATTTCGTTACGCAATACTTGAATGCTCCCTTATATAATATTTATCACGTATGACGTATGACGTACTTTTCCTCTTATCTAGAGAAAAAGTACGTCATTATACTTGGTAGGTTTATGTATAATGTTGTACTGAAACAAACGTAACCGAAAACATTTTACTTAATCCAATATTGCGAACTATTTGCGATTACCTAATAATGGTGTTCATTTTTCTAGCCCGAGTTCGTGTGCAAACCATAGAGTATAGATTATTGAATATTCCCTCCAAAACTATTTTCGGAAATATTTTATTGAGGCTGGTCTTGGGCGCCCTCAATACCCCCATTCGGCCGGGATTTAAGCGTAAGACAAAAGCGAGTCTTGTTATCGAAAACAGAGAGCCATGGTGAAACATCCGACAAGATCAACTGTTATGTAGATTAGTGTATTAGTTTCTTTAATATAGTTTGGATTGTTAAACATTAATAACAATTATTATATTAAACAGAATACGCCAACGAGTGTTTACTGCACTAAAGAACGAGAAAATTGCTTAGTTAATGACGTAATCGAAAGCCATGATTGCGGCCATTAGTACTGTTTACACGGTTCTATTAAGTTAGTAAAGGTATTACAAATCACCCAGGTCGGGTAACCTCCACGTGTGCCCGGGTGCTGTGGGTCCCTCTTGATTCGTCCGGGGGGAAGAGCAGCATTCGGGCCGGTGCACCCTGGTAACATCGGTTAACAATTTCTTTTGTGCGAGATTGTTAGCCGATGGCCAATGACCCGACGCGGAGGGGGTCTTCGCGCGTCCCTCTGACCAAGCTGAGGGCGCAGTGGATGACCCAGGGGTGTATCACCCTGTGTGATGGAAGGCCTGTCCAGGTATGGGACTGGCAGGCGGGGGTGGGCGGCAGTCTGCTGCTGGAGGTGGGGGTGACGACTGAGACTGGTCGTCCCCATTGGAAGTTTGCGGCCCGTCCAGGTATGGGACTGGCGGGCCGGGCCCGTCCAGGAATGGGACTGGTGGGCCAGGCTGGACGGCGAGCGTTCGCTCCGCTTGCCGTCGGTGATGGAAGGCCGGGTGCGAGAGAGTGTTTCTCTTCCACCTCTCTTGCTCCTGTGCCTTCGGAGGACTTGTGGGCGATGGAAACGGGGCCGTCCATCACTCACAGTACGGTTCTCAAGTTGGCTGGTGTGCTGTTGTTCCGGCACACCTCTAACCGGCGAAACTGGGCACGTTGTGCCCAAGGAGGGTCTGCTGCGGCGGACACCCGCTGGTGGAGTTGCGGTTGTATGCGAAAGCTTTCCCGTGACTCCACCATACAGCGGTGAGTAGGAACACGTGGGGGTTTTAGTCAGTAGGAGTCTGACATAACCTCTGTGCCTCCCCGTGGCGCAGAGGTATCCATGAGGATTTACCCACGATAAAAAAAAAAAAAAAAAAAAAAAAAAAAAAAAAAAAAAAAAAAAAAAAAAAGGTATTACAAATATTAAAGCAAAGAATAATAATGTTATTATTATTAAATAATAATATTTTATGATAAAATAAAATAAATAATAAATAAAATAAAATAAATGTTGATAATATTGGTACAGTCATTTCGCGTTTTAATATAATGCAATTTGAAATTGATCGGGGCAACGAGTTAAGTTATATTAAAAAGATGCCGACTTGAGTGTAGGGTTTCCTATATTTGATTATCTTCTCCAATACAGTGAATATAAACTTGACTTGGAAATATTTTTTCAGACCAGTGGCGTATCCAGATATATACTCTGTCTAACAAAAGTGAAGCATAGCGGACTTGAATCCAGGGCCGTAAAAAAAAACCAGCAATATATAAACTAACTAGGCATGTAATTTAATCTGAATTTTAATTTAACAGATAAATCTACAAAGGAGAAATCCGGGCTAAACGTTATCCCAGTTTTGTCATGAAATAGAGCATTTATGGGATCCCTTAAAGCCAATTGTCATGGTTGCTGCAATGGCCAAATGAACTGAATAAAGTGTTAGATATGGGCTCTTTCTGTCAAAAAGGTTCCAATACTACCCCGGAGCTAAGGCGTTGTCGGTTTTTCCGGTTGTATTCACAGTTTACTGTGGTCATAAACGTCGAAGCCCGCTAATCCACATTGGAGTAATGTAAATACATTCATTTGCGCGCGCATTTGAAGAAATAATGACAATGACATTTGATTAACTGACGTTGACAATTGCCATAGATATTGATAGATTGACATAGAATTGAACTGAGTCGACTGTAGAAATCTACAATCGATTTAATTCAAGGTATCGATTATAAGACACTATCTTGATTTAAGTTTGAAAAGGTATACTCTCGTTTGGAACTGATCACAAAATACAAGTGATTGTACAATTTTAATATATTCAGGTCAGATTTCAATCAAATCGATCATAGTCGCTATAACGAAATCATCTTAATTTCTGATGGTCCTGGCCATTGCAGCTAAGAGTTAAAAGGAGTAACTTAGCCATTTATTTGTAACTTTGGGCCCAAAAACAATATTCTTCATTAAAAAAGTGTGACGCGAATAAGGGTCTCTTTTTGGGTAACATTCACACTACTATATTAGTATTCAGATTTTAATAAATAACATCTCAAGATTTCTTCTTCTTGTCCTTGAATAAGTACACGTTCTTTTGGTTTAGACATATTTTTAAGACCTGACGTAACCTATCATTGGGTTGTCATCATCAAACCTCTTTGGGTATGTTAAAAGACATCTGAATATTGTTTTCATTTAATTATCACACTAACAGTTAAAATTACGCAAATTGCATTGCATTTTATAGCAAGCACTGGAGAATTACCATTTCATATTATCTATTTGGCGATTGTCTAACCTGGTCGATAAACCTTTGCACGCCACTGGTCAGTTTCGTGAAGAAATTAATCCATAATGCGATATGGATATTCCCGAAAAACATACGGTTCAACAATGGGATTCAACTATAATATCTGATTGTTTATCAATGATTATATAACTTTCAATCGCAAGAAAAAGACGTTACAAAGCACAAGCATAGTGAAGAAGGACTGTATATTTCTCTCATACACCGAAAAAGCAAAGCATTCTACTAGCACTCTGCCCTCTCTCTTTCTCAGTGTGTGCGAGAAAAAGATGCGTGCACGCGTCATCCGCACCACATTACAACTAAAAATCAGTACAGTGCTAAGAAATGAAGAAATGGGTTTCGAGGTGAGATAATAATGTTGCTATAAAAGAAATGTTAAGCGAAACAAGAATGGATCAATGAATTTACCTTTACCTTGGCGATATCCACGCCTGTAACGCTCTTCACGAGTTCGGGAATGCACTGAACGATGCTGAGAACTTCGCCGGTGAGCTTGGCAGCACCCACTTCGCCGCCGCCACAAGACACCATGGTGACTTTGCGTGCTTGCGACAAGGGCGCTGCTACTTCCGCTGCCACCTTGAATAAGTTAACAGGTTAATTAATATAGTAAGTGTACCACCTAGAAGAAGTCATTAAGTTCAACAAGTTATTGAATACAAATATATGGTAAGTTCATTGCATGACCAGTCAGTCCGCCTGCAGCCTAAATGGCGATGCAACGATGTACCTTCTTATCATTTGAATCGCTACATCATTAATGCCAATAACTCTATGGATTCATTTAAAGATGTAATCTTTAACACTGACCACTTTGGAAAGATGTGCTCACTCTGGAGTCTTAGCAATTGTATTGTAACCTGTTAGTTACTAAGTTATCGTACTTCATTTGTAATGCTATTACTAATTATAAGTTGAATTATTTACTATTACTAAACAAAGTCTATGTTCATGTATGAATGTAATAAATGAAATTTCGTTGGTGGTTTGAATAAAAAGAAATAGTACTAGTGGCATTCCAAAAGCGCTTTCGAGTTTGACTCATATGCTATAAAGAGTGATTTAGATAACTAATTGAACAACAAATTAATTTTTCTTTTTAATCGGTTAGGTAGTTACCGAGATGACATACAATCAAACGCAGTGTGTGCGTTATAAAGTGTTCCATATATAATATTGCTATAAGTATAGTTTTGTCAATAATCGTTAAAATCGTCAACATACTTAAATGCCATAAACGAATAGGCGTGAATAATGTATTAGGCACTTGCTTAGATTAAACACTTGGCGCAAATATTAAAAATAATGAAGCATGTGTGTCGAAGTCGTTAAATTAAATTCGAGCATGACAAATATTTAATATAGAACAGATTCATTTGCTGAAAGTACCCTCTGGAATGATATAGGACCTTTAGCCAGAGAAACCAGATGGTTCCCGTTAAGTCTCTGTCTGGAATATTTGTATATTTGAAGCGCGACTCGAACGGAGTTAGGGGGGCCTCGATCATAGGCCCCCGATGGGGGGTACGCCGCTGAATGGGTTGCGGACGACTGCGGGAGCGTTTCCGTGACGCCATAAGGCGACGCGAAGGGGCATCGCTGGGTTTTTGCCGCCACTGTGGCTGCCGGCGAGTTCCACATACCCCACCGGAAACAACGCAGTTTCTTTTGTGACACTTCCGGAGGACATGCGTAAACGCATTTCCCAGCGCATTTCAAACGCATATCTTAATAATATGCTTTTTTTATATATCGTTGCCGGCTGATCGTAGAATGGGTTGATGCCTTTCTACTCGGCATTAAAACGAAATGCTAAATCACTTTACGGTATTTATTAGTTTACAGTAGAGACAATAACCGAATGGTGCATTATCTTAAGCGAATGTTCCAGAACAGAAAGTAGTAAGTGTCAATTGGGCTTTTAAATAAAATCTTTCCATAGAGTCACGTCAATTCGATGCTGTTATATTCTATACAAACACCATCATTTTTAATATCAGAAGTAGGTAATAAGTAAGGTAGTAAGGGATCATTATTAATTATAACTAATTTAGGTACCTAGTACACTAACAGTACCTAAATTATTTATAAAGATTAGTGGAATCATGGTGAAATCGGGCTAACCTGTTAGAAGTGCCATACTTCTAACAGGTTAGCCCGCTGCGATCTTAGACTGCATTGTTACTTACCACAGGAAAATAAAAATAAAGCCGATTTTATTTTTATCGAGCAGGCATCATTAAGTTTGTTATCCCAAAAAGATCGGTAACAACCTGCCACCCTCCGCCATCCGAACCATACTATTCTTCGTCTGGTGATGGCTTTGGCTGTACCGATAAAGAGGTGTCTAAAAGCGATTCAGCTTTCCAGCATGGGTTTACCATACCCTTAACAGTTTAGCCTATTACCATCTCAGACTGCAACATAACTTACACAAGGGTGAGATTGCCGTCAACGGCTAACTTGTAGGGGAAATACAAAATAACTAGTGTTATTTGAATATAAAGACTTGGATTCTTCATTCGTAGCTGTACAAACCTTAGGCAATGTCTCGAGCATCATGTCAACCATAGCTGCAGAACCGTACTCCTTCCATGCGTCCGCTTTCTTCGTCATTTGTTCTGCGTCCGCGACCGCCTTTGCTTTAATAGCGAACGCCTCTGCCTGTTGACAAAATAATAAAAGAGTGTATATTTCTGCCAACAATATACAGTAAGAAACATAAAATATAGTTAATTAGGCAGTGTACAACAATTACTCCCCTATTAATTAGTCACCCTTACAAAGTGGAGATAGTTAATTTAAAATCAAAGATATACACTTTTAGAATCGTTGCGAAAAACCTACGACAGTAACAAGAAAGTGGATAAAAACTAATGTAAGACAGATTTTTGCAATCCGCAAAGTAAAGGTAATAAGGTGGGTATTAATTAGCAAATAAAACAAATTTATACTACATGAATATTTATGTTCTAACCTTCCATAACCCAACTTTAAATATTTTTGTGGCAAACATGGGAAAGAAATGCGGAATCAGTTCTGATCCGATTAGCAATCAACCTAAGTTTTTCGTAGACTCGATTTATCAAATACCAATCAATTGGAAATGTGTTGACCACTTTTTTATCGGACATATAACTTGTCATATTTCAATAGTAAACCTAGGATTGGCAGGCCTAAAATACTTGGAAAGCTGTCTCTAGGAATGCGTTTGTTTTATTCTGGATTAAGTTTAATTGAATTAAAAGATCGTGCTTAAAAGCTCGTAAAGAATATTCGTATTGCCTAACACAATAGTTCAGACAATTGAGTGAGGGAGCAATCGTTAAAATCACAGGGAGTAAGCGTTCTGATCAGACTAATTAGGTCACAAAGCTTATAGTGAGCTAGGGTTTCAACACCAGATTCTATTGCTAGAAAGAGAAAGATGGTAACCGCAGGCGATCTGTAAATATAAACGACGCTCTTCAAATTATGCGTTTTGTGTGGTGATAAACAGTAGGGGGGGGGGGGGGGGGCGACTTGTTGGACATTAACTTAAGTGGCCAGCAGTGCAGCTTGATGCATATAGCTAATAAAGTAAGAAAAGTATATTTTTGGGAACCACGACACAATAAAATTCATATTATACAGTAAATTTATAAAATAATTGAGCATTAAATTGCTTGTGTGGTCCCAAAATGGTCTCCACTTAGCATGTACTACGCCTGTGAGGAAACCAAAGGCGAAGCGTGTGTTCCGTAGAGCCGTAGTGGGCTGATATAAAATCAACAGGGTCTTGATTAATCCAGTAGTTATAGTAGGAAATCAGTAGCTTACCTCACCGCGGACCTTAACAGCCTCAGCTTCTGCCTCTGCCTCGAGCACGGTCTTCAGCCTGTGCGCTTCGGCCAATTTCTCGAGCTTGAACTTCTCTGCTTCAGCGGGTCTGCAATAAATATATAATATTTAATGAGTACAATAAGCTATTGATAATTTCTAGGTTATATCTTTTGTGGGGATTTCCTCCATTATGGTTTTAACCACTAGTATCGTTGTACAATAGGATTACAATTTATAGCGTGGTGAACTATGGCCAAACCCTTCTCAACTTTAGAGGAGGCCCGTGGTCTGTAGTGAGCCGGCAATGGGTTGATCATGATGTTGATACCTTTCCAGATTTACTGTCAAAATAAAGCAATCCAAAAAACTTATGCAATTACTTTTATTACAAAAGGGAAGACCAAAGGAGGGCCGAGATGCGCACGCCAAGATTATCACTACCATTGTCTCGTTCTATTTCTATGGGATTAGAATTACAGCCTCGGCCCAAAAGGGCGAGAGCTTTGCCTTAGTACGGTATTCAAGTTGCAGGTCGAACATCAGAGTCGAGTCAGTTATGGCTGGTAATGAGTTTCTTGACAGAAAAACCAGGAGCCAGGATCTCGTGATCCGTAGTAGATGATGCTAACCCAGTTAGACCAGTGACGGAATTATTCAGAGGTTGGCTTCGAGTCTTCTATTTTTACGGCCCTCGTGATACATGCATCCCTACTAGTGGCTAAAAGCACTCCTGTATTCATAGTGTGGCCGTGTGGCACCGGCAGAATAGAATAGTGTCACCCCTATTACCCAGTGGGTGTCGTAAGAGGCGACTAAGGGACATATGGTGAGAAACTGGCTCACAAAAATTAAGACAGCCCCCTCGGGGACATGAGTGGACCCCGTGTGGCGTAAACACCACTCACCGACAAATGGCGGGATAACCATTTCGCAATTGGCCCAACTGAACAAATACACAGGCCGGTGTCGGGCAGCAGCAACACCGGTGCGACCAGTTGAGCCCTGCGGTGACCAACCCGCCTGCCCAGCGTGGTCACTATGGGCATACCTTCCGATGAATAGCGCCAATACACAATGGCCCCCAGTTCCCGGTCGCCCTGCTATTCCCGACCTTGGTAGCAGTCGTGGTCACGGCGGGGCAGGGGGTGCGAAGAATCTCCGGGCGACGGCGAGCTACCACCACAACCGACTATTCTTGGCTACGTATAATACAAGGACACTGAGGTCGGACGAAAGCCTAGCCGAGATTTTAGTGGAGTTAGAAAAGATTAAGTGGCATATTTTGGGGTTGTCAGAAGTCCGTAGAGAGGGGGAGGATACTGTAACCCTAGAATCGGGCCACATACTCTACTATCGAGAAGGCGATAGACCGTCCCAAGGCGGAGTGGGATTTTTGATCAACAAAGTCCTCGCTAACAACATCGTGGAGTTCAGTAGTGTGTCGACGAGGGTTGCATATGTTGTTCTTAAGTTGAATAAGAGATACTCTCTTAAAATAATACAGGTCTATGCACCAACGTCGACATACTCTGATGAAGAGGTAGAAACTGTATAAGAAGACGTATCCATAGCTATGGGCAATACCAACAAGTCCGTCTTCACGGTTGTTATGGGGGACTTCAACGCAAAGGTGGGTGTACAAGAACGCGACGAGTCGAAAATTGGGCCACATGGATTCGGTGAGAGAAACCATAGGGGGCAAATGCTAGTCAACTTTCTAGAAAAGCAAGGGTTGTTCTTAATGAACTCTTTCTTCAAGAAAAACACCCATAGGAAGTGGACTTGGCGGAGCCCCGATAACATGACCAAGAACGAGATAGACTTCATCATGACGGATCGTAGGGATATATTCAGAGATGTCTCTGTGATCAACAGGTTTAATACCGGGAGTGATCACCGACTTGTAAGGGGCTCTCTGAATATAGACCTTCAGTTATATAGGCGTCGCATGATGGGGTCTAATCTTCGCCCACAACTACGCCCATCCATGACAACATTACAGAAGTTCCAACTAGAATTAAAGAACCGATTCGATTCGCTGGAAACCACTGACGAAGTTGATCAGAAATATGGCGATTTGGTGAAGGTCATTCGTGAAGTGGGAGGCAAATTTTGCAGGAAAGGCGGGAGAAGTGCAACGTCCAAGATCTCTAGCGAGACACTGGATTTAATGAGGCAAAGACGGGAGGCTTCTCCATCTGTAGTAGATCGGCATACTTTAAACAAGCTCATTAAAAAGCGGATACGTTCTGACCTGCGATCTTCGAGTACGCAAAAAATCGAAGAAGCGATCGAGCGCAACAAGGGGACCAAAGTATTTGCTAAAAGTCTTGGGAGAAGCCATCTTACAAAGTTGAAGACTGCAGACGGCAGAACCGTTACCTCTATTCCAAGTGTGTTAGCTGAGATTGAAAACTTCTATGGGCAATTATACTCTGCGCATGCTTCTAAACCCGTCTCTCACCAAATCACGAATGACAAGCGAGCGAGACTTGCTCGCCACTACACCGATGACCTCCCGGATATCGACGTTGGCGAGATTCGTATAGCACTGGAGCAGCTTCGGAATAATAAAGCACCGGGTGATGATGGCATTACAGCGGAGCTTCTGAAAGCAGGAGGAACACCTATCCTAAACGAAATGAAGCGTCTCCTTAATGCCGCCATCACGACCGGAACAACGCCAAAAGAATGGAGCAGAAGTGTAACCGTACTCTTCTTCAAGAAAGGAGACAAGAACTTGTTAAAAAATTATAGGCCCATCTCACTTCTGAGCCATATTTACAAGCTGTTCTCTAGGGTTATCACTAATCGTCTCACCCGGAGACTTGACGAGTTCCAACCTCCGGAACAAGCCGGGTTTCGGAAAGGCTATAGCACCGTAGACCACATTCACACTCTAAGACAGATTATGCAGAAGACCCAGGAGTATAATCTGCCTCTGTGCCTCGCATTTGTGGACTACGAGAAAGCCTTCGACTCCATCGAAACTTGGGCGGTTTTGGACTCACTGCAGAGATGCCAAGTCGATTGGCGATATATCGAAGTGCTAAGATGTCTATACGACGCCGCCACAATGACCGTTCAGGTGCAAAACCATGAAACACATCCGATACCAATTCGAAGGGGAGTAAGACAAGGGGACGTTATTTCCCCGAAACTGTTTACTTCTGCTCTCGAAGATGTGTTCAAGGTTTTGGACTGGAGGGATTGTGGCATAAACATAAACGGCGAATACATCTCGCACTTACGATTTGCAGACGACATAGTTATAATGGCAGAAACGCTGCAGGAACTTGAGCAAATGCTGTGCGACCTTAGCACTTCTTCCAGACGGGTGGGTCTCAAGATGAACGTGGACAAAACGTATAATGTTCAATGAATACGTCATCACAAGGCCCATTGTTGTCGAAAATGTCAGCATCGAAGTTGTCCAAGAATATAACTACCTAGGACAGATTATACAGTTGGGTAGGAACAACTTCAACAAGGAAGCTAACAGAAGAATTCAGCTGGGATGGGCAGCATTTGGAAAACTGCGTCAAGTCTTCAACTCGCCGATACCCCAATGCCTAAAGACAAAAGTCTTCAACGCCTGTGTCTTACCGGTCATGACATACGGAGCAGAAACGTGGACACTCACGGTAGGCCTTGTCCAAAAGTTCAAAATCGCTCAGCGTGCTATGGAAAGGGCTATGCTGGGCGTTTCTCTGAGGGATAGAATCCGTAACGAGGACATTCGTAGGAGAACGAAAGTAACCGACATAGCCCAACGGATTAGCAAGCTGAAGTGGCAGTGGGCGGGTCATATCTGTCGTAGAACCGACGGCCGTTGGGGCAGACGTGTTCTGGAGTGGAGACCGCGTACCGGTAAGCGCAGCGTAGGACGACCACCTGCTCGCTGGACCGACGACCTGAAAAGGATCGCTGGTGGCGGGTGGATGAGGAAGGCGGAGGACCGTGTGTGGTGGCGCGCTCTCGGAAAGGCCTATGTCCAGCAGTGGGCGTCTATAGGCTGATTGATTGATTGATTGATTGATTCATAGTGTACCGTTCACGACTTTGTATGCTTTTCATTAGCAGTTTAGTGTAAGATTGTTTTCTATAAGATATAACTATTATTTTACCTGCGTATGGTCGCCTCTAGTTCTTTCTCCCGCCGTTGCACCTCCCACTTTTGCACGTTGATCTCCTGCGTGCGTTCCACCACAGCGATCTGCATCTGTTCTTCCTTGATGCGTTGTTTGGTCTTTGCCGCTTGCAACTCGTATGCCATTTCAGCTTCGGCCTGGAATACGATTTCATATGGAAATAATATTTTTTTATACTTATATAGCATATATTATACAGGTTGTATGGTTGACAATGGTTAATGCTAGTTTTACTGATGGAGGCTGGCAAGTCTGACCGACCGTATTATGAATATCCGGATAACTTCTCGTAATAATCTTAAGGTTAATATTGTCTCGTGACTGATCACCGACCTCCTTTCGCATTTGTCGTTTTTTAAAGTAGTGGTACCCGAATATACACCAATCGGATTTTGTATTTAATAGAATGTAAAGAATCTTGATATGTAATAATATAAACCTGCTACTGAAAATTAACAATTTGTCAAGTAAATAAATGTTTTAATTAGTACAAAGTTATTTAGATATTTTAAATGCATGTTTAGATAGAACGCATTCTCACGATTGTTCGCATTTAGTTAAATATTTAAAGAATACGAGTAGAGTTGTGTAAGTAACGTTGACTCGAGACGATGGGTCACCTAATTCGAGGGTCTGAATTTTCCCATTACCTTACCTCTATTCCACGCTAATCATGTTAAGCCGCTGCCATTTTTACTGACACCACAATCATTGGTATTGTTTAAGATTACTCCACATTGGAGCTATTTTGTAGGGCTTATCTCTGTTTCCTCCACCAATTAAGACAATTGATGATCTTTATGATAATAATAAAACCTTAGATTTTTGACCAGGAATTTCGTTTGTAAGACTACATTCGTGAAATTAAAACTAAAGCTACGACGATTGTCCCTTAAGAAATCCGCAGCAAAGTTCACCAGATTTTTATGACCAAGTATAACAACTACGACGGTTGTTATGTCTGGGGAGATTAAGATCTACTATTTTTTCGTGAATGGATGTTATAGATTCACAACTGGACCGGATAGGTCGCGCTAATAAAGAAGTATGCTGTAATCTGATCATCTACCGGGGCATATTGATACTGCTTAAATTACCTTTTTTGTTTGCACTTCAACATCGTACGCAGCTTTCTTCAACTCGAAGTCCCTTTGTGCCTTAGCGATTTCCGTATCGTTGATAAATCTGGCCGCCATCCTTTGTTCTTCTGCCATAGCTTCCTTGATCTTAGCCTCGGCTTGAGCCTCTGCCTCGCCGATACGAGCATCCCGCTTAACTTCCGCAGTGCGCGCCATACCCAGAGCTTTCAAATAGCCCTATGCAAAATATAAATTAATAGACGTTTTACTCGTTAGCACAACTATAACATATATTAGCTACGACATTGGCCGAAACGTCGATCGTTATAAGTTTCGTCACGTAAAAATGCGCAGACGGCCTTTGTTTATGGCACACAATAAAAAAGGTTATCAAGGCGTAAGTATTATTTCAGCAATAAACTATGGAATTCAATCAAATCCATGTGAAAATAAATATAATATTTTCTCCAACAGAGAACAAAATAAAGATTAAATAAATTCGCTTCTTATTCATGAAAGTGCAGCCGGGTGCGTCTGGATTTCTCGTAGATTTAGTCTTAAGTAAATTAATTTAAAAAAAGTCCGGACTCACTGTCTGACTGTGTATCAACGCCCAGACTAAATACCCTAGTTAAAATTTGGCGCAGTTTCAATTTTATGATGCTGACGGCTGGTTTGTTGGAAATATAAACCCTACACGAATAAAATTGAGCGAGAAAGTTTGTAAGGAAATACGTCATTGTATAAATTATTATAAAATGACGAATTTCCAATATTAATTGGATTTTTTTTCTCTTCTGAACCACTGTTCTATATTGGTCATTATGCAAATTGTCAGCGTTTTTACGTGACGCTACCTCTACTACGAAATATCTAAGTATCCGTTTAAAATTCCAATTTCGTAGCTGTGTTCAACACCGCATGCGATATCGCACAGAATGCACTAAGATATCGTACGTAAAATCCCACAAAAAATCCATATATATATATATAGAAGAGGCTTAAGCTGTCTGTCTACGTTACATAGCACTACTAATGAACAATGAAATAAGGCAAGACCAAGCCAACGCGCGCGTTTACTTGCAACCAATCACAAGGCTATTCCATCTCAGCCAGCCTTGTGGTTGGTCGAAAAATTGCACGCATATGCAGAGGCGGGCTGAACGCGTTGGATGGTATTACCTATAATGGTGATAATTCGTTTTAATTTAAATGGCAATCGATATGATTGCTGCCCGGATAGCGTCGATTTTAGTTATCAACCATTTAGTTCTGGTAATAATGTCTGCCAAATTAGCACCAATACCAATGCACACCAATTTACGAGTACCTACAGTCCTGTGCACATCATTAAGATTTTTTTTATTTTCTTAATCTCGTTATTGTTTTTTAACACACCTTCCAGTCAGTGTAGCGTCATAAAATGCAATAAGATTTAGTCCGAGTTTTTATTTATATATGATAAATGGAATGGAATGGAATCGGCATATATCAAAGATATATTGCGGCATAGGTATAGTTTAATAAACGCCATGGAGTAGTTTTCGATCCTAATCATGTGCATAGGACATTTAACACTAAATACAAAGTCGTAGCGTGAATGAAATGTGAACAATAATAACAGGTCTTTCATGAAAATTTAACTTTTCTACTATCATGAAATGGTAAAATCAATATCTAATCAAACAGTAGCCAGAGCACGATCGGTATTTACAAGGTCATTTGGAAAGGGCGGACGCTACCACCTAATAAGAAGGAGCACTAATACTCGATGGTAAATTATGGCAATTCCAAGTAACGTGCTTTGTAATAATTATTATTTATTCTATAAAGTACCGTTTATGCAATAATCTACCCTAAATCGTCGTTATTACTTGACCTCATAATACCTATGTTTGAATGCGTGTGGATTTTTGTTTTAATACGTATTACTTGGTCCTTTTTCCAGTACACAGTAATAGGCGACCACAGTTGATATAATGGTGTCACAACGTAATTTATATGCTATAAACTTTACAATGTCATATATTTAGCACAAAATTATACTTATTTAAAAGTTTTAAAACGTAATAAGCCGTGGCAAACATTTGTTTCATTAATAGAAATGCTGTAATATTCCATTGGCCTAATACTCCCTTTCCAAATAGCCTTATATACATAGATTTGAATGAAATATGTAACCAAATGCCCCCGGTCTGTTCACCCTAAAGATTTAATTTAAAATAAATCGCAGTCGTTTTCGAATATCGAATCACTGTAACGTCAGAGTAAACATGAACTTGTTTCAACTAAAGCTAAAGTTCACCAACATTTCCATAGAAGCGTTCCTGGTAAATTATAGAACAGTTGTACAGAATTTACGACTCTTAACTAAGCGATATAAGGCCTATTATACTATGGACATTACTAAGATATCAAAGTCGAAAACGTCAGTACAATTGCGTACAAATTATACTAAAATACTGAGATTTATAGTGTGTACTTAAACTTAAGAAACACGATAAATGAACCAGATGAAGTTATGTGTCTTTCTAGCACAACTTATAAATCTCAGCCTAAGGGGGCTTCTATTAATAAAGTGAGGCGCTTTTGGCATTTTTCCCAAAGAGATATCCTGAGTTTTTAAAACAAGATTAAATCCGCTGTATTTATAATAAAACGAAGAAAAAATGTTGAATATTTTTGTTTAAGATTATTTAAATCTTTGCGATATTCGCATAACCACGATAAGTATTACTGTGTTAGAATTGGCTATATTTTAGTGTGGCTATGTTTTATTCAATTTAAACCAATTTTTTAGCCACTTCATTTTAATTAATTCTTGCGGAAAAACGTGATATACGCCGACACCACCGCATCCCTAAAGTGATATAAGATGGGATTCTGCTCAACCATGAACGCCTGACGTAATTAATAGACGCCCAAAGGCACTTGATATAATCCGTTTATGCCCCAGACTGCCAACGCGCCGGTGTATTTTAAATGTATATAATTTTATATTATTATCAAAATTAACGAGAAGAAACAAGCAAATCTTGTGTTGATATCACGATAAGAAATGATAAGACAAATAACGAGATACGTTCATTTAAGATGTTTTTATCTGCGACCGGTCTTCGTTGTTTATCTCTAGTCAACAACGATGTTGGATATTTTCATTTAGTATATACATCTATCTATCGTCAATTATATAACGTAACGTTAAAGTGGTACACGTATGGGTGTAATGCTTTGAATAACACACAACATCTTTGTTGTTATATATATATACCGTTCATGTATTAAGACTTATTAGATGGAAGTACACCCAAAGAGAGTTGTTAAATATCAAAAAAATTATCTCCAATAAGTGATGCAAATTAATTTAGAACAATTAGTTTCACTCCAACAATAAGTAAAATTATCTATCACGAAGGCATCCTTCTATTATCCCACCTTTAATCTCCTATTAATGTCGTTTCACCGCAATATGATTTTCCTGTACCGATTTGTTTACGATAGCTCGAAGTTTTGTCGCTGATATATTATAAGAATGTGATGATTTTTTTTTAAATATAAATATAAGATAATATTATATGTAATTCCTAAAATGGGGAATGAATATGTAGATAACAAACGAGATGGAAGCCTTAGGGTAAGGGTCCACTGTATATTATATTAGGATAGGTTGACCGGTTTCCGACCGGCGACCTGTTTCATAGATTTGAGCGACTTTTCTTACAAACGGCGGGAATTAATACATACTTATTTGAGGGAATAAATCCCTATAGCAACTTAAATGTCCAACAGACATAAGACCTCCTTATATAGAAAAAGTTCAAAGTATCTAGTATTTGGTTTGCGTTGGCCAAGTAAAAACGAATCGTAGACAAATAGCCGCACTGTTATTTCCAAGGTAAATAAATAATTGAATTATTCTTATTTTAAAGTAATTTGTGGTTGTGGGCTATTTAATCAATAATATGTAAAATTTAAATTTTATGTACATTCAAATTTTCATGCCCAAATTTCATTCACTATACTATATTTTAATAAATCACACTAGGACAAAATTAAACAATAAACCATGTATTTTATATGCATAAAATATTTCGTCAAATCGACTGGATGGTCGAAAATCGGTAACCACACCTTATGTAGATAAGAAATGTGATCTTATAATTATTAAAACATTGCTTCTTTGTCAACATAAAAAGAGTAAATTATTTACATACCTTAGCTCCCTGACAAAATAAAACAAAAAACATTTTAAGAAAATCATTATAATTTCCAACCAACCTATCACGACTATGAAAACTAATAAAAACTGTAAGTTTTCAATATAATCATTAATAATTGGATATGATGGTTTTCCTATTTATCAAAAATCCAGCAAAAGCTTGAATTAAAAAAGTACATTGTTGTTATACTTTGACCACAGAACTAGGATGTTTGATTAAGATCAGGTGATCCAAAGTAAACTTTGAAAAATCCTGTAACTTATGTGAAAAATAATTAACTTCAATAACATCAAATTAATTGTAATTCCTCAAGTGATTAACAAATATATAGTCTGTTTTGATGATATGGGATTAATTAAGCCATAAATAGAATTCATGCAAGTACGTAATTCTAAATTTACTACAAAATAAAAACAACATATTATTGTGTGTAAGCATATCTTGAAATCAATCGATCGTTTGTTCCTATGTTCTTTACCGGCTTCCAAATACTAGAAATAATAAAATTTGTATTGTTATCAGAAGAAGCTACTATAAGGTTTAGACTATTTTATCACTGAATCATTCTCATAAACGGATGATAACATTTCTTTGGCAGTTTCAAACAATCATAAGTATTATGAAAATTATTAGATGGTTAGGTACTTAGATTTTTATTATCTTTGCAAAAGATGCAAAGCTAAATGGAAAAGTACTTCACTTAAATATTCTAAAATAGGTTGTCATTGTATTGAAATTTTCCTGAAAAATTACAAGAAATAATACCCAAAATTTTCCCTTTACACAGAAAGTATGTAGTGCGATTAATTTGAAATAAAAAGCTTTTGCTAAAAACGATTAGTGAAATTACACAAAAGTTGAATCTTCCGACACGAAGCCGATATGAGATAGAAAATGGTAAAAAAGGACAAAACAGTTCTAATTTAAAAAATAATAAAAAAACTATTATTAACATTTTCGCTAAATACATATAAGTGGAAAGAAACACAAATTAAAGCAACCACGATACAAGCTTGCCTAGTGTGGGTAGCAACGGAAGTTTAATTAATTTTAAAGTTGTCCAAAAAACGTTTTTTCATTTCTATTATTTATTAACACAAAAATGTCATGGGTGGATTGGTTTGAGAAAGAATTGCAATGTTAAATTAATTGGTTGCAGACTTGGGCCTCTGGAATTAGATTAAACTAAAAACTGTTTTTTTGAACAGCCCACAAGTTACTACAGTACTGTGGAAAAAATGTGTTCGTAAGATTACCATTTAATCCATAGTGAGGCTATATTTTTTCTTTGGTATACCAAAGTATTGGTTAAGGTTTGGTATGCCTTATAAGGCACAATCAGACCACAGGACAGGTGGTATTAATGCAAACAATTTCCAAAATCCGATAATGTCAATGCAATGGTTCCCAACAAGAGTCTATGTCACCTTAATTTTAATCTATAGACCACTAGCAAATAGTAGTTTTTAAATTTAGTTTGTTTAGTATAGTCTCTAGTATCAAAGGTTGGTTACCTAAAAGCTTAGTTTGGATCACCTATTAAGAGATTTTATTCTAATGTACTTACTCCTAATTTAGAATAGAATATATGTAAAATGATATAAAATTCAATATTGTTCAGATTTTATATCAAAAAACAATTGCACATGGTAAATAAAACTTACCTCTTCATCTCTTATATCCTTTAGGGTGTAAGAGACTACTGTGATGCCCATATTTATCAGATCACTGGAAGCCACTTCAAATACCTTGAAATAAATAAAAAATAAATAGGATAAAAGTTTGATTTTTTCGAAGTTTCGATTAAAACTTGATCTAAATAGAAGTTTAGATTGTTTATCGTAATATGTTAAGCAGGGTTTAGAACAATATTATATATTATTGTTGTTGCTTATGTATAAATTACCAAGCAGAGTATATGATAGAAATTTGTATGTATAAATATTGAGGAATTAAGGTTTTATAAACTTTAAGTGTTACCTTTTTAGAAAAAATCTTCCGATCTTTATATATTTCTTCAACAGTCATAGATCCCATAATAGCACGTTGATGACCTTCGAGGGTCACCAGGGCTATATGTTGGATTTCTTGCTCAGATTTGCCGAGAAACTGCTCACAGGCTGAGAGTAACATCTCAGCATTTTGACCTTGGATCTTTACCTAAAAAATATGTTAAAACCAATGAGTTTAGGTATTAGGTATAAAAATCTTTGCCAGGGCTATTCTAGCAGGGCTTGTAGTGCCGTTTCATAGGTAGATAAATTACATTTATTCATAAACTCACACAAATGGTTACAAAGGCAATTATAATTTATTATACCAACAAACAATTTCAGAATAAATTATGATAATGTTATGATCAATTGTTCTTCAAGGAAAAAACAAATTGGACCATTTGACAAATCATCATTCATACTTTGAATTGCTCTAAAAGTGTTAAAGAATAATTAACAGGCCAAATTGTGACTTATTGGCTACTCAAAGAGTTGGTTTTAGATTGTGGTAATACACATTTACTAACTCAATTTATCCTTGCTTCCGAGTTGCCTATGTCTTGATAGAGTCACTTAAGCTGATATAGCTATCATGTATTACTGCAGTTTAAAAGTAGAAAAACTAATTGCAGACACAAGGGCCACTGATTAACCTAGATTGTGTATTTTAACATCTTTCAATATCAAACACAATTGTAATACTGAATATATTCAAGGAAATGGAGGAATATCTTTAGACCTATAGGAGAATTTTCTTCGGCTGATGCTGCTGATGAAAGCTTCAATTTACCTCTTCTCTTTACACTGTTTAACTATTGAGGTTTGAATGTTCTAATCTAGTTCCTATAATACATTAGAGTGTATTGTTTTATTTTTATTTTTAAGCATTATACCTGATTTTTTAAATATTGTAATGTAAACGTTTATATGTATTTTATAGGTGCAAAGTAGATTTTATGAAAAAAAAAAAAATTCTTTCTTTTTACTTTACACTACAGAGTAACAATTTTTATTTTATAAGACGGGTTAGATAACATGGCTATAGGGCCCAAATATACTCATTATTGAGTTCAAGTACTTTACTGGATAATGTTGGTGGCGATTTACTCAAAGGTAACAACAAAAAGGTAGGTAAATATATTCTATACCAGCCCTGACTTGGTAATGCTTAGTTTGCACACCATCTTTGTCTCTCTCCATTACAAGAATAAATTATGTCAAATGTCTTAATGGCTAGTATTATATAGTTTTAAAATAAATATTAAAAATATGGGGTCCGAATTTAATTAGAAGCGGTGATAGCCTAGTGGTTAGGGCGTCAGCCTCCTAATCAGAGGTTGGTGGTTCGAATCCGGGCACACACTTCTAACTGTTCCGGGTTATGCGCGTTTTTAAAAATTAAAATATCACTTGCTTCAACGGTGAAGGAAAACATCGCGAGGAAACCTGCACACCTGAGAGTTCAACATAATGTTCTCAAAGACGTGTGAAGTCTGCCAATCCACACATGGCCTGCGTGGTGGACTATGGCCAAACCCTTCTCATATTGAGAGGAGACCCGTGCTCTGTAGTGAGCCGGTAATGGATTGATCATAATGATGATGATGAATTTAATTAATTAAATGTAATAAATAAAATTGCTTTATTTAAATATGGAATTCTAAATTGCTGTAATTTAAAAGTACCTGTGCAATTCCTGTGACAGATATGGGTACACCCTGACTTGTATAGACAGTAGGAGATTCCACTTGCAAGGTCATAGTGTTGAGAGATATTCGTTGAACACGTTGTACAGCAGGCCAGACAAATGCCCTGCCACCAGGGACAAGGAGAGGTTTTGAGTAGCAACATCCTGTATAAAGAGAATGCACATGTTATTGCCTTTTCTTAAGTCATATAAGACATTCTGAATCAGATAAGCATTATTGAATTGTTGCTTCATTTTAAAACATTCATAGAAATTTTTACACAATGTTGTATTATTTATGAAGCTATGATAGCCTAGTTGTTAGGGCGTCAGCCTCTTAATCAGAGGTCGGCGGTTCGAATCCGGACATGCACCTCTTACTTTTCTGAGTTATGTGTGTTTTTTAAACAATTAAAATAGGACTTGCTTCAACGGTGAAGGAAAACATCGTGAGGAAACATAAATGCCTGCACGCCTGAGAGTTCTCCATAATGTTCTCAAAGGCGTGTGTGGCCAGCGTGGTGGACTATGGCCAAAAACCCTTCTCATATTGGGAGAAGACCCGTGCTCTGTAGTGAGCCAGTAATGGGTTGATGATGATGTTGTATTATTTTATAACTGTAATAATCTACATTCTAGATCTTGTGTATAAAACTTTGGTGAGGATGAATTCCTTTATATCAATGTATTCACTTGAAAAACAGAACATCTCAACTTTGAGAACTTGGTGTTAGTGCTATAGTGCTTTTTATCATTTGTTTGGTTAAGATATTTTGATCCTAATCTGTTGATAGGTGTATGACTAGAATTGTTCACATTTGACCTTACCTTTATGTCTAAAAGTGTATGTTAGTCTTAATTACAAATATCTGATAATATGTCCATCAGGTTCAGGCAGTACTTAAAATTACTATACTTTGTAAAGGATATCAGATTGTTAATAATTTAGAGCTTCAGCATGTAGGTATAAAATGATAATTGTTTGGTCACTGTTTACATAATTTGTTCACAGGCGTGCAATAAATACATATTTTTAGTGAACATAACATTATGGTATAAACTTTATTGAGGAATTAATTTTAATATTACGACTCCGCAAGTGAGGCGCGACAGGAAAATAGTAATCAAAATATCGCCAAGCATCATTCACTTCTCTTTAATATTATCGCTTGCGTCAAAAATACAAATAAAAACAGCAATAAAATAAATACTTATGGACTAAATATTTATTGTAAAACATTTATTCGCCCAATTTATTACTTAGGCAATTATACGAGTGAGAAAATCACTTACCCGATACAACAAGCGCCTCATTAGGACCACAAGTAACAAAACCCCAAGTCATCTTCGTTTATTCTCAAACAAAGTAATTTATAAATAAATTTTATAAATCAAAATACTGAAACTACTAAACTGAAAACACCTAAAAATCAAAACATAAATTGCAGCCACGATATGTAGTCTGTGATGAATCGGCTTCCGATCCAATCCGAAATGGTAGGTTACTATAGAGTATAGACTTCACGAGCATAGATAAAGTATTAAATAATTCTCAGATTCAGAGACAGAGAACAAAACTGCAAGTGAAACAGCGACATAGGTACAACTTCGTTTCTGGAACAAATTTTCCCCAAATGTGACTAGAAAACCAAAAAAAAAATAGAATGCTGAAATTGCTAAAATATAAACAGAAATACTAATGAAAATCAGCTTCTTAGTAACAGTTGAAATAGTGCAAGCTCTTTTTTTGGCTTACTTTAAAATTTAGCCAAACAAAGAAAACCCAGCACGTTATATGAGACGGAAGATACAATACTTGGTGAGACCAAGCATTGTATCTTCCGTCTCATATTCCTACATAATCATAACATGTAAGCTTCTCACTTCCGAATTCCAATGATTTAAAACATGTGATTTCTAATAATTGAGAGATTATTGTGATGTTTCATGGCTTCTTCTGCCATTCATTTTCAATTTGAGTATATAATAATGGAACGATGTTTATGCAGGAATACTTAGCACGCACTTAAAGTCAATTTCAAATACGTAATTAATGCTTTTTAATTCTCTGGTGGCCTACCTCTCGTTAATTTACTAGTATTTAGTAACTATAATAGACTAATCTAACAGTTTTTATGTGTGTGCGTGTATGTGTAACATATAAACTAATTATAACGAAATAATAATTAATGCACCAAATTATTAGCTTCAAACCACTGTACAACTTACTAGTGGTGTTTACATTGTCAAAAGCTATTTCACGTCGATTTATTTTAAACATAAATCATATATCATCAGTAAACAACACTTTAGATAAGGAAAGTTATTTATATAAATAAACGAAAATAGGAGTATATATTTCGACAATATAACGCAGATTTATAATACAAGGGTATACTAGTATTTATTATTCCAATATGACCTTAATAGTAATTATAGTTGCATAGACTAATAAGAATTCCACACAGTTTTCTTTCTTTCTGTCCTCGTTAATTTTACATTTGACAGAACAATACAATACGTTGTATAAATATACAATTTCTACACAGCGTTTATTAATAAGGGGATAGTGTATTATATGTATAGGAGCAAGATTTTATTTTAGTTCTATGTACACTATTTTTTTATTTATCCCTCATGGGAAAGGCAAGGGGATCTGGGCCCATACAGCCACTATGTACACTGAGTAAGACATGACAATAAGTTTGATTGGGACAACAGAAAACTTACTTCGATAATTGATTCAAATAGGCATTTGGAACGAAAGCTCCATTTTTACTTATATCTTCACGAGTTTAGTCCGTTCAACTTAACTTGATGCGCGGAATGATTGGCATTACTGAAACATTCTATGTACAGTGTGTCCTTATGAATTCCAAAAATAAAGAACTTAATTTTAGTAAATTACTTTATAAAGAGCTATGTGCATCTTGTTTATAAAAGTATCAATATTTTTACACATGAATATATTACGATATCGTATAGTGGCCTGGAATATTTCACTGTAAATGGTAATCTAAACTTTTTCACAGGATGCACTTGAATGATCATTATTTTGTTTTTGTAAGTAACAACAAAATCGTCCTTTCGATGTTTTCACCAACAAGTTTACACTGTAACCACATAATAAGAATTATAAATGTTGATAACATCTATAAAATATAATTAAAGTTATTAAAAACGAAACCACCAATATGCAGCAACTTTTAGAAAATTGTACAACTCTGTACATCATGGCTGGTGCTTTATAGAATTATTGTGTTCATAGGATTTTTAACAACCTCTTTTCCAAAATTACTTTTTCTTGAGATATTTTGCTGTATTGACTTTTTTTAAATCGACTTAATCTTATTATTTAATCGACTTTGTCTTACTGAGTGCGTTGAGCCTTTTGGTTATAGCTTTGTATAATTTAAGTAAAAGAAAATACACAACAAGTAAAAGTAAATAGTCCTATACTGATAACTGATAGTATAACAACTGTAACAGAATTTTTAAAACTTCATAGTCAGATAAAGTTCAGAAGTTACATTACATCTCAAAAGATGGCGCCGTACACACAATACATTTTAGAATTTTATAACTGCAATACATAGCTTACAACCAAGACTCACTGAACATACAAAATCATAATTGTTTTTTACTATATACATACATTATAACATATACTTAACATAAATTGACTTTCGTATAAAAATATTTTTTTAATTTATTTTAACTATGGAACAATACTTATCTTCACGATTCTTCTATATTAAAATTATATCTAACATGAGTCATTTCTTACTATAACACAGAATAAGTAATAATTGACCATAGGTACTAAAACGTCGCGATTTTATACTCTGATAGATTCCATGCATGCAGGCTAACTTTGTTTAAATATTGGCGTTTTGTAAGGGAGGATCACATTCGTAAAGTCGATTTTTTTAAATACAATAAGTAAGTATATTTAAAGTCTATTATACTTTAAAATCCCATCCCTAAAAAAATCAATATCAATAAAATCTTTGACGGCACTTTCGACTGCCTCATAGGAGTTGAATTTTTTCCTTTGCAAGAAGTTATCCAAATTAAAAAAAAAATGTCAATCTGTTGAAGCAAGACCCGGGGAGTACGGTGGATGTTTTAGACATTCCAATTGAAGCTCCTCTAATTTGGTAGCCGTCTGTTGCGCAGTGTATGATCAAGCGGTGTCCTGAAGCAGTAGTGGCCCAGAGCTATTGCCCAGTCTTGGTTATGTAAAATAACCAAGACTGGTTAACCAAGACTGTTATCTTTTCTACCATGGTTTGCAGTTGCTGCCGACATCCGCTGTAATCGTCTGGCCAGATTTAAGAAAGCTGTAGTCAACGACACCGGCACTAGTCCCAAACACAATTTTTTTTGAGTAAATTTTCGCTTGGGGCAGGTTTTGGCTGGGATGAGATGAGCGTTTCCGATTATCGTACAGGACCCATTCATTGCAAGTAATGATTCGATTTAAAATCCCTTCATTATTGTGCCGGTTGGGTAACGTAACACAGCAGTCGACGTGCGTTTGTCGGTTTGCTGCAATCAATTCATAAGGTATCCATCTTTCAAGAATTTTCACCTTCCCACTTTGCTTAAAGTGGATTAAAACAGTTTTATCACTAACACTGTAGAGCTCTGACGTGGTTTGTGAAGAGCTATCTATATATTGCTCTAATAAGATATTATTAGAGCAATATTTCATACCCATGTTTGTTTATCATTTACATAATTCTTTACACTATAGTAGGACTTTTCTACAAGCTTACGTTTTATACAAACTTTGAACTAATTGAGAGACATCCCAGAAATTTCATTTGGTAATTTGTTATAAAATTGTATACATTCATCATTCATTCATTGATCAACCCATTACCGGCTCACTACAGAGCACGGGTCTCCTCTCAATATGAGAAGGGTTTGGCCATAGTCCATCACGCTGGCCATGTGCGGATTGGCAGACTTCACACACCTTTGAGAACATTATGGAGAACTCTCAGACGTGCAGGTTTCCTCACGACGTTTTCCTTCACCGTTAAAGCAAGTGATTTTTTTTTTTTTTTTTAAACGCACATAACTAGAACCGAAATGTTAGAGGTGCGTGCCTGGATTCGAACCGCCGACTTCTGATTAGGAGGCTGACGCCCTAACCACTAGGTTAACATCGCTACTTTACTCAATTGATGAGATATCTAGCTTTCAAGAATTTTCACCTTTCCAATTTGCTTAAAGTGGATTAAAACAGTTTTATCACTAACACTGTACAGCTCGGACGTGGTTTGTGATGGATCTGCTTCCACAATAGCCTTCAATGCTTCAAATTAAAATAATCATTATTCAAATAGGCCTTTAAAAAGGCACTTTTGACGCGTCAATAATTTACATAGTAGTTATTTCATGGTGATAACTATATTCGTAAACTTAAAAGTTTTAGTTTGGTTTAATTCATTTTCTGTTATTGTTTTATTGTTAGATACCTTAGTATAACTAGGATAATTTAATTTACATTAATTTTTAATTGCATGCGGTGTTTGCCTGTAAGTGGCTAAGCATTTTTGTGCCGTAACTCAGTGCAAGGTACTGAATCTTGTAAAAAATGTTTTGGCTGTTGGCGAACCAAATAAAAAAATAGCTGAATTAATTTTGAAATTGTTATTCCTATATATGAGGAGATATTTGAGATCAAAGTGGCCGGTACGACAAAACGCCAATTTCATATGTAAACGCAAATGTGTCTGGTGGGAGGCATCGGCCGTGGCTAGTTACCACCCTACCGCCAAAGACGTGTCGCCAAGCGATTTAGCGTTCCGGCACGATGTCGCGTAGAAACCGATTAGCCCGGTGAGATTGTCGTCAAGGGCTAATTTGTAGTAAATAAAAATAACACTTTCACTATCATAACTAGCGATAAATCTGGTTAGCATCGAACTTAGACCTTATGTGGTATGTGTTGTGTAAATGAAAGAGCGACTGGATGACAACTGTTTTATTAATATTTTATGCGTCTACCCACAACATCTTCCCCATAAATGAAATAAAGATATAAATAATCTTATTGAATTTACCTTAATTATAACCCAGCACCAAATAAAATATGTAACACAAGCTCTCTCCTCCCCCTTCAAGCTATCAACAGTGATGAAACTGTTAATATTATGAAGAAGAATAATATCGCTATTATTAAGAAGGTAAAATTAACATAATGTAGTGTATGGTTAAAACGTTTACATCAATCGACGCGCGCGTCGCCGTTAAATAATAGGGTTCAAATAGGAAATGGCCGGTTCTGCGTAGTTAGCTACATTGAATTAATATAAATGCATCACCCGTTTTTATTTAAATGTTTTTTTTTGTTGTATACAACAAGTTAACCCTTGACAGCTATCTCACCTGGTGGTAAGTGATGATGCTGTCTAGGATGGAAGCGGGCTAACCTGTTAGAAGTATGGTAAACCCACGCTCCTAATTGGTTTCTACGCGACATCGTGCTAGAGTGCTATATCGCTTGGCGGCACGTCTTTGTCGGTAGGGTGGTGGTAGCCACGGCCGAATCCCCCCAGATCAGACTCGAGCCGGGAATCGAACCCAGGACCTACAACTTTATAATGCGACAGCTCACGCGCTGCGCCACGGAGGTCGTCAAAAACTATGTAGGTACACGGTAGCATCCACGTTTTAGGTTTTGTTTAGTTTTATTTTATTTGTATTACATAAAATTGATTTTATCAATTTAATTTCATAAATCATTAATATCAATATGCGGCCCACAAAATCCTCTTGAACTAAAGGGGAAAATTTATATGCAAAGCGGAGATCGTCAAGTGGCTAACTATTGTGGCTATTGTTGCATCAGTTTTCAATAAACGACGAAGATAAGAGGCTAGTAATTAATTTGCCACTTCCTTTGAGAATACAGTAGTGTTTCAGAACTTGTCTACAGTTAAATCAAAGTTATAATATCGGTATTCCTAATATTTGCTAAGTGGTCGACTTTACGTAGACGCGACCACTCAAGGTACCGATTCGAGGCAAAATTGTTTACACTTGAATGTTTGTGGACATTAACTTCACGTTTCCGAGTTAGTCGGATAGTTCCGAGTTGTTTGCGAAATACGTTGAAATGTGGAATAAGGTACATAGAGATCGTTGAGTAAATAAATACAAGTTAAATTAATCTCTACGAGGGGCAGCAATCTACCTTTCGGTTCCCGCCTTAGGCAAAGCAACCTTATGAAATATTAAGCTTTCATGGCTCTATAGCTAGTCTATATAGAATTGCTATAGAGCTAAAGCTATAGCAACCAAAGTCTGAGAATATACTTTATACAAAAAGTTTTTTTTATGAAACTAAGATGTGGTAAAGACATCGTAATGGAGAGAGTAGTTTTTTTAATGACAAGATTCCAGTGATACCCGAGTTCGTTATTTTTAATACTCTATAAGTTAGCCATTCACGACAATCTCACCTGGTGGTAAGTGATGATGCCATCTAGGATCGTATCGGGCTAACCTGTTAGGAGTATGGCAAACCCACGCTTCAAATTGATTTCTACGCGATATCGTGCCGGAACGCTAAATCGCTTGACACGTGTTTGTCTGTTCTGCAGGGTTTTTACTGGTAAAACTGGTTCCAGTGCAGCGTGACGGCTTGCGGTATCATCATTATTATACAATTACCGGCCCAGTACAGGGCACTCGAGTTACAACATGATACGATTTTAGCTTTACTCCGCTACAGAAGATAAGATAAAGATAAAAGATTTTTATTTGGACTCACAATACAGGAAGCTTAAAAACATGAAAACGATGATCCTGCCGAAGTATAAACTGTGTGGCAGTAATCATCGCCCTCCAAGAAATAAAATACTGTGTTCCACAAAAACAAAAGGATAAACAAAACAAAATACATAGGCCATTTGAACAAGATCAATTTAGAAAAAATTATAGTATTAGAATTTATAACATGAAAAATTTATGAATGTGTGTGATATAATGCGGTGAATGTTTGTGTATATGTAAATGTTAGCCAAAGTGTATGTAATATAATAATGTGTGTGTGTGTGTGGGTATAAAAGTATACATGTGTGTGTATTTTACACGCCTTTGAGATAATTAAGAAGTACTCTCAGGCATGCAGGTATACCCAGGACGTTTAACTTCACCGTTAATGCAAGGGCTATTTAATATAAAATTGCTCAAATTCCGAAAAGATACAGGCGCATGCCGGGGTCGAGCTATGTCCCCCCATAGGGAGGCCGAAGGCTTGACAGCTAGGCACGTATTACCGCTCGCGTTATCAAAGAGCAATAATGGGAAATATCGTTTCACGAGTGGAGGCTATGAATTTCGCCATCTTTGTTCAGAAACATCTGATCTTTTTACTTGACTGCATCTAACGAAGAATTGTAGTGTTCTAAACATGTTAAAGCTGTGATAGCCTAGTGGTTAGGAAGTCCGCCTCTTAATCAAAGGTACCACTTCTACCACCACCCTTTCGGAGCTATGTGCGTTTTTAAGAAATTAAAATTACATTTGCTTCAACGGTGAAGGAAAAACATCGTGAGGAAAGCTGCATGCCTGAGAGTTCTCCATAATGTTCTCAAAGGCGTGAAGTCTGCCAATCCGCATATGGTGGAGTATGGCCAAAAGCTTCTCATATTAAGAGGAGACCCGTGCTCTGTATTGAGCCGGCAATTGGTTCATGATGATGATGAAACATGTAGTGACTTAAATAGATTTACCCATCATTTTTAGCGTTATTATCTATTGTCAACCATTGAATGTAACTTCAAAGTTAAGTTGTACCTATCTACAAATATCGTAGATAAAATGTATGAATACCATATAATATTCCAGGTGAGTTATTTGTAAAAACTTAGATAAATACGAAAATAAATTGAATTTAAACCTTTCTTCCAAAAATATCGTAATAATTATAAACTTGTCCTCGTGGCGTCCATTGTTATTGCTATTTTGCGTGGACCAATCACTTGCCACCGTTTTAGTGGGAACCAATGACGTGGCGGCACGACATGATGACAACCAACTCAATACATTCATAATAGTATTCTAATCAAGTTTTATACTCTTTTGTACGTATACAGATTAATAACATTTAAACCCTTACAAACAACTTGTAATATATTATGTCTTAATTAATAAATACATCATAACTTATTACTAGTTTCAGAATTGGGATAGGTAGATGATATTGTTTATTTGTTAATTTTATAATGTATCCATCTTGTAGTATGATTCGCAGTGGAAAAATTCGAAAAAAAATTCCACTGTGATATCCAAACACTTACGATAATGATGAAAAATAAAAACAACTTAGAAACAACGTACAAAAAATATACACACTCGGAATATAATGCTGGCCACTTACGTTCTTCAAGTACCTCCCTACCCACCTTTAAAAACGTTAATGATGAAAATCTTGCATAAGTACGTTTCCTTTTTACTTCTCGCAAGTGTTCCAAGAAATAAAGAGCTCTACTCAAAATTAATCCTAAAATAATTAGTAGTATCTACTTAGGTAACGATACAGAACACCGTCGGAAATAAAAGATTTTTTTTTAATTTGCCCCATCGGTGTATTAAGTAGGTGTAAGTGTATTATGTAGGCCCTCGTTAGTAATGTGCCTTGTTTAAAAATTTTTACTTGTTTTTTTCGAGAAAATGTTTTATACCTCTTCAAAAATCACTGCTAAACGTATTTGCAGTGATTGAGGTCACGCATTACTCTAACGAAAAGGCTTTTTTTTATATAGTAAAGAGCCAGCAATATAAATTCTGTGCTGCTGATAGCCTAGTGGTTAGAACGTCCACCTTTTTTTCAGATGTCGGGAGGCACACACTTCATGCTTTTCGGAGTTATATACGTGTGTAAGTAATTAAAATATGACTTGCTTCAACAATGAAGGAAAACATTGTGAGGAAACCTGCATGCCTGAGTGTTCTCCATAATGTTCCCAAAGGTGTGTGAAGTCTGCAAATCGGCACATGGCAGCGAGGTGGACTATGACCAAACCCTTCTCGTATTGATTTAACCCATTGGCCGCTCATTACAGTGCACGGGTCTCCTGCGTGTTCTATAGTGAGTGGTTGATCATGATGGTGATGAATATAAATTCCCTGAAGGTCTTAAAATACAACTTGATTGAAACAAATAAGTCTCTACCTATAAATGCATGCAGTCAACGATCGATTGATATAATCAATGAATGCATCCAAGGTGAATTAATAAAAGGCGAGCATAATAACAACAGCCAAGAAGCTGGCTTATTACTGTAGCAAACATCGAAATATAGGGAATAATAGGTTTGTTTTTTGGTTCATGTACTTTTATGTATAAAACTACATCTGTCCCAAACTTCGCTGGAATCATGATCAACCCATTACCGGCTCACTACAGAGCACGGGTCTCCTCCCAATATGAGAAGGGTTTGGCCATAGTCCACCACGCTGGTCAGGTGCGGATTGGCAGACTTCACACGCCTTTCAGAACATTGTGGAACGAGAGTACTCCAGGCGTGCAGTTTTCCTCACGATGTTTTCCTTTACCGTTGAAGCTAGTGATATTAAAAATTTTTAAAACGCACATAACTCCGAAAAATTAGAGGTGCGTGCCCGGATTCGAACCGCCGACCTCTGTCTAGCAGGCTGACGCCCTAACCACTAGGCTATCACCGCTTCGCTGGAATAATAGTATCTAACTGCCATTATATTACCCAAAATTAAAAATGATTACCTACTTATCTCTCTTTACAAATCGTTTTTTTTTAAACGTGTGTTCTATGTTATGTCTAACTTGAAGTGTAATAAAATAATACGTAATATTTGAAATATAGGTACGTGAAAATATTACGAACGGCTAGACCAGCTATACCGACTTTAATGGTAGGTACCTCCTTCACATAGACATTTATATACAAGGAGTGAAATAACTCCACCCTTAGGGGGGTTGGAACGTTGTATGAATAGCCCATGCTTTTCAAAGTTAATTTAGAGCGTACCTAAGTGGAGGGTAAGGTTCATTTTAGTGTCTGGATTGAATGTTATCCTTCAGACTTAATTCTTAAAGCAAGATGATATTTAGTTGCTTCAAACGTCCAAACTTCGACAAGTCAAGAGCGCCGGGGACGTTCTCGGTCCCCCCCAAAAGGGAGGCAGGGTCTTAACCACTAGTCTATCCTCACTGATGAATATACAGAATATAATTTGTTATGATATTACGTTTGCATCCAAATTGAAAAGTCTGCTAGGTTCCTGCAACCGGAGCTCAGACGGGATGGAAAAGAATATTGTAAAATGCAATATATTACACTATAACGAACATTTTCCTTTGCCGAGGAGATTAAGGTAATCTGATTTTCTTTTATCAGATTTCCTTTCGAGTAGGGTTACGGAATATTGCTCTTCTTGAGTAGTTACCTAAGACATACAGGGTTTGTCTCCAATAACGGATAGGTACTTAGGTACGACGCGCTTCTGTTTCGCAAATATTTCGTTAATGTTGATTAAATTTCCGGTTGGCATATTTTTTAAGATTAAGAATAATGATTGATGATAGACAAACTCTGCGAAGATACTTTGTTTTAGAACCTTGATTGATGTGTGTAAGAGAAAAATATAACGCTTATGATTTTTTCCTATATGTTAAAATAGATACCTAATTATATTGCTATAGGTAGAATTAGCCAGTTAAGGCTCTTACTTTCTAGTTTTTCACCAACAATCGTCATTTCCAAGTGTAAAGTTTCTTTAGTTGTCCCTTATACTGATAGCTTGATACTGCAAAAAGTCGACTACGGTTTTTTTTTTTATCCACTTCAAGTTAGCCCTTGACGGCAATCTCACCTGATTGTAACTGATGATGCAGTCTAAGATGGTAGCGGGCTAACCTGTCAGTATGGTAAATCCATACTCCTAATTGGTTTCGACGAGACATCGTGCCGGAACGCCAAATCGCTTGGCGACACGTTTTTGTCGGTAGAATGGTAACTAGCCGCGGCGGAAGCGACGACCTCCGTGGCGCAGCGCGTGCGCTGTTGCATTTTAAAGTCCGAGATCCTGGGTTCGATTCCCGGCTCGAGTCTGGTCTGGTGGGAGGCTTCGGCCGTGGCTGGTTACCACCCTACCGACAAAGACGTGTCGCCAAGCGATTTAGCGTTCCGGCACGATGTCGTGTAGAAACCAATTAGGAGTATGAGTTTACCATACTTCTAACAGGTTAGCCCGCTACCATCTTAAGACCGTATCATTACTTACCATCAGGTGAGATGCAGTAAAGGGCAACTTGTGGTGACTGAAAAAAAAGCCTCCCACCAGACCATACTCAAGCCGGGAATCGAATCCAGGACCTCCAACTTTATAATGCGACAGCGCGCGCGTTGCTCCACGGAATTTCGCTATTGGTAGATGCTATTGCCTCGTTGTTTTTGTACCTATTACAAAATAAAAATAAAAATACATATTTTACATTGATAGGTTTCTTTTTCTTATAACTATAAATATGTTTAGCATATATATTTAGCAGCAATTATGTTACTGATGTTGAATAGGTACCTACGATAATCAATATTTCAGAATCCGAATAGGTATATTATACAAAATGATTAAGTTTTCTTGTCATATAACTCGTGGGTTATGTGCGATTATAATTGGGTCATAATCGTAGTTATTCCGAGTAGTAGTAATCTGTAGTATGAGCTATAACATCTAGCTAACCGCTAATTATAATTCTAGATTTGAAGGCAAGTAGGTAGGTATATGTTTAAAATTATAATTTATTATACATCAAACATTTTACTTAAAACTTAGATTAACCTAAAACTAACAAACTTAAAAAATAAATAAATATATAACATTATAACTAAAATATATTATTAAAAGGAGTCCTTTCATTAGGTATATGTTTTATATATGACTCGAAAATCTTGAACAGGCGTGTCTTAGCAATATACTTTGAACGGTGAGGTAGGTAGGTAGGTACCTATATGTATTTTACGCTTGTCACACGTGGTTACGAGCGTAGAAGCTTTTACGTTGCGTTTTTTTATGTCGTTGAGTTTCAGCGTTTCGAGTGTCGTAGAATAACGGCGGTCCGTATGAAATTTATATTAAATACTAGCTGTGACCCGCGGTTTCACCCGCGTATTTCCCGTTTCCGTGGAAATGCCGGGATAAAATATTGCCTTAATATCTATAGGCGTCTTCAATTAATGGACTATCGAACATCGAGTTTGTTTGAGTTGAAAGAGTTTTTCACATCGGACCCGTATTTCCCGAGATTACCGTGTTAAATACAAATTAAGACATGTTTGAACTTGAAATTTGTGCAGCGGTAATAAATTGCAAATTGACTTTTTGAATTAGGAACACAACTACAATTCTTATACTACAGTGAGTGATTATAATTTAATATGAACTTTATTGAGTAGCAATAAAGTTCAAATTGACTCTACATTTTATTTAGAAAACGTTTATATGGGAAAAAGAAAAGGGCTGTTTTTAGGGTTTTCCCGGCAGTTATTTGAATTTTTCTCACTTTTTAAACCTTCCCTAGACCTTCACGAACATTTCAAGACCAAGATAAGATAAATTCGTTAGGCCATTCTCCAGTTTTAGCGAGACTAACGAATAGCAATTGATTTTTATATACATATATAGACTACTATAAGTATATTAGTAAAAACAAAATAATAATTTTAAACTGTCATATTTATAATAACATCAATCAAATATGTGATACATTTAATGAAGCTAATCTTCTTCTTTTTCTTGCCCTCATCTCACATTATGTGGGGTCGGCACTACACGTCTCCTTCCACTCACTTCTATCAGCCATCACGTCACTACCCACACCTTTTACACGCATAGCCTCTTTTACACAATCCATCCATCTCTTCTTTGGTTTTCCTACACTCCTTTGCCCTTCCACGTTCATATTATATAACGTTCTATTGGTGACGTTACTTTCTTATCTCCGCATTATATGACCATACCATGCTACCCTATTACTCCTCATCTTTTCTGTCACTGGCGCTACTTTTCGACTTCCCCATTGGCATATATTCATTTCTTATGTTATCCATTCTTGTTACACCACGAATCCATCTCAACAATAGCATTTCGGCCGCGAGTATTCTTCTTTTATCCGTTCTTCTTACCGCTCAACATTCTGATCCATACAACACGACAGGTCTTACGACTGTTTTAAGTATAAATTTTCCACTTTAAGGGGCACTTTAAGGGGCACTTTAAGGGGCATTTGTGGACCGCATACTGATGTTAATGATTTATGAAATTAAATTGATAGAATCAAGTTTATGTAATACAAATTAAATAAAACTAAACAAAACCTAAAACGTGGATGCTACCGTGTACCTACATAGTTTTTGACGACCTCCGTGGCGCAGCGCGTGAGCGGTCGCATTATATAGTTTGAGGTCCTGCGTTCGATTCCCAGCTCGAGTTTGGTCTGGTGGGAGGCTCCGGCCGTGGCTAGTTACCGACAAAGACTTGTCGCCAAGCGATTTAGCG
The DNA here is from genome assembly GCA_928268935.1 of Lasiommata megera. Lineage (NCBI taxonomy): Eukaryota > Metazoa > Arthropoda > Insecta > Lepidoptera > Nymphalidae > Lasiommata > Lasiommata megera. Next base: position 17,792,737 of record OV743307.1, on the reverse strand, counting down.
TTCCGGCACGATCTCGCGTTAACCAATTAAGAGTATGGGCTGGCCATACTCCTAACAGGTTCGCCCGCTACCATCCTAGACTGCATCCTCACTTACCGTCAGATGAGATTGCCGTCAAACTTGTAGCATCATCATCATGATCAACCTATTGTCGGCTCACTACAGAGCACGGGTCTCCTCTCAATATGAGAAGGGTTGGCCATAGTCCACCACGCTGGCCATGTGCGGATTGGCAGACTTCACACGCCTTTGAGAACATTATGGAGAACTCTCAGGCGTACAGGTTTCCTCACGATGTTTTCCTTCACCGTTGAAGCAAGTGATATTTTAATTTTTTTTTAAAACGCACATAACTATGAAAAGTTAGGAGGCTGACGCCGTAACCACTAGGCTATCACCGCTTAACTTGTAGCATACAAAAAATAAAAACAAAACCTGCCCTACACACTGGCAGCAATCCCTTTGATTTATAAATGAACAGCATGTTAATTATTTTCACTTGTGTTCCACTTACTAGTTCCGATCAACTTTTTAAATGTGCGTTAAGGTATAGGAAATTATTATACCTACTGTAATTATCGCGATACAGTTATATACTTCCAATATGTCGCATCACTTACGTGTCATCATACCACGTATATATTATATACAGTATTCCACTTTCATACAAACGGCCAAAACGCGGGCTATGCCTACGCGCCTCGATTTCGGCGTGCATTCGGCATGCTGACAGTCGCGACTGTACCGCAGTTACAAACGGACGGTGTTTTGTTTTTATAAACAATAATCGCGCTATTTTTTCCCTTAAAATAACTTCAACTATATATTTAATATGACGAGTAGGATATATTGTGCACTTTTTGGTTGCATTAATAATAGTTGTTTATTGTACTGTTTGTATGAATAATACAAAAAAAAAATTGACCGTCTGTCTGTCACTAGATTGTTGAAATTTGAACACAAAGTAGGCAAATGTAATTAAAATGTTGGAGGCGGGTAGCCCTATCGCATGTTTAGGTGCCGAGCGGTTGTAGGTATTTATTTCAAAGATAAGCCCGAGTTACAATCATCACCATCATCATCATCATCATGATCAACATTACCGGCTCACTACAGAGCACGGGTCTCCTCTCAATATGTGAAGGGTTTGGCCATAGTCTACCACGCTGGCCACGTGCGGATTGGCAGACTTCACACGTCTTTGAGATCATTATGGAGAATTCTCAGGCGTGCAGGTTTCCTAACGATGTTTTCCTTCACCGTTGAAGCAAGTGATATTTAATTTTTTTTAAAACGCACATAACTCCGAAAAGTTAGAGGTGCGTGCCCGGACCTCTGACTAGGATGCTGACTCCTTAACCACTAGGCTATCACCGCTACAAGTTACAATACTGAATAAATATGATTACCGTGATCATACCTTGTTAACAAACCATCGTCATTATAGTTCGCGTACAACGCTGTTGTTATTATTACAGTTAAAAAAATTACGTTTAATTGTATCACTACACCCTGTCTATACCCCCTTGTCATTATGGCCAATTGATACACCTACAATTAAATATTATTTGTAATTACACTTCAAAAAGTGAAACGTGTATTAGTCATGTGACGTTGAATATGTAATGCCAGTGTTGCTTGCTAAAAGGTCTAGTTTCAGCCTGAGCCTACTACTACGGAGTCACTGAGGCTTCGAAAGAATCTGGTGGAAAGTCCAGGTGTGTGAAAGAAAACATTTCACGGTTCTAAAGCGTAACTTCTTACGAACACACACGAGCTTGTTTATCACTAGAGTAAACCTGATGATTTTTACATATCTGTATAGTAAAGTAATCTGTTTTACATATACGTACGAAATTCATTTGGCATGCGTTTATCTCATATTATGAGATGCTTTATATTATAGCGATGTATTATGGGAAATGTTAAATAAGTTTCACCGTTAATAATAGGTAGGTGATATAATCATCATGATCAACCCATTACCGGCTCACTACAGAGCACGGGTCTCATACGAGAAGAGTTTGGCCATAGTCCACCACGCTGGCCATGTGCGGATAAGCAGACTTCACACGCCTTTGAGAACATTATGCAGGTTTCCTCGCGATGTTTTCCTTCACCGTTGAAGCAAGTGATATTTTCAATGTTTAAAAACGCACATAACTCCGAAAAGTTAGAAGTGCGTGCCCGGATTCGAACCGCCGACCTCTGATTAGGAGGCTGACGCCCTAACCACTAGGCTATCACCGTTTCAATATAATAATTATGATGTATAATAATTGTGATATAATAATTTAACGTATTTAATAAAAAGGGTTTTACACAGAGGTACCTAATTTGCTAGTTTCCAAAGTCTTAGAACACTACTCGCATGATTAGTGAAGTGTTATACCGAGAATCTATACATATGGTTTTAATGATGCGTAATAGATACAAAAGCTATGTAAAATTGTTAAGAAAAAAGGATGCAACCTGTGTGATACAATAATGGTTGAATTTATTTTGTAATAAAACATCTATTTCCTGATAACCACGTTTATAATTATTATTATCAAGCGTACGAATCGATGTGAGTCTTCGTGGAGGGGACCGACGAGGGGGCAAGATGGTGGCAAGGTGGCGGGGCGCCGAGGGACGCCGCGGCAGCGCGCAAGTCGCCGCCCGTATCGACCGGCCCGGATATGCACTGCGATGCCGTCGGAGAGATCAGCCGACCTACCTACTCGCGGATCTCCACGGCCGCGTTCGTAAACTTGCGGTACCTATAGCGAGGACCGCTAGCTTCCCAGAGACCTTGTGGTATGTCGTGCGCTCGTCTTGAAAATGTCTCGAGCCAATTTCACACTCCTGCCCTTTTTGCTGCCAGTTGGCGTGATTTGTAGAATCCGAAATATAATCTACCGATTTTTTTAGGAAGTAGACTCAAAGGAGCTTACTCTACCAGTAAAATTTCACAATTAAAAATTTCACAAAAAAACTTAAAACTAGGACAAACCTAGTTTTAAGTTTTTTTTTGCTACCATTATTTGACAAGTGGCCGATTTAAAATCCAATCGTAGAACTTAACACAATTCTCCGGGTGGTTATTGTATTTTGACTTTCGAGTTAGATGGGCTCCGGTACGTACTACTTTTCCTTTCTTTAGGTAGGTACCGGTTTTGAACTAGGCAGTAAATTTTCTACGAAGCTGTTCTCACTAGCCCATTAGCAATCGGTATTTGTAGCAACGCCACACCCCCGTTCTTTATAACACGGCGAAATTGGTTGTCGGTTTTTTTGCTGTAGTCATTTCGACTAATATAATTTAACCATCAATGAATGGGGCTTTAGAACTTTTTCACCTGGCCGCTAAAGAAGGATTTAATTTGAACCGGAGTTTAAATTCTAGGAATATTAGGATATTTCCGCACTTGATAATTCTATTTCCCATAGCATAGTTGAATACCGTCCGCGTATGTACACCATCAATAATTCGATAGAGAAAAGTTAATTTCCGTATTTTTCCACTACAAAGGAGTCACTACGATTTCGCCTGGTGGCAAGTGATGCTGTCCGAGGTGGTAGTGGGCTTATATGTTTTTTTTGTTGTTGTTAACACGGTAACCAGTCGTATCAAACCGTTGTGTTTTTACTTATACTGTAGAGTTTAGTTCTGACTGTCCCAACTAAAGACCTCGGGTTGTTTATTTTGTTTCCCCTACGTTATTAGCATTTTACGCACGAGGCACCTAATTTTCCAATTTGGTTTCTAACTAAAGCTTACTATAATAGAACATTCTCTACGAATCTCGCGAACTTTGATTAAATAATTTTATAGCTACAAACACATTGAAGGAGCATGAGATTTCGTCACTGGGTGTCAAGCAAAATTGCCGCCGTTAGACAAACAAAACGCGTCAATTTTCTATCTATTCCCTAGAATGTTATTATTGTAAGATTATTATAAAGTGGTGATAGCCTAGTGGTTAAGAGTTTAAGAATTTCGCCTCCCGATCGGAACCGAGTTTGATCCCCAGATTAACTTAAGCAATTTAAAATTTAACATCACTTGCTATAACGGTGAAGGAAAACATCGAGATCCAACCTACAGTCTGAGAGTTCTCCATAATGTTCTTATAGGCGAGTGAAGACTACCTATCCCCAATTGACCAGCGTGGTGGACTGCAACCACAACCTTTCTCGTGGCGAGAGGAACACTTCGGCCTAATGGGTCGGTAATGATGACGAAGAATATTATTTTTCACCATAACAAGAACTGTATCACCATAACAAGAACTGTACTCTAAAGCAATCGAGTTTCGAGTATGCCTGTGGGTGCGATATCATGGAATTTCATAATATTACAGACAACGAAAACGCTCGGAGCATCTTCAAATCATGGCTTCTGTCTGTGGTTTTCCCTAATTGACGCCCCTGCCTGGGAATCTACCGCCCGGGACCACAGCTCCCTCGGCCCCACTTCACTACGTCATTCCTTACAGATGCTGTCAATTTCAATCTGAACTTCAAAATATTACTTCATTCAGACTGTTTAATATGTATAACTCACATAGAAAAATAACGGAACTACTGGCTCGATAAAAATTCTACCAGCTATAAGTATTAAAAAAAAACTGATTTCAGTTATATATATATATATATAATCTATAATCTTTATTCAAATAATCCGTCAAAAGAGCCCTTTAGAGGATTATTCAAATAATCCGTCAAAAGTTCCTTTTAAAGGAATATTCAAATAATCCGTCAAAAGGGCTTTTAAAAGGATTATTTGAATAAAATATAAAAACAAAGTATGGTTAATTATTAAAAAAGATACAAATACATAGTAGATGTGTGTTTATTTTAATGTTTCTGTTCGATCTTAATAAAGCCTTATGTAGTATTTAATATTGAACCCTGGTGCGGAACACATCGTGTGCGATTCCATCTGACAGTGAGCCGGCTTTGTACTAAGTGGTTATGAAATAAACATTTTATGACTTTTATCATAAGAGTAAAGTAGACAAATATGAGAAATTTGACAGAAATTGTCCACAATATTTGCAGTAGGTACGGCCTTCCTTTCGAGTGCGATCCCGGCTCCAACTCAAACTTTACAGAGTTTTGAATCTTCTTCTTCTTCTCTAGGTGCCTCTCCAACTAGTGAAGGTTGGCAGTCAGAATGGCATATTTTGCCTTGTCTCTCGCGAGGCTGAAAAGCTGGGCGGCACTTGCGATCCCTGTCCACTCCCTGATTTTTTGAATGGACACACTTATATTGTAAACCAACAAAAGTACAGAAAGAAAGATAAGAATACATTTATACACTGTGTTGTGTCAACACAGCGTGTAATTTGGCGGCCTTATCGCTACAAAGCGATCACTTCCAGGCAACTAATCATGTAAAAGCACATTAAAAGGAAAGTCATGTGTGTTACAAGCCATTGAATATCCCCAGCGTCAACGTCAAACGTTAAAGGCCATTCTCGTGTAGAAATTTGCATGCCTGGTAGCTTGAAATAAAACATAATATTCTGACCGAAGACTCTTCCACCGGTAATAAGTTTTTTATACACTACAAGTCAGCCCTTGACGGCTATCTCACTTGGTGGTAAGTGATGATGCAGTCTATAGCGGGCTAACCTGATATGGATATGCTAAAATCACGCTCCAAATTGGTTTCTATGCGACATCGTGCCAGAACGCTAAATCACTTTGCGACGAGTCTTTGTCGGTTGGGTGGTAACTAGCCACGGTCGAAGCCTCCCACCAGACCAGACTCGAGCCGGGAATGGAACCCAGGACCTTTAACTTTATAATACGACAGCGCACGCAATGCGCCACGATGGTCCACATTTGATATGGATGATGAAATCATTGGCTGGTGATGGTGGGATACCGGCTTACAGGCCGCAGTCGTACCGAAGGATATAACGATGTCATTTCAATAGCATTTTTATATATAGATTTCGTTTCTCTAAAATTAATAAGTTCCTATAGGTACCGAGTCTTCGAATGTGTATTTATGATAGGTATTGGGCCTTTCAGTTTAGTTTAGAAATTCTAAATACCAGTCTGGAGTTAGGAAATTGATATTCTCTATCCCCGTGCCTCGGACCACGTACACGGCCGAATCCTCGTTAAGCCGCCCCCCTCGGTTATTATCACGAACAAAGCGATAATAATCGACCCGAATGCAGGCGGGTTTAAGCCATATATTATGCAGTGCTCAGTATAAGGACACTGTTAGGCTGAGAATAACGATGATGACTAAAAAGCTGCGCTAGAACGTTGATGAGGATTTATTTTCTGCCAACGCCCATGCTCTATATTGTGATAATTGAAAAAGTACAGTATAGGCTATAATATATCTATAGCTATGCCGGAACGTTATGGCCGTATCTATTTCCGACGTTGCTCGGTCGTTGACTCGTATCCGGAACCAGGGTCGAGTAGTAATTAGATAAGCCGCAGCTCGCCTCAAGTAGGTAATCTATAATAACACACTTAAGCTAAAGAGTTCGTTTGTATGTACATTTAAACGCGATAATCTGAGTAATAGATCGTCCAATACGTAAATTGTATTATTATTAACTGAATTACGTTTCAGGTTGAATAAAATTACGCAGTAACCCATATATGCGGATCAGTAAGTTCTCAAATGTACCATTATTCATTTTATATTAACGCGATAATTTATAAGCGAGGTAATTGAGATGAGGCTTAACGCCTGCCTATCCGATTAATTTAAATTGTTTGTTGTTTTATTCATCAACCCAATAAGCAATATCCATTTCGATTTTGCGTGTTAGGTATTCATCATATGCTAATGACAGCGTTAAAATATACGCGTCCAATTATTACGAAAGTGTCGAATTGTTTAATAAGCTCATAGGCTAATAAGTGCGTAGGTTTATAAGTTGTAGCTGTGATATTTTAACGGTGTAATAGCTACAGTACAGTCGATAAAGACAAATGTACTTACCTGTAATGACAGCGTTCTTAAATTTAATTATAAAGAATACATTATAGATAATTAAGGTTAATTATATATAAATTTTAGGTGTGGGACTTCGCTGACTAGCGTTCGATATATTGCTTTTTCTGCGATCGCCAACCCGAAATAAAATAATCCAACTATAAAAAAAAAACACAAACGTTAATTTAAATCTATCATACAGTTTAGAATTAGCATACCTAAGTAGGTATGTACCTACTACTCGCTCGTCCGAGTACTTATACGTACACGGGTCAACGCGTCCAGCAAAACCAGCCAGAGGGAGATGCCGTGGTGATTTTTCACGTAACCTCGACCAGCCCAGGGGCAGGGGCACGGTAGCCACAAAGCTTTTCCACCACGAACAAAAAATCAAGGTCCTAGGTACTCTCTAACACCTACATTTGTCAGTATTCAGTTAAAAGTTGAGTACGTAGTACCGTTACTGTTTTGTTATTCAAATATCAGGTGTATTGTATTTACTTAGTATAATGTTTTAGGTGTGTCTTTGATAATTATTGAATGGCCAATATTTTAGACGGTCTACGTGCGCGTGCGCATTTGTTTAATGCTGCGCTCGCATACTAGTATAATATAATACTATAGCTTCGGCCGCGTCTTATTTAGTAACTAGATGCCCCACTACCTTGTATGATGAGTTCTAGAATGATGCCGCATCAGCGACACCTTTGTAGCTGCAGATGTTAATGGAGGAACGGTAATCTCTCAATACCAGGTTACCCATCTGCTCGTTTGCCCTCGATGAAAATAAAAAACAATAATCAATCCAATTAAAAAATTTTAAATCACAGAATAAAGTATACAAACTTCATTCTGAGGTCTAAAAATTTAATAAAAATGCTCATAAGAATAGTAAGAAATAGGTAATAGTAAGAATAATAAGAATAGTACATTACTGAGCAAGACCTATCCTTATAAACATTGAAGATTAAAAAAGGTAGGTCTTTATTATACTAATATTCTTCTTCCTCTTCGTCGTAACACTCTTTACAAAGTGGTCGTGGTCGTCACGAAGCAATGTCTTTGAGGGCAGATGTTGTACGCCTCACAAGCATTCGCCAATGCTCTGCGATTGATATCGGATTCAATACTTAGTATTATTTTGTTTGGTCGGTTATACCTATCTAAGTATTATTGCGAGGGTGTGAAATGTAAAAATAATTCAAGGTCCAACTTGTAGTCCCGGAAGGATTTTTTTAAGTAGTCAAATTAGCTAAGTGCAATTGTGAATCTCACGCGAAAATCACACTGCACAATCATTACAAAAGACACTAAAAAAGGAGGTTTCAATTTAGGGGATCCACCAGTATTTTAATTATTTAATTTTGTATTTGTATTCTATTATAACGCCAGTAGAAATACATACTTTGAAAATTTCAACTCTGCATATTAAACTACCGCTGACAGACGAATAAACAGACGGTCGGGCTGCAAAAGCATGTTGGTGCCCTTCAGGTACACTAATAAAAGTATTTTTTGAATGTGCAATAAAATTCTTTGACCCATCATTTTAAATTTGTAACCCATAACAAATCGGACATATATATCTGTATCATGATTTGATATTGGTTGTATTTATCTGTGCCCCGATTAACAAATTACTTGCTACGAAATATGAAAAAATCACGATAATTGCAAAAAAAAACTCAAAATCTTAAAAAATATAATATAATAAGTAAAATTTATTATTAAATGGATTATGGAATGGATGTCCCTTTAGGCAAGGTTCCGAAGATACTGGCGGCTTTCCGCCTTTGAATAGCTGGACTAATTCTTTGTCCGAGATAGCTGGCAGCTCTTCGGTCTCCTGTGATGTCGACTAACTTTTTGCCATTTTTTTAAAAAGCCTTATATCGCTAGGACCCCACGGACTAAAGGTCTCGACACCGAATGGGACAGAATCATATTCGGAGCCTAGATTTGCATGCTTTAATTTTTTAAATGTTTTGCATCGTCATCGCTTTAAAAATCATAAAATTTATTACACTTACTACAACATAAATTCATTCTAAGGCGGAACGAAGTCTGCCGGGTGCCGGGTCAGCCATATTGTAATAAATCAATAAACACGAATGTAATGTCTGATAACCGGTCAAAGTAATGGTAAGAGTGGTAACTTTTGGCTACTGTGTTACGGAACCCTATACAAGAAAAAGTTGTCGTCCGTATTGTGACTTAAATGTAAAACTCGAATATGAATGCAACATAAAAGAAAATTGCCGATTTGTTTTTTTAAACAATTGATATTCGTCCGAGGTCAACGGCCCGGAGCGAGGTGTAACCATCCAAATTGCAAAAGGCCCGCCGAGGGCTCGGCTGTGGAATGCGCAGTAGCGTCCGCAACTCCTTATAATAAGAATTTCGCTTAAAAAGTTGGCTGCTCTTCCGAGAAAACGGCGAGCAAGAAAGGTCTTCTCGGAAGGCCACAGCTACACACATTTGGCGTGCATAGGCGGACCTACCTATTCATTTATTCTGTATCATGTTAAATGGATGCTGTTTTGATTTTTTATTTCTTTCCTCTTTTCTTGAACAAACCTGACTTTTCTATGTTCTGTTCCTTTCGGTTGTTGATTGGCCGGAACCGTACGTAGGGCTGCTGACGGGGCTACCTGCTGGATCACTCCAGCCAGCCGTGCTTACTCCAGAAGTTAAGCTGGTCGCCCAGATCGCCTAGTTCTTCAGGAAGTGATGACTTGTGGAGCCAAGTTGTAACGATGTTCTGCTACTCCGTTGCCGGTTTTCTATTATCAAAAGCAATATACGTTTTAAAAAAAATATTTTTAATCAAATCTCATTTTGATAAATACGTATTATTCAATGCAACGACATTAATTGGGTCCCTAGTGTGAGATTTTATGTGAGTTACGGTTATTCAATACTATCTAGTTTATGACCCCAATGTCTATTTACTATTTATTTATAAGTTTAATAAATTAATTCTGTATAAAATCATTCTATAGCGAGTAAGAAAATGACCAGTATAGAACTGTCAAAACTTACATAAATAGATATGTACTTTAATTTTTTTGTTTTACTGTCACCATTAAAGTCCTCTCCTTACCTCAATGCTACCTACGAACCTCACTGGGCTAGCCTGTTATGGTGGGTTTCTGTTCTCATCTCTCTCCCAATAGTGACCTGCAAGAGTACGTAATGAGCCTTCCAAAGGTTAGTCGTATGTAAAATTAGAGATAAGTATGTCGCGAATATGTGTGTGTGTGTGTGTGTGTGTGTGTGTGCGTGTGTGTGTGTGTATTCCTTGAGTTGTGTGTATTGTTTTTTCTTGAGGAGCCAATTTTATAGGATTTGAATGAATGACTGAATTAATTATTTGTTTCTGTTTTTACATTAATACATTATTGTACACTACAAAAGAATAGGAAAAATATAAACAGAAAACTATAGAAAACAATATACAATGTAGTTATCTCTTCCAGGCGACAAAATTAGCGAACGAGCCGAGTCAATAAGAACTCTTAGTGATAGTGACACCGAAGACACGGTAATATTATGTATAATATTTCCGTGCCGAAGAACAAGTAGGGTGGAACCAATTGGCTGATAAAACGTCTAAGCCTGCGTGTTAAGTACTAATTAACACACAGGTTCATCACCTTGAATCTCTTAACCTGAGTAACACTAAATATAGGTTATGATAACACCTAACATCTAGTTACTTTATTAGTATGCGCATAGTGTAAAACCAACTGGGTAGAGCAGTTGACATGTCGCTTTTATTATTTAGACATAACACCTAAGTGATATTCCTAACGTCTAATGAAATCGTTGAACTAAAAATCTATTCGATGAATTCAAGAGCAGGTGTATATTTATAAGTGGCGTCTCGGATAGGTTTTATGGCCTTATAAAGTTAGCGCGCACTGTCGCGTGTGCCGCAAGACGCACGAATGCGTTTGCTGCACTGCAAACGAGTTACACAATCGGTATGACTCATTCGCAGATAAGAGCGCGTACGAAGCTGTTGTCTTAAATTGTTAATTGATTGTCTAAAGTCATAAAAAAGTTAGAGGTTATAGTAGGTAATCATTAAATAGGCGATCATTATTTTCTTTCTGATTTATTTAAGATTCTATCAAGTTATTAGTACGCGTATTCGCGTATTCAATGCAAAGATTATGCATTCGCATGAATGAAAAAACATTTGTCGCAGACCTCCAACTTTATAAAGTTGGAGGTCCTGAGTTCGATTCCCAGGTTATTTCTGGTCTGAAGGAAAGGGTTCAGTCGTGGCTAGCTACTACCCTACATACAAAGATGTCCCCATTCGATTTAGAAACCAATAAGGAGTTTGGGTTTACCGTACCCCTAACAGGTTAGCCCGCTTTAACCATACTCTGTATCGTTCCTTAAATAGAATAAATAAGGTAAATTGCTGTACGCCACTGAATTCCTAAATGCAATATCTAAGCGTCCACTAGTGATATACTTTTATTTAATCTATTGTATAAACAATTAATTAATAAGTTTAAGTTTTTAATTTAATTAATTTTATGTTACAGTACGACAGCAGAGAGAGGGTGACAGGAGTGACGTCTCGACAGAAAGGTGATATTGCTAAAGTTTACGGAATACAATGAAATTAAATTGAATAAACTTTAACTCATAATTACCTTAATTTGAAATAATATTAACTAAGATGATTTTTTTATCCACTACAAGTTAGCCCATGATGGCGATCTCAGCTGGTGTAAGTGATGATGGAGTCAGAGATGGTAACGGGCTAACCTGTTAATAGTATGGTAAACCCATATACGTAATAGGTTTCTACGCGAAATTGGAATGCTAAATCCATTGGGGACATTTTTGTCTGTAGGGTAGTAACTAGCCACGTCGGAAGCCTTTCTTTCAGACCAGAAATATACCGGGAATCGAACCCAGGACCTCCAAATTTATAATGCGACAGTGCACACGCTGCGCCACGTAGATCGTCAAAAAAATTAATAATATGCTTTTCACCGGATTTATGCAATAGACAATACGATAGTATTTTCTTTGCTGTCAATAATAAGGCTCTGTTGTACCTATTTCCATTTTTTGTATTATCTGTGGTGTACGATAAATGTTTATTCATTCATGCGAATGCAAAAACTTTGTATACCTAATACAAGAATAATATACTCGTATATCAGAGTTTTTATTTTAAGTCTGAATATTTCATAATTAATTAATTTCATAATTTTTTTATATTGTTTAACATCAATGTTAGTAATAACTGTAATGTACTGTAAAGTAAATTTTAACCGGAGAAGTTAGAATGCTGTATATACCTGCAATGTTAACTGTACTCGGCTGAAACAAACATTATTTTGTAATATTTTTAATGCTAATACAGACGTGTATCGATGGTGTATCATATGAAATAAATAAATATATTGACTTCAGACCGGCTAACATAGATCGCGCCTGTTGCACGGCTCTTGCGTCAATGTGAAATAAACTATGCGTATCGGCATTGTAGGTCTGTGTGAAGTGGCGGTACTACTAGGTCGGAGGAGGCGATCGGGCCATGTGCCGTTGTTTAGTAGTCGACAAAGCGCGCGCGGCGGGCGGCGCGGGCGCGTTTGTTTTTTGTCCCCCGCGGATTCCATTGCCCCATGTTCAACCTGTAAGTCCGGCAGTTTGCCGAGCGTTGACCGCGCGCCTCGCCACAGCGAAAAGCCGTTGGACAACCTGCGGTGGACACATACTATAGCCCCTTAGGTATCTTGCGCACTGGCAGTCCAAGAGTGGCCATTACGCCAGAGGTGTTATTAATAATTTATTTGTTTATTTATTTATTTATTTATTATGGAAAACCAACAGTTAATACATTTTACATGACCATTTTTTTACCTTTTTGAGCTAATGTGAATGTTTAGCTTTTTACAGGTTTTCACAACGTTTACTCAACGTTAGAGATATAATAATATAATAATCTTTATAAATCTTCATTTGGAGCATCTGAGGCTCAATTGGTTAGTAAAAACAATTTATTAACTTATACCCAATGTTAGTAATAATACAGAATTATTTAATGTACTCGCTTATACTTGAGGCCAACACTTTAATAAAGTGCTGAAGCATTGACGAGTCTGTTTTACTCGTTATTTCGTAACGTTATTTTGTACGATAATTGTAGCTATATCATCTGTCTATAACAGGCAAATCTGTTTCTACGGTGTGATTTTTTAATTATTTGTTAACACGCATTGGACCGCAATCCCCTATTAAAGTGTGTAGATGTAGCCTTAAAGAAGGTCGCGCCTACCTTGATGTATGCCTACTCACTCAACACTGACCTGACATTTTGGTATTGGTTGGCAATGAACAAATTCCAAACCCTAGCCATTGCGAAGAACAAAACAAAATAAAAATCGCTATATTTTGAGTTTTAGGTATATTGACGACGTAAAGATGAAAGGTGTTTGGTGGCGCGAGTGTAATATTATGAACAAGATCGAAAAGCTCCTGAGCATTGAACTTCCTGAAGTATTTTATTTAGCCACCTCAGGATAATGATCAAGAATTTGGAATTTAGCCAAAAGAGGTAAACCCTCGCCTATAACTCTTCCGGCTCCTGGCGGCGATCCACGAAGATCTAAAGCGACAAACTAGTACTAAGCAGAACTCTCATAAAGAAGACTGGGGTACTCCATGCACGACTGTACTGAAGTACGAAGAAATGTGACATGTATTACCACTTGACTTTTCCAAGTATACCAGATTTTCTGGCAGCTAAATAATGTCCATATCATTTCTTGTAATTTTATACACAACAAAAACAGTTGAAAGTTTCGAAATGCGCACGATTCGCACAGAAACCGGAGCACCCTCAGAACGTACATTTGCTCGATAACTGTCATCGGTTTTACTTCAACATCTATGCCACAGTTACTCACAATTACGACTACAGTTGCCTGATTTAGTAACCTTCCAAAAAGTTGCCAACGCATCATGTAAAAGTCATTTAGGTAGCCCAATTAGGCAGCAGCTATATCGCAGTATAAGTTTCGACTCGTACAAGTTGCCACTGGTTAACAATTAAGTAGGTAAGTTATTACCTAATCTAAGAAATGTAAATTTATCTTGAACGTGGATTACTAGTGCGCGAGATACCTTAATTCGTTTACAACCTTTCTTGAATCAATACAGATCTCAAAGCAAATATTTAATTTATGGCAATCTTAGGTAGGTACTAACTAGGTAGCAAGGTAACTATATATATAAAAGATTAACTTACATATATGAACATCTTTACGAGACTAACCGGCTCGTTGATCTAGTAGTTAGCATGTGAGAACACGGATGAAGATGTCCATTCAACGTTCCTCCTCTATAAAAGCAAAAATGAGATAGTAGTAATTAAAATTCATCAGTATACCCTTTCAATATTTCTCAACTTTGAGAGATCTATGCCCATTGCCCAACAGTGAGTTACCAATAACCATATGTAAGTCACAATATATACGACATTTGAGGTAAACAATACCTATTCATTGTTTGATTAAAGGATTCTCAAAATACATATATTCCCGGCAAGGGTACTTTTTGAATGTATAGTTTCCGAATTTCTGTGATTTGGTCCAGAGAGGCTTTAGCCGAGGCTAGTAACCACCCTGCTGCCAAGAGATTTAGCATTCCAGAACACTGCTGAAAACCGATGTCAGCTTATATAACTGCCATACCCCTAAAAGGGTTAGCCCAGCATAGTAGAGCATCACCACTCATCTCCAAGTGAGTTTGCAATGGTATAAAATAAAGTGATGACGTTTCCATGCCTAACCTAAACTAAATTGACAGTCAATGATTTGACTTCATTCAAATAATCCTTTGAAAGGGGCTTTTGATGCGTCAACTACATAGTAGCGAGTTGATGGTGATAACTACATTCGTAAACTTTCGGGTTCCAAATGCGCCCTGGTTTAAGAAGCCCACAACCAAATATACTATCTCTAAAAAAAAAATAGTAGAAACCTTCTTCAAACATAAATATTGTGAAAAGGACAGCGTTTGTCAGAGCAGACAGACAGGATTGAGTCGGCAGTGATGTCTGTTGAAAATACAAAATATTTTTAACGAGCGATCGTAAGTAAGTGGCCGTGGAAGTTAAGCCTTCTCTTACACAATCTTCTTTTCCCAATTATTTCCAATCTCCAATTTATGTATTCGATATTTTCAAACAGAAATGTTCTTCCTATTCCCCCTTCAATGGGGATTATTATTGTAGGAAAATTACGAAACATTTGGAAGATTTTTTAATTGGCCTCTTAGTGTAAGCGGATGAAAATTTCGAGTTGTATAATTCCACTTGTAACAAATTTCCGCACTGCACGATATTACTGAATTATGAATATTGTTTTAATGATTGCGAATCCTGAACAATCAATCAAAGAGGATTTGATAGACGTCGAGAGGCATTCAAGATGTGGGCTTATCGCCGGGTAGTCTTGAGGAAGTCTTGCTTGTTTTATCGAAGTAATGGCGAAGTTTAGAAGACTGTCAAAAAGAAAATAGTTGCTCATCTAATGCAAAATAGCTGGGAAAAGGTGCATTGGTCGATCGCGAGTGCCGCCCAGCTGTTCAGCCTCGCGAGAGACAAGCCGAAATATACCATCCTGATGGCCAACGTTCACTAGTTTGATAGGCATTTGAAGAAGAATAAGAAGATTGTTTTACTATGACAAATGTCCCAACAATCAAAGTGTTTCGATTATAACTGCAAAGTGTTTTTTCGAGCTTTTTGTACGGATAACCCATGCACCTCAACAAAAAAGGGTTTTAGTTTATTTTGATTTGATCTTGTAGGTAATAGAAGTATATTTACACGTCATCTGTGAAAATTTTCCTCACCTACGGCTGAATTTGTAGACACTGTCACACGAGCATAGGGTCGGAGTATTAGGACGCCCTAGTAGTTACTACCTAGTAGTATTTTAAAAACCTTAGAATGGATTCTTACCATTATGCAATTCAAACTACTATCTAAGGCCACTCAAAATACATAAATTCAAATCAAATTCAAATTCAAATAATCTTTATTCAAATAGTCCTTTAACAGGCACTTTTGACGCGTCAATAATTTACATAGTAGTGATCTAATACATTGGTGATAAATACATTCGTAAACATAAAACTAAAGCTATGATTGTTCCAAACGCGCCCTGGTCTAAGAAGAAGCCCACAACAAACTTAGCCGGGATATGATTATGTCATATGATGTTGTCAATTATTCATTTATATACTAGAGACTAATAGCATAGATTCATCTCGCTGCTCTAATGTTGGTGGGGTTAACGATTAATACAAAATACAAGTGACAACCGGCACCGAGGGCTTAAAGTGCTCTTCGAGGCACGAAAGAGGACATCGCGAAATCCCCTTGCAAAAAATCTCAAAATAAAGTCATTTTGTATTGATAAACAGGCGACCTCTAAGTTCGCTCAATAGAATTTCATTATAGGTGAGGCACCCCCTCACAACACCCTTCCATTAGGAGGCCGCACGTCGGTGTATCGAATTCCATGCCGTAGGTACCAAGGAGGGCCTTGACAAGAGATAAATATGAAATCATCAATATCATTGTCCTGTTATCTAACGGATCTGATCTGCCTACATTATGCGCCTCTAACAATAACACCATTTTTTTGAATTCCGTTCTGTAAAAATGAACCCTCAATTTGCGACTTCATTCAACTATAATATGTATATTGACTTGAAAACTGCCTTTGTTATAACTAGATATTTCTGCAACTTCGTTTGTTACTGTTTTTTTATTTTGCTTTTCCATTTATGTACCTATACAGATAAGAGGCAGGTATTTCGAATTAATTATATTAAATTAATTATATTTTAGATGCTCTGACATAATCTGGAAATTTATTGACACGGGCGAGTTGTTATAATAAATCACCTAATGAAATCTTGGCAATGTCTATCAATAAGTTCAAAGTTTTTATAAAACGAAAGTTCATAGAAAAATCCTATTGCGTAATAAAGGATTATATAAAGATTAGGTGTGAATTTCTCTTCATAGCTAATTATGATTTCTTATTGATTACGTGAGACAAAAAACCCGGCTAAGTTTGTTGTGGGCTTCTTCATAGACCTGGGCGCAGTTGGATCCCTCTTAGCTATAGTTTTAAGTAGGCTAGTGTAGTTATGACCTTCACTCACGGATAAAAAGAATGGAAAATGTGTAATATATGAACGATTCGTAGATGTATGTATAATGAATAAAGCTCTTATGATTTGATTTGTCCTCCCTCATATAATGCAACTAAACTGTCAAAGCCTTCGTCTCTTTACTGACCTTTAACGTGGTCAATCGTTTAAACATTCTTCATAACAATATAAATGTAGAAAACTTGTTTATTGTGGACATAATGGTATTGATTCTTGTTCTCACGCTTTCGTAGATCATTGACATGAAACCCTTAAATGTCGGCGCACGGCCTTTGGCGCTGGCCAGTTTTTTTTACCGACTTTACCTGTAGACGGTTCATGTGTTTGGGGTTTTTACATCCAACATCCTCTCAATAAGTTCTAAGTTTATATAAAACGTAAGCTTGTAGAAAAGTCCTACTATACTGTAAAGGATTATGTAAATGATAAACAAGCGTGGGTATCAAATATTGCTCTAATATGATAGCTCTTAGCATAATTTTAAGTGAAATGTGAGATGGTGATAACAAAAAGAAAATTTACCTGGCTAAGTTTGTTGTGCGGTTCTTCTTAGACCGGGGCGCGTTTGGAACCCTCATATCTTTAGTTTTAAGTTTACGAATGTAGTTATCACCATCAAATCACTACTATGTAAATTATTGACGCGTCAAAAGTGCCTTTTAAAGAACTATTTGAATAAAGATTATTTTAAATTGAATTTGAATTTGAACAATCAAGACAAGACAATAATATAAAAAAAAAAACATATACCTTAAAAAAATATAAAAGCAATAGTGTAAGTACAAAAAGTAGTAGTTTATAATTACCTGTTTGTTTATCTGAAGATTGATGATGCTAAGGTGGAGCTAGCTTGTCTAGGCCATGTCGGTTCACTCTTGATTTCAAGATGATCATATACTGGTGGTGGATTAACGGAAGGGCGTTCCGGATAAACGTTCCAAACGAGGTAGGGTAGGTAAGTTTCGTGTTTATTGAAAATATCATTGCACATAAAAGAAATGAAATCAGACAAAAAATAAGAAAATGACAAAGAAATAAGGCCTAAGGCGGTTTTATTCAATGACTTATTACTACTAGATACAAAGATGTCATTGGTTTTATTATTAAAAGAGATTTATTGCAGGCTACCTATTACATAATACCTATTCGATAGGAGCTCAGATATTTGTGAGATGTTCGCAACAATTATACACACTAGTAAAAGAAGACTATTGTTAAGTACATGGCATTATATATTATATAAAATATTATGAAAAAATAATTAAAAAATATTTATTTCACCAAAAACAGATACACAGTTTTATATATTCCGATGGTACCCATACAAGGTAATCCTGTCGCGTGGGTACCTTATTATTATATATACATATATATATATATTAGGTATTCTCATTACTTTACGCATATCTTGCTATAGGTAATTAAAGCGTATTTCTTTGTCTAAGTCGAAAAAAATTTACAATGTGTTTGTAGTACCTACCGAACCAACTACAGATGTTCGTATAACAGTAACTTCGAAACAATAACTAAAATTAAAAACTTTTGTAGATACATTTTAATATAGGTATGAGGTTTCACCGTCATTGGTTTTGGCTCAATTGTGGGATGCGGTTGGTGGTAAAAAGCTAACTAACAATACTAGGGGTAAGTAGGTACCTGTCTAAAATAAAGTTGACATTTGTAGGAGTTCTTTACTTAGGAATAGCTACTATTTATATTTAATCCAATATTGATTCTTCCTGGAATATCCCGTATAAATTATAAATTCTTAAGCATTTATCCACTTCCCCCCTCAGTCTATAACATGTTTCACATATTTTATTTAAACTGACGGCCTGGCGTCAGCACTCGTTGGATATTCAGCCCTCTATTATTAATTATTTAAATGTGCATTTACCTTTGTAAGTGTTGGATTGAGGTAGGTATGTATCATGCAGGATAGGTAAAAGTTATGGGCTCTAGAGGGAAACTACCTTGAACCCGTAAGGGTTTAAATTTATGTACCTATAAAGATAAGATGCAAAGATAAGATGAAAAGCAAATTGATCTAGAACATTATGAACTAGATCAATTTGCTTGAACCGAACATTCTATTAAAATCTAAAACCATTGAAAACAAAGCTAGAGTAGAAACTATGACGGCAGGAAGGGCATAAGGCGGATTGAGAGAGGAGGCGCGAGAATGAGATAGGGCTATTGGACGCCTGCGCGCGCGCCGTTCATTGATGCGCAGGCGCCGAGGAGTGGCGGGCGGGGGCGAGGAATGCGGCCGCGTCGAGCAATGACCGCGCCAGGGTCGCTTCCTTTACGAGAAACGCGGGCCGTCGTACTACAGTCGACCCCCCCTCGCCCGCGCCCCGCGCTTCCCCCGCCCGCCGCCACCGTAGCCGTACTATGTACATGGACCACTCGCTTGAGACGCGCGCTTTTCGACCTGCAGTCCGTTAGAAAAATTAAGTGCGCCGCATTCCGCAACCGCTTGGACCTCTCTATCACACGCAAATCTTCCGTCCCATTCATGTGGCGTTCTCACTCAAAACGTGGATTTGAGCAGAGGCTATGCTTCAGCGGTTTTACTC
The DNA here is from genome assembly GCA_928268935.1 of Lasiommata megera. Classification (NCBI taxonomy): domain Eukaryota; kingdom Metazoa; phylum Arthropoda; class Insecta; order Lepidoptera; family Nymphalidae; genus Lasiommata; species Lasiommata megera. The sequence goes on along the minus strand of OV743307.1, from coordinate 17,772,976 downwards.
AGCTTGTACAACGGGCACTACACAACAGGTAGGTATGTAGTCAAACTGCGCGTTACCGTTGGATGTTTGAAATGCCTGCGTTACACTTACGCTCTTGAGGCATTAGTACACGACGGGGCGGAAGTGGTCTGGGAGGGAGACGGATATATATATTTTATGCGATGATAAGTTAGCGCTTGACTGCGATTTCATCTGAAGGCAGTTTTTGAAGCAATGTAATGCAAAAGTACGCTGACCCACAAATTTGTTAGGATGACCCATTGAATACATGTCTTAGATACTGGTTTTGTTACGCGTATCGCCTCGAAGCTTCCCATCAAGCCGACATATGTCAATTGTCGAGTTAAGCCTCCCATTAAAGTGCAAACTGCTGTGGTTACGATTGTGTTACAAATTACTATAATAGCGGATATAAGACACCTTCTGTTAAAACATATTATCCAGGTCAGAAGATTTGGAATGAATTCGATGCGAACACAAACTCCTGCGAGACGGACCGGAATAATCTGCGAATGTTCGAGGATATAACAAACATCTAAGGAAGTATAATAGTAGAGGTAGGTCAGGCAGCCCCAGGCGGTCGTAAAACATATGCCAAAACCAAAACAACATGTCTTCAAGTTTAAATAGGTTTGTGGAGATATGCTGTGCCGAACCCAACGTGCGGGATAACGGCAAGAATAGATAACGTCTTAATTGGTGTACATAATATCATATAACGGCGCTCCAGTATTTTTTAGTATCGGTGAACCTTTGTTCCCATCCGCCCGGGTTTTCGGAATCATTTTTTTTATCCTCTACAGATTAGCCTTTGACGACAATCTCACCTGATGGTAAGTGATGATGCAGTCAAACATGGTAGCGGGCTAAACTGCTAGGGGTATGGTAAACCCATACTCCTAATTGGTTTCTACGCGACATCGTGCCGGAACACTACATCGCTTGGTGACACGTCTTTGTCGGTAGGCTAGTAACTAGCAACGGCCGAAGCCTCCCACCAGATCAAACTCGAGATGCGGATTGGCAGACTTCACACGCCTTTGAGAACATTATGGAGAACTCTCAGGATGCAGGTTTGTTCACGTTGTTTTCCTTCACCGCTGAAGCAAGTGATATTTTAAGTGCCTGTAAAAGCACATAACTCCGAAAAGTAAGAAATAGAAAAGAAATAGAAACGTGTGCCCGGGATCGAACCCCGGACCTCTGTTTAGGAAACGGACGCTTCACTAGGCTATCACAGCAAATCCTGGCAAGTATTGTCACCGAGACCGTGCTGATTAGACAGCAAAGTGACGGAAAGGGTTATCCTGGGAATATCTACGTGATCAGTGATAAGATCCATATAAGAAACCTAAATTATCAAAGTTAAATAGCTCCGCGAGTTACATACCGTAGATGCAATGGAATAGGCAAATAGTTCAGAAGGAAGGACCCCCGGAATACCTCCGAAAGGACCTACCTGGAGGACGAACGACACCTACAGATTGGAGGTAGTCCCTGTTCATAAGCATCTAAAGACTGAAATTACGAAATCAAGAATTCAATTTCTGAAAATTTTGACCCATATTTACGCAAGTATATTAAATTAAATAAATAACGTAAATATTTACGTATAGGAGGAAATTGCCAGTATCGGGCCGGGGTATCTCTACCAACCCATAATTGGTCTATGATTGTAAGGCACGCGTCTCCTCTCAGCATGAAGAGGATTTAAACTCTGAGGCGCATGTAGGTTTCCTTACAATGTTTTTCCTTCGTCGTAAAATAATTGGAGTCGAAGTAAACATTGGTTTTCACTCCAATATTTCATCCGTTATTAATTGGAATAGAATGATACTTACCTATAATGCTAATTTGCTTCAAAACAAAACTCTTATCGAGTAATTGCTTGTAGGAAAAATACCGTGAAATAACGTCTACCGGTGAGAGGAAAATTGGCAAACAAATCATCCATTTTTTTTTGTTTACGGGGGGGGGTCACCTACTGAGATACCCGACTATTGCTGGGGAAAATCTCGGGTTATGTGGGATTTTTACTAAAACCCACTCGGTGGCTACTACCATCAGCATAAAACAGTCAAAGGTAACCTTTTGAACTACGCTGCTAGCATTCTGCACCCATAGTTTATTTGTTAATAATTGAGACACAATAGTTACTTACTTTTCCATTCATGCTAGTTCTTAAGCCTCTAGACAGCCTAAAAGCAGCGCAATTTTTTTACAATTAAGAACAAGAGCTATCTTTAGAACTGTCTATCTTCATTGATTATTAATTAGGATTACTAGACGCTGCCCGCATCTTCATCCGCGTTTGTTTCGCTATTTTCAAACTGTCGATATAGCTTTTCGTTTAGAACAAGTCTGCGATGCTTCAAAACTTCGAAGAAATAAGTTTAATCGTTCAGCCTTGTACTAATGATTATTTTTCAAATCCCGCCGGAACGGTGGTCGGAGGTTTAACTGAAATAAAAATATCCAATATCCATCGATGCCAGCTGCAAATATATATGTACCAAATTGTATACAGACGATGCAGCAGTCGAGTCTAGGTTCGACCGGGAAGTATACAATGGATCCCCGGGCGTCCAGTAAAACCAGCGAGAGGGACATGCCGTGGTAGTTTTTAGTTCGGGTAGACCACCCATGGGTGGGATCCCATAACCCATAACCTCCGTCCTGCCCAAGGGACGGAAGTAGCTATAAAGCTTCTCCACCACGACAAACAAAAAAAAAAAAAGGCTAGTAAAGGTAAAAAGAATCAAACGTTTTGACAATTATCACCACCCTTATTATTGACATCTCTGGAGAGACGATTCATACAACTTAGTGAGTGTCTAAGCACTCCTTTGACCACTAAGAAATGTAGCATCACTCAATGATATTATCTCTTTTTAAATATGTAAATCATTGGTATCATTATGTCTATTATCCTAGCCCATAAGGAGTTTTATGTTGTTCACATTAGTCGACTTAAAAAGTTTTATATGACTAAATGCCATAATAATCAATGATATGTGTATTGATATATATCTATTTATACATAAAAGTATAAATTTATATATTATATTTATTAGTAAGATTAAGACACTTGCGAACATTGAGATCAGTGTAACCTGCAATTTTATGTAGTTTAAAATGAAAGATAGTAATTTGCACCAACGCCGATATAAAGTTTGTTACTTGAACATTTTGTTTGAACACGGATACCTTTTGTTCCCTGTAAGCGAAAAGTTCTTGTGACAGTTTCAAAAACCGAAGCGGGTGAAAACTGGTTCACTAAACTAGCTATAGTTAATGAGAACTATTAATTATTCATAGTTTAGGTTGGCCCTGGCACAGAGTATTTAAGTAAATTTTTTTCTGTCAAAAATTTACAGTATCTAGCCGTATTATTATCAACCCATAATTCTCCTAAACACGCGTCTCCTCTCGGCATAAAAAGAGTTTTAACTCTGAGCATCACGCAGGTTTCCCTACAACTAATATTTAATCACCTCCTCACATTATAACGAACTGTATAACTTAAGTCCGAAAAGTTGGGGGCGCGCCGGTTATCGAACCCGGTCCCTCAGATAAAAAAATCGAAACTAACTCGTCTAAATTCTACGCCGAAGTAATAGAGCTTCAATAAAGAATAAGTTATTAAAAGAAATTTTTCATTCCCTTTCCCATTTCCCTTATAACAATAACTCCCTTGGCGATCTCCCTATCGCAGTTTTAAGGCTTGGCTACCACCCGGTAGGGTTTGTAGACAAAGACACTGCCATGGGGAATTGGTGTTACGGTACAATGTGACGTAGTAAACGAACAGAAAGATGGGACTAATAAAACCAAAATGGGCAAGGTTAACAGCCCGCACACTGCATTATCCTTATCACTCACACCTACTCGTAAGTGAGTGTGTAGTCAAGGGCTAACTTGTAGTAGAATAATATAGAAACCTGAAGTATCCGAAGTTAATTTTGTACAAAACCGTAAGATAATTTGTAGATGATAGATGATACAACTGAATTTCATTCTAGAACCGATTCATGTGCGCATTTCTGTATCATCATCATGATCATGATCAACCCATTATCATATCAATATGAGAAGGGTTGGGCCATAGACCACCACGCTGGCCACTTGCGGATTGTCAGACCTCACCCCTTTGATAATATAATAGGCCTTTGAGAACATTATGGAGAACTCTCATGCGTGCAGGTTTCCTCACGATGTTTTCCTTCACCGTTGAAGCAAATGATATTTTAATTGTTTAAAAACGCACATAACTCTGAAAAGTTAGAGGTGCGTGCCCGGGTTCGAACCCCCTACCTCTGATTAGGAGGCGGACGCCATAACCACTAGGCTATCACAGCTGTATATTTCTGTTTCAATTAGCGTTATTTGAAGTACGGATCCACTGTAGTTTAAACAATGTTTCGAAGAATGAACTTCAATAAATCCATTCATAATTGAAAAAGTTCATATCTATAAACCGCCAGACTGAAGTTTGAACTTTTAATAAAGTTTTGATAAGCGTCTGGCATTTTAAGTGAAAGCTTGATTGCCCTGTAGGAAGCACTGAACTGACAGCGACTCCTTTCCTTTGAACACAAAGTAATTCGGAGGATCTAGATGACTAATGCCGAATACTTAGTACGTTACGTTCTATAATTATTGTAATGTAGTTATAAATTTAACCAAATAAAGTATTGGTTTCGCATATTATCATCATCATCATCATCATGATCAACCCATTACTGGCTCACTACTGAGCACGGGTCACGGGTCTCCTCCCAATATGAGAAGGGTTATGGCCATAGTCCACCACGCTGGCCATGTGCGGATTGGCAGACTTCGCCTTTGAGAACTCTTAGGCGTGCAGGTTTACTCACGATCTTTTCGTTCACCGTTGAAGCAAGTGATATTTTAATTGTTTAAAAACGCACATACTCGTAACTCCGAAAAGTTAGAGGTGCGTCTCGGATTCGAACCGCCGATCTCTGATTCAAGAGGCTGACGCCCTAACCACTAGGCTATCACAGTTCTAATATAGGTTATAGCAATCTTAAAAAAAAAGAATACTAATAATTAGTTTCATTTAATATAATATAAGTAGGCAAACTTTGGATCCTAATTCTGAAACAGTAAAGGGCATTTTCCACTTTAATAAAATATAGCCGACGCTAAACAAAAAAAAAAGTTTTCAATGAAATGCCAAATAAAGTTAGTTACCAATCGGTTCTGAAACGAATTTACCGAATGATTAGATAAAAACACGGGCGAAACATTGGTTCACCTCAAGTTTGAAAGGTAATTTATGAAATATTAACATAGGCAACCTTATTTAAGTTATAAACAAAATGCTGCTCGCATTCTTTCGGTAAATATTCTACTTCTTCTATGCCTCATAACAAAGACCTCTCCTATTCGGAGGAACCCAGTTCGATCACCGGTAGGTACCTCAAACTTTTCGGAGTAACGTGCGTTTTAATTTAAGCAATTGACTGAGTGGGTTGATGATGATGATGATGAGGGATTTGGAAGGGTAACTTCAAGTGAGTTATATGCCCATCAATATCTTCTTCAGATAATATGAAGTTCATACATGATTATTATTGTAACAGTAACAAGATAACGACAGGTGTAACCAGATTAGATTAAGTGGGCATGTACACTACTAAACATCAGGTGAAACATAGGTAGTTAGTAATAAGAACATTACTATTATATTATCTATACATCTAAATATATAAAAGAAAGTTGCGTTAGTTACACTATTTATAACACAAGACCGGCTGAACCGAGTTGGCTGGAAATCGGTGGGGAGGTAGATTAGAACCAGGAGATGGACATAGGATAGTTTTTATCCCGTTCCCGCGGGATTAATGAAATACTGAATTTCACGTCATTGAACTGTTACTATAGTTTCAGCTTGCCACAGAAATTATCCTCAAATTGGTTTATTCCATTTAAAAACTTTTAAAACCCCTAATCTACGCGGACGAAGTCGCGGGCATCGGCTAGTATCTTATACAATATCAGTTTGGGGTAATGTCGTCTTGCATATAGTATATTTAACCTTGTAATATAATCTCATTGGCTGGCACTATTTGTATCTACGAGTAGATGTTAAAAAAGCTTACATTTACATACATAGTAGAAACAAATTACTAAAACGTTGTTTCCGGTAGTTTTTAATATTTTTCCTTTATGTGGAAATAAATGAATTGTAATGAACTAGTTCGCTACATTTTAAAATGAATATATAAATAAGAGGACAAAATGCAAGTAAAAAAAAAAGTCAAAATGCAACGCAAGTCTTGAGAATTAATATAGGTTGTGGTTGGTCATCAATACATCGCTGGACCACACACTTTTAGCCACTCAGCAAAAATTAAGAGAGTTTGACTGGGTGGTCTTAATGCATCCGCCATATAGCTGTGACCTCACCTTAAGATTTCTCACTGTTTCAGTTTCGTCACTATTCTTTAGGCAGTGTCAAGTTAAAATCATCATGATCAACCCATTACCGTCTCACTACAGAGCACGGGTCTCCTCTCAATATGAGAAGGGTTTGGCCATAGTCCACCACGCTGGCCATGTGCGGATTGGCAGACTTCACACGACTTTGAGAACATTATGGAGAACTCTCAAGCGTGCAGGTTTCCTCACGATGTTTTCTTTCACCGTTGAAGCAAGTGATATTTTAATTACTTAATAACACACATAACTCCGAAAAGTTATAGGTGCATGCCCGGATTCAAACCGCCGACCTCTGATTAGGAGGCTGACGCCCTAACCACTAGGCTATCACCGCTGTAGGATCATTTCTATAGTAAGCTCTTCAAGTTAACATAAAGTGTTTTATTTATTTATACACCACAAGTTAGCCTTTGACGGCTATTTCACCTGGTGGTAAGTGATGATGCTGGTAGAATGGTAGCGGGCTAACCTGTTAGGAGTATGGCAAACCCATACTCCTAACAGGTTAGCTTTTTTAGCGGTTTGTCTCTACGCGACGTCGTACCAGAGCGTTAAATCGCTTGGCGACACGTCTTTGTCGGTAGGGTGGTAACTAGCCACGGCGAAGCCTCCCACCAGACCAGACTCGAGCCGGGAATCGAACCCAGGACCACTAACTTTATAATGCGATAGCGCGTGCATGTCGCCACGGAGGTCGTCAAAAACATCAAGCGAGATCCACTTAGTCCTATTTGTCACGTTTTTTGATCAGAAGTATCAAATTTTTTTTTCTACAGCAGAGATCATGACACTGCGTACATAATGGACCAAATGACACATTAAATGTAAATAATCTTTCAAAGAAAAATGTCTTGAATTTTTCTCAACCTTTTATAATAAAACTGTAGGTACATCCAGTTCTGACGTTTGGAGATGAATAAGTCTATTTAAGTTTCTCAGAATACAGAGTTTCCCACTAAGCTCGTCTTTCTGTCTGTCAACAGTAATTGTGGCTGATGTGAAACTACTTATCGGATTTCTTTCCAATTTCGCAGAATCATACTTTATAAGGCTTATTTGAATCTGGAGTAAATGTAATTTTGTTTGCGTCAGATTTCAAAACATCAAACTTCAACCGATGCTATTAAGCTTGCTCAGCCACTAAGGCTGAGCAAGCTTAATAGCAGTCGGAACGGGCGATGCGGCGCGGTGGGTATTTTGTGCAGAGTAGCGAATGGAAGTTTAAAAGTTTTTTTTATCCACTACAAGTTAGCCCTTGACGGCAATCTCACCTGATGGTAAGTGATGATGCAGTCTAAGATGGTAGCCGGCTAACATGTTAGGGCTATGGTAAACCCATACTCCTAATCGGTTTCTACGCGACATCATGCCGGATCGCAATCGCTTGGCTACACGTCTTTGTCGACAGACAAAACATAACAAAACTTCTGGCATGACACTGTATTACTTTCAGAAACGTCCTGATTTTGGGTACGCACCATAAGTGGTCAGTGGAGCCTCCGACTTTATAATAGGCGTACAGAGTTCAGTGGCATCCTTGATCGAAACGCGTCCCGCCTAACCGGACGCAGGCGGCGGCGTGCTGCATACTCGAATGCATGCGACTTATGACCGTCGACTAAGACGCATCTAAGCCGCACTTAATTAATTTCGAGTTCTGACATTTAAACATAAAAACCTCTTTGGTGAAATTTAAAAAAAAATCGCATCATTAACTATACTACCTTTATGCTCAATAAAAAAAGCAGATGATTTATTTTCTACGATAAAATAGTTGTTTAAAATTAGAACTGTTCTCAAGTCTGACCCAAATGTGATAAATTCTTACTTCGTCAGACGTCCCTTTTATTGGAGAATTCTTTTGGCTTATTATTATTTTAATTTGGTGAAGATAGCGATACCGCGGGCCATACTGATTATATAAATAAAGGTTTTCTTAATTCATATGTATTTTTTGCATTATTGAAAGGTGAGCCTTTCTTACAAACATTTCTTACCTTCTGTCAAATACAATACAAACTTATTATTTGTAATATTAAACTATTAGTAGTTCGGAATTATTATTTGACGACCTTCGTTACTCATTGCGTGCGCTATCGCATTATACCTTGGAGGTTCTGGGTTCGAGTCCCGGCTCGGGTTTGTATTGTTGGGCGGCTTCTGTGGCTAGTTAACACCCTACTGACAAATACGTGCCGCGTCGAAGCTAATTAGGCGTGTGAGTATACCGTACCACTAACAGGTTAGCCCGCTATCATCTTAGACTGCACCATCACCAGGGGAGATAGCCGTGAAGGGCTAACTTTAAGTGTATAAAAAAAAACGTTGGAGTCCGGGGACTGGTAATTAAAAATAAAAATATGGCATTCGAAATAAAATAATAAAAAGATTTAATTAATCTTATCATATTTTGTTAATTGATTTTTCCTGTCCAAGAAAATAATCTCCGAATCTTAGACATAAATTCGTTACATTATGAAGTCTTATTAAGAACAATCCGCGTAAAATTAAATCGCAATAGGATAATTTAGTGAGCATAATAGGATTGGAAAGCTTTTATCCCCGAACAAAACCAACAATTGTAATCTACTGCCAACAGTTAATAATACTAAAACAAGAAATTGAGTTATATAAACGCTTTAATATTAATCTTTAGGCAATCATCGAAAATGATGTAGAAGATGACCTGGCAACCTCAGATGACGATTGGTTTATCGATCTCTTAATTTTTTTTTCCATTAATAGATGAGCGATGAAATACGCACGGTCAATTTCTAAATCGGCTGGAACATATGTTTTATAATTTGATCGTACGATCGTTGTATGGTAACATCCATAAGTTATAAAAGAAAATCGCTAAACATTTTATACCAAATGTTGTGAAACTTGTAGAAGCTTTTACCCCGATCACAGATCCCCCGATACCCCCGACCCCGATCTTAAAGGTACAAGAAACAAGATGACCCCTTTTCGTCCGAGGTCTAGTACTTTGTTTATAAAAGTATTAACTATGAATACTACTGAACGCAAATTAAAGTTAAAAATCTTAGTTCAGCTTGAACTACAATTTATGTGATCACTATACAAATTACACCTGAATGGGCACCAATTAAATTCTGCGCTATCTACATAATAGCACCATCCTTTTTACTATGGACCCAGTGAAAACTTATTACGTTACTTTTCCTTTTCAATTAATTTACTAGACCTTTTAATTTACCCTTTTAGTGTAGATATTTCAAGAATGTGAGACAAAAGAATGGAAGAAGCTTTTTTTACATTTTCTACGGGAGTTAGTGAATAGCGGCACTTGTCCATTTTATTCACTTCGGTGTTTTGGGTATACAGAATTATTGGCACCATCGCCACGATTTCGCGCCACCGCCGAAAGTAAAGTTCTGCAGTTAGATGCGTTTGAGTTAACGGTCGGCCGTATGTAGATGGTGGTGACATCGTGTGTGGACGGTGCGAGTGCGTGTGTACGGGTGGGTATGTAGGTTGTTTGTCTCCCACACGGTGCAATGAGCGACCATGACGCGTCCGCGACCGATCCGCGCGATGTAAACACCAAGCAAGGTCGACCGCCTCGACGCGTTCGCTATTATTTCCACCCGACTGTAAACGTGTCTGCCTCACTTAGGCGGATATCTATAAAGCGAGCTTATCATGCATAGTGTTGGTTGTCATCGCGAACTTTGGAGGACTGTCAAAGAAAAAAATTGCTTATCTGGGGAATGTGCTTAGACATGACAGATACAGGATCCTGCAACTCATAATGATGAGAAAAGTAGCGGGGAAAAGGCGCATCGGTCGCAAAAGGAAGTGTTGGTTGCGAAACATCAAGGAGTGGACTGGTATCGCGAGTGCTGCCCAGCTGTTCAGCCTATCGAGAGATAAGGCGAAATATGCCATTCTGAGGGCCAAGAAAAAAAGTAGACATACGTAGCGCGGTTGATGTCCACTGCTGGACATAGGACTTTTGGGGGAAGTTTCAAAATCCAAGCTCTTGGGCCACTTGTTTCTAGCGGTTTCCAGCGAATCGTTTGAAATCAACTGCCCATCTGGTTGGGGGTCGACCAACGCTACGTTTATCGGTGCGAGGTCGTCTTTCCAGCATCTTACGAACTCGACGTCCATCGTTTGTTAGAGCTATATGCCACTTCAGCTTCGCAACTCGTTCAGCTATATCGGTAATTCTGGTTCTTGAAAGTGAAATGATTTTTATGGCATCCAATATACTACTTATTTTTACTATTAGTCTATTTAAGTCAGCTCGAAATAGCAGTACTATTTTGAGTTAACGTTACAAAACTGGCATACCTTTAATGTACCGGTTGGGTAGAGGGATATATCAATAGAAATCTCGCGTTAATTTGTATAATAGATCAATGAAATTTTTTTTGCACACTTTTCAGTTTGCGAACGCACATACCGTGTCATAATTCTTGTTAGATTATTATACGGCGTCACTCACACACGTCAACAACTTGAGTAATCGATTTGTTTGCTCGGGGATACTGTGTAGTTGGTGCCCGGTGCCGGTTATTGCACACAGTGATGGCCCGTGGGCGCGCATTGTGTTTTTAACGTCATCACTAAGTGCATACCTAGCAATTTTTGTGCTGCGGCACGTTGCGCTCTGTCTTAGGGCGACGCCACACGAGAATTGCTGTAGTGTTTTTGACGACCTCCATGGCGCGGCGCGCGCGCTGTCGCATTATAAAGTTGAAGGTCCTGGGTTCGGTTCCCGGCTCGAGTCTGGTCTGGTGGGAGGCTGCGGCCGTGGCTAGTTACCACCCTACCGAGAAAGGCGTGTCGCCAAGCGATTTAGCGTTCCGGCACGATGTCGTGTGGAAACCAATTAGGAGTATGTCTTTATCATACCCCTAACAGGTTAGCCCGCTACCATCTTAGACTGGATAATCACTTACCATCTGGTGAGATAGCCGTCAAGGGCAAAATTGTAGTGAATAAAAAAAAAAAGTGTTGGGTCGCGTCTTCGCAAAGTTTTGACGAGCTCCATGACGCAGTGGGTTCTATTTTAAGCTAATCTAGTTGCCACCCAACATGAACTGTCGTCTGGACTAATGAAACTTGATCCAAAATTGCCATAGCGACCGTTCGAAGCTTAGACAAATGGTATATTTTTTTTCTGGCAGAGCTTCTTTCCGAAACAGCCCGGTGACGCTGTGGCAACCTATAGGGTAAGCACAGCTAATAGACAGTCCGAAAAAAAACCCAAATGGTGTAGAATTAGCCTTCCAATATGATGCCTAGTAGAAACCGATTAGGAGGATATTAGGTGGGGCTGCAGATGTTTATGGGCGACGGTAATCTCTCGATATGAGAAGGGTTTGGCCATAGTTCACCACACTAGTCATGTGCGGATTGGCAGACTTCACACGCCTTTGAGCACATTATGGAGGACTCTCAGGCGTGCAGGTTTTCTCACGATGTTTTCCTTCGCCGTTGAAGCAAGTGATATTTTAATTGTTTTAAAAACGCACATAACTCCGAAAAGTTAGATGTGCGTGCCCGGATTCGAACCGCCGACCTTTGCTTAGGAGGCTGACGCCCTAACCACTAGGCTATCACAGCTTCAACTTCGCTTGCCCACTATGTACGACTGTAATCACCCGACATCAGGTGTCCGCTATGTAAATAAAAATCAAAGGTTTTGGCTTAAGACGGAGAGCCAGTATGAGGGATAATACACCCAAGGCAATGCTGTTTAATGAGTTGCTGCTGTTATATCTTGACATGATTAGAAATAACGAAAGAAAAAGTTTCATATTTTTTTACGATACATTTTGAGGCAATCTATCTTATGCTGGTAACGACCGTAGCCTATTTCTATAAAGGTAGCCCACTCAGCACCATCTGCAGCGTTGGGTTTCAGTGGGAGCCTGAATTTGGGTAAAATATGTTCAGAACTGCAATATATATTAGGTATGGTACCAACCATACCTAATTGTGACTGCTGTAAAAAAAACTCCTGCGCTGTCGCATTATAAAGTTGGAGGTCCTGGGTACGATTGCCGTCTAGAGTCTAGCCGTGGCTAGTTACAACCCTATCGTTAAAGATGCATCGCCAAGCGATTTAGCGTTCCAGCACGATTTCGCGTAGAAACCATTGTGGAGTGTGGGTTAACCATACCCCTAACAAGTTAGCCCATTACCATCTTAGGCTGCATAATCGCCAGGTGAGATAGCCGTCAAGGGCTAACTTGTAGTGTACAAAATATAATAAATATGTTATAATAAAAACTTTGTAGTAGATTTCACGCCCTTCCCAAATGTCGGCTACGGAAACTAGCGACGGAAAAAGTTTTCCACCGATATGATAAAGAACCAAATAGTCAAATAGAATAGTATTTATAAGTTTCGCCACTGGGAGGTCGTCGACAACGTTGGTTGTTGAATGGTGTTGCACGAAAGCGGTACAGTGCGATTCTACACAGAATGCGAGTCTGATATTTTTCATACAAATTGAGGCAGGTACCAGATACGTATAGAAGAGCAGACCGACGCACGCTAGTTAACAGGTCATTGAAAATGCCACGCGACTCTTTTGTTGCCTGCTAGTGAGTAAAGTGTACACTCTATTGATGGAAGTTACTCCAACGAAGTCGGACTGTAATTCTAGTTTCACGGTTCACGCCGTACCGTTACTATTTTTTTTACTTGCGGTGAATTAATTTGGTATGCAGACGATGCTAACCGCTAGTTATAAATGTAGTGTCCATCGCTTAGTTCTGTGCGATACGTCTATGAATAGATAATTGAACCGCTATACTAATAATAATAATTTGAGGTAATTTTTTTGGCTTAAGACAAAATCCGCAAATATTGAAACGAGCTTGTAAGCGTGCGAATCAATCTTAGCGGGAATCAAACTTAAAACAAATAAAAAAAGGTTTGATGGGCATCAAAAGATTGTTTATTAAACCGCGAATCAACTCCATCGAAGTTCGCGCGTCATTCTGCGTCAGCAGTCGTTTAAATTGAAAGCGCCCTTAGTGTGCGTTGGTCCATACTAAATGTACTTAGGCTATGGCACGCTCCGTCACCATGTGCGCCAACCATTAACGTGCTAAGTGCACAGTATCCGCGAGCAAACAAATCGATTACCGGCTCACGTTTTTTTCTGATCAGTGACTATGACGATGCATATCTATAACCGCAAAATGAGTGTTGGTGATTTCGCTAAAATCCTATCAATGAGCTTATTAACTAATGTACCCACCTTTTCTCTACCACCCGCTTAACCCATCCCACTGTCCAATGCGCCTACCAACAGTTAGTACAGTTAGTAACAGAGTACGAATGTTTTACCGGTTTTAGTGATAAACTCAAGGACAGACTACTTCAAGCTCTCCTAGGCAAAGAAAGATGAGAGCCTGAATTCGAACCGCCAATTGGTGCCTATTATATGTACACAAATCACTGAACTATTGCTGTCCCTGTCACACAGTACCGTCTGGACAACGAGAGCAATACTTTTACACCTGTAAATTTAAGCACCTATGTAGGCTTCGTCTTAAGCTTTTCTATACTAAGCAATTTGGTTCAACCTGTTGTAAACTGCCTAGTTGTTCTAGCGGTTAGCATATCCAACTGAGGACCATTAGGTCCTGGGTTCGATTTTCAGATTGGGTCAAGAAATGTTAGGCTACCTATGGGATTAAAAATGCTGGGGAAAAAAATGTTCAGTAGCACCTTTGAGTTAGAAATTTGGTGGTTCTAACCCTGTCACGTTAAGACGCGTTAAGCCATTCTATGCACTAGCGGCCAAGACGGAAGCTGAAAAGGCGTCTCACATCCTTCTGGTGTTAGGCAAATAAAAGAGTAAGCGAAACCTTCTGCACATCTCGAATGGATAATTGTGCCTTACGTAGATGATATTCATTACCATACCAAAAAGGTGCGAGTCGTATTAAATCGAATGCACCACAGCACAATGTCATACATAGGTATATCTTACAGAATACCGATGAACTGGTGACCTAGCAAAAGAAGTTCCAAAGTTGAGTCCTGCACTGGGTCACCGAATCCAAAAGATCAAGCTAGCTTGGGTATTGGTAAAGCCATCCTGTAAATAACTTCATCACCGAGCTTGGCCATGGTACATTAGAAACTGTTGAACATCTATAAGTACCTCTAAGTATTGGCCAGCACTTTTCAGTATCGTTAAAGCCCGTCCATCGGCGTTGGCTCTTAAAACCTCATTGCTATGAGGTTCCTACCTCCCAGCCTGTGCCCATTTGAGGGACGTTAGTAATGATGATGATAGGTGTAGTTTTCAGTTTAAGTCTACATTGGAAATCGTACAAATTTTCTAGTTTATTTATTAAACGTAAAGTACAATCAATAATAAATTATGTGTGAAACCCAGAACACAAACGATAAGCTTGAATAAGACAGTCTCGATCTCAAAGCTTTTCCTGATTGAAAAAGTTTATTCACGTGTTGCATAAGCTATGTATGCAGTTACGCATCGATCTCGAGCGAGGGCACAACAAGTTCAGACAGTAAGAAAAACTGCGATAATTGCAATGTCATAAGCACAAGTTTCGCAATCAACCCCCTGGCTTGCGCCTAGCAAACTGTCAGAAAATCTACACAGTACTGAAGTTCCGAAACCGTTGTTCGGACTTACAGATGAATTACACCGTCGATTTTAATTGAAACTTCGTGGCTTATTGACATGAACAGAATGGAACGTCGAGGCCATGCAACGATAAGGACGCCTTTCCACCTGAGCCATGTTTCGCTAAGATGTTTAACATCATGCCTTATTTACATAATCATCATGATCAACCATTCTCGGCTCACTACAGAGCACGGATCTCCTCTCAACATTTGAAGGGTTTGGCCATAGTCCACCATGCTGGCCATGTGCGAATTTTCAGACTTTACACGCCTTTGAGAACATTATGCAGAACTCTCAGGCATGCAGGTTCACGATGTTTTCCTTCACTGCTGAAACAAGTGAGTGAAGTGAGTGAACGTGCCCGGGTTCGAACCCCCGACCTCTGATTAGGAGGCGGACATTCTTACCACTAGGCTATCACAGCTTCACTTTTTACATCATGAGTTAATGAAATATGGCTTTTTATGATGGTAAGAGAAGAGAAAGGAATTTGTTTCTTGATGGGCACACTTTTGAGTTTGGAGAAGGATTCTAAATAATCCGCTTGATCGAAGATGCCGTGCTCGCCTGCGCTATTATCTCGCACTGCTCACCTGCCTCCAGTGGCTTACAGCCTAATTTTTGTAATTTAGATAATTTCAGATGCGTTGCGGTCCTGTCACTCACTTCGTAGATACGATCCGCTGATGTCATATCCACAAAAGTTTGTTTTCATTGGGGGTATCATTAGCCCTCGATTGCACGAGCGATTACCAATCGCCCCGAACTACAATCATCGCAATTCCACACTACACCCAATAAACATTTAAATGTGTAAACGCCAAACCTGACAATTCTAAAAACCCCTTAAAAATACACGACAAATGCGTTTTGAAACGGTTGATTTATTTGTGAAACAACAATTATCATTACTTTTATAGGTTCCGTAATGAAAGTGTAAGGTAGTGTCAAAATAAATAAATATTATTTGGAATCATATCAATCATAAAGTGTATTTATATTGTTATTTATGTATGGTGAAATTTCATCCAAACAAGCTTTATTAGCGCTAAATAATCATCATCATATCATGATCCACCCATTAAAGGCTCACTACAGAGCACGAGTCTCCTCTCAATTGGAGAAGGGTTCGGCCATGTGCGGATTGGCAGACTTCACACGCCTTTGAGAACATTATGGAGAACTCTCAGGCGTGCAGGTTTCCTCACGTTGTTTTCCTTCACCGTTGAAGCAAGTGATATTTTAATTGTTAAAAAAAAACGCACATAACTCCGAAAAGTTAGAGGTGCGTGCCAGGATTCGAACCGCCGACCTCTGATTAGGAGGCTGACGCCCTAACCACTAGGCTGTCACCGCTTCAATAAAATAATAGTAAAACAAAAACGGTGGTGCATAACAGGTTTTAGGTGCTTACTGTACCTTGCATCCAAATTGGAATCACATATGCAATAACCAACTTCCACTGAGAGTTCAATTTCAGTTTACCCGCACATACTGAACTGACAGCTTAGTTAGCTCGCGGCCCGAATGACATAAAAGACAAATAAAAGCTTTGTTTACCCGAGCAGCTCAGTCTCTTTCTCATTATATGACGCAAATAATAAAATATAGTAGATAAAAATTCTATTTCCGGTTTTGTTGTAACTTGACTTAAAGTAGCTTGTTATTAGCATTTCAGTTTGACCATCTCCGCGGTGCAGTGCGTGCGCTGTTGCATCTTAAAGTTGGAGGTCCTGGGTTCGATTCCCCGCTCGAGTCTGGTCTCGTGGGAGGCTTCGACCGTGGCTAGTTACCACCCTACCGACAAAGACGTGCTGCCAAGCGATTTAGCGTTCCAGCACAATGTCGCGTAGAAACCAATTAGGAGTGTGGGTTTACCATGCCCCTAACAGGTTAGCCCGCTACTATCTTAGACTGCATCATCACTTACTATCAGGTGAGAGCCGTCAAGGGCTAGCTTGTAGTGGATAAAAAAAAATACCTTATAATAGAATTGTTTCGCATATGACGCTTACTTATGTAATTCAAACTTTTCAGTCTTAAGAAAATTGTATAGCAACTTACACATGTAATATAGGGAGATATTTTAGTATGATTAAATGTCTGTGTAGATAATGCGAATACAAAGCGATGGATATCTATCCTAGTTAATACTTGGAAACAATGAATAGTGCAATGATCTGATACAATAGCTATCTCGAGATATGGAGATGCGGGTGGCTAGGACCACTCCAAATAATTAGATACCTGAGTCCTATTCATAGTTAGTATAGTACCTAGTGGTTAAATAACATGGGTATATCATTTTATTTCAGAACAATAAAATACATGAGACCGAAGGCAATATCATAAAATTAATCCCTTTATCCGAAAATGTATTCGGCTCGTCATACGCCGATTGATATTGCCGTTAATTGGATTTCCGTGCTATAGTCTGGGAGGGCGTAAAAGCTTTTAAATTATTAGTGTTTGGTATACGTCAAAAGTTCTTAATTAAACTGTTGTCTGGTTTGGTACGCCTGAAATTTTAAAAGCTTGGAAAAAATAGAAGTGTATGTAATAAACAGCTGTTATAGCCTAGTGGTCAGGACGTCAGCCTCCTAATCAGAGGTCGGGGGTTCGAATCCGGGCATGCACCTCTAACTTTTCAAAGTCATGTGCGTTTTTAAGCAATTAGAATATCACTTGCTTCAACGGTGAAGGAAAACATCGTGAGGAAACCTGCACGCCTGACAGTTCTCCATAATGTTCTCAAAGGCGTGTGAAGTCTGCCAATCCGCACAAGGCCAGCGAGGTGGACTATGGCCAAACCCTTCTCATATTGAGGGGAGACCCGTGAGACTGAGTGAGCCGTGAATGGGTTGATTGTTATGTAATAATAAGAGCAATAATAACAAGTGTGTTTTAGTTAGTACAGAGATATTAAATGCACAGGGCAGGGCGTGAGCAAGTAACCTCGGAGGGCGAGCTCAATTAAAAGAAAAAGTTTGTTAAGTTGTTTCTCTATTTTCCAATGCCATGCACAGGGTTCTCAATAAGTACTGAATATACAAGCTAATTGGTTGGCGATTCTGTTCAGGACTTAATAGATGGCAACTAAGGCAATTATTCATACCATTCTCAATAACATATTCATTAATAACGCCTTTTTGATACCATATCATGTTCTTGACTGAGAAATAAATCGTGGATAAAACGAATAAAAATACAGTTTAACTAATTTATAATTAAACTGGATCATAGTTTTCCTCTCGTAAAAAGGGGTGACCATAGAAATGTTCAGTTTTAACAAACACCCCCTCCAAATCACCCACTGGCTAAAATAGATACTGGCGAATATTAAATTTGATTTACAAAGTGAGGCATAGTTTAAATCAAATATATTAGCGAAATAAAATGTGAATTCGAATTTCAATATGGAGTTTGCAATGAGTTTGACTGAGTTATTTCCGGTAAAATATTCGCTCAAAGCTCCATGTAAATTCATGCTATTTATATAAAGCGTTGAAATGCCACCAGGACTTGTGTTATTTATCTACTAGATTGGACCAACATGATTAATTTTACATAACTCTATAAAGCAGGATAATCGCACAAATTAATCATAGTGGCCACTTAGGAATTCCACTGTCCACTTGTCCCCCTTTCAGCTCAAAGATAAAATAAATAAATTTTAGAATTGTCTAAAGATACCAAATTATTGTAAGTGTACATAAACTAACGTAGACTCCTTTAATATATAAAAATTCAAATAAAATAAAAATAAAAAAGCCATTTATTCTACAGCTAATTATGTCATAGTTAATGTATCGAATTATATTCAGTTTTAAACAATATCATCATCATTATTAACCCATTGCCGGCTTACTACAGAGCACGGGTCTCCTCTCAATATGAGAAGGGTTTGGCCATAGTCCACCTCGCTGGTCATGTGCGGATTGGCAGACTTCACACGCCTGTGAACATTATGGAGAACTCTCGGGCATGTAGCTTTCCTCACGATGTTTTCGTTCACCGTTGAAGGAAGTGATGTTTTAATTGCTTAAAAACGCAAATAATTCCGAAAAGTTAGAGGTGCCTGACCTCTGATTAGGAGGCGGACGTCCTTACCACTAGGCCACCAGCTTTAAACAATAACTATTCCTTTAATATTTTATCAATTAGAGAGTTAGATATAATTAAAAAAATATTTCCAAACTTTGCATTGCATTGCATTTGCATTGCTAGTTATCTACTAATAAGCCTGTAAAGATTTTTTAAGCAAAGTCGTAAATAGTTCACACACACACACACACGCACACGCTCACACGCACACGCACACACACACACACACACACACACACTATAAAATTGCATTGCATCTACATACGACAATTTTTAAATTAAGAAAGTGTAAAATAACGAATACCTAGGTACTATAAGTTGTGCAATTAGTAAAGCTTTATAACTTTTCGAGTTAACCGTGAGATAATGAAGCGGTGAGCTTTCCTGTTTCTTAAAGGGAACAACTGTTGGAGTGAGGAATAGCCACTTATAACTTGGTCTTACGGGATGCGATAAAAGGCGTTCTTGTTTATGCTTCCCAAGTTATTTGTATTAAAAACATGGCTATGGTTACTAGAACCAACATTCATTTATTACCTGATGCGATAAACAACTATGACTTTATTAGTAATGAATAATCATACTAATACATAGTTAGATTTAAATAGAAAATATTTAATAAACTAAGACCTAACTTCTAACTAGCCTTTTAACTACACGTAACAAAGATGTAATCAAAATTTTCCACAGCGCATGCATGATCCAAAATTTCCCTTTAGTCTTACTGTCAATAACGCAAAATAAATATACTATAATATATCCCTTAACTTATTATACCTTGGCTATTGCAGGCGTAATGCCTTGACCAATTCGGCCATTGGTCGCTTACCTGTGATACATACTTCTTAACATTTTTACTTATAATTCAAATTCAAATAATCTTTATTCAAATAGTCCTTTAAAAGGCGCTTTTGACGCGTCAAAAATTTACAGAGTAGTGATTTGATGGTGATAACTACATTCGTAAACTTAAAACTAAAGCAATGAGGGTTCCAAACGCGCCCCGGTCTAAGAAGAAGCCCACAACAAACTTAGCCAGGTAAATTTTCTTTTTGTTATCACCATCTCACATGCCACTTAAAATTATATTAAGAGCTATCTTATTAGAGCAATATTTCACACCCATGCTTGTTTATCATTTTATTTATAATGTCCATCGCAGTAAGCATTTAGAAGAAAGAGAACGAGCAATTTGTGTGGCAGTTGCCTAATAAGATGATGAGTCTGAAGTTGCAGGACGACAGTACATTTCGCCATTTTGCGAGCATTATCGCAGAATTACACCTCGTGTTCAGATTGGACTTTTTGTTTTACGGCCAATATATATAACAAAGAAAGATGAAAAAACAAACGAAAAATTTAGCTAACGGCCTAAGACATGGCGTCAGCCTGATAAATGAGACGCTGGCAATGAACCTATCAACCCACACTTTAGATCAGGGTAGGTACCTTCTATTGTTATCCTATATGGTATCTCTGATGTTATCCCTGAATGCAACGCATTAATTGTAAATCCGGTAATACTTCGACCAATGCGATGTCAGTAGTCGAAATGTATTCGTGAAATATTATTAGTTATTATTAAGGATACATTGATGAGAAATGTTGTGAGAATTTAAAATAATCCTGTAATTTACCGAGTAGTCAGTCGATGGTGTTAATTACAGTCGTATACTCAAAAAAACATCATGATAAATCCATTGTCGGCCCACCACAAAGCACGGGTCTCCTCTCAATATGAGAAAGTTTGGCCGCCACGCTGGCCATACGGATTGGCAGACTTCACA
Source organism: Lasiommata megera (assembly GCA_928268935.1). Lineage (NCBI taxonomy): Eukaryota > Metazoa > Arthropoda > Insecta > Lepidoptera > Nymphalidae > Lasiommata > Lasiommata megera. The sequence continues at coordinate 17,751,964 of OV743307.1, read as the reverse complement.
CGCCTTTGAGAACATTATGGAGAACTCTCAGGCCATGCAGAGGTTTCACCTTCACCGTTGAAGCAAGTGATATTTTATTTGATTAAAAACGCAAATAACTCCAAAAAGCTAGACGTGCGTGCCGGGGATCGAACCCCCGACCTCTGACTAGGAGGCGTACTTCGTAACCTTATCACAGCTTAGATCTATCTCATTAAAGCAATATTTCATACCCAAGCTTGTTTATCATTTACATAATCCTTTACACTATAATAGGACTTTTCCACAAGCTCACTTTGCTTTCAACCATTTGACAGGACATCCTTTAGAAATATCAATTCAATATGTTGCGGCAAAAGGCAGTTATGAACATGCTGTCATTAAATACCGTATAATGAGGCGGGTGGTTTGACAAATTGGCAACGAAATCGGTCAACCCAACGGCAATTACATTTGTTTCCATTCAGCCAGTCGTTGTCGATATTCGTATGTTAGTTTGTGGTTGTTAAATCGACAGACCATAATTACCCTAATTATTATTGCGTGCATTCGTTGCAACTTACACGCGGTTTCGCTCACGTAATTTGAGTTGTACGTGTTCCTCATTTCAAAAGTGACAGACGATTAAATACTTTGCTTTCTTAGGAGATGAATTTTCAAAATATCTCGTAGTTTCTTTTTTTAACCCCAAAAAAAGGTACGTAGCCATTACCAAATTGTTTTCAGTACAAAGAGAGAGTTTTACTTAGTGAATCGGCAACGTGTTCGGTCGCGTTTACTTCACGTGTGTACTCTCACGTAGGACTAAATATATTGAAAGCCGCTCCTACTGATTGATATATCATATAGTTGCCTATTTATGCCGCGCCACGGTGCGTCGCAATTGTTAGCCGAGTTCACGTTAGGCCGCCCTTCAACAAAAGGTATACAAAATTGCATGTATGAACTAATGAAAAAAATGCATAGACGCAGCGTATACCTTGCCCCAGGAGCCTCCCAGCTAAAATAATAATATGGGCTTGATATTGTTGAGAAACTTACTAAGAGAGATTAGACTGCACTTCATATATGCTTACCAGAACTAACTGAAAGACCGAAGAGACGAATTTTTCGATAATGAATAATCTGTCTAGATACCCTTGGTCAATAACCCTGTGCAACGCCCTTTCTTATCCAAAAGGTAAGAGAACAGATTTGGGTGTTAAATAAATAATTAAATTTATTTATTTCTTCTTATTCGTTCACGCCTGGCAGAGTGGTCGTGGTTATGATTTGGCCTTCATAGCAGCTCTTACGATCTCCTTCCAGCGATTTCTGTTGGTGGCATGACGGGAGCACTTGGAGACCGATAAATCTGTAGCGGAACGGATTGCGTCCGTCCACCTAGTAGGGGGAGCGACCACGTGGACGTGTGCCCTCAACTCGACCTTTTACTCTCGTGATGTTCGATAGTACCAGTCTTCCTTGTTAGAAGCACAAAGAACTTAAGAATAAGTCGCAGTTGTACAAGCAACGAAAGCCTTTTTTTTTATTTTCAGCTCTTTGAGTATGGAGGCGTTTATTTATTATTAATTTAATACTAAATTCTAAGAAAAATATTAAATTAAAAATTATAGTCTGGACGTTTACAGGTTACGTATGGTATACAGTATTTATATACTTAATAACAATGCAAAAATAGTATGTAAAATAGTGTACAAAATAGTATAATAATGCAAATTTAGTAACAAATATTTTATTTTATTTATACAAAGTGGTCTGCCGCATACAGGGTACAAATTTTGATATCAAGATAATATCTACTCGTATGTTCACACTGCACTACAACCCAGCGCGACGCATCGCCTGTACGCGTTATTACTTCCTCTAGAATTTAATTATTGCAAGTCCCATACAAAATTTCCTGACCCTAATATAAGCCCTTAAGGGTGGAATTTCGGAAAATAGGAATTCAATTTGTCGGAATTTGTAACCGAATGGTTGTATACCATATTTTATGGATTCTACTTTACATTTAAAATGACGTATTTCCATTCAACTTTTTATTCCCTATTTTAAGCGAATCTGGAACCAGCGTTATCTCCTGATCATCATATTCTCTGCAAAGTTTCTTCTCTTTTAATCTAAGGATATTATAGGCTATATACCTATTTAGGTATTCTTAAGACCTATATAAAAAAAACCCGTCCAGCCGTGTTACAGATTTCGTATCACCATCATCATGATCAACCCATTGCCGGCTCACTACAGAGCACGCGTCTCCTCTCAATATAAGAACGGTTTGGCCATAGTCTACCACGCTGACCATGTGCGTTTTGCAGACTTCACACGACTTTGAGAACATTATGGAGAACTCTCAAGCATGCACGTTTCCTCACGATGTTGTCCTTCACCGTTGAAGCAAGTGATATTTTAATTGCTTAAAAACGCACATAACCGACCTCTTATTAAGAGGTGGACGTCGCAACCACTAGGCTATCACAGCCTTAAGCAGTTTTCGTATAATAGTGCTCAATCGTCGAGGGCAGACGAGGAAGTCATGCATACGTACCTGATTGCATTACCTGAAATGTTAACAACTTGTTGCCTCAATACCCCCAGGCTGGGTGGCAATTATGCTCAGTGGATCGCAAAGTCTTCCCGCATCTCGCTGCAACCCCTCATGCACCCTCTCCTGTGGCTTAGTTAGGGTTTGCAAATTTCTTGTTTCACACAGCTAAACGGTATTTATATGACGCTCATTAAAAACTTCTGTTACTAAAGTTCTGTTTTGATAGTTTACAAGTATAAACAGGCAAGCGCGAGTTAAGGTATCGTTACTAAAATAAATCCCAAGATTTTCCTACCGCCGGATGGAAATGCCAAGGAAACGCTTTCGCACCGCGACTCCACCTTTTTTACTACATGACACCGAAAGAAGCATGACATGATGATGAGAATGGTGTGCTCAATGTACAACTCCGTTTCAATTACCTACAAGTCCTCCAAGAACTGTGGAAGCAAGTAGAACATAGAAATCAAAAAATAAATAAAAAAAATGGTTTAAGAAAGACCATTCAATCAAAACCTTTGTCTGTTATACGAGCAGCTTATTAAATAATGTAGTTTTTTTTTAATACACTACGAGTTAACCCTTGACGGCTATCTCACCTGGTGGTAAGTGATGATGCTGTCTAGGATGGTATCGGGCTAGCCTGTCAGGAGTATGGTAATACCCACGCTCCTAATTGGTTTCTACGCGACATCATGTCGGAAAGCTAAATCGCTTGGCAACACGTCTTTGTCGGTAGGGTGGTAACTAGCCACGGCCGAAGCCTACCACCAGACCAGACTCGAGGCGAGAATCGAATCCAGGACCTCCAACTTTATAATACGACAGCGCACGCACTGCGCCACGGAGGTCGTCAAAATAATGTAGTGTAAAACTTTAAATAGCTTATGTAAACTTTAACTCATTATTCATAAACGGCGCGTTGGTAACCCTCAGCTTGTTAAGCCTACGGGCTGCATCATATTGCAAGGATCAATACAATCTCAGTGAGATGTATAAACTGTTGGGTACATACGCAGCGAGCTGGTGTTCATGGACGACTCGCAGTGTGTTTGCAATTTAGATTTCATGGCATTCATCATTTCAATCGATTGTAGCTTACTGCTGCATAGTTATTTTGAATGGACTTGACTTTTCGTGTCACACCACGAGTTCTAGTTCGGGGTTGATACCCCAACTTTTAACCTGTGATAGCCTAGTGGTTAGGACGTCAGCCTTCTAATCAGAGGTCGAGGGTTCGAACCCGGGCACGCACCTATAACTTTTCTGAAATATGTGCGTTTTTAAAGCAATTAAAATATCACTTGCTTCAACGGTGAAGGAAAACATCGTGAGGAAACCTGCATGCCTGAGAGCTCTCCATAATGTTCTCAAAGGCGTGTGAAGTCTGCCTGCGTGGTGGGCTATGGCCAATCCCTTCTCATATTGAAGACCCATGTTCTGTAGTGAGCCGAGAATCGGTTGATCATTATGATGATGATGATGACCCCAACTTTCAACGGTCCTCTGTGCTGTTCGCTGCCACCTTCACTTCGCAACTTTTCAAGCTATGTTTTTACACTGGTTCTTTTAAAAATTACAGTAGGCATTCATTTTATCACGAAAAGATACAAAGAGAACCCACATTAACCCGACTGACTTTGAGCTTTCTTAAATTAGGTATCATTATTGCCATTATCAGTATTAACATACCAATGCAAGGACAGAATTCCTCTCTCATGGGAGGGACGGTTTAAGATCATATAACAAAGCTGGTTCGATGCGGGTTGATCGCTGTAATGATAAGGGATATGAATTATAAATGAGTTTATACAACACAACCGTTCAGGTAATTTACAAATAGCGCGATTAAATTTGATCGAGCAAACAGTTAAATACAACGAAGTTAAATAAAACTGCAATAAAAATATTGAAAAGATTTTTATTTATTTGTAATAAATGAATAAATAAATAAGTAAATAAATAAATAAACAAATAAATAAATGAAAGTCTTTGCAGTTGTTAGGCTATTATTAGGTAACACCTCTGGCTGGACCGCGGTCGAGTGCACAAGTGTTCCCGTGACCCAGCCACCAGGCGACGCGAAGGAGCATCGCTGGGTTTTAGTGGGTATTCTGGTCACCAGCCTGGCCACACTGGTCCCACATACCCCGTCGAAAGCGGCGCATTCTTGCCTGCGTCGCCTCCGGAGGGGATGCGTAAAAGCATTTCCCAGCGTGAAAAAAAAAGGTAAGTTAACACCTTTTTGCCCCAGAGGCAAGATGTGAACAACGTCTTACCGGCTGATCTTATTAAAGTTATCCTAGAAACGAACAATACAAATTCTCCCGGGATCGCTTTGAAAATGTATCCTTAATTCAATTTCATAGAATCATTTTAGCTTTTAAAGCCATTGAAAGGTTTGCGCTTTTCCCTGAATAGAAGTATACTTACATATTTATAGGCACTAAAATAGAACAAACACAATATACAACAGTGGTGTACGGTGAATGGGTCGGCCATTAGGTTATTATACCTATTCTCCCTGTCCTTTATTTTCACGATGGAAGTGGTTCAGTGGAATTTATAGTCACGCTACTTTATTTTCAGTTGATTATAATAAGACCATTAAAAAAATGAGATCCATCCCGGAATCGAATGCAGGACTTCGTGATCAGTAGTCGATCTTGCTAACCATTAAATCAATGGTCCAGATTGAGTGTATAAATGTGTATGTCAATTTTACTGTACAAGTTGTAGTATTAATGAATTACTCTATTGTAATTTGTGGTATATATTATTATATTAATTAGGTTTATTATCCTGTAAAGCTAGAATTAAGAGGAGATAAATAAATAAAGACGCCTTTGAGAACATTATGGAGAACTCTCAAGCGTGCAGGTTTCCTCACGATGTTTTCCTTCACTGTTGAAGCAAGTGATATTTTAATTGTTTAATAGCGCATATAACTCCGAAAAGTTAAAGGTGCTCGGATTCGAACCAGTGACCTCTGATTAGGAGGCTGACGCCCTAATCACTAGGCTATCACCGCTTCAACAAATAAATATCTCATATTTTTTTGTCTATAACCGAGAATGCATAGACACTAATTTCATGTTACTACTGGTATCTACCTAGCTCATACGCTTAGTCCGAACGCTCTGTAAAAAAAAAAACAGAACTTAGATTGCAACACGAAAAAAGGAAAAAATTACTAATTTTACATTTTGCGTTAAGTAGGATTTACTCAGTACTTCAACACCATATTTAATCGATAGGTATCTGTAAGCACGTTTTAGCATTGAGAAGTAATAAAAGAATTACGCTTTAGAAAGAATTACGCTTGAACGTCCATTTTTTTGGGATAAAATGTAATATTCAATATGACTATAGAATCCCTTCGTCTCATAATCTATCTCTGTGAACGAAATTACAGCTATCGTGCAAAATGCCCGTTGTCAAAGCGACAGATAAACTCTCGCTCCATAAATTTAATACAATTCATGTTATTTGCATGAAAACCTATTATATGTGTGTTTACTTACGTATATTAGGTAATTCTCTGCAAATACAGAACTGTGCAAAAGTATAGTAAGCGGGAATGCTGCTGAGCCTATCCGGGCAAAGCTAAGTAAAATATATTAGTATATGAATATACCCACGGTGTTAATAAGTAAATTTATGCCCCTCTATAATTTACTTACTGCGCGGAAGGTTAGTTATAAGATCTTATAACTTATACAAACAATAACGCCTTCAAGATACTTTGCTACTTACGGGTATGGTAAGGTTATCGATCTGTATGATGTATGAAACGAATTGATATCTTACAATTGCGCGCGCTTTCGCCTCAACTTTGTGTCTTCGTGTCTCAATAACTTTTCCTGTAAACTATGCACTTTAATATACCTGCTTCACTACGATCGCCAGCACATCGTACATGAAGATAAACATTAAGTACTTCATCATAGTGATATAAATCGATCAAAAGCTTCTAAAAGGTCTCGCGCACCGACGATTCTTTGGCTTGCAATATAATTGTACACATTAATTATTTATTTGGCTATAAAAACAAACAACTACTGGTCGTTTGTAACTTGTACTGATCCCAGCGTAGTATTTGCTGTAAATAATCGGTACATAATTAAGAATGCATAGAAATTTTAAATTCCTATTTTATGATACACCAAACCTGTATTGAAAGGGCCTATACAAAATTTTCAACATTCACCGGCTCTCTAGTTTCAGTCTTTGAAGTGAAAAAGGAATGAAAGTTATTTCCCTGAAAACTCTACTCAAGGAACACTATAAGTGAAATAAGTTACTTTTGTACCTCAACGAGTCGTGAAGCTTAAGTGGCAATGGTCGGGGTACATAGCTCGTGGAACATCAATGGGGTCTCGAGATTCTGGAAACGTGATCCCGCGTCGTTCAACATTGCGCTGGTAGACCCTCTCTCAGAATCAGGAGTTTTTTGTAGCCCTTACTAGGTAAGAGAAAAAATATATTTAGTCGTAATCGAATTGAATTTTTAAATCAACATGCATCTGACTTAGAATCTATATTCTACACAAAATATTGAATTTTCAGTTCTGTAACTTCAGGTAGAGAACCTGACATTGTCGAATAATCATTGGATATACATTTGTGACTTGACAAAAAATTGCTTTATAAACGGATTGGCAACTTCTCTACTAATACCAGACTAAACTAATAATTTGGACGACCTACGTAGCGCAGCGCTTACGCTGTAGCATTATAAACTTGAAGGTCCTTGGTTCGATTTTTGACTCGAGTCTGATCTGGCGAAAGCCTCCCACTCTACCAACAAAGAAGTGTTGCCAAGAATATTTAGGGTTACAGCACCATGTCGAGTAGAAACCGATTACAAGTATGGGTTTGCCATACCCCTAACAGGTTAGCCGGCTACCGTCTTAGACTGCATCAGATTGTCGGCTATTTGAGGGCTAAGATGGAATAAAAAAAAGCTTTGCGTAAAAATTTCTTGCCTCGTTAAATCTGTACGAATACTTAAATAACGGCCACCGACAGTAATTGTATAAACAAACTTATAGAAAATGGAAATTTTTTGCTACCTCCTGTCAACTGCAGAATCAAGCATGCCAAGTAACTGGCCACTTGTTAACTGTTCTGCCTTCATTCGAATTGAAATACAAAGCTTTGAGCACCTTTGTAAAAGAGCTAGTTATCCACTCACTTACTTTCTTTGAACTTTTAACATTCTTTGATCTGAAATTTTAATTTAACGTCAAGTTAATTTATAATTCAGATGTAAGAAGTTAAAAAGAACGCATACACAAATATTCTTATGCCATAATTCTCCTACCATTTTCGAATATTTCAGAGCTAATGTGCAAAGTGCGTATTATACATTTGGAAATTATATAAATCTCATTAGAGTTTTAAAACAGATATACTCTTTCTCCATTTTTACATCTAAACTATACTTTTGTTTTGCTACGAACAGTAACAGTAGATACTAGATATGTGGACCATACAACAGTTTGTATGGTCCGGTATAGCTAAACAGTTGCTCGGTTTTTGCTTTTTACTGATAGTTATATGTCGAGGTTTAAAAAGTATAAAATGACGAGTATGTCTTCACTTATATTAAGGTACTCGTATTACGTCACTCTTATGAACATATACGCTCCCAATTCATGATTGAGATTTTCATAATACATAAATTCCTATAATTTATTACATTTATTCTAAAAATATTTATGTAATTTTTTGTGTTAATAAAGTATGAAGACTTACACAAGTTTTTAATTAATTCGCACGCAACACGTTGCCTTATTCTGTAAACCTTTTAACTTGAAACGTGCTGGCATTTCAATTAGAAAAAATAAAAACGTGTTGAAAATTTTGGAAACCTTACAGAAGTGGCGACTCCAAAGTTCGTACCCAAACTTCTGAATGAAACTCGCAACTCGTTAACTGTTTTCACTTGTGTTGCGAAACTTTACAAAAGCACCGGAACTTTGCTATTGAACGTTCGTGTCAATAACCTTCTTATTAGGGTGAGGAAATTATAAAAAGAGGGCAACGTTCTGGTTCCGAATGACATTTATATCAGACTATATTTGTGACGTTGTATATCGTATATATACAATTCTCGTGTCAAAATGTTTGTTGCCATACTCCTCCGAAACGGCTCGACCGATTCTTATGAAACTTTCCATGCATATTCAGTAGGTCTGAGAATCGGCTACTATCTATTTTTCAAACCCCTACTAATAATTTTTTTTTAATGTGGCATTAAAAAATACATACAACCCTAAATTTTCACCCTTCTTTCGCCAACCCCTATTTTTTAATAGTCATTTTAGTATTTTAATCATTTGTCATCCCGCTCGATCGGAACAATTATCGTATTTATAGTGTTCCCTGTGCAATTGCAAAGCTAAAATTTTTATGTCATTTTTATATTCCCTAATTGTTCACAGCGCTCCATGCCTCTTTCACTCATACTCGTATACCACAACCTTACACACAATAAGTTAGTTGTTTTTTTCTACATTAGAAATTCCCTAGAAATAATTTATATGGCAAAACAACGTTTGCCGGGTCAGCTAGTTTGTGACGTTAAATTACAAGTTTCATGAAATAAAACGACGGGTCCACTGAATAAATACACCAAAGCACTGAAGAACCGGTAATCGATATTGTACCATGTATTATTTAATCGCCCAGTGCTTCGTCGAAAAGCCCGTGCACGTTACTATTCCGCTTGATTACGATTAGTATATACAGTATAGATTGTAGAGGTACAAGCAAGTCCGCTATATTGGCTTCCTTTCGAAAACCTAGACCGTTACTAATTGACGAACTTGACGTCGCCAATAGTCTTGCTAAGGAGCGTTCTCAAATTAATATGTGAGTCGGCGTAATAATTAGCATCACATTAGTATGGGAACCTCGTTATGTTTGCCAACAGAATCGTTTAAACTAAACGGCGTCGAGCGTCCTGTTTTAGCGCCGTTTTGTCCAACGGTCTATTAAGAATTGTTTATTCTATCATTATTGTAATTCCTTGATGATGGTGATTCTTCTCATCATCATATTCGAATTCAAATTCAAATAATCTTTATTAAAATAGTCCTACAAAAGGCACTTTTGACGCGTCAATAATTTACATAGTAGTGATTTAATGGTGATAACTACAGAGCACGGGTCTCCTCTCAAGCAAGTGATATTTTAATTGTTTAAAATATCGCTTGTTATATCGTTTGTTCATATTAATAGTCAATCAATCAAGTCAATAAATCAACGGCTAAAAGGATTTTAACTTCATTTGGCACATCTACGAGTGCACCATTTATGCAGTAAGCTGAACAATTTCGGGCTGAAAAATGTTTCGAGCCTGCGGCTAAAAGAGAAATTTAATGGATGGCATTTTCCATTAGTAATCGAATAAAGCTCAATTCCGTCCACATACGAGTACTTTCGCATTGTTTTTAAGTTATGCCTACCTTTTTTATTATCGTGGTGGAAACGCTTTATGGCTACCACCGTCCGTTGGGCAAGACGGAGGTTATGTAGTAACATGCCCCACTGGATTTGCTGAACACCTGGGGAACCCATTGTATTCTTCCCGGACATCCACCACCCGCACAGCTACAAGAAAGGATCGGGACAGTGTAAACCCCCCCCCCCCCATACAGTAAAGAAGTTATACCTACTACACAATATCATGGTGCAAAGCAAACGCTGTTCTTTGATTTGTCCACGTCCTGATAATTTTACGACCTTCATTTAAACAAGGCCTTTAGGAATAAAGGTTTCAAAACTCTGTCTTATTGAATGGTGTTTCGGATGAATTCAGATCGCATTGAGAGCTCCCAATGTACCTACCTAGTGGGTCTCTCAATATTTCCATATAAATGTGTCGCGTGAGACTAGTTTGGTGCCTGAAACTGGTTTTTGTTTATCAAATTTTCTATGAACTCAAAGAATGCGGGTCTACGTAGCGGTTATGAATACTTTGAATAGTTGCATATAGTCCTTTAAAGTAAACGTAGGATCATCAGTGAGGTATTACGTCAAAGTAAAGTACCTAAATATCAACTGTTTCTTTAATGAAATGTAGACACTTATTTAGGTAAGCTTAGCAATAAATCAAATAGCAATAAGTCCTATTCGCATCGAACGCTGTTATCATTTTCGCATAAGCTATTGAATCAGATGGTTCTCGTTTTAGATTTGTAAGTTTAGTTTGTCTTTTGAGTTTTCATACTTGTCATTGTAAGTATAGAATAAGAAATAAAATTAAATGCTATTGGTAGTGACAATTTTTATTCTACAAATAATAAATACAAACCATGTACCGAGTAAGTGTATATGCATATATATAAAAATGTCTTTAAATACCGTCAACACGTTTTTTTTTTCTCTTTTTGCGGCTCTACACAGATTAGCCAGTATCAAGTTTATAGCAATGGATAATTGAAGTTAGGGAAAAAGGGCGGGAAACTTCGCACTGGGCGGACGCGGCTCCCTCAAACCTTTCCCAAATCCATACCTGTTAACCATTCAAAAAACTAACCACTACACAAACGACACCAAAACTATAATGTCGACAACACAATCAACACCAATTCTTTTCAAAATTAGCCAACAAACATTAATTCAAGAAAAGCAATACAGAATTATTATTTCGTTTACATAATTTAGTTTTCCGTACTTGTGTGCTTTTACACGCTGAGATTTTTACCTACCTATTTTACATTTTAGTCTGTGGCAGTAAGCAGAAGTTTAAAATAGGTTTTATTGAATTGAAATTGAGTTGAATATTGGTGATACTGTTCAAGTTCTGAATGCGGTATACGCTTGTTATCGATTTGGTCTGGACGCTGATTCTCTATGATTAAATTAAAACTGCGGACGAAATGTTCGAGACGGACAAACTTTTATGACAGTCCTGTATGTATAACTGTTAACATGATAAATTGAATTATTCCACCAAGTTGTCGTCAAACACAATTAATTATTAGAATCAGGGCCGTATGCCTGATCCGCTATAACATTGAAATCTGCGTTAGAAATCTTTCTGTCTATTTATAACATAAAAATAAATAGTCACGCGTGCGTCGCGCTCAAAATCGAACTTTACGATTACATAGATAACTGCTTTAGTTTTTATTTTATCTGCCTAGACACAAAGAGATTAATTAGAAAAATAATTAGTTAGTCCTAAAGGAAGAGCCATTCAATTTATAAATACAATATTATAACTTTTATACAGGTATTGATACTTTCAATTAATGGCGTTCAACGAGGTACTAATTTCATTTCGTTCCGAGTAAATTTTCATATTATGCTGGAAGAAGGAATTATACGTCACAAAGTGCTGTAACGAAGGTAATACGATTAAATGGCCAGGCAGGCCCCTTTCCAACTCGATATCCGCTTACCTTGTTTATACTTTAGAACTAACTAGGTACTTAATGTGTTGTACTTGCCGTGAAAATAATAAATTTACCAACAAGGTGAAGCTGTGATAGCCTAGTGGTTAGGGCGTCCACCTCCTAGGTCTGAAACCGGCACTGGGGTTTGAAACCGGGCACGCACCTCTAACTTTTCGGAATTATGTGCGTTTTTAAGCAATTAAAAAATCACTTGCTTCAACAGTGAAGCAAAACATCGCGAGAAAATCTCCACGCCTGAGATTTCTCCATAATGTTCTCAAAGGCGTGTGAAGTCTGCCAATCCGCACATGGCCAGCGTGGTGGACTATGGCCAAACCCTTCTCACATTGAGAGGAGATCCGTGCTCTGTAGTGAGCCGGCAATGAGTTTATCATGATGTTGATAAAGAAGGTGAAGAAGTAAATCAATAATAATTACTTAATTTTAAGCATTATTTTATTGAAATATATGTAACTATGTGACGCAATCCTACCTTCTTATTTTTATATTTATTTGTATAATCTAAACCAACCAAAAAAGACTGTTATTACTAAGACAGTGGTATAGTATCTGATTAACCGTGGACAATTCAAAAATTTAACCAACATTTTTGATTTAAATCAGTCCTTGGTACGGAACTCTTCGATACAAGTCCACGTCTTACTAACCGTTTTCTGAACGTAACGAGGACCTCGTATACCGTGCAGTTATCAAAATTAGCTGTAAACCAAAAAAGTTATTGAGTGCGTTCCGTAATTGTTGGTGACGCGTTATTTTGGCGAAAGTCGTCGCAGAGACATGGGCCATTGTCTATGCTGAGTCACTGGCTGCGCTCGCGCCTCTATTTTTGTGGTCGTGTGGGTGGCAGCGACCGTGCCGGGCGCCCATCTATCTTCTCCTGCCTCGCAGACGACCTCCGTGGCGCAGTGCGTGCGCTATCGCATTATAAAGTTGAAGGTCCCGGGTTCGATTCCCGTCTCGAGTCTGGTCTGGTGGCTAGTTACCACCCTACCGACAATGACGTGTCACCAAGCGATTTAGCGTTTTAGCACTACTTTGTGTAGAAACCAATTAGCATTGGGGCTTACACTACCTACCTCTACCTAGTCTTAGATGACCTAACCTAACAGGTTAGGTCATCTAAGACTGTATCATCACCAAGTGAGATAGCCGTCAAGGGCTAGTGTATTAAAAAAAAAGACCGCATAAAGTCAATACCTATACATCGTATTTCTATATATATGCTAACTTCATACAACCATAAAAGTTAAAACTGATTTGCTTATAGCAATAATTAACCACCAAGTAATTTAGCGTTCAGATATGAGTGGAAATTGATAGGAATTCTATAGTTCAGAATATTTTACGAACTCGAAATTATTCAATAAATATATATATATATTTTTAAGCGGTGATAGCCTAGTGGTTAGAGCGTCAGCCTCCTAATCAGAGGTCGGCGGTTCGAACCCGGGCATGCACCTCTAACATTTCGGAGTTATGTGCGTTTAAAAAAAAAATATCACTTGCTTAAACGGTGAAGGAAAACATCGTGAGGAAACCTGCACGCCTGAGAGTTCTCTATAATGTTCTCAAAGGCGTGTGAAGTCTGCCAATCCGCACATGGCCAGCGTGGTGGACTATGGCCAAACCCTTCTCATATTGAGAGGAGACCAGTGCTCTGTAGTGAGCCGGTAATGGGTTGATGATGATGATGATGAAATAATTTTGAGTTCGAGGGTCGTGACTGAACAGTCGGAACTAAAAACTCACTTTATATTAGACATGAGGACACTCTAAGGGCAGGAAATTCCTGCTTCAACTCAGATGTAACACTGATCAAACGTAGTATAGAGACAAGATTCATCAATAATTTCCCCGGCTAAGTTTGTTGTGGGCTTCTTCTTAGACCGGGGCGCGTTTGGAACCCTCATAGATTTAGTTTTAAGTTTACGAATATAGTTATCACCATGATAGAATAACTACTGAGTAAATTATTGACGCGTCAAAAGTGCCTTTTTAAGGACTATTTGAATAAAGATTATTTTGAATTTGAATTTGAATTTGAATATCGCTGCGGTCGTTAGCAATTCATTAATTCATTTGTGTGTCTGATTAACTGTTAATCACACACACTGAAATGAATGAATTAGTTTTCATTATGGTTAGTCATCATTCGTGACTGAAACAGCTGTTAGTTGTAACAATGAATTAAAAGGAACAAAACCTAGAAGGAAAAATCAACAGCGCGGTGCGAAGCGTGGTCTGCCCTATTTTACACTTGTGTGAGAGCAAAAATCGCACGGTTCACTTCTCATTCGGGGTCACACCAGTTTACTCGACTGAAAATAATTACGAAAACAAGTTCATTGAGGCTAAAAAGCCATGCGGTTTCATTTAAGGTATACAAATTATGTATTTACGGAAGATTATGGAGGATAATATACAAAGTACTAGCTATTGCCCGCGGATTTGTTCACTTTAAGATCATTCTCGTTTTGTTAATTCCAAATCGGCCAGTCTTTTATAAGTATTTCAAACCCTCATTTTGTGCTTATGAGATTAATTTGCAAATTTTCCGTGAAACTTTTAACGGTTTTTTTATTTACACTATAAGTAGGATCTTGACGGCAATCTCACCAGATGGTAAGTGATGATGCAGTCTAAGATGGTAGCCGGCTAACCTGTAAGGGGTAAGCTAAACCCATAGTGCTAATTAGTTTTTACGCGACATCGTGTCGGAACGCCAAATCGCTTGGCGACACCTCTGTGTCGGTAGTGGTAACAAGCCACTGCCGAAGCCTCCCAAGAGACCAGTCTGGACGGAAGACGGGAATCGAACCCAGGACCACGAACTTTATACGGCAGCGAACGCACTGCGCCACGGCGGTCGTCAAATGGATGGTATGAGGTCTAATTGTCATAGCGGAAATAAGCCGATTACGCTGGTAAAGTACATTGACCTAAGTCGGCAGCAGGTCCAAATTAGGCCTCTTAGCTGCGAGTCAGCGAGAGCATGTAAAGCTATCGTAATCGTCGCTTCCCGTCCTAATTAACACCTTCTAATAAAATATCATCATTACTTAAGTGTTGAGTCGCCTCTTTTAATCTTATGGATTATTATTCAGAGGCAACTCAACAAGATCAGTTCATACGGATCACAACCAATATGGAGTCCCTGCTCACATAAAAGAAATTTTCCGTCTTTAAAGTCGCAGACCCGATCTCTGATCACCTTCCGTATTTCGAGGAACACGTCGAGTCTTTGGTAATTACTTCAACTGGTGATAAGAACCGCGAAAGCTCGCCATGCTTTTGAACTCTCCGCATTACATTACAGGTTGGTCAGAAAAATTAAGATTCAATTAGATTATACCATTACCTTGTTATCGTTGTGATAAATTAATATATTTACGTTGAAAAAGATATTTACCTATTTCGTTAAATTATTAATTATTTTTTATTGAGTTAAAATAATTAAGTTTTCAGAGTTATGTGCGTTTTTAAGCAATTCAAATATCACTTGCTTCAACGGTGAAGGAAAACATTGTGAGGAAACCTGCATGTCTGAGAGTTCTTCATATCAAATCAAATCAAAGGCGTGTGAAGTCTGCCAATCCGCACATGGCCAGGTGGACTATGGCCAAACCCTTCTCATACTGAGAGGATATCTGTGCTCTGTAGTTAGCTGGCAATGTGTTGATTATGATAAAGATTAGATTAATTACAATAAAAATAGATTAAGAATAATTTAACATAAAACTACAGAAAAAAGAAAAATAGTATGTTGTAATTTCGTCAACTGTTAATAACACTCTATAAAAAGTTCAAGCCAGCCATAGAAAACTGATTATGCTGATGGTAATGATGATGATTGTGATAATATTTCTTTTCATGATAAAATGTTTTGCGTTTTGACTCTGAATGAGAATTTCCACGTTTTCTGTATAACGTTTACCTGTGGGTTTTATATTTCTTTTATACTGTTTTGTCGTTTGTCTTTCCGGATATAGGTCATCCTCGCTTAGCACTACACCTTTTATTTGATTAAGGGGATGTAATTAAAATCTTAATTGACTCTCGGGTAACATTAGTGCTGGTCTATTCACGGGCAAACAATCTACGTGTAGTAATTAAACGTTACCGTAGTACATATTATTATAAGTATAGTATACTAGCTGACCCGGCAAACGTTGTTTTGCTATGTAAATAATTTATAGAGAAATTCTATTGTAGAAAAAAAAAATAACTAACTTGATGAAGATATGGTATATGAGCGCTATGATATATGAAAGAGGAGGAGGAAATATAAAAATAACATAAATATTGTCTATGTTCAAAAATTTTAGCTTTACAATAAGCTCAGGGAAATTTTTGTCGATTTAGAGTGAAAAACATTCACAATAAAGACGATAATTGTACAGTTATCGAGCGGGATGACAAATGATTAAATTACTAAAATGTCTATTAAAAAATAGGGGTTGGCGATAGAAGAGTGAAATATAGGTTTGTACTCGTATGTATTTTTAAATGCCACATAATACAAAAATAAAATAAACAAAAATTTATCCATAAAATAAAAAGTAAATTTTTGGGGTGGACACCCCTTATCACTTAAGGGTTTGAAAATATAGCTAGTAGCCGATTTTCAGACTTACTGAATATGCATAAAAAATTTCATAAGAATCGGTCGAGCCGTTTCGGAGTGGTATGGGAACGAACATTGTGACACGAGAATTTTATATTTAAGATTCTATGACGTGGAATTCTGAGTGAAAAAAAATTTGTTGGCCGTATGTTTTGAAATAATAAAAAGGTCAAGGCTTAGCTTAACTACCTAGTTGGGTTTGAGTTTGTTCATGTAATTAACATACTAATTAAATACAATATAATATGACGGACGACTTAAACTGTATTAAGATATTACCCTTACTAAAATTATTTATGCGATGGTGTGTTTGTTGATCCTTTAGTTTTTAGGCCTCTTCTTCAGTGACGTACAAACAGAGGTACCTACAACGGTTGCTTGTAGGTATAACCCCATTCTGTTCATATTCTATATGCTTTCGCATTTATAATATTAGATAGTATTTTTATAAAATGTGTCAGGAATGACTCACTGAGACATTTATTTTTGTTTTATTTTTGACGATCTCCGTGACGCTGTCGTAATATAAAGTCCTGGGGTCCTGGGTTCGATTCCCGGCTCGAGTCTAGTCTGGTGGTAGGCTTCGGCCGTGGCTAGTTACCACCCTACCGAAAAAGACTTATCGCTAAGCGTTTTAGCGTTCCGGCACGATGACGCGTAGAAACCAATTAGGAGTGTGGGTACCCCTAACAGTTAGCCCGCTACCTAGACTGCATCATCACTTACCACCAGGTGAGATAGGCTAACTTGTAGTGTATAAAAAAAATGTCGGTATAAACATACGAGTAGTTTATTCATCTACATTAGTAAAGAAATTTATATAAAGCAGCAGTAAGTTAAATTAATTTAGTGGTCTCTACAGAGCGGCTTAGTCGTATTAGCGACAAAGCTTTGTAAATAAAGATTAAAGAAAGAAAAGTAAGAAAAACATTACACAGGAAATAGAGATTCAGTTCTTGCGAATATATATTGCGGCCGCTTCTAATATAAAAGAAGACTATTTTTGAAATATCTAATATAAGTGTAGACCAAAACACGACCTGCATTCTTGTGGTGGTGGCGTATTAGTTCTCGTAAAATAAATAGACCGTTTGCAACATGACGATTTGCGTAGATTTTTTTTTCCACTACAAGATCCTTTCACGGCAATCTCACCTAGTAGTGATGATGCAGTCTAAGATGGTAGCGGGCTTACTGGTTAAGGGTATGGTAAACCCGTAAACTCCTAATTGGTTTCTACGCGATATCGGGCCGGAATTCCAAATCGCTTGGCGACACGTCTTTGTCGGTAGGGTAACTAGTCACGGCCGAAGCCTCCCACTAGACCAGATTCGAGCCGGGATCGAACCCAGGAAGTACCACTTAATAATGCGACAGCGCGCGCGCTGCGCCACGGAGGTTGTCAATTCTGAGGAAGCTTTCGTTTTTTATCACTGCTCCTCATCAATACCACGTGTTCAGTATGGGCGATATGTTGTCGGGGTCAGTATGCAACCAATAAAAGTATGACGCATCTCATGATTTCAGAAGTTCTTTGGTCTAAAGCGAAAATAATTGCGAATATTCTATATGCTAAGAATCTTTTTTCAGATTATCATTTCTATATTCATATTTATAAATTTAAAATTAATGTGGTTCGGAAGAAGACAAATTTTTCCACTTCCACGCTTGCCCAGTGTCAGGATCACACGCTGAGGTTTTCCTTCTTTTGCAGGTATATCGTGATTAATTTCTTTGCTTACAATATTTCATCATCACCTTGATTAACTCATTGCCGGCCCACTACAGAGTACGGATCTCCTCTCAATATGAGAACGGTTTGGTCATAGTCGGATTGGTAGACTTCATACGTCTTAAACATTATGGAGAACTCTTAGGCATACAGGTTGACTCAAGATGTTTTTTTTTCACTGTTCAAGCAAGTGATATTTTAATTGCTTAAAAACGCACATAACTCCAGAAAGTTAGAAGTGCGTGCGCGGGATCGAATCCCCGACCTCTAATTAGGAGGCGGACAGCCTAACTATCACATTAAAATTATTTAACTACTATAAAAACCAAAACAAAGTGAAGTACAAGTAACCTTGGTTGTTCAAACATATAGAATGAATAAATTTAATTAGAAAAAAGCATACGCAATACTTCACTCTGGAAAGTAAAAGAAAATTAGGAACAACTCCAAGGAACATCTAAATATATGAATCACTTTGTCATCTAGTAGATTTATTTAAGTCAATTGATTCAATGACTCACATTGGTCTATTTATAATAAATTCGTACTACTTTAAATTGATTATTTAATACATACTTGGAATCATCTCATAAAATAGTTACTCAATTTGATCCATTAAGGACGATTCGTTCAAATTTAAAATCTAGAGTCTTTATCCTTTAAAAGGCGCTTTTGATACGTAGGTACATATTATTTTTAGATTGTAGTGAGATGAGCATAAATATATTCCTAAACTTAAAAATGAAGCTATGAGGGTTAAAAACAGCAAAAATATTCCCTCATTCTCGTAGTTTTTTCTTTTTGTTATCCACCCATATCTGTGACAATCACTAAAAACTATTAAAGAGCAACCTACTTTGAGCAACAGTTCATACCCAAGCGTTCTTTTCATTTATTATAATGAGATTTTTATATAGGCTTTCCTTTATTATAAACTTGAACCGATAAATTGACAACTCCAAGATGTCATCCTGTATTCATTTGTTAAAATGTGTGCAATTTCCTTTACTAATTGTATGTAGCGTAGTAAACGTTTTTTTTGCTACTATTGATAGAATTACTGTGGTCACATTTTTTTTTATTCGAAATTGATGATGTTCATGTAATTATCGGATGTTCATGTATTAAATGAACTGTGCGTAGAGAGCATATATGAGTAAGAGAATAGTCCGTTTGTGAAATTATAACAAAAGCTTCATCTGAATTATATGTCATGGATATAATATATATCTGCTAAACTGCCTCGTTGGTTAAAAGTTTTGAATACCGATCATCAGGTCCTGATGAAGTTTAATAAGGATCCGAAAGTTCTGCGCCTAGCAAATAACAAGCAATTGATGCAAATGTATAATCATTAGATTTTTAAAAGAACAGTTCTTGCCCACAGCTTCGTTTACGTTATATTGATTTTTCTCGTGCACCTTATCTAATTGCCAAGCAGACAGACATACGAATTGCAAAACCTTTTTTTGGCCCTATATTTTCGAAAATCTTTTAGTATGTGCCAAATTATTGCCTGATCCGCATATAAGTTTGAGCGGTGCGTTAATAGATCATTCAGTTAGTACGTCACTCGGTCAGTCACCTATTCTTTTAATACACTATACGGAGACTAACCATCACACCACACACACATCTCCCTTAAAGAGTTTTGTTCTTTCCTACTACGAGTAGATATTATTAGTCATCAAAAAATACCCTATAATATAATATAAATTTTACCCCAATAGTACCTACCACCTACCTTGTTAAGTAGGGGAAAATGAAAACTTTATCACTTTAGTTACATGGGTCATTTGTCATGGTTACTTCTCAGGTGAAGTTAAAAGTAAAGGCACATAAATGACTAGGAAAATTTTAATTTGTTAGAGTTTCTATTGTGACAAGCGAATTGTTTTCAACAGGTTTGAGATTGCTGTAACGCCACGTGACTCAAAACCGTACAAGTACGGAGTTCAACTTCAGAGATGACGTCACGAATAAAATAATAACATTTGTGAAATAAGTATGAGTATGAAAAAGGTTTTCGTAACGCGTAGTTATTTGTTATATATTCAGATGAGTCACTTTGAAAGTTTCGTGACCCTTGAGCTAACTTTTTACACATAACAAATATGTACTTTTTATAGGTATGTTTAATCCGTATGACGATAGATTATACAAGTGGGTACGCGTTCCTTATCACCATAACAATCGAGTTTTTTTTTACATTACAAGTTAACCCTTGACGGCGATCTCACCTTGTAAGTGATGATGCTAAGACGGTAGCGAGCTAACTTGTTAAGGGTATGGTAGACCCATACTCCTAATTGGTTTCTACGCAACATAAATAAAATACCTAATTAGCTACATAAATGCTGAACAAAGTTTAGTTAGTGTTTCCAACCTCATAATGGAAAAACTGAGCACGTTACCCTAGGGTTTTGTTATTTGTCTCTCCGTCTGTTCGTCAAGGCCAATTTAAGCAGTGATGTCCCATTAGTAAACCAATTAACTATTAATTATAACTTGATATAGGTACACATGTTTGTATGTATGTAATTATAACTACGCATATATATATATATATAAATGATAAACAAGCATGGGTATGAAATATTGGTCTAATAACATAGCTCTTGCTTTCATTTTAAGTGGCATGTGAGATGGTGAAAACGAAAAGAAAATTTACCTGGCTAAGTTTGTTGTGGGCTTCTTCTTAGACCGGGGTGCGTTTGGAACCCTCATAGCTTTAGTTTTAAGTTTACAAATGTAGTTATCACCATCAAATCAATACTATGTAAATTATTGAAATTAAAATGATTAAAAAGCGCCTTTTAAAAGACCATTTGAATAAAGATTATTAGAATTAGAATTTATTTAGATGTTGGTTAACTTGATGCTACAGGCAAGGCAAAAATTTGCACGTATTTTGTAACGCCCAAAGAATCAAACAAACCCGTTAAAGCGTGTTTCTTTATTTAATGAATTTTTATAAAAAAAAAAACTAAAATTCAGATCCTACACATTCCGATTTGCATATCTAAATATCTCTGCTATCTCATGGGAAACCAGCGGGTCTTACGCATCAGGTACTTCGAAATTAAATATACCTACTGGTGAGATCAGTCTGAGAAATTACAACGGAGTTTTTAAAATACCATTAACGGTATAGGAATGTACTAGTAAAATAAATATAAAAGTATGCTCTGTTTGCATATCCATTAACCTCTTTGAACACCTGACTACTGGCTACTTATGTTATGCCTTTATAATTTTCTTATGTAGTTTTCTGAACTATCGTTATTTTAACTTCAAATCAAATCAAAAATAGCTTTATTCACATAAACCTATTACAGACATCTATGAATCGTTCATTTCATTATTTCTATGCGTGAAGTGATGGTGATAACTACTCTAAAACTCGAAAACTTAAAATTAAAGCTAAGAGGGTTCAAATCGCGCCCAGGTCTAACTAGAAACCAACAACAAACTTAGCCAGGTTTTTTTTGTTATTACCATCTGACATAATCAATTATAGTATCTATGGACCAATTCAAACCTAAGCTTTTTTATCGTTTATATATTCCTTAATATCGTAATATGATTTTTCTATAAGCTTTAGTTTTATAAAAACTTTGAGCTTCTAAACTTGTATTTATTAAGACATATATTTTACAAGGTGTTTGTAAGGGTTAAATTGTAAGGGTATGTTATTAGTATGTATACGTACAAAAGATTATAAAAATTGACTATAATACTATTATTAATGTTTTTAATTGGTTGTCATCATGTCGTGCCGTTACGCTATTGGTTCCCGCCAAAACGGTGGCAAGTGATTCGTCCACTAAAAATGCACTCCACGAGGACATTGCGATAAGTTTAGTGATAGTTTTGGACGAAGGTTTCAATTTAACCTGCGTAAGTTAACATGACAAAAAATTGCATAGCCGTACTTCATTCATAATACAAAATATCTTATTTAAACAATATTGCTTTCTTGATGCAGAATATGGGTTAAAAACTACTTCTATACACAAACAAATGCAAAAAAAAATATCCTGAAAAATAACTGCCGTTTATAAATTGAACCCAACCTATTTAACATGGAAATGTAACCGATACTACAATTTTTTGGGATCAGTGTTACGAAACCACTATCGAATGTTCTAATCATTCCACGTTTTTAGGCGCAAGGAAAAAAACTGAACACATGGGGATATATGGTACGCATTATGATGTCTGGTCCAATGAACGGCATTGTTTTATTTTTCGAACCATCGGTTTTTCAGAGCTGGTCGAGAATCATGGTGATACACCCGAAACTCCCATTGCCATAGTAACTTACAATGTTATTGGCGTATAATGATTAGATCCATTAGCAAGCGCTTGACCCGATTTCGGAATAATATAATTGATAATTGGCTGTCGAAAAATATAAGTCTAATGAACAATTAGAGGGTATTTTGTCTTAAATTCGCAAGAATGAACAAATAATATTATTATGCTAATTATATTTTCCTCGAAAGCTCTCTTCACGGAAATCATTATATCAATCGACTGAGCCGTCGGTAACTGGTACCTACCTATAAATATTTACAATATCCGTAAATGTATAGGAACTGAGCTGGATTCTGTACATCCCGACAATCCAGCAAGCAAACGCGCATTCACATTTTTAATATATGAATAATATTATTAATGTAAATTGGAAATTCGCTCGCTAAGCTCTCAGGCCTAAATTATTCAACGCATAAAATATAGCTTGCATTTGCATACCTACTCGAGGGATATATTTTTGTTGTACACCTGTCTGTCGGTTCGCAAAATAAAAGACTCCACTGTATTGAATGCAATTTGGAGCATTTATAACTGATAGTATAGATAAATATTTTATAGTTTTTATTAAGTATAACCTTATAGGCTTCTTTCGGATTTTTAAAAGGGCTGCGATTGTAAACCGTAAGCCCCCGACACCGATATTAATATTTTATTTAATACATGAAAAGTTAAACACTCATATTTAAATTTTTATATAACTAGCTTCTCCCCGCGACTGCGTGGAATTAGGTGTAAAGCTTCGCTCGTTAACAATTTTTAATATTCCAACGGGAACTATTTGAGAGTTCGGTATAGAAAATACATTATCTTTTCCATAGTATAGGTGGCATGCATAACTAATTTCAAAGCTGTCTGCCCGTGGCTTGTACATAATTTTCCCTCGCAAACTGCTTAAGGAATCGGGATAAAAGGTAGCCTATGTTCTTTTCTTTGACATGGATGCATGCCAAATTTCATCCAAATACGTTGAGCCGTTAATGCGTGATTGAGTAACAAACATCGAAACTTTAACATTTATAATATATATAGGAAATAATTTATAATATTACATAATAATTTATCAACAATGAATGCAAATCATCAATAGATGTGTGACCTCGTAGTATATTTAATGTAAATAGTAGTAGTTTATAATGATTTATAAACATCCTAACCATATCGTATAGCTGGGCAGTGAGCAAAGGCAGTGAGCCCCATTAGATCTCTCGCTCTCCATTTTGGGCGAGAGATCTAATGGGGCGAGGCATTTATCGATTATTTTATAGTAACGGGCATCATCGGCATGAAGTGCTGTCTTAGACTGAGATCTATAAAACCTACCTCTGAATCAACAGTCAAAAACCATTTAAAAAAGATAACGTGTCCAACATGAGTCAGTTTCATTTTAATCGTATCTTAAGTCACAGGTGACGCTAAGCGGTCCTTTTAGATTTCCGACTCGAAAGTGGATAGACGTGTTCTGGAGTGGAGACCGCGTACCGGTAAGCGCAGTGTAGGACGACCTTCTGCTCGCTGGACCGACGATCTGAAAAGGATCGCTGGTGGCGGGTGGATGAGGAAGGCGGAGGACCGTGTGTGGTGGCGCGCTCTCGGAAAGGCCTATGTCCAGCAGTCTATAGGCTGATTGATTTATTCAAGTGGATAGGACCAAAAGCGCCTGCTAAAATCTCAGATGCATATATTTATTGTACTGTGTTTCTCAGTATACAATACGATATCGTGTTCTGTAGACGAAGCTGTTAACATGCCTACAGACATGAAAAACAGACTTATGAAATAGTTAACCCCCATTGGTAGGCATAAGAATCCTCTCCCATGCGCGAAATAAATGCAATCACTATACTCGAAGTCGTTTTGTGTCACATTAATGAGGTCTATATGAGTATATAAAAAAAGATAGGATGATTAGAGAAATAGACGAAAACTTTTTACTGAATAGTCTACGGTCGCCACAATACAAATTGCGTTCTTTAAAACGAAATAACATCAGTTCTCCAATTTTACAACACAATACCTAGTATTGGAAAAAAATCATATAATAACTTATTACTTATAATGAGCTCCTTAACTTGGAAAAAAAAATTACCTCTTTAAATTATTTTTCAACACTTTTGATTTTTTTTGAGTAGGTGTCTATATATCGTCAGACTTTATACAAATGTTATTTTTAAGACCTCATTACTGAGGTTTGTGACAAGCACCACTACTTTGTTTTGTTGCATGCAATACTAAATAAGTGGTGGATTCTGTGAAAAAGGAATACCTTAAAGATGGCCAATACCTTGAAGATGAAAGCTTTGATAGCCTAGAGGTTTGGACGTCCGCCTCCTGATTAGAAGTTCGAACACGGGCACGCACCTCTAAAATTTCGGAGTTATGTGCGTTTTTAAGCAATTAAAATATCACTTGCTTCAACGGTGAAGGAAAACATCGCAAGGAAACCTGCATGCCTGAGAGTTCTCCATAATAATCCGTACATGGCCAGCGTGGTGGACTATGGCCAAACTCTTCTCACATTGAGAGGAGACCCGTGCTCTGTAGTGAGCCGGCAATGGGTTGATTACGATGAAATATGGTCAAATTGTCATCAAGTTTAGATCTGATTATGCGATCCTGAAGAAATCGCGAAAACTCGATAAATATACGTAGGTAGACACAGGGTACTTTTAAAGTTACTTGTGCATAATTATTCTCGAAAAGGAAATTATAGTCCTGGGTTCGATTCCCGACTCGAGTCTGGTCTGGGAGGCTTCGGCCGTGGCTAATTATCACGCTACCGATAAAGACGTGTCGCCAAGCGATTTAGCGTTCCGGCGCGATGTCGCGTTGAAACTAATTAAGAGTGTGGGCTTACCATGCCCTTAACAGGTTAGCCCGCTACCATCTTAGACTGCATCATCACTTACCATCAGGTAAGATTGCCGTCAAATTAACTTGTAGTGTATATAAAAAAAAGTCAATGTGCTTGATGCTGAAAACCACATACAGATCCTATATACTCAGTAATAAGTAGTTCACAGATTGAGATGCAATTGCTTTAATAGGGTTGCTAAACAATTCATGCGCGTCACAATGCATACAGTTAAGTGGGGCTGATGAGAATGCATAAGAGAACTCTTCAACAATTAACGACAATGCGTGAGGAAATTCAGATATAGTAACTTACATAAATACAAAAACGATCTAGGAAATCTTTTATTTAACACACCTGCCTTTTTTAATTACATAATTCAATACTAGTTAAGTTGCGAACTGAAAAGCAAAAATTTATATTTTTACGATGTTTTTTTTCTTACATACTTCATTGCATAAAAAAAGAAAAGTACAAAAGGAAACTAATTAGATTAAACCATTACTTAACATAAAAAAAACGCAAACGCAGTATACCTATATTAACAATACTAATAATAAGTTCTAATAGATATTTAATTAACCCTAAATAGCTAAGTATAGATAGTTACAGAGACAAAATATGTTACAGAGATACAAAATAAAAATAAATACATCATGAATTATATGTTACCGGATTTTTGAAGTGAAAACTTCTTTAGCGGCGTTGAGCACTTTTTCTGTAATGGGTATAAAATCTTAAACTCGCGTCAGGACACGTGACCTGATCGAAAAAGCGTAAGACGGATGGAGAGTAGACAGCTATCCCCTCTCTACGGCGCGGCGAAAATGTATGCCTGGGCCTACTGTATCGTTAAGGCAGCGCAGGGCGCTTGCGCGAATGTTCATGTATGTTACAGCGTGCCACGCGCATCCATGGATGGTGACAGAAATAATTGTAATAGTTTTTAAGTGTTAAATTTTTAATGTAATGTAAATTGTCATGTTTGTGTACGATAGCGCAATAAATGAATATTGTATTCTACCACATAAATGATAGTACTTTTATACTGATAAAGCAATGGGTGCAAAATTATTCCCTAACCATTCCAAAATATCAAACATGCTCAACGTTAATAATCAAGTTTTCACTTCTGCCGGCACTCCCGGAGTGCAACCCGTCTTTTTTTATATAAATATATATCT
Source organism: Lasiommata megera (assembly GCA_928268935.1). Lineage (NCBI taxonomy): Eukaryota > Metazoa > Arthropoda > Insecta > Lepidoptera > Nymphalidae > Lasiommata > Lasiommata megera. The sequence goes on along the minus strand of OV743307.1, from coordinate 17,725,292 downwards.
CCTTTAAATAAGCTAATCTAGCAAATTAGGTTTTTATCCTGGAGGAGATAAATAAATAAATAAAAAAAGTAAGAAAGAAAAACATGAACAAACAACAAATAGCCAGTAGGTACTTACTAACCTACAACAATATACTATGTTTTATTAATTTATCAATTTAATTACCACTTGGTACTAAGACTTACCAGATACTAAGTGATTTTCAGAAATTATGTAATTTAGTAGCAAAATGTTACAATATACCCGTACTTCACTTGTATTGGTAACTTTGGGATTGAACTGTGCTAATACAAACATACATGAAACTTGTGGAAAGTAGGTATAGTTATAAAATTTTAATTAATACACACAATAATATGGATAATATCACATGCCTCAAAAAAAGGGAATGTCTAATAATACAGTGTCTTTCTTCATTCAGTACTATAAAATTGTACATAGCTTTTCTAAGCAAAAAACAATATAAATATAGTGCTTAGCCAACAATCTATCGATTGTAAAATAATATTCAAAACTTCCATTTACTAAAAAAAAAAAATGTACATTTCCAATAATAAGTTTGCAGCATACATCTGAAAAGCGTTTAAAGATAGAAAGGAAGTAGGAAGTACGACGTCTAAATTATTTCCCTTTATTACAAGCCTATATTATCTAGCAATCTATGATGACAAAAATACTAACTTAAGTAAGTAGGGCACCAATTTTATAAACAAATTTAAAACATACAAAGACGAGTTTTCACTTTTTAAAAGACAAAATCATAATAAAAAATAGTGATAGGACTGCAGAAACAAAATTAGAAGATAAATAGGTCTTTTTGTTTACGAATGATGACGCGGGTTCAATTTAGCTGCTGAACCTGGTTCTTTTTATGGATGAAGATGTATTGCAACTAAGGCGTCTAGCTCACCCGTAGTTGTTATTTGGTAGCGTTCTTTGCCAGGATTGATATTGATTGTATCGTCGAGGGTTCAACAGCTCTTACCCAGCTTGGACGTAGATCTTGTAGGGAGTTCCAATCCAAAGTCTGGGGCCGCTTGTTTCCGATGGCTCCCTGCGTCAAATGTCGTCGGTCCTCCTTGTTGGGGGTCGACCAACGCTATGATTATCTGTGTGGGGTCGCCATTTCAGCATCTTGGGACCCTAATGTCCCGCCCATTACCACTTCAGCTTCGTAACTCGCTGTGCTATATCGGTAACTCTGGTTCTTTAACGGATCTCCACTTTTTTTTTTTATTTGATCACGTAGAGATAGCATAGCTCTCTCCATCGCCTGCTTAGTGACTCTGAGGCTTTTTATGTGGCCAATAGTGAGCGACCACGATTCTGAACCGTAAGTAATTACTAGCATCACACTGTTCGTAGACTTTGGTCTTCAGACACTTGGGTTTTTCTAAGAAAATTTCCAATAACAATATTTATAACTAAACAGAAATTTATTTATTGAATTTAATAGTTAATACCGTGTGTTTCCATTTAAAAATTTGGAGACTTTAATACGACGTTAACTGCTGCCTAACCGCGAATCAGAGAAAAGCGTCTTTTCCCGCACTGGGCGGAACTGAGCTTCTTTTTTTTTTTTGACGTTGGGAAATGCTTTCACGCATCCCCTTCTGAAGCGACAGGCCGAACTGCCCCGCGACCAACAAACTTAGTGTTCTATTTTTAGCCGCCTAACTCTGATTTAGTCTGATCAAAGAGCAGAAAAACTTTATTGTTTCTAATGAGTAAGGAGTTTGTATGCTATCTTTACTGCGTCGAGCATGCCCGAAAACCTAGGGAAACGGCACAGATAATATGGGTAGAAAAATTTGCGTTTCAAAGATGAACCTAACTGCTGAAAACTGCAATTCAGCGGAACTTAACGACACAGTGTGGCCAAAGATTCTTTATGTCAATGATTATTATTATTTACATGGCCAGCGTGGTGGATTATGGCCAAACCCTTCTCATATTGAGAGGAGACCCGTGCTCTGTAGTGAGCCGATAATGGGTTGATCATGATATTTCTTTATGAGGTGACGTTATATTGCCGCAGATGGTTGCGCAGGATGTTTTCTGGGCAGGCCAGAGCGATTCTAACTTTAATATGTGCGTTTACCCGCGATCTAAGTGGAGAACTGTGCGAGAATGATGCGTTTCTTCGTGTTTACGGTTTGTGTGGTTGGTAGTACAAGAAACTCCAACATACTAATCAACCGTAGCTGGATTACTTCTCTTACTCTGGCGCGGATTCGTGTTTCTTGTTGTTATTTTGATCTATTGCTAATTTTTCGATTTCTTTGGATATTGACATTGTAGATATAGTTAAGTAATATTAAATTTAAAATTTCTCCGCGGATAAAATAAAATTTCATTAGCATTCCAGACTTCAGCTGAATAGGTATTAGTTATATTGAACTCGAAAACGTCAATTAAAAGTTTGACCACACTTATTGTTAATTTGTGAGGTGTTATTTGTGTGAGTGATTTTCTATGGTTGACCATAAATATAGTAATAGATTAATCGTTATTATTGATCTCCAGTATATAAAAAATGTTTGGAATCCTCTTTGCCGGTTCTGTTTTTTATTACCCTACTAGTTAGTCCTTGTCAGCAATCTCACCTAGTTATGAAGATGCATGCTAAGTGTGCTTTTCCAGTTGATTTCATTAGTAGTGGTGTAATGTATACCTTATAGGATTTACAGCTATACCTACGTTGAGCTTGCTTGACTAGAAGATTCGTATTACGTTTACGCACTTGTTTTAAATGGTTTAAAATTACATTTGGTGGCGAAAGATAAGGTCGTCTTGCATTCCATAACCCAAACTGGTTTCGTGATTCATGACATCGATTTTATGACACCTAAGTGTCGTCACGAAGAATGTTACTCGGCTCGGTTGAGTGAATAAAAAAACCCTAAATAGCGTAGGCTCTGCCTTCGTTTCGCATGTGTCCATTTATGCGGGCGCCCGAGCCAGTCATACCACGATATAGGACCTACCTACTTACATACTAAAAAGCAGGTAGGCCTACGCACCGACTAGAAGGAATCCTTGCTGGTTGCAAGCGTCGTGGTACATTGTAGTAGGTGAAATGAGTGTTAGTTAATTCCAAGTATTTTTTTTTATTTGAACCTAAACCAAAGTTATTTAACATCGGAGTCCCAACAAAGTTGACGAGTGGGATGCAGTTTTAGGCGTACGGGTTGAAGTCGTGGACCGGTGGATTGTTGCCCGGACTACGAGTCAGGCCGGGCGGGTGCCGGGACGCGCGTCGGGGGCGCCGGCGCGCGGCGCTCGGCGTGAGTGCCATGCCTCGCACTCGGCTTCGGCAGCAGGCAGACGCGCGGGCCGCGACGACGGGTGCGGGCGTCGCATCGGGCGCGCGCTCGAGGCGCCCGCTGCAGAGGGCAGCACAGAGCCGCGGGGCGCGGGCAGCGCCCTCGGCCCCGCCCCGCGTCCTCTACGTCGCCCCGTTTGCTCGCGCATACTGTAGGCTGATCGCGCCGCGCGTTCACTAATGCGTCATATCGCGTCCCGAGTTAACGCCTAACTGAACGTCCGCGGCGGCTCGTCGCGCGCGCCATGTGAACTTCTGTGTTAACTTGAAACAAACTTTTTTGAACTTTCACGCATTATTGAAATATTCGAATCCGTGCGATCAACGTGCTGACAATTGGGACATGAGGGAGAGTGTGAACGGAGCCCGGAGCCGGAGCCGGGGACGGAGTGGCGGGCGCACGTGGTCTCTGGAATTCGAGTAAGTGTAGAGTTAGCTCTTTTTGAAGCACAGCGCGGCGAGGGGTTCCTGCGCGTTATTTTAGCTGCCAACGGGCCCGGCGCCGTGCGCCCGGAATGCGGCCTCCGCCCCGCCGCGCGCTGCCGGCGCCGAGCGTGCCGCGCGTAGCGTAATAAATAAAGGCGGGGCACCGCTGCGTGCGCGCGCACCCTCCCGCGCCTTCCTCGCCCTCAGGTCATTGACTCTACTCCACCGCCGCCGACCACGCCGCTCGAGGAAGACAACAGCTCTCGGAGGCGGCACTACCACGCTCTTGGCCTCGGCACGATTCGGCAGCGGCTCGGTATTTCCAATGTCAATGCCGCTAGATAAAACGAAACGCGTCGCCGCAGCGGAAGTGCTTCACCCCGCGTGCGTGACACATCTCGATGACGACACCGATCAGTTAAGTACCTACTTGCTATACTCCACAGAGTTTATTGACCCCGGCACTCACACCTGGCCATGGCGAGACGAGTCCCTTCGTTGATTGTGTAGCGATCTTTTTACAGGACCGGTTTGTCAGCGCGTAATAATCGCAAATATTAACCTCGCCCTAATCGCCGCAGCACGATGCCCTCACTTATCCTACAAAGGTAAACCTCTTCGTTTTCTTCTTACTTTTGTTTTCTTAGAATTCGCGCCTTTCGGCGTGAGTGACGCAGAGTTGCTGAAGACAGGGGCTTATTGGGTACCAACCAAAATACGCATACGCAAAACAACGGTACAAGGTAACCACGTTTTCTTTAGAAAAAGATCGACCTACAAATCCATATCCATACAAATTTACTACAAAAGCCGGCGAATTCCGTTATATTTTATAATACGCAGAGCCCGCTTCATGAAACTAAAAATAAAGCTTGAACTTCCCGGTTGAATGGCGTCGTTCGGCGCGACGAGCGCGGGGACTCGGGGAGTGGCAGGCAGCCATTGCCCTCGCCCGGTTTGTTTACAACTCTGAAGTCGGGTCGGTGGAACGCGGCGACTGGGCCCTACGCACCCCGCACACGGTTCACTGTCGCGCACCCGCGGCCGTCGGAGGCGAGCGCGCCCTGCGCTCGCGCCATCTGCGCGCATTATTAAAATAAACTGCCACCGACAGATAGAATCGCTGCATAAAAACTAGCGGCCCCACCGCCAGGTGCGAGCCGACCCTCGCTTCAAAGATGCGTCTAGTCCTAGGTCAGTTATTGCCAAGATACAATGCACCGAACACCCCGCGATCTGTGCCAATGACCAGTGCGCGCGCGCAGATCTCTTAAATTAGCCGACTGGCGACACACTTATTCATTATGCATTATACTCACATGCCCTTCAATGTACCGCTACGTAATTTAAATACAATACAATTCATTAAATAGACTGTCCAATCAATCAATACTTAAGTCTTCACAAAGCGATGAAGTTCCGGAGATTTCTGCAGCAATGGTCTGTTTAGTTAAATATAAATGCGGAAAGGTCTTCGAATTGCCGCAATTCACTTGTTACTTGCCATTTACCAGTACCTGTTTCTTACATAGACAGAATTCCGACAGCGTGATCCGATATCGATTGATTAATCGATATACCTGTAGGAACGATACCTTAGCAATTCGCTTTTGATTTCTTTGTAAAGAGAAACCTCTGAGAAATAAGATACACATGGTGACATCTGGAATCAACAGGCAACGAAAATATATAGTTATTTCTGACGACCTCCGTGGCGCAGCGCGTGCGCAGGTCCTGGGTTCGATAACCCGGCTCGAGTCTGGTTTGGTGGGAGGCTTCGGCCGTGGCTAGTAACCACCCTACCGACAAAGACGAGTCGCTAAGCGATTTAGCTTTCCGACACGACGTCGCTTAGAAACCAATTAAGAGGTGGTTTACCATACCCCTAACAGGTTACCCCGCTACCATCCTTGACTGCATCATCACTTACTACCAGATGAGATAGCTGTCAAGGGCCAACTTGTGGCGTAAAAATAAGTTTTGGGGCGTAGGCCGCAGCCACACTGCTAGTGTTATCTATCGCCGCACTGCCGGGCGGAGGGGTGGCAGGGCAACAAGTTGCGGGTGTGTAAAAAATTGCGCGCGCATCTAGGGGCGAGCGAAGGGCCATCGTTCTTTCTCTTTCTAAAGATAAATATCCATGCTTTAATGGAACGCCATAGTTTATAGTGGAGTAAAGTTACAAATAATTGATTTTCACCGTAAACAATACTATTAAAATAAAGAGACACTATTAAAAACTTACGTAACTGAAATAAAGTTAAATAATCATTGTAATGGCAATACGGACCAAATGTATTTTTTTACGGACTGTCTATTAGTTGTGCTAACCTTATTGGTTGCCACAGCGTAACCGTGCTGTCTTTGAGCCCTAGGGCTCGAAGAAGCTAAGGGAACGTCTGCCTAAGGGCGCCGAACCTCACCTTAGGTGACGGGATAACGGGGGGGTCGGACGGACAAATGTAAGCCTCAATTAGAATTAATTGAAGAAATGGATGGATACAGTGAGCACGCATTCTAGCAATGCGGCTGTTTGTACAATAAACTAAGCCGAATTAAGCGACGATAAGCGAAATGATAAATGGCTATATAGAAACTCAACCACTATCTGAGTATATATCATCATCATGATCAACCCATTCTCGGTCCACTACAGAGCACGGGTCTCCTCTCAATATGAGAAGGGTTTGGCCATAGTCCACCACGCTGGCCATATGCGGATTGGCAGACTTCTTTTGCCTTTGAGAACATTATGGAGAACTCTCAGGCGTGCAGGTTTCCTCACGATGTTTTCCTTCACCGTTGAAGCAAGTGATATTTTAATTGCTTAAAAAAAATATATAACTTCAATATATTAGAGAAACAGCGAAGGAGCTGTGCTATTCTTGAGAAAAACAAATGTAGGTCTTTAATGTGGAACGGACTTCCTTCTGAGTTAGTATCTAGAACTAAAACAACCGTACACATATAAATATTAAAAAGCTCTGATAAGTTTTTTTTTTATATAAAAGCGTTTACCTACATCATAAACAGATAGTAAAGAGCTCTTTTTTAATTGGAGTTCATTTACTATTGAATAAAATATACCTACCACTAATTGCTGTCAATCCGAAAATAGTAATACCAATTAATATCGTAACGTAATGTATTATACAGGAATTACACACCTGAAATGATATAAAACATTATAAATCGAAATGTTCTCTACTAGCGTTTGGGGTCACCATTGGATGAGTTTTTAAATTCAAACTCAGTTTAAGAGAGCAATTGGCCCAAGAATTATCTAAAGGAAATATTGTAAAAGGGCATTTTGAATAGATGTTTAATATGAAAAACCAATCACATTTAGTTTTTTTTTATCGTAAATGCTAATTCATTGATTAACCCATTACCGGCTCACTTCAGAGCACGGGTCTCCTCTCAATATGAGAAGGGTTTTGCCATAGTCCACCACGCTGGCCATGTGCGGATTGGCAGACTTAATACGCCTTTGAGAACATTATGGAGAACTCTCAGGCTTGCAGGTTTTCTCACGATGTTATCCTTCACCGTTGAGCAAGGGATATATATTTTTTTTTAAACGCACATAACTCCGAAAAGTTAGAGGTGCCTACCCGGATTCGAGCCGTCGACCTCTGATTAAGAGGCTGACGCCCTAATCACTAGCCTATCACCGCTTCGCTGAAAAAATGATAATATGGTTCTGTTATATCTTTAAAATCTGACAGTAGCCAAAATCCATTACAATCGCGGAAAACATGTTTGAACCATTTTAATGCAAATAACATGCAACAATAATTAATAGATTCGACCTCTTTAATAATGCGACGATGACTGTCGCATTATAAAGTTGGAGGTCCTGGATTTGATTCCTAGAACCAACAGGCAAAGAAAATATATAGTTATTTCTGACGACCTCCGTGGCACAGCGCGTGCGCAGGTCCTGGGTTCGAAAACCAGACTCGTGTCTGGTCTGGTGGGAGGCTTCGGCCGTGGCTAGTTACCACCCTACCGACAAAGATGTGTCAGAAGGGTTTGGCCATAGTCCACCACGCTGGCCATCCATGTGCGGATTGGCCAGACTTCACACGCCTTTGATAACATTATGGAGAACTCTCAGGCGTGCAGGTTTCCTCACGATGTTTTCCTTCACCGTTGAAGCAAGTGATATTTTAATTGCTTTATAACGCACATAATTCCGAAAAGTTATAGGTGCATGCCCGCGTTCGTACCCCCGACCTCTGATTAGGAGGCTGACGTCCTAACCACAGCTTTTTTTATAATAAAATAAAAATTAAAATTAGATGTTGATTGATATTTTTCTCCACGATTAAATATATTCGGTATTTAATGAGAATCTTAGGATGCGGACCAAGAACGCAGGCCTCGTGTGAAGTGGAGTGCGACGTAGTCTCAGCTAGCTCACGCAACGTAACGTCAGGCATGTGAAGAAAGCGCTTGGTCTCGCGCACTACTGACTCGCAATCTACATCAGGGATGTTGCAGTCTGCATCTACGTCTGCATCCGCATCATTTTTCATATTGACTTCAGCCGTTACGAGTCTTGCATGTTGTTATGGGCGTTGCAAGAAATACATTTCCGTTCGGAGATTTTTCTCGAGAAATCATATGTAAATGGATTTGTTTGAAGCTGTGATAGCCTAGAGGTTAGGACGTCAGCCTCCTAATCGGGGGTTCGAACCCACACCTCTAACTTTTCGGAGTTATGTGCGTTTTCAAGCAATTAAAATATCGCTTGCTTCAACGGTGAAGGAAAACATCGTGAGGGCGTTGGGTTCTCCATAATGTTCTCAAAAGCGTGTGAATTCTGCCATTCCGCACATGGCCAGCTTTGTGTACTATGGCCGAACCCTTATCATATTGAGAGGAGACCCGTGCTCTGTAGTGAGCCGAGAATGGGTTATTATGGGATAAAGCATTTCTTTTCATTCAGTTTTAAGGCTCGCTTACCTCTTAGCTGTCCCAATTTTTTTTCTTCACTACAAGTTAGTGATTGACTGCAATCATATCTGGATGAGTGATGATGCAGTCTTTCCCAAAAGAATCTTTAACACACATAACTCCGAAAAGTTAGAGGTGCGTGCCCGGGATCGAACCCCGGACCGTAATCACAGGTCGTCAGAGGCGGATACCCTAACCACTAGGCTACCACAGCTTCTATAACCATGATATTTGATAATTCATATTTTTAAAGGGCCCCTAAGATATGTATTTTTCGTAAGGACAACTTCCATCTCTCCCAAGTGTTCTCGCCTGTGGATAACAAAACGGTTATATGAAGATTTATATAAAAAAAGCAGTAAATACACAATAGTTAACACGTTTATAGAATAGCCCGGTACAAAACAAAACTAACTGAATGAGCCAATAGAGTAATCACTTTGGTGAGAACTTCGTTACAGCCAATTAGTCTCATTCATAGCAACCTCTCTCCATGTAATTGCAAATATATGTTTCTGTTCTTCACTTTATTAACATTTTTTTTCGCTAAAACTTGTTGAATATAAACCGTTCACAGTTTTCTTTAGATAACAATTATTCCATTAGGCTTATTCGTAACAAATGTAATAAAATATATCTAATTAAGTCAAGTGTATCTAAATCTAAAAGTAGTAGAACAACTGTAGGACATATGATTATATTCACATTGATTCGCGTAGTAAAGCATAGTACTTATTTCAGGCCTGTCTATTTAGTTACGTTTAGAGCTATACATAAGAATTGGTACCGTTGAAATAACAGTTTTGCATTGTTTTAAAAACGGATTACCGACAATACTACCTTATCCACTGTCAGGTCATAAATTATTCTGTTCTCATTTTTATTTTGTATATCAAAAACCGGTTTTGGGTTCGAATAACTGTAGGGGACAATTCTGTGAACAAAATGCACATTTACTCACTTAAACTATTAAATCACGCTTCGTTAGGTCAGGTTATTTTTTTACATTATAAGTTGTTATACATCTACCAGCTCACAAAATATACAATCATATAATTGCAGAAAATGTGGTTACTTATGATTTATTTTATGCATAAAAATGTTATCAGACCAAGTTTCGCCATGTCATATGACAAATATTAAATAAGCATTATAATTACATAATAAAATGATTTCTTTTATTTTTAGAATCACATCCGTAGTCTTAATAAATTCACTTTCATTATATGCTCATTATTTTTAAATTGCCGCCTAGATGTCTGGTGACGTAAAAAATTACGCGGTTAGTGAGTCAAGATCGTTAGTGTTAGTTTAAACCGTACTATTCAATTAAAAGAACATTAATGTTCAGTGACGTCATCTCCGGAATGGTTTATCAAACCATTCCGGAGATGACGTCATAAATTTTGCTCTTCAATGCAGACGTTTTTGATGTAATTGGTACTGCGCGTTGTAAAACATGTGTTGAATATAGTTACATCACTGCTCGGAAGTTCCTATTAGTTTAAACAAAAACTATCTATTTGAATCGTTAATGGACTTTTCAAAGACACCAATGAAACAAGACTTTAATATCTTAAGTGTTGGTTAAGTTTATACCTTTAAAACGCATACGAATCTTTTCGAAAATATAAGGGAAGTTGAACAGAAGCGCCATGGGCAGATAAGAGGAGAAGTGATGGTTGGAAATTTAATGCGGCGAGAAGAATATAAGTTGCCTGAATTTTTTTAAATATTTATGTGCTAGGACAAAGAAGTAGAGGAAACCCAAAGAAGAAACAGTATAAGAGAGATGAATTGTTTGTAAAAGGATATGCGTGTTAAAGGGAGTCGATAGTGAGATGATGGCTAAAGAAAAGTAAGCGGAAGAATACCACATATTGCGTGAAGAATTTTAAATATTTATGTCCTAGGACAAAGACGTAGAGGAAACCCTAAGAAGAAACAGTATAGAGAGATGAATTGTGTGAAAGAGGATATGCGTGTTAAAGGGAGTTGATAGTGAGCAGAAGGCTAAAGACAAGTAAGCGGAAGAATACCACATATTGCGTACATTGCCAACCACACATAGCTTGGGATAAGGCAAGAAGAAGAAGGCGGTATTTAATAAATCGATACAACTATAATTGATTATTCAATTATTCTGTTGATACACTTGTTATGGATGCAAAGATCCAAAAAACCAAGCGCGGAGTAACGCTTTACGCAGCCAACGTGCCGTTACACCAAGTAGAGCGGCTCTGCACGCAATTAACATGGCTAAACGTGACCGAGATCAGACACAGACCACTGTCGTCCGAGCGCTGTTATGTATTGCAAGACCAGTATTCCCAGTATTGCAAGACATGTAGCGGTGATAGCGGTCAAACTTCGGTCTCCCTTTCGGGGAGACGGAGTTCGTTCTCCGGCCTCTAGCTCTGAGATTGAATATCACTTTCTTTAACGGTGAAGGAAAACATCGCGTGGTAACCCGCATGCCCCGCATTACGGTTCAAATAAATCTAGTAATTCTTTCTCAAGTATTGTTTCCTCATCCCAAAGCTGGGAAGTTATCATAGGAGAGAACAATTTCAAATGGTCAATATTGTAATTCTTTTCAAACCATTCTCCTTTAATGCGAGACAGCGGGCTTTGAAGAGAATTCATTAATAATAATGGATCGACGGCTTAACGCACTCCGTAGCTCGAGGGTGGACTGCGCCAATTTCCTAATTGCATTATTGCCGGAATAATGTTTGCATATTTGCATGTGAGTTTGCTTCCTGTATATAGACATAGTAATTTATTAGCTAGTTTAATGGAAGTGCATATATGTTTGTTAAGCCTAATGCATATTTGTTAAATAAGACTATTGGATTACTATAATTACGTCGAGTCAATATAATGCCTTAATACCTTGTATTTAAATAATAGTTAGATACGACAAACAATATTTTTGGGGATGAATTTTCAACAATTCTTTCTAAGCGGCCGAGTTTATTTCAGATTATCCTTATTGTTAAGAAGCAAATCATTGCTAAGCGATGGATCGGGTTAGTTGGCATATTTTGGATAATCTATCAAAGCAAAGCTTTTGAGCTTTGTCAGTCAGTTGTCAAATCTGATAATGAAAACAGTCAGTTCTTTTAATTTTTTTACACATAAAATTTAAAGACGTTGCCGTTAGCTTTCATGTTTCGTGAATCGGATTACAAATAACAATAACTTCATTCGGTTATTTGTCTATTGAAGTGTTCATGGCATCAACACTACCTAATAAGTGTAAACACGCCTGTCCTACCATATGCTATTAGGGAAGCGCCTGGCTACCCCTCTATCATTAGAGATTAGCGCAACGGTATCATAACATGGTGATTTTTATAAGCGTAAATAATGCTAACCCCCCTGTAGCGATCGTTATTACTCGATTAGCTGTTGTACACCTGAATTACTTTTTTCACTACTGCAGTAAAATGGAGACATCCATAGTTGTATTATAACTGCGAAAGTGTATTCGTTTGTTTGTTGTTTTAATGCTATTGCGCTGTTCACGTCATCTGGCACAGATATATCATGCATCACGGAGACGGGAAACATTTTACTTTCTGAAAAAACACGGACCGGGTACCGTTCATCCAGATGGAATTATAATTGATGGATGGATGTTTTGTTTTTTTAAATCCAGCGTGGATTTAATTAAATAAAAAAACAAATTTTTGCATTTGATTAAAGAAAAAACTAAATAAACGTAAGAAAAGTTTCCAGTTTTTTAACTTCTACATCGGATATAATATTGAGAGGCAGCTGAAATAAGGTGACAGAAAGTCACCGTATAAAATAACACCAATACTTTCGTACTTTGGATAAAATCGATCTAGATAAATGTGTCCGTGAAAAATAAGAACTCTCTCACTAATTTTGTGTCTGTTTCCGTTAGTCAACTAGTGAAAAAGAAAGTGTTATAACGGACTAGCACATAAGTCCTTTATAACAACCTTTTAAAAGTGACGAAGTAGCTTCTAAAGTAAAAGTAAGGTTTTGGGTAAAGAAATACAAATAATGAGTAATCCAAACAAAAAATCAACAGATAATTTTCGACACTAGAATATGTAAGGGCCTGCCATACTTTTTTGGGACTTAACTATTCGGGTGTCGGTATATTCATGAGTTTAAAATTATAAATTCTGAATCGAACCGACAATAATACACACTTGCAAAGATCTTACAACTTAAACCACCACGTAGGTTTCTAGTCTTACATTACACAACCTCTCAAAATCACCAGACCTTAAAAGACTGACAAGGAATTTCACGGTTCATTTTCTGTGATTATTCTCATTGCAGTGCAGGCAGCCGTAGTGGGTAATTCGTCTTTGTCGTCCTCGGGACGAGTACCAACGTACCAACTTCTCGTCTGCATTCATTTTGCAACCTCTCATTTCAGCAATTGACTTGATAGACATTAATAGAGCACTTTAGTTTAGAATCCAGTTACAGATGAGTAGATAACTATAGAAACCTTTATGTTTCGTTAGGCTTTTCTATTTTCTTCACATAATGTGATCAAGCGTGAGGGTATTTCTAGAAAATTGGCATTGGAAATGGAGGCTAGTTAGGTTCCTACGATTACACGATCTTTAAACTATCTTATGGCGTATTACAATCAAATGATCATTTTACATTTATCTATACTAATGTTTTTTTTAATCTATAAAGATAATAAAGTTAAGTAGGTTGTTTCTGAGTCCGTTGGAATACAATTCCATAGATGAAACTGTACATCAAATTTAAAAACCTGGCTGTTTACAATTGTACTTGCGCGGGCGCAGCAGTCGTCTGTATACTATTGTAAATTAAATAGCAAGTGGGACATCAACTTAAGAATAAAAACATAGTTTCTTCAGTTTAATAGTAATATTCATTCATATCCAGTAATTTAAAGTTCTTATAGGTTTTCAACACTTTCATAGTTACTAACTACAGTCTGTAGTTTACCCTTTGAATAGAGTTCATTGAATGGAGAATGTTGCTATTGGGCAAAGAATTCCATCGACATATTTATAATTCAACATTTTCTACCCTTAAAGTCACATTTTTTCAACCCAAAGATGTTCTGACTTGCATGCTCAGGTAGACGGGACCCTTTCACAAAGTCATCTCTCAGTGGGCACAAAAAAGCGGTTAAAATTACGCAATATATTTTCTCGCCTCTTTTGTGTTTGCAGACTGATGGCGCGCGAAGAACAATCAATTGGTGCCTATTTAATAAAAGCTTTAAGCGAAAAAAGAGGTTTTGTGTAGTTTTACTAACTTGCCCTTTGTATTAGTTCAATAACACACAGAAATTCGAAAGTACCTGGGAAGACTCACCACTCTTTGTATTACTCAGAAGTCATTAAATAGAGTTCACTAAATAGTTTATAACCCTTGTTCACAGGTCTACTTTCGATTTACCTACCTACGTGATACGGACAATGAAGACAGACCACGCTGCATTTACTACACAAAATGGCCTGAAACCCTGAACATGAGAAGCGGACGGTATGTTTCCTATCTTGAATTATATTTTTCATTTTCGAATGACATGTTTAAATTACAGGATACTGTTATAAGATGCGATTGATCTCCAACAGCGTTAATGGATATCCAAAATTTATTCAGACCACAATAATTTGACTCATCCATGGTCAGAATAAAGTGGATTTTGGGTTACGTATACACAATGGATTTTGGGTTCAGATTGGTTGGACTTGGTTTTTCCTAAAAACTAACTGCACTAACCCAGTGTCTGTTCATCAAAATGCAAATATATCTCGTAATTTCTAGAGAATTAACTACTTAGCCAGCTTATTTCACTATATCCATCATGATCAACCCGTTACAGGCTCACTACAGAGTACGGGTCTCCTCTCAATATGAGAAGGGTTTGGCCATAGTCCACCACGCTGGCCATGTGCGGATTGGCAGACTTCACACGCCTTTGAGAACATTATGAAGAACTCTCAGGCGTACAGGTTTCCTCACGATGTTTTCCTTTATCGTTGAAGTTAGTGATATTTTATTTATTTATTTATTTTTATTTATTTATATAACTTTATTGCAATCTATAGGACATAACATAGATAAAGACAAAAACAATTAGCAACTGGCGATTTTAATTGTTTAAAAACGCAAATAACTCCGAGAAGTTAGAGGTGCGTGCCCGGATTCGAACCGCCGACCTCTGTTTAGGAGGCTGACGCCCTAACCACTAGGCTATCACCGCTTCACTTCATCCATGCTGACGTATTATTCTGAGGAATTACTGTCATTGTATGATACGTCATTGTTATGATGGATCTCATGAACCAATTGTGGATGTTCGACTATAATACATGTCGTAGATACGCGATACGTCGTCGACGTCTGTCGGAAACCACTTGTCTAATAATAATACTGAATACTGAAACCAGTATTGTACTTGTAGTGGAGAAAACAGATACAGGAGATTCAGTACCGCTCGCTAGGCATTCTACGCGCTGTGTTACGTTTGCTTCGGAAACAATGGTATTACAAATTATCACTGTATGGTCTCGACGTCTGCAGCTACTGTTTGAAAACAACATTGTCCTCGCGCTGTATTAACATGTACTTACAATGGCGCTATAGTTTAAAGGAGATAGTTAGATAAAGTCTTTATTGATCATTTAAACTAAGAATCTAAAACAAATATTAACAAAAAAGTAGATGAGAAACATAACGCACAAAGGCACAACAACCTTTTGTGAAAAGAACAATTTACAAGGAAACGGGGAAAGTGCAATAGTTAAGAAGATTTGTTGTAGTAATAAAAATAAGAAAAATAATAAAAAAAAGATGTGGTGTCGTGGGACATCAGGTAGGAACGAAGTTCCTTCGGCTAATGTAGAATCGACACAATTTGCATAAAAAAAATCGTGCTCAATTTTATGTAGGTTTTCTTGATTTTTCTTTTAAATTTTGCTGATTAGTTTTTATTTAAGTACAGGAAAGTATTTAGGAAATTCATATTAAATTATGTAAAATAAAAAAAAATCGTAATTCAAATTATCAACTAAAATAACTAAATATGTCTCTTTATTTTTGTTTGACAACATAATATTACATAGAAATAGAAATAATGAAAGAGGGAGAAAGAGAAAGTTATTATACACTACTCGCTGGTGTATACGACTGTCGCGCCTGCGCACGTATCATTTAACTGTTTTATTCCACGGACTTTTTCTTACGGTTTTACTATAAAAAAAATTTCAGTTCGGTCGCCCAGCTAAATCCCTATCTCCTCCAAGCCTGCCGTAAGGAACTTCGTTCCAATAAGAACGAATTTATACACATTAGATAATGTTATAAATATGCAATATAGACATACATACAAGATTACAAATATTTTTAGGAGTAAGAAGTCTAAGATTTTTCTTTATAACATCGAACATCTTAGTGCCATCCAGCCAATGCTATAGTCAAAAAACAGAAAGTCCAAAATATCAGAAAAGTAACTATTTATCAAAGTACCATATATTTCTAATTAGACCTAATTATATGGCACCTCACATCTTTTTATATTTTTTGTACCCCCGCCTATTTTTGGCCCGCGGCTTCGCTTGCGTTAATGTAGGTTTTATCAATCAAATCGGTACATACTCCTTTTATAAAAGTTATTTTTGAATCGTTCGGGAACAGTACCTAAAACAACAGTACGTAAATTTCTTAATGAAAGCTATACTTTGTCCTTTTTCGTACGTCTTAAAACGTAATCGCGAACTGTAATGTATTTATCATATAAGTTATCAATATATGATACTATAAGTAACTAGTCTATTTCATCTATTCTAGTAATATTCGTAACCATTTATACAAAAACAATAAATATAAAAATCTAATAAATGGGATTAAGGGGCATGTCATAAAAACCCTAGTCTAGTTAGATTTTGCATAGTGCGTTTATACCTGTATATATTCCTTATTCGTTATTATAAACACAAGGTGACTTTTCTATTCTTTTGTAATAAGTTCTGTTTTGGATTATTTGCTGTTTGTTAATCTAAAATTTTGCGTATTATATTATAAGCGACATATTAGCGTCGACTTAAGATATTAGGCATGCTGTAGTTACCTCTAAATTGATTTATATGTATATCCTAGCAATTAAATTTTTTAAAATTTAATTGCTAGGATATACATATAAATCAATTTAGAGGTATTATTTAATTATTTTTATTACATATGATTCTGGCGGCGCTTTGAATAAATAAATAAATAATAAAAAAAAAATTAAAATTTTAAGATAAATCAGTTAGTATTTCGTGACATTAAATTTGACAGCCACCCTAAATTAGTACCACACTGTGGTTGGAAAAATAATAAACTAATATATCACTTACACTTTCATGATATCTAATAATAGAGATGCCGTAATTATGCACTATGCATTTCGCTCCGACGCAATTGTAGTTGCTTACGAATGTAAATACCGGTCATTTTATGTGCGTAATCATGCCCAGTAATAGGAAGTTATATAATTATAGAACAAACGAGAACATTTATAAAATAAAATGAGAATATAGCGCCACGTGGTAGACCGCATGGTGTCCACGAGGTCATTTGCGATTTATGTGATCGTAAAGTAAGAGTGAGTATCCTCTATTTGACGATAAGTATTTGACTCGAGCACGCCTGAGCAAATTGCTATATTTTTTTAAACCAACGTCACCTAGTTTTAAAGCTCTAATTCATCCATACTTGAACTTTAAGCACATGTTAATAAATTAAAAATAATTAGTATGGAAATTGCGACTCTAATATCATAACGTAAGGTATATTTTACTTTGCATCACAGTGTTTCGTTACTCGATAGCGTCTCCACGATTGTGAGTGTGCAAATCTTAGGCTAGTCTTAGGGTTGTCATTGGTAAAAATTCGAACTCATGATTATTGCACGGCATCGCATACGCAGGTTGGCCTCCGTTTGAGAAGCGGTTGGAAATTCGGAATTATACGATTGCTGGTAAGTAGGTAGGTTAGATGGGTATACAGGCGTTTCTGTTTATAATTTTTGGGGAGCTGCCAGCTCGGTAGCGCGTCTGATAACCGCGTAGGTACAATACGCCACATAGCAACCATCGGCATTGCCTTGTTAACATTGGTACTGTTTATTATTTTGGTCATCTATATTGGACGCTTACATCCAATTTTCATAGTACCATAGTCAACCGAGATTTCAAGATCCCCCATGTTTCTATCTATCAGCATGTCTTAGTAGTTTTGAAATCTTTACTATTGTCACACACAATTGATCCTAACCTAACAGCGATCATCATCATCATCATCATGATCAACCCATTACCGGCTCACAGCACCGGTCTCCTCTCAATATCACAAGGGTTTGGCCATAGTCCACCACGCTGGTCATGTGCCGATCGGCAGACTTCACACGCCTTTTAGAACATTATGGAGAACTCTCAGGCGTGCAGGTTTCCTCACGATGTTTCCTTTCACCATTGAAGCAAGTGATATTTTAATTATTTAAAACGCACATAACTCCGAAAAGTTAGAGGTGCGTGCCCGGATTCGAACCGCCGACCTCTGATTAGGAGGCTGACGCCCTAACCACTAGGCTATCACCGTACCGGTTCGCTAACAGCGATAGTAGATACAAACGTAAAAGCGAAATTCATTTATCATTAACTGAAAACACGACATAAAGTCTTACTTCGAATGTTTTCTATGAATCACGGATTTCATCCAACCGAGTGGATATTATGCCATCCAAACACCAACGTTAAAGAATAATCGTTTATCAGTAAGGAGAAAACCGAGAACCTCTTTAAATCTACAATATAATAACGATTTAGTTCATATTAGGCATGCATTTCATCTCATGCTTACAATGTTTCAAACATTGTGTTACATTTTTCAATCAACGCGGGTTTACTCAAAAAACCAGTATTCTTTCTTTGTTTGCATTTTCATGCTACACTGGGTTCATGTGTACTGACAAAACCATGGATAGATTCCCGTAATTTCCTTTCTGAATATGTACTCCACAGTTTCACCACGGCAACTATTCCTAGATAATCTAGACTTAGCCATTTTAACTTACCTCTACAAACTTACAAACAAAATATAAAAATAAAAATTCAAATGGTACTGATAGTTTCTGATACGTTCAAATTACCAGACTGTTCATCTTTATAAGTGATATCAAGTATATATATATAAAACCTTCATGAATGTTTCATGCATCGCTCTCCTACTCCTTATTGCATCCAAGCACATTTTCATGCATACTGTCTGAGTGTCTATCAATGAGTGAAACAATAGATCTTCATCTTACGCTCAAGACCTATTGTTTCACGTTTGCATTATACACCGACTAAAAGGGGAAATTTACATCGAACACATTAGTTTGCTATTAAGAACCATAGTATAACATCTTAAATTTTTTTACAAATAATCTTTATTCAAATAGTCCTTTAAAAGGCGCTTTTGACGCGTCAATAATTTACATACTAGAGATTTGATGGTGATAACTACATTCGTAAACTTAAAAACTAAAGCTATGAGGGTTCCAAACGCGCCCCTGTCTAAGAAGAAGCCCACAACAAACTTAGCTAGGTAAACTTTCTTTTTGTTATCACCATCTCACGTGCCACTTAAAATTATATTAAGAGCTATCTTATTAGAGAAATATTTCACACCCATGCTTGTTTATCATTTACATAATCCTTTACACTATAGGAGGTATAATAATAATTACTAACTTATTGAATGGTTCAATTAAATTTACTGACATTAAACAAGATAGGTAATAATTGAGCTTCAATTAAAAAAATACGTCGTGTAAATCGAAAGAAAAATATTTGCTAATATAAGATGAAAGAAACCAATGTTTGCCATTTCTTTAATAACCTTACCTATTAATTTATTAAAGTTGAGAGTTTTTAAATGAATAAGCCTGATTTTCGGGAATATCATTAATTTGAAGGAGTATTTATAAGAAAAATAAAATAAGGCACTTATAGTTCTGCTCAATAAGTCCCGTCCCATATTTGAAGAAAATTATTCTGTAAAACTTCTTATGCGAAGTTGAAGGGTTTCTTGATTGACTACTATTTTTTATAAAATATTATTAAAAAGGGGCTACGGTGTATTTCAATTCGTATTTGTATATATTATGGATATTACTTGAGATTATTTAGCTGGTTAAGCAGCGTTGACGAAGACGGTAACTGGACCGTTAAGTAAGTTCAGCCGATCGAGCCGGTTCATTAACATTCGATCCTGGAAAGTAGTTAGGTGCGTAACAGCCGCGGTTCGTAAACTAAGCTCGCTGAAAAGCAAAATTCAAAAAATCAAAATAATCTTTATAATCTTTATTCAAATAGTCCTTTAAAAGGCACTTTTGACGCGTCTTTATTTACATAGTAGTGATTTGATGGTGATAACTACACTCTAAAACTTAAAACAAAAGCTATGACGGTTCCAAACGCGCCCTGGTCTAAGAAGAATTCCACAACAAACTTAGCCGGGCTTTTTTTGTTATCACCATCTTACGTAATTAATAATAAATTATAGTACCTATAGGAGATAGAGCAATTCACACCCAAGCTTTTTTATCGTTTATATAATCCTTAATATTGTAATATGTTTTTTCTATAAGATTTCGTTTTATAAAAACTTTGAACTTATTGATAGACATCTCTAAGATATCATATATATATAATCAATAGGTAATTTATTATAAAATAAAATAAAAGCTGTTCCGATATCCCATCATCTTTTCTTTCAGATCCTAAAATAAAAATTATCTCGGCCTATTTATAATCCCGGGACGTCCGCGTCATCTCAACATTACGGCGCAACACAGACTGCATTTAATTTTGGTTAATGTCCAAAATAATGATCTCGCCCTATTTAAATTTTATTAGGTTTTCCTCGGAATCTTACGTTTTAATATTTTATAACGACTTACGACATGAATAGGTATCTTCTGGAGAAAAAGATTGAAGTACATCGCTAATGAACGGGCATTTATATCAAAATACTAAACAACAAAACGTAGTGAGCATTCGTGGAATAAAATGCAATGCAATAAATTAAAAAATAAAAATAAACTTTATATTAAAATTTGTGTATTGTTTGTGTTTAAGGCCTAAACAATTACTTCGTTTTATTGAGATTCTATTATATATAAAGTCTGATTAACATTTTTTATAAAAAATATATATTTTTGACGCAACATGGACTTCCTTTATTCAATCAATCAATCATAATCTTGAATCAAATAGTCCTTTAAAACGAACTTTTGACGAATCAATAATTTACATTGCAGTGATTTGATGGTGATAACTACATCCGTTAACTTAAAACCAAACTACTTTTCTACAAGGTTACGTTTTAAATAAACTTTGAACTTATCGAGAGATATCCCAGAAATTTCTTTAATTAAATAATTTCATGAATTAATTTATTTTTAGTATCGTACGTTATAAAAAATCTGCTACGACTTCGACTTGTCGACCACGGCAAGTTTTTTGTTTTTAATTAAAAAAATCTTAAAGAATTAATACGTCTTAAATTATACACTCGCGAAATAATTGACTAGATTTTTTTGGTTAGCATTTTATATATTTCATTCAAACTATATTTAAGTCTTCGTGGTAACATTTCGCAGCGACCCAGACCGGACTTTTTTTTTTTGGTTTATTAAAAGTTAATTTAAATTATTTACCTTAGCAGAAGTCGATTTATCGTTTCGAAGGTCGTGGAGAATGGCCGCGTCACCGCTCTTTGGATGCCTACTCGCAATCCCCGCAGTATAGATAAAGATGCAATAACAACGCCAACTGATACAGATGCATTATCGTCATTTACATAACATTGCCACGCTTTTATCTCTCCATCGAGAACTTTAAAAGATAAATCTAAAAGATTCTGAAGCTGCAGCCGTCGCGTCCTAAGAGAATTCCTCACTGGCATGGCATACTCAAACGAGTCCAAATCAGTAATACCATCAAATTATTGTCAGTTGTTTGTTATGTTAATGTGTGTTTATTGAAAAACATGTTTACATTTATTCCGATAAATCTTCATCGTGATAAATCCATTGCCGGCTCACTACAGAGCACGGGTCTCCTCTCGAGGGTTTGGCCATAGTCCACCACGCTGGCCAGTGCGGATTCGCAGAATTCACACGCCTTTAAGATCATTATGGAGAACTCTCAAGCATGTAGGTCTCCTTACGATGTTTACCTTCACCGTATAAGGAAGTGATATTTTAGTTAAACGCACATAACTCTGAAAAGCGGTGCGTGCCCGGGATCGAACTCCCGACCTCTGATTATGAGGCGGAGGTGATAACCACTAAGCGAACACAACTTCAATTACATAAGTGATTTTGAATTAAATAGTTTATTGTTTGGATCCTTATGGTACCACAGTTTAGAACAGATAAGATTTTTTGGTGAACCAAGTAATGGGATTTAGGAATCATTAGGGGATGATTATATAAATAAGCCTACTAATGAACTTTCATTTAAACGTTATACCTCCAGAAAAGAGACCTTGAGGCTCGCACACTGACTAATAGCGAATTGCTATCACCAAAGTATATTGAATAATCTGCTACCAAAATGCAACCAAAACCGTTTAAAACCTAGGCCCTAAAAATAAATTATTTGAGCGTCAAGCTCAAATAATTTATTTTTACAAAAAGATACGATATTTTGTGACAGGTATGTATAAAACGGAACGAAGACTATCTATGTATATGTTACATAATTAATTTGATTTACTAACTAACTAAACTAAATTCCATTGCAAAGCAATTCTCGCAAATAACGTCAGTATTCTGCGTGCGTATTGTATCCGATACTAAACAAAAACAACTCTACAGACACCAATACGAGAATGAAAAGCAATACGATAGCACAAAAAACTGCACTCCTACGATCAATATAATCTCGCGTATTAATCTCAACCGTATCTCCGTACGGGGAAGTTGAATGACGTTGTCAGGGTTTGAGAAAAAACAGGTGGCGGTGAACCCACGCGGATGCACTGGGGGCCGTTAGCTTTAACCGAGGTCAGGGCGAATTGGCGGCGAATAAGAATAAAATGGCAGTGGAATTCAAGCCAATCTTTTTTGTCGTATGCTAAAATTATTTGAATTGACGCTCCGAATTTGTAATTGCGTTATAATGTCTAAAATTCTTTTAGCTAGTTATAGCAGCAACTTTTTTTATTTCGTACTCTATACTATCAATTAGTAACAAGTAAGAGCTTATTTTTGTAAGAATTTCCAAATACTGATCTTACATTCTAAGCGGTGATAGCCTAGTGGTTAGGGCGTCAGCCTCCTAATCAGAGGTCGGCGGTTCGAATCCGAGCGCGCACCTCTAACTTTTTCGAGTTATGTGCGTTTTTAAAAATTAAAATATCATTTGCTTGAACGGGGAAGGAAAACATCGTGAGGAAACCTGCACGCCTGAGAGTTCTCCATAATGTTCTCAAAGGCGTGTGAAGTCTGCCAATCCGCACATGGCGAGCGTGGTGGACTATGGCCAAACCCTTCTCATATTGAGAGGAGACCTGTGCTCTGCAGTGAGCCTGTAATTGGTTGATTATGATGATGATGACTCGATACTATCAATTAGTAACAAGTAATATTTACGAAAGAATTTCCAATTACTGATCTTACATTTGTTTGTTTGTTTGTTCGTTATTATTATGTTTTACGAGAACATACGTAATACATAACAAAGGCCCGTATTAATCTCCTTTAACAAAAGAGCGATTTAGAGCTTCCAGGGGCTATAATGAAAATAATCAGCGTGTATTATTTTGTAAGTTCAACCGGTGTCGACAGATAAGCGTACTATTCGATACACGGGGTATATCCCAACTGCGAGGATTTCTTGTTTGAAGTACCTACCACACAAATTTTGGTTTGACCCGGTAATCGAACCTAAGACCTCGAGATTACTAGTCGAGGATGTTAATTACTAGACGAACATATCATACCATTATAGCCAGTTAAAACCTATAAGAGTGTTTTCGCGCTGATAAATCGGGTTATTCCACGCGTGAATTTAGTAAATTGGTTGAAGCTTCGGTGGTAGTAATCAAATTGTGGGACCCATACAGCGAGCGTCCAGCTGGTGGTGGCCAACGAATGGCAGGAATCGAAATCGCGCAAGCGCAATCGAATTGATTTCTAATTAAGTGATATGAAGCTTTCCCATCATGCCTACACGTCAGCATAATTCGTTTTACAATTTCCAACCTTAACATTATGTACGAAAGTGTACTTCAGTTTGCTTCGGGTAGTAAAAATTGATTTCGGAAACGTGATTTTGATTATTCCCCCCTATGATTTTAACTATGAGATTATATTACCTCTAGACTTGTGCAGCAGAATGACAATCAGCTTAACAGAAGTCTTGTGCGCTGATATCTTCAATGAAGAAGTTATTTTTATTTTTAAGTTTAGCCACTTCGATTTTGATTACAGATAAAAATAATTGTTAAAATACGTACAACGATTACCGAGTAACGTTACGAGGAGGCGGAATTTGATACGACAACCACTAGCAAGCAAAATATATGACATAATTAAAAAAAACTGAAGCTTAAGAACGCGTTATCGGGAAAGGTGCGACGCAAAACCAAATGCAATAAAACTGATTCCAATTCAAATTCAAATAATCTTTATTCAAATAGTCCTTTAAAAGGCACGTTTGACGCGTCAATAATTTACATAGTAGTGATTTGATGGTGAAAACTACATTCGTAAACTTAAAACTAAAGCTATGAGGGTTCCAAACTGACAGATTTTTACATGACAGAATAGTATTGTTGTAGAAAGAAAGAGAAGGGTTAACTGACTGACTGAAAGATAATATTTATATTAAATTAAAGTATAACAAAGAAAACACAACAAATCCACTCCACTAATATAATAACTTCAATTTCAAAATGTATTAGATCAACAAAACAAATACTTTCGTTTTGCTAATTATTCCGTCGATATTTTACATTATATTCTCAGTTTGGAATGCATATGGTGGGTATAAGTAGCAGCTCAATATTAGTCATACTCTCGTTTACAAATTGGCGAGATCATTAGCTTTAAATCCCCTCAAATTACCGCTCATAACATCACCCCCGCTTACAACCCCTAGTACAGGGGGCTTAAGCTACCTGTAGGTTACCGATATTTTTAAATTATTTTATTATCATGTAGTATAAAAACTCTTACCGTAAAGACTTACTAATCAGTTAGGGTACTTTTTAACTCAGAAAAGGATTCTGAGCACATTACACTTACTTACGTAAGCTTGTAGCAAAAACCTACTATAGTGTAAAGAATTATGTAAATGATAAACAAGCATGGATATGAAATATTGCTCTAATAAGATAGCTCTTAATATTTTTAGTGGCAAAAAGAAAATTTACCTGGCTAAGTTTGTTGTGGGCTTCTTCTTAGACCTGGGCGCGTTTGGAACCCTCATAGCTTTAGTTTTAAGTTTACGAATGTAGTTATCACCATCAAATCACTGCTATGTAAATTATTGACGTGTCAAAAGTGTCTTTTAAAGGACTATTTGAATAAAGATTATTTGAATTTGAATTTACAAAAATATATTCAGTTTTCTATTAAAAGAGCAGGAGCAGCAAGAGTGACGTGTACTTAAATGAGAAATATTTCACATGACAGAAACATTTTAGATTCGTATAGCTCAGGAAATGAACGCGTCCGAACATCTAGTGGTTATGTAACTGAAGCCTTGTAATCATAGGGTGAATTCGATTTATTTATATGTGATTTATTGCGCCTGCCTCTTGAGGATAAATACTCGTAACACATCGCAGCATATTACTCTAGCTTTCTTAGATTATTTGACAACTGAATTGTAAATATGAAATACCCGTAGCGATTGCCCTTTTGGCTATGCGAGCCTGATAGATGGTGGGTAGGTTTTGTTTTTCTTTGTTTTCTCCCGGGAAAAGCGATGTTGACGCTAACAAAAACGTTGATTAAAAAGTGTTTGTTCTACAATGATTGAAAACGGAATAGGGCAATATTGAATCGAGCTAACTTATTAAATAACAGAAAAAAATGTATTTCATTTCAAAAACAAAATAATCTTTCATTGTTTTATCACATTATTTTCTAAAGAAAAAAATCAAAAGTAATTATAATCGTCCAATTAAAAAAACTGCATATCATAAATAAGTTATTAGAGCCATCCATATTAACAGGGAAGTTTAGGAAAAGATTCTAAAAGCTCTATTTAATTCAAGCGGCGTCCTTAAGAATAACGACGATTATTAATTTCGAACGTAAAATCTCTATATACTCCTACGTTTTAACGATCCGTGTAATTGGACTGCTAAGCACCAGAGGATTACAACTGTGTATGATTTTTTGAAACAGTCGCCCCTCTCATGCAGGTATTACATATTGCAATGACGGACAAATAATGCCACTCAAAATATCTGGCGATTGCACTCGCAAATTGTAATCCGTGATCCCACCCTACTACGTATCATGGATTATATCAAAAATGAAAAGCTTTGGTATGGATAATGGCTCTAACAAGATTTCTCTTTAATTGTTTTAAATTATAATTAGGTACCTTAACAAAAGTAAAACCCTTAGTATTTTTTTATACCAGAGTGCTGTTTGGAAACCTCGTAGCTTTAGTTTTATGTCGTCGAAAGTAGTTATGACGATGACACAAAGTGATTTTGCATTAAAATAAATGATTTGACCTAGCTGGCAGGTCTATTTTTGTCCCATACTTTGCTTAAGGAAAAACACATAATTTCAGTTTTTCTGCAGTTTAATATTATCTAGCAATATCACTATTTTCACTCACACAGCATCACTTTCATACAATTGAAGAGTTAGTATTCGATAATATATTCGTTATATCTACCCGATTTGAATTCCAAGAACATAATAATAAATTGAATAAATTTTAATTAATATGACTTAAGTATGTTGACCTTGAGGTTACAAAGTCCACGCAAATGTCCCGCAGTCAGCAATATTTCTGTCAAGTTGTCAACTGGTCGTCTTAATAAAAAGCCAATTATCTACTGTAGGCGTTTGTATACTCATTTCATCTGGCCGTCTCGATACGGGTCGCTATTAGCAACTGTCAACATAAAAAAAGTTACTCATGACAGGGGTTGCAACGAAGGGGTAGTCTCTACCCTCCTGTAGCGGCCCCTTGCACCTTGATATCGAACAAATCAGTGCCGTGAAAAATTATAACGCTACAATGTGACGTTATTGTTTCGGCGCTCGTCCGTCGTGATGTACGCAAATTTCTAGTTGAGAATACTTTCACTGACGGCTCGATCGATTTCAAGACAGATGGCGAGAATTTTATATATTCGGTTCGTTTGTATAACTGTATGAAGATGTCTGATAGGTTGTGTCTTCACCGGTAGCAACAATAGATCTAGTGCTGCATAAGATCTATCCTGCACAAATCAGTGCCGTTAACGTTGGTGATAAATGAATTGTTTAATACATTACAGAACACTATTCGATGCAAACTTCTATCTTTCACTGATGGGAAGAACGATTTCGAGATTAATTGCGTGAAATTGATATATTTGGTTCATTATCATCCTACAATCGGCAACAAAGGGATACGTCGGCTAAAGGCACGGTATCGCCGTCGCTGATATGACGCGTAGATATCCCTGTACGATTTAATCAGTCTTTGTTTGTTTATTGGTTCAACCATCAAATCTATATATATCAAATATAATAAACTTATAGCAAAGTATTAATATTATTTTAAAAACAGTTTCAGCGCTTTTGAAAGCCACTATATAGATACCAATAGGCGTAAGACATGATGGATTATGGTCGATGATGACGAGATTCTCTCTCTATCAAATTGTATAAAGAAGGTTTTCACCCCAGCCCTAGTTATTATATTTCTGTTTATACAGTTCATTTCCCAATTAATAATACCAATTAAAAGTAATCAACAAAGTACTTTAAATATATTTCTTCTTGTTACAGGTAAAATAAGTTTCGAAGAAGATGAGATTATAAACTAATTAGACGCCGTAATTAGCATCGAACCTGACCGGTGAGTTTTGTTATATTCTCCTTATAATGTAATTATTGTCTGTGAGTAGAAACTAGTTTTTAGAGGCCCTTGCAACATGCGAATTGTCTTGCCTTAGATTGTATTTAATTTACTGTCTGTGCGATGAACTATGTGCTGCGTTTAATAAGCTGTGCGTCAAATAACTCAACAAAATTCGAAGCCCTGAGAATCAAATATCACTTGTCATTTCCTTATTGTTTACATTGTAATTAGTGCTGAAGTCATAGGAAACTTTCTGTCTTGTTACAGATTTGAATCAGCGCTATGTATTTGACACAGTGCAGACAGGCAGCCTTCGCTTGGAAATGTTAACAAGGCAGTTAAAGAAAATTAAGGTAAATATATTTCTATATACATACATTTTTAGCTATAAGTTTTTTCTTTTAATTTTTTATTTGCAAAGTCCTGTCGTGTTTTAAAATGTGCGTGAAAGCGATTGCATAGCTCGTGCGACATGATTTCACCGACACGTCTCTGACTTGATTTTTATTTATGTTTTCTTTAAAATCAATAGATTAATACTGGATGGTCCACTTTAAACACAGTTTTCTTTTAAAAACTATTTATATATTTTTTTTTCAACGATCCAGAGTTACTCTACTGATAGTTAAAGTTATAGTGAAATGCGCTGCGATTCTTGAACCAATTTTGTTATTTATAGTTTAATTGATTTCGCTGCTTTGATTTCTTTATAATTTCTTTTTTAGTTATCAATTAGTTGCTTTTGCGGTAAACGAATGTTTGAATAGAATTTGTAATGCATTTTGGCAGCTTGCTGATCACCCGTGACGTGAAACCTGGCTGGCCAAAGTTTCATTCGAAGGTTGAAGATGGCAACACAGGTAGGTCAACCAATACTGAGAGAAAAATATTCTATGTATTACAGAATATTTTACCGACGAACCTAAAATGATCTAACTATACATATATAGAGTAGATTTCTCTCACTCTTCTTTTTGTGAAATTATGGTTGTGTCTATTTTTTTATTTTATTTTTTCATATCGTCAGCGAGTTTTTGTTACATGCCACTGCGATTTTTATTGTTCAATTTATGAAACGTTAGAACAAGCGTGACTCACATAGATTGTTTGATGAGCTCCTTTTAAACCTTCCGGGGGCCTTAGTAGTCTTTCGTAACATCGTAAGTGGGTCCTTTTGTATTCCTGAGTCCAGACGATATATGCTTAAAATAGAGAGAATGTTAAATCTGCTTTTGCATAAAGGCTTACAAAAAAGCACTGTACTGGTTGATTATTTTATGACACAGAATGCTTTAGTGAATAAAAAACCAAAATATCTTTTTCCGCTTTATCCACATTATCAAAAAGATTTATTTATTCGTTATCCATCATGTTTTTAATGAACATACGATGAATAACGAATAAATAAATGCTTTTGATACGTTTATTTATGAATTTGTTACAATATTACACTATTACATTTTTATTTTTATTTATTATATAGTATCTAGTAATTCGAGACAGCAATCACATAGCTGTTTGCAGTTTACGATTGTGTTAATTTATTTCATTAGAGAACACGATCTAAGATTATCTAACAACTGTTTGTATATAAGTAAGGTTTACTAACCTAAGTATTTCGTTTACTTTTAAATTTTAAACTATCGTCCTAACCAAAAAAAAGTAAGATTAAGATACATTTTTATACGCTTATTAAAATCTTGTCTTAAAGACACCAGCCAACCAAAATTATGATCGGGTTTGGTGCAAATAAACAGTGTTCCAATTTAATCACCAATAACAAATATTATATCAAATAAACGGAACTGCAAAATATTCAATTGCATAAATAATGATATGATTCGAGTATCGTAATTTTATCATTTTAGTCATAATTTTAAATTGAGCTATTGAAAATTGCTTTAAACTTAGTGTTTTACTATATCCCTCACACAATCATTAGTATTTTAATTAAAATTGAGTTACAGATGAAACCCTCCTCCCTGGATACATATAATATATATCTGTTACGTATTTGGCTTTTGTTTCTTATTTGCGAAATTTCAGCCGGAATTGTTAAGGATATCCGGTCCCGCATTCTCTATTACATTCTAATCGTAATTGAACTCAATCGTTTGTGACATAAATATCCTAAGCCTTGCCGTTTACATATCAGTTCTTGTATCCATACGTGTCAAAATTAAAGTTTAATTTAGGCATTTCGTGCCCTGTTATAATGGATTTTAGACATCTAATGAAATTGATTGAATATTTAATGTTTTTCTAACAACAAGGGCTAAGGTGATTTTATAACATTTTAAAACGGAAAGAAGTAAGAAAATATATAATCAGAATATTTTATATTTTATAATATAATCTTTCATATCCAGTACACTGTAATAATAAAAATGGAAATAAAGCAAAACGAAGGTAATATTAACTGAATGCCTTTTCCTACCTCGCATAGAATTTTTCAAGTGGCTTGTTGGATGGAACTTCGTCCTCTTTGTTGGAACGCTGGCATTTGGGTTTGGTTTCACAAATTGAAGTCACAAGACATTCTTTGTGATAATGTTAACAAGCACCCAGGTGGTCTCATTACAGTTACGAGTTTGTACCAGTTATATTTCGTTTGAAATTTCGCAACCGCTACGTTATTCCATTAAATGTGATGTACATTTCTTAATTGCGAACAAAGTCAGCGGAATGTGCACGATCTGCTCGGTGATGCAGCTCTTCCTTTGTTTATGCTCAAAGCAAACCATAGTTAAACTTTATAAAGTTGTTCACTAATTAATAGTTCACAACGTTGGCTATGGTTGGTGCAGCATCGAGTTCTATTTAATTAAAACTTAAATTCATTAAAATTTTCACAAACAAACAGCACAACGTCGACTGCAGATTCCGAGGGCTTTGTCCATTTCATATTATTAAAACTCTTTGGTCTTTTTGGTATTTTCACAATGCTCTGTCATTTCAAAGCAACCTTTATTGAACTTTTGTTTAGAGTTTTCTCTAAATATCTTGCACGATTCTCGTTTTCATAATTTTGTTTAGATTCACAAAACTTTTCAAATATTTTGTGAAACCTGCATTCAAATTCAAAACCTTTTAAACAAGGATACGTGGGTACTTAAGCCAGCCCCATTTCTTCCAATCGAAGAATTATTTCTTTAACCATTTTTGACAATGAAAATTTGAACAAAATATTGAGTCATAGAAGTATATTATTACAAGAATTATATTCATAAAGCTTCAAGTCACAGAGCATTGTTGTGCTTTGTGTCGTTACATTTTATTTTAATTATCGTCTTACAATAACCCATTAATATACCATTCCTTATTGGCATATTTGTGTTTGCATTAACCGGTAATATACAATTGTGTGTATACAACATTATTTTCTACACATTGCTGCTGAAGTTATCATCATTTTTGCTTGATATAACATTATTACATGCTTAACATTTATTTCGTATATACATAAATAGAAAGATGCATCAAATATGTAGTATATATGTACTTACATCAACTTTCATGAAACTTAGATAGTTTGTCTAAATCATAAACTTAGAAGACTGTCCGACTGACGATCAGATGCATAGAAGTAAACATGATAATGTTTTAAATATGAAAGTGTTTAGACATAAATAACTCAAAAGAAAATTTACTTACTCTAACTATTACTTAACGTTATTTTACGTAACAAAATAATCCATTTCCAGCTTATTCCAGTAGTGACATGATGCTTTAGGATTTGAATTAGCTTGCTTTGATGCTTTCGTTGCATATATAAATATACATTCATAAAAAAAACAAATCATAATCTTACTGCACTTCTCGTATTTAATAGATTAGTAATTATATAAACGGAACAAAAATAAGAAGAAATTTTGCTATAGTTCGGCTTAGTTGAATACAATGCTAAATACCCAAATATGACGTTATTATATTTATACTGCCGTGATAAGAAAGCATTAAAATAACCACCTACCTATTAATAGTTATTAATAGTAGCTCAGAGTTAATAATAGTACAAGTAGTAGTATTACAAAAATATATTTCAAGTTTAAGGAAAACCATTCACATAGGTATCTTTATGTTACTTTATTTTCCTGTTAAGCAACTAAACTGATTTTTTAAACACCTACATTAGTGTTATTATCTTAAATCTATATTCCTTACTAGCTATAAATAGGGCCCAGCAACACTGAACGTATTCCCCAAGAATGTAGGTATCTACCTCTTTTATTTATTAGCCAGTTATCAATCAATCATTAAATCGTAAAGATATTGTAAATAAACAATCCTTTAAAAGATACTTATGAAGCGGCAATAACTAACATGGTGATTTGTAAACTTAAAACGAAAGCTATGAGGGTTGATCTCGATCGTCATTTTACATGTCACTTAAAATTATTTAAGAGCTTTCTTATTAGAGCAGTATTTCATACATCAGCTTTTTAATCATTAAAACATAATCCTTTACACTATAATAGGACTTAGATTTCCATAGGATTCGATAGGATCTAGCTATCTTCAGAATACATGCATTAATAAAGGTAATTCACCAGCGTTCGATTAAGTTTTAATTAATTATAGTTAATTCTAGTTCTATATAGTTCTTTGTAGGCACATTTATCATAAGTCGAACGATCAAGTTATGTTTAGGGAGTCGCAAAATTTCGTAAAAATGCTTTCGTAAAGATTTTATACAATCATAGTGTTAATATATATTTATCGCAAGGTGATATAGGCATTTGATGTCACCGTACTAATATCTACTTGAGGTTAACCTAAATACATTTTTAGGATTCCGTTGCTTAATAAGAAACCGTTATAGTATCATAACGTCTAACTGTCCGACAACATTTTCATTTAAAAACCATAATAAGGTTGAAAAACTATCTACATAGCAGAGTATTAACTATCTAAAACATCTACGAGTAACATGTCAATGAAATAAATCTATTGGTCTTAATTGCTAGATAGGTAATTATATAAAAACCTTGAGCTATTAACTTAACTCTAATTATTTTAAAAATGACGAAGTTATAAACAACGGGTCCTATTTAAAACGTTAAATAATATTAAATAATCCACGATCTCCCTGGTGGTTTTTGTAGGTGATTTTTGATTTTTCTCTGGTACGGTGGGAAGCTTCGACCGTGGCTAGTTAGCACCCTACCGACAATGACGTGGCGTTCCGGAGTACTTTCGCATTTAAACTCATTTGAAATATAGGCTTACCATACGCCTAGCAGGTTAGCCCGCTACCATCTTAGACTGCATCGTAAGATTGCCGTTACGCACTAACTTGTAGTGGAATTAAAAATAAAATCTACCTTATCCATTAAATGTTAAATCAGATAAACACCTATCACTTATAAATAATAATTAATCTGATGTTCATCATCATTGCAAGTCTCCTTTTTTTTTTAAGTAATAAATTCTATGAAATCCTGCACGAACCGATACCTAAACTCTCCATTTTAATCTTATCGTAACAGTGGGTTCAACGGGTTTATCTCACAATATAACTGCGTACAATACTTAATCGGTTATCATCGGTATTTCTTTCATATTCATAACAATTACATAATAAACTTACCTATATATAATGTTATTCAAAGCAAAGTTAAAGAAGGTTGCAAGAGGTACGGGTTTAAAAAAAAAACTAGGTGTGGATCTGATAGTGCACTAGTGTAAAAAATACAGACCACAGCGTAATTAATACCGCCAGTATACAAAGATGGTGCCTTACAACTTTTATTATTAATCTAGTGCTTTTAGGAGAGATTATCTATGTAGGTACGACTATGGATAAAAATGCAAGCCATCAGGTTCCAGCTTTATTACTTCATGCATACCATAGTCAGTATTAAAAAAATGCAGAGACTAAGCTAGTCCTCGTATTTAATTATTCAAAGCCCTTTGTACCGGCTACCTATTGCGAATGCAACTGTAGATCCCTGTGCTATACAGACGTGCAGACAGTGTAGGCTTAATATAACTAAGCATACATACAGTAATAACTAAGCCTCTCAAAGGCCTTGCATGTCCTTTGTGATATTGAAAACCAGTGGCGTTATATTTCGTTCTGGTAAAATTGTACGTTCTGTTGGATCTACCATATAAATTCATCCGTCGTTAAGCTTTTTATTGTGAATGTTCCAATACAGAGAGGACATCGTTATATTTTCAGCCTCGTATTGGTGCAAGGGTATTAGCACTGATATTCTCGTTAGAGTCGGCAATTAGTGGCGGATTTATACTCTTTGTCTCTTTGAAACCACCAGTCCGACAGGCATTTAAAAAGATCTTTTGATACGTACTTTTTGATAAATAGACCTACTGAAAAACTGTTTCAATTGACATGCATATTGAAATTGATTAATGCGCAGTTAAACTGTCAAAATTATTTTAATATGACGTAAGTCGTGGCCCACGTTCAAAGAGTAAATGGGCAAATTGTATATTCCAACAATTAATTGTATATTCCAACCTAAACATAATTAATTTTGTCATATCAACCGATTCTTAATACCAACCGATTGACGTCTATTGTTGCTTATTGACGAGCTACTAGTAGGTGTATCTATCCGAGATTCGTGAAGCTATGTCGGTAA
Source organism: Lasiommata megera (assembly GCA_928268935.1). Lineage (NCBI taxonomy): Eukaryota > Metazoa > Arthropoda > Insecta > Lepidoptera > Nymphalidae > Lasiommata > Lasiommata megera. The sequence continues at coordinate 17,690,853 of OV743307.1, read as the reverse complement.
CGCTGATTCTTCTACGAATCCCCCCATTCCTGATTTGTAAGCGCAGAGATTCTCTAAACATTGCTTTCCATGTTGCTCACTGACTCAGCCATTTCTGTGCTTCTGTGTGAACTATTGCTAGCGCAATCATACATACGCAAATAAAAATTTGTAATCCATTAAACATTATAGTATTCATTGGATTATTGTATTTCTATGCTTGAACACTAATTTTCATTGGCCATAATAAACGAAACTGCATATTTATTTTGAATAAGAATATCAATCATTGATTAGTTTATCGAATAAAGAGTATGACTAAAATTGTAAATATGTAACATAGTTTGAGATAAAGCCGTATCTGAGACACTGGGCCGTCAACATCTCGATACTGCAGCAGTTTTGAGCACTATCTTTAAATGGCTTTCCAACGATAGCTAATAAGCCTGGGTAAGAAATAAAATTGTTACGATTTGTTTTTTCAATAGCTATAAGAAATTTGAGAGTTGATATTTCATTTCTTATTTCCGAACTCATAAGGCTGTGACTGATAGACTGACGGACAGACTAAATAAAAGTTCATAGACCACAAGCCTGCGTATCTATTAATATTATTTATCTTGTAATGCGCGCTATTTAGTGATAAATGTCTGATGCCCTTAGTATAACAACGGTATGGTCGCTTTCGAGTATCCAAACCCACACATACAGAGGAAATTGAAACGTATCTCCCAAGTTTCAAAATTCAAATTCATCTACACTTCCACAGCTGGCTGAAATATGTAACATTAATAAGTAACACGGAAATTGCAACCTTAATATCAAGTTCAAACGTCCATTTTCCATAAATATCAATTTTAAGATACTGGAAAGCGACTCCACGTTTACTAGCGTGCTAATTTATGTTAAGGCCACTCATGACTGATGAATGGTGACTGCCGTATTGATATGTGACGTAGCTATCTACGTAGTAGGAAAATTCGTGTTTACAAACAAAACACACGTTGTATAATTATGTGACAGTTTTAATAGTACGTTTGGATTTCTAACGAACACTTATACTAATTATATAACCATTTTAACTTATCTAAAAGTCTCGATTCGAGGTTGCTATGAAGACTAAATCACCTCAGGTACCATAAAACTATGACCGTTAAATTAGAGAATCTAGTTTGTTTTGAAAAATGACAGTAGTTAGTCTTCTGACTAAATAGCATGTAATAAAAATTATGTACCGAATATATTTCATACGCGATGATCAAAATTATTAACAGTTGATTTATTTTTAGTGCATTATCAATGAAGCATTTATACGATAAGTTTAGTAGAGATATCGTATTATTATGTTGAATTCGAATGTGATAATTCTTGATTAATAATAAATTATGTAGGTACTGAAACTATGCTCATTATTTGTAAATTATTTAATATACTCGTATATCATACAATATAATTTACTGAGTAGTTGGAATGTAGGATGGGGTGAAAAACATTGATGAACTTACGGATAACGTTCAGACTAAATATATCCTTAAACCCACATCTAAGAAACGGTCCTGAAATTATAATCGCGAAATAAAACTGCTTCCTATGCTTTAGATTTTACTTAGAAGAATAGCAACATATATATCCAAGATGCGTGCATTTCCCCTTTTGGTTTATACGGTCGGAACTGGACTAGAAGTGACGGCCTACGTTATGCATAAAACCGTACTAAAATCGGTTCAGCAGTTTTGCTGAAAGCAGAAAACAACCTCAAAGGCTCAAAGCACAAAAGCATCTCATTTGAAAACACATGGGTTTGTGGCAGCCAATTTAAAAGATTTTATATACAAATCATATTTTATATTCTCGACGGACTAAGTTTCGAATTCGTGAGTTTCACGGACTAATCTCAGTGCATCCATCGGATCAAACTTAGTCGAGGTCCGATCGAGGTGGCGTCATTAATTTGACCGATGATTTTCCCCCTCGAACTTAACCCTAGGCTTCCGCCCCTTTTTAGCTCGCCCCATTTCGCTTAGCAACCATTCTGTTACACTCAATTAAAAAATGAAAATCACACGGGAAAGTGGCGAAATTTATATTATACACGACATTCATTAACTATGTGTATTTAAATTTACTTAGGTTATTCATTAAATTCGACCTAAAGCGCTAATATGTGAATCACCAGATAACATCACTTTCTCGTACTATTTCTTTGAGATAGGACTAGAAACTGGGTAGAAAATTATATCAATCTCGTGGCGCGCGTGGTTAGCCCAGCAGCATTCTTTGTCACATCGATATTATAGATAATTTCTACAATTAATTTGCAATCTAACTATGTTTGTATGAAACCTATTCATACAATAGCTGTCAAGTTAGAAAGGGATCGCTCTTTTTATAACTTAGTAGTTGTAACGTAGGACATAGTGCCCAAAACTGCTATACAATTGTGCAATGAAAAAAAGACACCAGTTATGCTATCGAGGCTCAAAATACTGTTTTTTCTCAAATATGTTTTTTATGTGCGCAAAAATTTTAGCATTGCTATACTGCGATTTATATTTGTATTGATTGGTTTTGTACAATAACGCCGACATCGCCATCATACACCAAAATCGAAAATACTCCTACCATCAATAATTGTTTCAATCAAAATATTCATATTTACTAAAATCATCATCACAATTTTGACAATAAGTTTTAATTGTACCTGTTATCTTCATCCTAGTTAAAATATTGTACAGTCAATGCTCCTTGTAATGTAACAGATGTAAGAAATTTCATTATAGAGAACTAAAATTAAATAGTGCATTAAAAATGAATGTGCGATGAATGGGTGTTCAGAAACATTTAGTTGTACGTGCATAGATCTGATCTGTACCGCAACATCTCGTATAAGGGTTGTACCAACTACGAATCAGAATACACAGATATTAAAGAAGTTCCCGTGTATTAACCGTATATGTCAAATAGACGCTTACCTAGAATAGTAAGATTAATTACCGGAACTTACTGAGAGATACGATCTTATCTGTAATTAGGTTCCAAGCTGCTATGACGCGCTGTGTATCAACCTCCAGGCCTTTCAGCATCAAGGATGTTGCAGAGGTTTTGCTCTTTACCTCGTGAAAGACTTAGGTAGCGAGATGTACTTGTACATCACAATTCTCACTACCTTGTCTTTCATGCGGATCGAGCATATGTCATCGAAGTTCTTCGCTTCGCTTCCAAGATCCGATCAAGATAAAAAATCCGGAACTCTTATTGGCTAAGACTTTCGAAACTTTAAGGCATAGCTTAAACAGCACGCTGTTTCTTTAGAGTTACCGTTCGCGGGAATCTCGCTCCGTATTACGCTAGTTTTATAAGGTCACGCGACATTCTTATTCGCGCGATCGTACATACGTTTATTCATGAATTATTGTAGATGATCATGTGTGCGATAGTTTATCGCGGACCCATTGAATCTAGCCTAAAAATGGCCGGTATCGCAATGGATTTTTTCTGGAGACACAACTTTACTACTACGTGCCCTGTGTACAGAGCCGTGATTGCGTCGAATCAATTTTACTTTCATATTATTTCATTATGGTCCATTGTGATGAATATTTCAAAAATCCCTTGCTATGTCGTCCTTTCAATGAACGCCTGTCTTTTAAGTTAACTTAATTAAAAACGGGAGTCTTAGTTAATAGATTGCTAAGATTTATTGGGAGGTGATGGGAATAGGGGTTCAATTATAATATATCAAATATCACAAACAACCTATCCAATTTAAAAAATCCAAAAAATATTTTGTTTTAATTATTAAATAGTGTTGTTGTGTTTCTTAACATCTTATTTATAATAATTATAACTGAAATCACATTAAGTGACCTGCTCCAGACCTAGGGCTCAACTTCAAAGGAGCAATTTTTTGATCACAAAATTTTTGATAGAATATTTTAACTCTGAAATAAAAACGCGTTTTATGAATTTATAATAGTTAAATTTATTTTTTAGTAATTTTATCGAAAATTAAAATTAACAGATCTTTTGTAGGACTGGTATTTCGATATAATGATATCTATTATTTCCTCCTAATATTGGTATAGGATTAGACGAGCGAATGTTAAGACATAATATTATGGCATACGCATGTTAGCCCTGCTGGTTTAACATAGCAAAACAGTGTTTATGCATTTGGCTATTATCCAGTCTTTTAAAGCTTCGAGCGTTAAGATTACTATCCATGCACACGTTCTTTCGTAAAAGCAAGACCCTACTACTAAAAAACACCCTTGAACGAATGTACAACTAAATAACAGGTAAATTCTGTCATAATTAAACTAAAATGATAAATAGGACGTTATTGCAGTATAAAATACAAAAAAAAATTCCACTGGCAAATTATTTGACGATTGGGAAGTGATACACTAAATCGGAAGCTTTAAAAGTCTTCCCAAAAGTTTATTTTAATTTTTAATCGGTTAGTTTTCATCACAATTTTAACATTATTCTCGTCGAATTTGTTTTGTTTTTATTTTTTTAATAATTAATTATTATGAATAACTCTACTCACACTTACAGTACAGTTTCCTACTTGCACGATAAAATTCATTGCAAATTACAATAAGAGTAGCTGGAACACCTGCCACACCTGTCACACTTGTTTGGTAGTTGGTTATGATAGCATCAGAAAAATTACAATTGCTTTCCTCAGCTGGAAAAGGAGCTGAAGAGTAGATAAGCTCGTTGGCTCGTACGTTTATGTAAACTAACGCTTTTCAGACTATACAGTCACACTAAATATAGGCCAAAATCGTCAAGTCAGAAATAGGTGGTCAGATTAGTCTTAAGAGTACATTGACCAGGGCTTGACACTCTGATCTTGGCTCGATATCGGCTTAAAAATCCAGGTATTAAAGATCGCTGGCTCACGGAAATAAATCCTGTAAAAAACCAATATACAGATAACCTTGCGATGGTGCTGTAATGTAATCTTTAAGTTTTTCTTGTGCCAGCGATTCGATGCTTATGATATTCCAAGCTTCTTTGAACTTGAGCCTGGTATAGTGCGTGGGTTTCTCCTGGCGTATGTTACGTATGACCTTGTTAAGGATAACAGTTCTTTTTAGTAGCTGATTTATCTTGGTACAAGTTCAATACTTGACCAAATTAGCGTCACAATAATCGGAAACTTCTTCTAGATTCAAGCTAACACGATTAAGATATCTTGGTAATCTTCTTGCTAAAGGATCGCAAGCGCCACTATTCCTACTACAGATACCGGGATTAATTGAATCTCGATGATAATGTAGCTAAGAGTATAGATCTCTGAGGAAATCCGGCATTAGGTTAGAATATTAGGCATAAAGAACTAAGACCTTTCACTCAGGAAATAAGATATCCAGCTGCAAAGGCCAGCGGGTATCCCATAAGACGGGAGCTTATTTGAGAAGACTGCCCTGTCAGATCAAGTCAAAAGCCTTGGAGTTATCCAGATTATTTAGCATTTACTACAAGAGATCTTTTTCTTCTAGATTTGGAAACGGCTTTTTGTCGAGTACCCTTTTCAAACTTTTACAAAGTACTCCTCGAGTCCAAAGTTTATTGGACTCGAGGCCAATTGATTATAATAATCATCACTTTTTTCTATTAAACACTTAAAAGCGATGAAAAGATGGTTTCATTATAGAATAAGGAAGGGACATTGTAATTTACTCATGATACTAGCGAATTACAAATTTTTCCAAAAACTGACTGGGCGGTAAAGACTTTATGGGATAAAAGTTCATATATAAGCAGACATAAGCGATCGCTCCCTTTATAATGCAAAAGATAATAAATAAACCTACCAGCTATACCTATACCAGCTCAAGCTCTTATAAAAAAATATTTTACAAAAGAAGATTATAGTATAATCTCAGTCGTTATTGTTGATTTAAATTTTGATAACGGTGGAATTATCCTAATCGACCATCAAACAATCTCTGATAAGCCTTTGAAATTTAAGACGCCATTACGTCCGAACGAAAGCTAGAACAATGCAATTGATGTTGTTTACTTTTTGCGTAGCTAACAATTTGATGTAATGCTATAAGTGGATATGGGAATATGAGAGCCAATTGTACCTATTAGCGTTATGTAAGCAATCCATTATGGAAAATGACGTTTATTAACCTACCTACCAATTACTTAAATAAACGATATTAGCACGTAGTGCGTGTACGAAAACGTACCTATTTATGACCATCGAGAATAGTCTTGTACGTTCTGTAGTCGAAAAAATTACGATATCTGTGTAAAAGTAAAATAGGTACCTAGGTCCAACACTATTCATATTGCCACCAATTTGTCCGTTCGTGGCTACCACCGGTTAGGTAAACAGGGAACTACCGAGAAACAACACAAAGCCTTTAAAAATTCATGATTCGTAGGTAACGATACCTGAAGTATCAAATGTAGGTTACTAATAACTCGAGACTTGGTATAGCCCCTTTTGATAACGAGCTGAATGCATTACTTTATTGCATACTTTTGTAATACAAAAGAACGTCGCAAACCAAAAAGACGATTACAATTTATGTGCATTCTCTAATAATGCGTTAAAAGAAGAAGAAAGAAGAAAGCTACGTACCAACTGACTCGACAAGAAGCTACAATCATTTTTCAAACATATAGGTTATACTTTATTAAAAACGGGTCGTTCTCGCTATTGGTGATAATTTCAGCGTCAATTATTTAATTAAAAAAAAAACGAATGTAATACGTAGATATGTTTAGCGAATGGAATTTTAGTTTTGATCTAACTATCTCAACTAGTCTCTTTTGAACTATTATAAGTTATGCTTCGAATAGGACCGGCGTTGCCTTTACCTTACCTGGCGCAAACTTCACGATTAGAAATCGTTCCACGCTCACAGTGCATATATAGAAAGATCCCTAACGATACCAATTGTAGTGTTTTCCACTCATCTAAACTAAACTAAACAATCAACTCTGAATGTATCTTTTGTAACCGGAAACTTATGAACGTGAGATTAATTTAGTTTATTTCAGATTTGTGAGCCACCGATTTAGCTACACTATTTATTATTAATATTTAATGTTGCAATTTAGTCGAATGCATAAACACGTATGCTACTTGAAATATAAATATAAGGAAAATTTTAATGTATGTACATTTTAAAATCGTAAATAGAAACGCAGCGTAGGTAAACGCCGTAATTTTCCCATCGAATATTCATATAAATTGACCATTCTTGAATGCAATTGGTGTGCCGACTGTCTAACGAGCCGGCACTTACCTGAAACCTATTACGAGTCAACATTAGATTAAATATTCAGAGGCCGATGCCAAAGTGGTCTGTATAAGACAGCGTTCACACTAGTGTCGTGACTCGATGTGTGTAAGCGAACTCGTGTTAGATCCCTAACGTGCACCGTGATACAAATCACCGTGCACCTTAGGGATCTAAGACGAGTTAGCTTTTGGGGGCTTTTTATCATCGCTTTAAACAGTATTGTCTTGCTGTTTCATTTATTTGTTAGTTCCAGTAACGCCAATCTAGGTCATGTGAAAATGGCTTACAATGAAATACAATTTCAGGCAATTAAGGCGATGGTGGTTAGCCCTCCGAACTACTTACAACTGTGCGCGTCTTCATATAAAATGAATGCCTCCCTTCTGAAAGGGGCGATTGTATAAAATCGATTCATTTGACAGCTAAAATGTGTTTTGTAAATAGCCATTTCAAATTGTGTTCCGAGTATCCTTTACCATTACAGTATGCATTATTGAGTACGACTATGGTTGAATCGCATACAGGCCCCGTTCATTGAAATTTAATGTGAATTGCTGGAATTTATAAGCTTGCTATGCAGTTGAATTTCGGTTTTCAATAAATGACCTGTTTAATATACTTTATACAATACCGCTGTCCATGATATGAATTTAATATTTTATGACGTAACTTCGTAAAATTTAATATTCGATTCAAAGAAAATATTTTTTATAAAGCTTATATTTCAGTTATCATATATTACAAACCTTGAAGTTATTTTATCAACCCCAAACTTATTGTAAAATGATAACATTTTGGTTGTCACTGCATGTGATTGATGACACGGTGAATCCAGCTTTAGATACTAGAAAACTTGTATGTACTCGTATATTGTATGCTTATGTTTTTTCTTCCATGTCTTATAATGTAAATGTTATTCTACTAATATAAAAAATAAGAAAAGTATTCTCTTTTCAGTCCGTTTATTTTATCACACTTTATATTAAAAAATAAAATAAATTAAATTTAGTGTTCACAAGATAAGACATGTAAGAAAATTTAGATTATACGTATTACATATATATATAAACTGGGCCCAACAGTTTATATGGCATTTTGAATCGATTGAACTGCACGTGTACCTAATGTATTTTGTGACGTCATGTTCGGCACCATATTGATAATTTGTTCATAGTTTTCTTTCGTGTAAGCATCTAAGGATTGTATTACCTACTAGGTATTAGTCATTTCATAGTTTTATTTTAGCTAGCACTCAACATGTATACCTATGATAAATATATTATGTAACAAATGCGATAAAACCTAAAATATGCTTTGTCCTTATTGAATATTATAAATGCGAAATGTGTTTGAGAGTTTTTCAGTCTACCCCTCAATCCAAACCAGCAATGAAAAAGTTTTTTTTTTTTTTTTGCTTAGAAATTATCCCAAAAATATGCACAGCTTAATAAGCTTTATTATGTTATATATTAAATCGCTTTTACGCATTCGCATTTATAATATGGGGACTATAGTGAATACATGCGAATAGTACCTAAGCGCGGTCCAAGCCGCAATCACTTCTAGATCACTATGTTTTACTCTAGGACTTTTTTTTGTAGATACCTAAATAATTTATGTTTCATCACAATGACAAAACTTTAGGCTTACTGCGCGGTTGGATGTATGAAAAACGTGTGCAGAAAGCTAAAGTTTTGTAATAGATAAATAACACATATATTGGTCAAACACAAATAACTGGACGACCAATTAATTCTCTTTCAATTAAGTTTCTTTATATCGACCTTTATTTTGGATTCTCTGCGTACATACATATATCGCCGAGTGTTTGATTTATTTAATTTACCTATTCTATGTTGAAGATTTGTAAACGCAATGCTTTTTGTCGGGTTTCAAGGCAGTTGCGGTTATTAAACTGTTTTTTTTTACTATTGCTTATGCTAAGCGTCATTTATATTTATTAATTAATAATCAATCAATCAATCATTGTGGTCAAATATTGTTTGTATTCAGTATGTTCATGTAAATGAAATTTGAATCCTTCGTGAGGCACGTTCATACTTGTGCGTTTTCATCTTCATCTTACATCTTAGTAATCAGATCTGAGACGGTTCGTAGGCGGAGAATGATAGTGAGAATTCTAAAGGTTACTCAAGCACGTAGAATTCCTTTTATTTATGATTTTTTTGTCGTCAAAATAAGTACTATTTAACTCAAAGAATTGGAGGGGCATGCCGTGACTCAACTCGGTCCCGGAAATAATGCCACAGGACTACCCAATGGGTACAGGGTACAAGCCCTGTAATTATTGCAATGTGGCTTAATTAAGCAATTAATTTCCATGTTTGTTCGTACCATCCCTAATGAGTATCCTTTTGTTGCAAAAAAAACTAATAATGACAGCAAACACATGGGACATTTGTGCGTGCGTGCACCGCATATGGGATACGGCGCAATAAAACTTTAAAAGACGTAAAATAATATGCTTGAGTTGCGTTTTTTACGAACTCTATGGCGCAACGCGTGCGCTGTTAAACTTGGAGGTCCTGGGTCCCATTCCCGGCTTGAGTGTGGTTTGGTGGGAAGCTTCGTTCGTAGCTAGTTACCACCATACCGACAAATACCTCCAAGCGATTTAGCGTTCCAGCACGTGAAAACCAATTGGATGGTTTATATACCAATTAGCATGGCATACCCCTAACAAGTTAGCCCGCTACTATCTTAAATCGAAAGATTGTTAAAAGCTAACTTGTAGTGGAATAAAAAAAAGTGTTTGAAAAACCTTTATACATATATATGAAAGAATAGATAAATACGTTTTGCACATTACATTAAATTGATTTTAAATCCGTAATAGCACAGTTGGCATGTCAGGCACAATAAAAAGGCACTTTGATTAAGCTTAGACACGCTACGAAATTTAACGAGACATCTACCAGTGTCATGATAAAACTGATTTTAAAAATAGTAATATATTAGTGTGGCTGATGCATTCATACATATGCCTTCCTCCTATTCTTATCCAAGATTATATATTTAATGTTATTGTGTTGTTTTTTGTCGCACTGTTGTTTTAATTTTGGCGTATGAGTTGTGTCGCTTAGTAAGAGAGCTAGCCGATGCCGCGTGTTGAATGCTTTTTAATATTCGTTTCATAGTCGACATTACGTATAAAATGTTACTATTGAAGTAAGGTGTGTTTGAACGCTTCGCCGAATCCTAGATAGCTACATACACTTGAAGATTCTGTGAAGTTTCAAGGTAGGTTATAGGGCTTAAAAGTCACAAGAGGACCTATTTTTACTATGCTATCACTTTCATAGAAGAGACAAGGCTATCGCTAATGTCATGAATTTTTGGTCATTAATTTTCAGACTGACAGCTTCATATATTATTTTTCAAAAATTCAAATTCAAATAATCTTTATTCAAATAGTCCTTTAAAAGGCGCTTTTGACGCGTCAATAATTTACATACTAGTGATTTGATGGTGATAACTACATTTGTAAACTTAAAACTAAAGCTATGAGGGTTCCAAACGCGCCCCGGTCTAAGAACAAGCCCACAACAAATTTTCTTTTTGTTATCACCATCTCACATGCCACTTAAAATTATATTAAGAGCTATCTTATTAGAGCAATATCACACCCATGCTTGTTTATCATTTACATAATCCTTTACACTATATTAGGACTTTTCTACAAGCTTACGTTTTATATAAACTTTGAACTTATTGAGAGACATGCCAGAAATTTCATTTGGAATTTTGTTATAAAATTGTATTTATAATGATAAGACATATTATATTACATAGGTATTCCAACCGTAATGATTTTAAAGTTTTATTGAGAACTCTGAGTCTTAAATGTAACTATTTTTGGTATAAAATCCTAACAACAAATTAATAGCCAGATAGTGTAGATTCTATTCTTGTAATATGCACTCAACTTGACAATGTTATTATACCCAGTTTAGTCAATTCAATTCAAATGTACAGGTAGGTACAACAAGTTAAACTAAAAAGTTAATCGAGTCTACCTGGCCCCGAGAGCCGTCTAAGGCGTATATAGATTGATAGATTATGTGCTACGGACGTAGTTACTGCCGTCAGTGTTTTGCCACCCTGCCTCCTGGCGATCAATTTGGGTGGCTTCAGAATTAATTAAATCCGCCATCATCATCAACGCATATCTATTCATTGTGTTTTGGCAGGCTTAAACGATTAATTATTATCGCCGTGTGTAACAATGTTGGCCGAAATTATCGTTTAACTTGCCCAACCTCTATTTGAACGGCTTCCCTAGATCATGGATGCAGATTATATTCGTCATCATCATGATCAACCCATTACCGGCTCACTACAGAGCACGGGTCTCCTCTCAATATGAGAAGGGTTTGGCCATAGTCCACCACGATGGCCAGGTGCGGATTGGCAGACTTCACACGCCTTTGAGAACATTATGGAGTACTCTCAGGCGTGCAGGTTTCCTTACGATGTTTTCCTTCACCGTTGAAGCAAGTGATATTTTATTTTTTTCAAACGCACATAACTCCGAAAAGTTAGAAGTGCGTGCCCGGATTCGAACCGCCGCCCTCCGATTAGGAGGCAGACGCCGTAACCACTAGGCTATCACCGCTTCTTAACGATTTTATTCGTATTATCATTAAATTTTTTGTTATCAATCAAATATACAGACAAAGAAAAAACCAGTTGTGGCGCCTAAGTGGCAATAGCCGACACATTGCTAGGATTGATGTTAGGGTGTTGGAAGGACAGAATAAACGCAGCGATAGTTGACCTCTAGTTGCGTGGTGAACCTCTAAACTAAACTTTAAACGAGTAATGAGGAAGCCTCTATCAATGAGGATCAAAACCTTTGAACTGAACAAAAGACAAGACCTATCTACCCAGCAATGGATGTCCGTCGGTTCAAATGATGATGTTTTAGCCACGATTACATATTTTATTTCAGGCAACAATATGTTCCGTATTCGATTAAACATCGACGATTAAACAAGATTTTTATCTCTTTTGTCCCGGGGGCATCGTTTGCTACGTCGCGTTATTACTTTACTGAAGGGTCAGGTAGCATGTTCATAACGAAAAGAGACACGCACAAACAAAAAAAAGCTACAAACTTTTCACAAAGCGTAGCACAGAAAATCCATAAATGGCGACCGAATATAATTTCGTAGCAGCGACGCGACGTTTGTTTCGTGTATAATTGATGTGAGGGTTTACACCCTCCCACTGTTCCTGCCGAAGCTTCGAAGTTCGCTTCAGTCATCGAAGCACCCTCCGACCGGTCGGACGTCTACGCGTTACCAATAGACATTTTCAGTATCAGTTAGTTTTTGCTCTTTGAAGTGATAACTTACATATTTCATAGTTAGCTTTATTTCAAATAAATTCTCATCTATTTCTATTAATTAAATTTAGTTTTTCTTTTTTAAATAATTATTACTTATCAAAAGTTTAAAATAAATAATTGAAATAGTGACTTCAATAATAATTTCTTTTTCTTGTTGTCTCATAAAAATATTTTATGAATTTATTCTATTCGATGCGTTTTTAAAATTTTTGAATTCAGTCGCTTCTAAAATTATCATTTATTTTAAATAACTACGTATTAAAAGTTTATAAGAAATAATTCAAATAGTGACTTCAATAATTTGCTTTTTCTGTTGTTTCATGAAAAAATATTTTAGGAATTGATTCAGTATTCTATTAGATTGGTTTTTAAAACTTTTGAATTCAGTCGGTTCTAAAAATTATCATTTTAGATTTTAAATAACTAAATAATTACCTATTAAAAGTTTAAAAGAAATAATTCAAATAGTGATAACAATAATTTATTTATCCTGTTGTTTCTTGAAAAAATATTTTATGAATTGATTCATTATTCCATTCGATTGGTTTTCAAAACTTTCGAGGTTTCAGACGATAAAATATCTTTTTATATTTAAAATAATTAAATGACTACTTTTGTAAACTCATTTTATTTTAATACGAATATTAATGTTTTAATGTCTCTGTCATAGTATGAATACCTTTCAATATTTCACACGTTTAATACCAATGCAAGAGTGTTGTTAAAATATGTAATAAATGAGTTTATTGTGAATTTAAATGATGTAAAATAAAAGAAGCGCTAAAACTAGGGGTCTATCTTGCTAGCTTATAACTTAAAAAGATATTCTGATATACAAATTGTTTAAGACTTAAGAATCTGTACGTTAATATTATATTACCGCGTCGTGTATATTACCGCGAGCTCGTTTAAATCTAATCATTGTGTTCGAACCGCGGTGTTATACGTAATTGGTCGGAACTCTTATTGTTTTATAACTTGATAACTTAAAGAGTTGCAATGTAAGCTCTATACTGATCGTGAAGTAACAAATTGATTGCGGAGAAATATTTTTGATAAAAAATAATGTGTAAAAACTAAAAGAGCACCATTATTTATTTGGCATTTAGAACATTCATAAACTACCAGGATCTACGAATGTACGGAAATTACGTATCTCGTGAATATAAGTTTTTGAAAAAAATATTTCCAATCTTCAAACTTTCTGATCCTATAAAGATTATTAAGCAACTCAGTTAACATGCTAAGTTAGTTACTAAATAATTTCACTGCTTCTGAAATTTTGAATAAGTCGCACTGTCACATACACGCAAAAGCTTCTATGCTTCTTTCCTGTACTACGCATCGGTATAAATACAAAACATCGTAAAATTATATTTATATAACTTAATATTTTAAATGCAGGTCATATTCATTTTATATGTCAACTCACGCTATTTCATAAAGATTATTACTTAGATGAATGATTGGTCTTTGTTGCGCTCCTACTGAATACCGTAGACATACGAGTAAAACACGGTATCAAATACTATGTCGAAGCTTGTATACTAGAGTCAATGTTTTACGCATTTTCTAAAAGCAAGATCAATCTGCGGCGTAACCGGTACTTTGCTTTGTTCAAGTTTGCTGACTGCGACGACTAGGACTGATCACAAGACTTGTCCGTTCCAGCTAGTCTTATGATTGGTCGCAAACTTACCGCTGCCAACAACGACGCAGATGCGGCCTTCGCTTAATTAAACTAAAATTATATGAAAAAGATTTTTTCAAGGAGCTATAATTGTTTTGGGGTATAGCAACAGAAACCAAGCACCTAAGTGTTAAATTACTTACATTTAAATAGCGCATATTTAAAAGCTTATCCTAAGTGTATCTATCTCGCCTAAGTGCATAAATGCTCACCAAGTTAGTGTCTTGTAGAAGGTTTGTTTCTGAATCAAACTATTTAACACGAAACTCCTGTCAGAGTTCGGAGCTAACTTATCTGCGATATATTTAAAGTAAAGTTTTAACAATATTTGGTGATCGTTTATCCATTTTTGTAAATCACACAAAATTTATTTTAGTCTCATGCTTTCATATTGTTGTCCTTTTTTTTTTACACTGTATAGTTTTGTTACAACTTTCTATGTGTAATTACAGATGTCTCGATGTTTGAAGACCGAGTGCGGCCGTGCCATCAAAGTCGGATTGTTATAGGTCACTACGTATCTATCACAGCCAGCTTTGATGAGCACGACTACATTAACATCATCAGTTGCAATTGGAACTGCGCATTTCAAATTCTACGCTTGCTTATACCCAATATATACTGCACGTTCTCGGGCCTAGCCTGTCAAAGCGGCGGTGAGATGTGTTTCAATTTCATATCACAGCCACTTTGATGTGGTCGGTTTACGAAGACTACTTTATAGGTTCACAATCAAGACAAGAGAAGATCGCGGAGTGTTCCAGAGGTCCGCGGCCCTTTTCGTAAAAATAGTTGTGCCATGGTCACAATACATATCACAGCCATTTTTGACGAGTTGGGCGGTGAGCCGTGTTACAGCAATTGGCAAAGGCGCGGAGGAAATGACGTCAAGTGTCGCTCACAAAGTGGTTGTGATGTGTCTTACATTCATATCACAGCCAGCTTTGATGAGCGACAATTGGCGATCGAGCAACAATAGAAGAATTAATTTGCAGCACCATCCGATTGATCGAAGAGCAATAAAGGAGCCGACGAAGTGGCTGTGACATGTATTTATCCTCATATCACAGCCAGCTTTGTTGACTTCATTGTTGCTTTAATCGCCGGCTTTCTTCGAGTTCAAGATGAAGCTGTTTACATCTTAGCAAGATATTTTTTGTCACTGTAATTTCTTGCGTGTATTTTACTTTATATTCAAAAATAATTTTCCCGTAAGCTGGTTAGAAAAAAATGACCACCATAGTCTACTTACTATTCTGTTATTATAATTTCTTCTATAATTTAAAATTTAAAATCTAGCTTTATATAAAACCTAGATTAAGTTTGTAAAAATAATTTTGTATGCTATTGATTAAAAATAAATTCATGAAAATAATGTAGACCAATAAAGCAATATTGTCTTGTTTTAAATCAGTTAGGTATTTAAAAATCTCCCTATACTGATGGGATAGTTTTTGTAATGCAAAAATATCTAGATGTCTTCATCTGTTTTTCTTTTTCTTAGTTGTTAAACACATATATTTAAATGATTTTAAACTATTACAGAAATATGTATAATAATTGTATTTAATAGAAATATATTTAATATAATAATGGTGTTTATATTTTATTTTGAGTTTGAGTTTAGTCAGCCATATTTTTAGAAGGAATACCTTTAAGCTGCCCTGATTATATTGTGAGCTTAAAATGCAGAACCATTGTACGTTATTATATATGTATCGTTCATAGGCTCTTTAGAGGCGTTCAAGTTTATCTCCTGCGTCTCCAAACACAATGAGAGACCCACAGGAGAAGGGTTTGAGCAAAAGTGCGATTGCTTACACAGAAGGAGCAAAGTCAGGCGCTGAACGCATGGTGGAACGCTGTGGTCTTTGGCTAACTTTTTTACTTCAATATGGTGGCTGTGCAGTCACAGCTCTTAAGTATACCATTAGCATTGGGGCGATTCATAATTTGGGTGGAACTGTACCAACGAGCTTTGCAAACAAATAATTAATAAATTTATTATAACATTTCAGATATTACATCAGCCGATCCAAGGAGAGTCACGGCAAAGATACGCGAAAACATGGAAGTCGAATCTTCGAAATCAGGAATATCTCTTGGTTTTTTTTCTTTAACAACTGAATTCCAAAAACGGTAGAAAAACTACTTAGCAGTAATGCCTACTGTGTGACTTTGCTTCTCAATATTGTCACTCATTAAATAGATAGAAGTCCTGTATTATTTTAGGTAATGGTGGAAAAGTATTAGCTATTCAGAAAGTATTGCGATCAACGCACTGTCGCTGTCAGTCTGCGACATTTGGGTGTTAGTGACTTTATCTACAGTCATTAGTAGACATTCGTACTACTAAAACTCTTTAAACAAGAAATATATCTAATTGAGGTCGAAACCAGTCTGCTGACACAGCGTCGTTAGAATTTGTCGGTCGTTATTATCGACCACCAATGAATTCGTAAATACTCGAGCTTGTTGTGGACGACTAAACATCATATTCTACTAGTTTACTTATCAAACAATTTTTTGTTAGGTTAGTGATAGCTGGACGGTTCGAGAGCCCTTAAGAAGTTGATGGAAGAAGGAAATCGCGGAGGCCGCAAGCCAGGCATTGATGAAGCAAAATGGGACATGACGATTTCGGAATTACGGAGTTGGAAGATAGCTCTGCATTCCCAAAACCCTCGTGTCCCTCCACCGACGGGAGATTTGTTTGATGCTTCAAAGGATCACCGAAATCTGTAGAGCTTTAGCGACGATGAGAGAGAGTTAAATTTGGGGTTGTTGTTAAATTAAATCATCAAACGATACAAAGTATATACCTATTTGTACTTGTGCCACTGCCATATTATGTTAAATTTGTAATTTATTCAAATAAAATTCCTAAAACTCAAATTGTTTCATAATTTCTAAGTTAAGTTCCTAATCCATAAGTTCCTAGTTTTTTAAAAATGTACCCTATTAATGAATTCCTAATATCTGTGCCTAATATTTGAATAAAGATTTACTATTATAATAATGTTTTTTTTTAATTTGGTTGATATGATTAATCCTATAGAAGTTAATGGTTTATCTTGAAATGAGTATAGTAAGAGATCAATTACAACTTTTTAGTTGATGGGTCGATGATTACGAATGACTAGTTACGTTTAGTAATCGTTAACAGCCGAATTCAATAATCCAATCCAAAATATTCAGATAACAGATTGAATTTAGTAGTGCTGTCCTTTTCTTACCATTCCTTGCCGCTAAGGAACGTCATTATTACATCTGGCATGAGACAACAGAAAGGTGCCAAAGCCCCAAATCTAAATCCGTTGATCCGAATTGGGGCTTTTCTCACATAAATATACCTACTTATAATATTATACAAACAAAATACGTTTACCTATAAACCACATTTTATGATGGTTAGCATGTGGACTATAGATTATGAGGTCTTGGGTTCGATTCCCGTGGCAAAGACCCTCTATTATAAGCCATGGAGCTTTCTGAGGAAATCTTCTCATTAACGGCCCGTAGATGGGATATTGTCATTGGCCCCCAAAACATAGGCCGACTTATCATCAATGCTTCATAAACCGACTAAAAGGACCAAAACAACAAAAATTGCTAGAACATTCATCATCATCATCATGATCAACCCATTACCGGCTCACTTCAGAGCACGGGTCTCCTCTCAATCTGAGAAGGGGGTTTGGCCATAGTCCACCACGCTGGCCATGTGCGGATTGGCAGACTTCACACGCCTTTGAGAACATTGTTGAGTACTCTCAGGCGTGCAGGTTTCCTCGCGATGTTTTCCTTCACCATCGGCGGTTCGAATCAAATGATGATGATCGAAATGTCATTTGCTTCGAACCGCCGACCTCTGATTAGGAGGCTGACGCCCTAACCACTAGGCTATCACCGCTTCACTAGGCTATCACCGCTAAAACATTAAAGCCATATTATTAAAGATCTAAGGACAAAGAAAATGATGAAGAGTTGATGTGTTATTTTTGTGGAGAGGACTATATAGAAATTAACGAGCAGCCGGTTGATGCAATGCAATTCTTGCAAGAATTGGAGTCGCGAGAATGCACAGCTTATAAGGGAAATGGCATATTTCTTTGTGCACTGATAACTCATTAGTTGCATCTCATTTTTTTTGAACCGTATTCCTTATTGTTGTCGATTCAAACCGTATTCTTTGTAACCGTATTATTGTTTCCTTTATTTACTTATGTTTTCTTTTATATTCTTCGGTAACTATTCCTTAATTAACCGTGTGTTCACTTTGCCCTACGAGTCTATCCACTTTACCCGTTGGATTGGGCAAAGCGGATAATAGTACCAATTTTAATGTGTTTCATAATTTTAAGCAAAGTAGTGATGTTACGTGATTTTTATTAATTATATTTAAAAGTCTAATAAATATAGTTTCAAATTTAGTCATTATTATTTATGTCTTTATCGGCTCTTTCCAATAGCCCGCCAAAAGTATCCACTATACCCGGCCTTCCCCTAGTATGTTATTACAATTATTTGTCAATGGTAAAACAATGACACTAGTATAAACAGAAAAAAAAGGTATTTATGATAACTTTGTAAATGAGACAATTACAGTACAAATACGTTGGTTCCCGCACTTGGCAGGCTTGTATCGCACTGCATATTCAAGTTGTACTTCAAATCAATTGTTCGTATTCAGTCAACTTGGAGTCGCTGTCGTACGCCAGTAACTTTTAATTACCTTCAATTAATTAGGGAAACCGCCCTCACCGCTAAAGTATCAGAAACATACGGTATGCTATCTAGGTAACTACAAGGTAACCTACTTGTTTCATATATGACCACTGCTGGAAATCTATTATATTGTGTTGTGTTGCCTGCATCCTAGACTCTACCCCCAACCACTCTACATTGATATCGTCTACCCACCTAGTCGGGAGACACCAAAATCCACGGTGTTGTGCGGCCTGCATCCTAGACTCTACCCCCAACCACTCTACATTGATATCGTCTACTCACCTAGTCGGGAGTCACCAAATTCTGCGGTGTTGTGCCGCCTGCATCCTAGACTCTACCCCCAACCACTCTAGATTGATATCGTCTACCAACCTAGTCGGGAGTCACCAAATTCCACGGTGTTGTGCCACCTGCGTCCTAGACTCTACCCCCAACCACTCTACATTGATATTGTCTACCCCCCTAGTTGGGAGTCACCAAATTCCACCATGTTGTGCCGCCTGCGTCCTAGACTCTACCCCTAACCACTCTACATTGATATTGTCTACCCACCTAGTCGGGAGTCACCAAATTCCACCAAGTTGTGCCGCCTGCGTCCTAGACTCTTCCCCCAACCACTCTACATTGATATCGTCTGCCCATCTTATCGGGAGTCCACCAACGTTACGTTCATCGCTGCGAGATCGTCACTCTTGTTCCATGAAACCCAAGAGTCTATCATTTCTCCGAGCCTATGAGCAGCTATTTAGCTACTTACCTGTTTTTCTTTCATAAATTAATTTTAAATCTAGAGGTGCAGGTAAATACTGTCAAATATTCTGCTAAGAACTTAGCTGTCAATTAGTGTACTGAGTTTTAGCGTATTATCTTTGAAGTCCCCTCGAGTGAAATATTCTTCTAACTTTATCAAAGCTAACTTTGTACCTGCCTGTCTGGTTAAAATACAAAGGACTGGCAAGTTGAAAGAGCTAATTATTCAGTGAACTTGATTTGTTTTATTTATTTTATAATTTTACGTTCCTATTTGTTTTTTCTTAATATCTGCACAAGATTATATTTTATATGGATAGTAGATATATCAAACAATCAATATGTTTTATTTCAAAAAACATGATTAATCTGTATTGTGTTAATAATGACTATGAAATAATTTGAGCGGACCTAAAAAGAAAATAAACGAAAAGAAAATAAACGAAATTTTATATATTTCGTAGCACAAAATGGCTGCCATCAAATGGATGCACTTGCTAGGATTATCGAAATCGTTCACGGTATGGTAAAATACCATAGGTATAGGACCATTGGACCATAGGACTTCAGAATCCTTTACTTCAGTAGTACTCCAGTACTTCAGTAGTTACCCTTACCTATATGTAGGAAGGGATATTAGTCGGAGCATTAATAATTTAACGAATTGAGTTTTAAGGGCTTTCGTAATCGAAGTTTCATAATAAAAACTCATCTTTACTACGGAACACGGGTCTCCTCTCAATATGAGAAAGGTTTGGCCATATTCCACCACGCTGGCCATGTGCGGATTAGCAGACTTCACAAGCCTTTGAGAACATTATGGAGAACTCTCAGGCGTGCAGGTTTCCTCACGATGTTTTCCTTCACCGTTGAAGCAAGTGATATTTTAATTGTTTAAAAACGCATATAATTCCGAAAAGTTAGAGGTGCGTGCCCGGATTCGAACCGCCGACCTGACTGACGCCCTAACCACTATCACCGCATTGACTGTGAACACAAAGTGGACAGAGATCATTATAAGCCTAATGTTTGAAGACTTACTAAGATTATATTTATATTAAGTAATTAGTTTATATATAACCAAGAATTATTATTTGCCAACTGAATAATGTTATGAAACCGATGTTTTAACGAGAATAAAAGTTATTTTCTGATCTCTCTTAGTTTTTTTCACCGTTTATATAATTAAAACCGAGTTCTCTTAAAACAAAGAGATAACGACATTCATCATTATTGCTGTAGACACTTCATATTGTAGAACATATTTTGATGTATCATCAATAGTTTCCGCAGAACATGCGATGAAAGACATTTCACTTTTTATTTTCTTAATTTTTTACACCTTGGGCATATAAAATTGAGGATTTAGTAGAGATTTTTTTTGCGATTAATATATTAGTAGATAATGAAGTATTCTAATAAGTAGTGAATGTAGTTTTTATTATACGTTACAAACATAAATAACTACATATCTTTCCTCTTTACAATATTAGTGTAGACAATAATAGTGCACATACGTTGGTTCCCGCACTTAGCAAGCTTGTATCGTATTATAGCGCATATTCAAGTTGTACTTCAAATCAATTGTTTGTATTCAGTCAACTTGGAGTCGCTGTCGTAAGTTTTAATTACCTTCAATTAATTAGAGGAACCTCGCTCACCGCTGAGGTATCAATAACATCCTGAAGTCGGTTCCTGAAATAGTAATTTGACGAGCTCCGTGGTGCAGCATTAAGTTAGTAAAGTTGGAGGTTCTGGGTTCGATTCCCGGCTCGAGTTTGGTCTGGTGGGAGGCTTCGGCCGTTGCTAATTACCACCCTTTCGACAAAGTCGTATCGCCAATCGATTTAGCGTTCCAGCACGATGTCGCGTAGAAACCAATTAGGAGTATGGGTTTACCATAACCCTAACAGGTTAGCCTGCTACTATCTTAAACTACATCATCACTTACAATCATTTGAGATTGCCGTTAAGGTAGTGGATAAAAAAAATAGTAGGTTTGCCTACATAGTAACCCTAACCTAAATAGTATCAAGGAATCTCCTTGTTTCATTGATAGGACATCTATTCTCTGTTTGGTAATTGAGATTTTTTTTTTGCAACAAAAATACAGTAATGTCAACCGAGCGTCAGTATTATCTAGTGTGGGTCCCATCGGAATACTGTAAAACTGTATAACGGTGTTTTTCTTAATAAATATTTTTCATTTTTTTCCATATTATTTTCCAAATTCCACGGTGTTGTGCCGCCAGCGTCCTAGACTCTTCCCTCAACCACTCTACATTGATATCGCATGCCCACCAAGACGGGAGACCAGCAACGTTGCCTTCACCGCTGCGAGATCGTTACTCTTGTTTCATGGAACCTACGAGTCTATCTATGAGCAGCTATATCACTTGATTTTTCATAAATTAGTTTTAAAACTTGCAGGTAAATACTGCCAAGTATTCAACAAACAATTTAGCTGTCATTATCTTTGAAGTCCCCTCGAGTGAAATATTCTTCTAACTTTATCAAAGCTAACTTTGTACCTGCCTGTCTGGTTAAAATACAAAGGGCTGGCAAGTTGAAATAGCTAATTATTCACCGCAATTGAAGTTTTAATTTTTGTTTTTGTTTTTAATATCTTCACAAGATCACCATTGCAGGCTCACTACACAGCAAGGGTGTTACGTCTCACGGTGCACGGGGTCTCAATATGAGAAAGATTTGGCCATAGTCCACCACGCTGGCCATGTGCGGATAAGCAGACTTCACACGCCTTTGAGAATTATGGAGAACTGTCAGGCATGCAGGTTTCCTCACGAGGTTTTCCTTCACCGTTAGAACTAATGATATTTAATTTCTTAAAACGCATATAAATGGTGTAGGTGCGTGCCCGGGATCGAACCCCTGACATCCCGAATAGGAAGCGGACGTCGTAACCACCAGGCTTTCGCGGTTTAATATTATAAAGAGGTAAAGTTTGTTCGTTTGTAGGGGTAATCTTTGGAACGACTGTACCTATATTGAAGATTCTTTCATCAGTAGAATGTTACATCAATCCTGAGTAATATTGGCTATATTTTATTTCGAAAAATTAGAGATTGCTTTGACTGGAGAACTGTCAGGCATGCAGGTTTCCTAACAAAGTTTTTCTTCACCGTTGAAGCAAGTGATATTTTAATTGCTTAAAAACGCACATAACTCCGAAAAGCTAGAGTTGCGTGCCCAGTATCGAACCCTCGACCTCTGATTAGTAGGCGGACGTCCTATCCACTAGGCTATCACAAGTATAGAATTTTGGTCTATATATGAGGTATGAGCTATATTGGTACCTACTTGTTTTCTTTTTTTTCGTAAATTAGTATTAAGACTTGCTGAGGCGTAGGTAATTACTAACAAGTATTCTGTCAATTAGCGTACTGAGATGCAATATTTTCTTTGAAGTCCTAGAGTTAAATATTAAAGTTAGAACTATATCAAAGCTCACTTTGTACCTGCCTGTATGGTTAAAGACAAAGGACTGGAAAGTTGAAAGAGCTAATTACTCAACAACTTGAAATATTCTATTTATCTCTTAAGATATTTAAATATAACGTGTTAAACATATAATATTTTAGTTTTTCTTAACGTCTTCCCAATATTATATTTTATATTTAAAAAGTAGGTAATTTAATTGAATAACGAGATATGGAATTAGGTAGATATAGAATTTTTATCTATATTATTAGCAGATATATGAATAGTAGGTATATCAATCAATGAATATATTTTTTTACAAGAACTCATGAAGACCTTTTAATATATCGTTAATGACGATGTAATAAATGGACTGGACCCAGCGAGTAAATACTGGTACCATATTGTGTCCCAAAAAAAATGGGTGCCATGAAATGAATGCAGTTGCTACTACTATCAAAAATGTTCGTTTTAAGAATCGCTAGTTATCATCTACTTTTTAATACCATATGGTTTTAGTATGTATTAAATTTATTGAATGATTTTTTTAGCGAGGAACCACAAGACGGCGATAATTTTTTTTTTTGTTTACTATATTATCTTTGAATTTGTGAAAACCCCAGTAGCTAGACTTTGATGCAACGATTAATAAAAAAAAAGAATAGTAGACTTTATCTTTTTCGTTGGTTCTCCTTACCTATATGTATTACTTCAGTGCCGTAGTTGGTGCATTATTAATTTGACGAATTAAGTATTAAGGGGATCCGTATCCGAAGGTTTCTTACTATTATATGTATAGCAGAAACTGACTAGTATAATACTGAGTAGTTATATTCCAGCTTTAACTATAAATAATAAATAAATAAGTTTAAAATTAATAGTGCACAGGTACTATACTTTTCTTGATCAATAAAAATATATCAAGTAGGTATTCCGCGGTCGCGTGCGCGGGTGTTCCAGTGACACAGCCATCAGGCGACGCGAAGGAGCATCTTTGGGTTTTAGAGGGTAACCTGGTCGCCTGTCTGGCCGCCAGGGAATCCCACATACCCCGTCGGAAGTAGCGCAGTCTGCGTGGCTTCCAGAGGGTATGCGTAAACGCATTTCCCAGCATGAAAAAAAATTAAAAAGGATATGTTGTTTATTTTAACACCGTAACACAGAATCGTTCGTGTCTAACACGAACTCGCGCAAAGAAAGTTCTTTATTGTATTGCAAATATGGCAAGATTTACATTATATCCAAGACATAAAAGTTGGTCGGGCACATTCCCTAAACATATAAGAGGGTACTTAAATCTTGCAAGAGGCAAAAAATACAAACCCTGTCGACCCTCCTTACCTTTAACCAATATTGTATTTCCAATTGCAATATCTCAAATATCCAAATTTTAAAGAAGATAGCTCTTAGCCAATTTATGAAATAAAAAGTTAAGATAACAACAGACTTTATAGACATACACTTGGGCGTACTTGACCATTCAGGTGTTTACAGAAAATCTAAGAGAGTTCACCTAGAATTATTTTTTTTCTTTTTATTTATACACAAGTTAGCCCTTGACGGCTATCTAACCTGGTGGTAAGTGATGATGCAGTCTTGGATGGTAGCGGGCTAACCTGACAGGGGAATGATAAAACCACACTCCTAATTGGTTTCTACGCAACATTGTGCCAGAATGCTAAATCGCTTTACGAAACATAACTCGTGGGTGGTAACTAGCCACGGCCGAAGCATCCCACCAGACTAGACTCGAGCCGAGAATCGAACCCAGGAACCTCCAACTTTATGCGGAAGCGCACGCACTGCGCCACGGAGTTTAGGAAATCGTTTGGGTTAGGAGGGATTAATATGGTAGGTATACCAAAAAATTCAAATAAGAAGTCATGGTTATAGTTATTCATTTATTGTGACGTTGTATTATGTAATGTAAACGTAACATAATATTTAAACCTATGCAATTGCCGTTTTGTCGAACTAGCTAGTTTGGATTGAAATGTTTGCGCTTTGCTTTAGATTTTATTTTATTTTATTATTTTAGCCATGTTAATCCATTTTTTTGGCTGGCATTTATTTTCCGTCCAATATATTTCTCGTCTCGTCTCGTAGATATCCATCCAGTTATCAAGGTTAATAAAAATTAGAACGATAGTTCAAGACGTATCCGTCGCAAACATACCCTCAAAATGGCGGGCTTACGTAATTACAATTAGTGTATTATTTTAGTTATAAATGTCGGTTTATCTTGTCAATGCAAAACGGCAATTTCATAGGACTATAAATAATACATATAGAAGATTCTAATACTTTATATATTTATAGACTTACCAATTAGAGATGAAACGCATGAATGAAGAGTCTATCTTTAAACGACCTTACCTATTTATTATATACCAATTGAATGCATGTTGCACGTGTAATTTTACGTACACGGAATAGAAGTGAAATATAATATAATAAAAGTGAATAATCTGTCTGGTACCATGTGCAAAAATCTGTTAACTGCTTGATTATGGCAGATGAACCCATCTCATTTTACAGCTCCTTTTCTCCTTCACTCTTTAACATATTATCTTATCCCTTATGTAAAGTAATTGGCCCAAAAGTGACGTGATTGAGTTCTTACAAAAAAAAAAGAAACGCCTGAATGAATTTAAAAAATATACAAGATCAAGTTACAATAAGAGAAAATGGTTTGGAATGGAACAATCCATGGAACTTCATAAACACATAGCATCTTTGATAAGAAGAGCGTGGGCAAGTTGCAACAAAATGAGAACTTTTTAAATTTTTAATAGACCAATACGGTTCTCCAATCTTCAAACATTTTTCAAATTGCATGTAGATCGGGATCTATCGAGAGTTTAATATAATTTTTGTGATTCTTATTTTATAGTGTATTGTATCGTATTGTAAAAGTCAAATTGGGCCTGGTTGCCATAACGAATAAATGATATTATTATTATTATAAAGATGTGCTTAACCAAAATCTCATTATTATAAAGATGTGCTTATGTGCTTGTATCGTTGCTCAGTAAAAATAAGCATGGCATGGTCTATACATATATCCGTTTCATCTCTAAGAGGTACAATATGTATTTCATAATATAAAGAAAACATCTGTTAGTAACTTAAATATTTTTTTCAATTACATACTCTTTTTATGCGTATCTGGAAACAAGTTGTACAGATAAATAAACGTTATATACTTATCACATTATTTAGTTTTATTGTCCTGTATATATAATATTAGAAAGGTTGATTGAAGTATAGAAATAAAGGATTTTTCACTGATAAGGACTGATTTTTCAATCTATTAAGTCCTGAATTGAGGAATTTTCTATCGATAATTTCAAAAGAAATCAATAGATGAGTGGTCCATAAGGAAGGTCTTTGGGACATTTCAAATGAAATATGAATGAATGGTTAGACCATTGTATATCATAATTTAAGTACAAAAATGTAATGCAATTTAATTAAATGTTACAGTGTAGCTACTATGAAATGTAAGAAAACATTCTGTACGATCATATTATATGATTATTATGTTTTGCATGTGTCCCTGTCCAGTAAACTAGCTTTTCTAGTAAAGTATATAAAACTGAAATACAATTTATCGTAAAATTGTTTAGTAAACATTTTCATTTCCATTTCACTCGTCCAAAGTTCACATTTGGTTAGAAAAAAAAACTGCAATTGATCGACCATAGAGACACAATACCTAGACCCCTGATGTTACTAAGACCTTCCTTTCAGGACCAAAGATTAACCTCATCATTAATTTCCCAGTTTCATAATTTAGTGATAGATAAATCGTAACTTACTTATATTTATAATAAACTAATAAACTTACTTAATACATAGATATCAATATTCTTACAATCATAGAATATAGTCTACTACATATAACATCTGACTGGCAGATATAAACTACCTAATTAACGCTGAGATCAGTAGACTGGATACAAGCTAAATGGGTAAATGCATAGACCAAGAGGATGAAGAGACCGATGAAAATTAGGATAATGGTCTATCCAGGCATATAAGAGACAGAGCTCAATTTGCTTACATAGAATTCGTTTGTCTCCTTTTGCGAATACTAAGGAACATAAAGAGTTCATGAATCTTATACTTTATGGGACACTTTTTCGTCTCTTTGTCTGGCCTCATAAATAAAATCAGCTTACGATAACTTAACAAGATTCAGTGTAATTGCATAAGAAAAATATATATGACCCTATGGGCCATATTTAATTGCATTTATATAAAATCAATCATCAAAATAAGCCTATATTTATTAAAGACTGTTTGAACATAGTATGAAAAAAATACACTGTCTTTTATTCTAATTATTATTTATATTTAGTATGCTAATAGGATAGTTTTCGAAACATAAAGCGAGTTAGTATATGATAAAAAATAGCAAAATATAAACATTCTTGTTGGTTCAAATCGATTTCTATTTACATTCAGGATCTGGTAAAATTAATGTACAGATAAGCTTTATGCCTGAAAGTTCTCCATAATGTTCTCAAAGGCGTGTGATGACTGCCAATACGCACATGACCAGCGTGGTGGACTATTGCCAAACTCTTCTCATATTGAGAGGAGACCCGTGCTCTGTAGTGAGCCGGCAATGGGTTGATCATGATGAAGCTTTATGAGCCTCAAGATGAAGCCATGGAACATTGAGTAATGTGAAAATGAGAAGCGCATATACGGATTATTTAAGACAATTGAGACAAAGCATCGTATCTTCTGTCCCATAGAGCATGCAGGTTTTAACATTATAATATGTTACTAAGAACTTGATTTCTACCAATTTTTAATTCTAGACGGTTTCAACATTATTTTTATCTATTTTCATTTATGTTCTTCGATGTGACATATCTTTACTTGATATCTAGTGTAATAACTTCTGAATGGATTTGACCATTTATTAATTTGCAAATGCATATGTCAATTGTATTCAAATACGTCAAATAATATTCATCAGATAAAGCTTATCTGCACAAAGTGAAACAGGAACCATAAAACACGTCCAGAAAAATAAATATTAATTTAAAGTAGGATATCGTTCAAAATAGAACAGCATATACAAAACAAAAACATTCTTTTTTTTTTAAACAAGATATACTATTTACAAAAATCTGTTTTTAACCTACATTTACTACAGACAAATGCCCAGTTAAATATTTATAACCAAATATTTTACAACACAAGTTTGAGCATTATGTTTCAAAGTTTACATGATTAAGGGCCGAATTATCACTCGCCACTCTTCATTGGCTGGTCGATTATCGAAGAATGAAAGTGACAATGTGTCAATCGTAATGTTTTCTGATTGGCCGATATCTATTAGCTAAAATCATAACTATACAATGTCAGCTAGAGCTATGCATTCAGCCAATAAAAATTGAGAGCTAGAGCACTATGCAATAAAAATCGACCAACTGAAGAATAAGTTTAAAATAACCGCAATTGTTTCACAAAAATTCTGACAAATTTATTCATGAGCTTCATTCAATATATTGTTTTCTAACGGTTATAAATTCGGCCCTTAGATCACTTAGGTATTACACTTGCACATATAAACTAACGTTAACCTTCAATCAAACTTAATTGCTAGTAGGCAATGAAACACCCCACGAGCTGCAGTTTTCATAATCAGCTACTGACATCTGTTATCTTGTATTTTAGTACTTTGAACCATCTCGAATCGTCATACAGTTATGTTTTAAACGAGTATGGGTGAAAGTGAATAAAAAACAATAAGCCAAAGTAGCTATGTTGAGAGTTACATCGACTCGCATAAATTGAAGTACGAGGCGTCCTGTCTGGATCCGCAATGGCGTTCAAATTTGCAATTGCAACCAATCATATATTTTAATCAAACATGCATGTCTCGTGATTGGTTGTAAAATTGCATGCTAGTGCGGACGTAACTGGGGTATAATACGATGCGTTTATGAGAGTAGCTGCACTATAGTGACTGGTCAAGCTAGCTCATAGTGTGTTTCCAAGCATTCTTATAAAATTATATAGGACTAGCTTGTGTGTCCTATGGTTTTACATATCAAACATGACTCGTAACGTCATGTTCTATTTCATAGTTTATTAATAGAAAATATAATTACAAACATTTAGATGAGCCCGGTCATGAAACTTTCCATCGACAACATGTCAAGTTTTGCGGACATACGGAAATTGACCAATTTGATTCATCAACATTTGCATATAATGCTGAAATTTGAAAGGTAGACTTCTAGAACCAATGCATCCGCTAAGAAAGGATACAACAAAAATCCCCACATAACAGTTAAACAGTCTGTTAATAAGAGTTCGACTCATTAGTCGTAGATGTGTTGTTTTACAAGAAATTTTGTTCTGTTACCATTAAAACAATAATAATACATATTCTAGAAAAATGTATTTTTTTCTCATTCTAATCTAAAGAAATGATAATTTTGACTGAATTTCGATTATATATATAAAATAAATATTCTATATATAGATATTATAAAGCTTCGTAGCTATATATTACAATTTTTTTTTTAAATGCGTTTACGCGTCCCCTTCGGAAGCAGCGCAGGTAGAACTGGGCTGCTTCCAGCGGGGTATGCGGGACTCCGGTCGCCAGAGTGGCGACTAGAATGTCACTGATCACTAACCCCAGCGGTGCCCCTTAGCGTCGCCTGATGACTGGGTCACAGGAACGCTCGCGCACTCCTTCGCAACAAAGCCAGCGGCACCCACAGAGGCAGTGACTCCACCGGGGGCCTATGACCGAGGCCCCCAAACTCAAACTGTGAGGCGCGCCAGGAACCTTAGCCGCACTTCAAGTCGCTCGACGGGTGATGATGATGATCTCTCATCCATCACCCGGAGCTCCTCGTCAGGGATGCAGACAGCGATCGTGCGCTCGTCGCCATCGCCCCTACGACGCCGGAGAGTGTGCGCGTCTGCGCCGTCCTCGCGGCGCCGTACCACCGCCAATATCCGCGTTATCACATTCACGCAGCCTTCTGCGGCGGCAGCCCAAGAATTCTCGCTGGCCACCATGGCGCCAACCATGATGGGCAGCGTAAGGTTTGGCCCAACTTGTGCCATGAGTAAGGCTCGCTCGATCGACCACTGGATTCACGAGTCCAGTCTGATGCGCCGAGTCCTGAGCGTAACCGCACTTATGTGCACTCCTCCGTGGGCTCCCGCCTTGCAACCTTGCACATATACCTCGCCAAAAAATCGTGCCCTGAGAGTATCTGCAGAAGGTGGAAGGACAGGGGCCCTTCGTGCTTCCTGCCCGTCCAGAGCTCGAGGACGGGCCTCCTCGATCGTGCGGTAGCCGGATGTCAGCGCGAGAGGCCACACCCGCCAAAGGGCGACGAGATTGGCCTCCGCCGACTTCTACACACGATCCTCCGCTGGCGTAGGGTGATCCCTCCGTAGTCGGGCATCCACCCTACGCTAGTACGCCTCGGATTGTACTCCGGCTTCCAGGCCCCACGGCGATGTCCCCGCCAACACACAGGCAGCCTCGCACGAGATGGTGCAATACTTGCGTATCACTCTTGGACGGCTTGGACCAGCTGCACCCAGATGAGCGCTCCGTAGAGCCCCATGGAGCGCACCACGCCTGTGTATAAGCGGCGACACCGCGAGCTCGATCTGCCCAGTTTCATGATGTTTATTTGAGTATCATGCTTAAGTTTTAGAATTATGTACCTTAAAGTAGTCCTTAATTAGAAGGTATTAATTAATCTCAGTTCGTTTTTTACAAAACTAACTTATCAATATTTTACATTTTTTTTACTTACTATTTTACATAATATAAATAATTTACAAGCTTAGTTTTAGGTCAAAGTGTAATAAAACTGTCCGGTTGACTGCTTAAACGTTTTCGTATTGGTGGTACTTTGACTAGTATCTTACATATCCGGTATATGATATATAAGACACATTGCATATGAAACTATAGTCCATTTTTTCTTACCAATATTTTCATTGCAATTCGTTTTTGACGAAATGAGAAGAATTAATGGACCAAAGTTACACTTAAACATGTAAGTAGCAACTTTTCAACTATTTACGTATAGTTTTGGTAGCAGATACTAGATTATTTACATTTTTTCAATATAGAACATCGATCCCGTATCGTCACATTTTCATAGAGAGCCACAGTATTTCTACCCTCGAAATCTACCCCACGGGTGTGAGTTTACATGTCTTATACCAAGGGGGTAGAAAGTTCCATTTCGTTAGACCATTGGTAAGACTACACCTAACAGTGCGGCGAAAGGTTTACATTCCTCGCAGCCGCGACAGTATAATACAAGTCGAATTATCTTATTAATACGATATTTACAATACAAACGGCTTAAGCCTCTTTAAACTAAACGGATTATAGACACTGATAATCCGCCACAATTAGTAGGTATACAAGCACTACGTACGAGTATACGATCCTGGGCTGTAGCCCCGCTTGCACCATTCAATCACATCCAAAAGCTCAAAACGGCGAATTTCGCCTAAAATCGACTTAACCTTGCTTATCCAGTTCCTCGAAATTTTTGAAACTTTTGTTCATTTCGATGTTTTTGGCAAAAACAAATTACCTTTGGCACCACGACTTTTCTGTAAGCATTTCATTTTCAACTTATCAGAGTCTTTCCGAAAACCATTCATTCCGTAAAATGGAGCCTTCAATTTTTTATTTATGTCATACAATTATTTATTATGCTTAAGCTACACACCTAATTTTTAATTTATTTACATAAATTTTTACCTTATCAAAATCCTTATATTTCATTTTTCTTATTAGTTTTAATAATACTGTGAAGTGATATTCCCCACGTTTTATATTTAATAATACAAATCCAAAAATACTTTTTTTAGTACCGTTATTAATTTTAAACCAATTCAATCCAGTAGAAATAAAAGTTAAAAAATAAATTCTTTGTCGTGACAGCAGGTTGATTCTTTTGAAATGGCTCATGGCTACTATATTTAGATAAATTAGTACTGATTTAATTACTATAATCTATAGTAGATTAGATAGAGTATTATAGAGTCTTATAAGATTAATTTTCAATGTAGTAAAAATGAAGTTGGACTACTAAATAATTTTGCAGCTTTGAAATATTGCTCAAAATTAAGAGCTAATTTTTAATTACCAAAAAGTGCAGCCAAGGTGGATAAGAGGGATTCGTGTTACATCGCGCACTGTTTTAAATCTAAAGCAAGACAAAGTTAAACAGCGTTTCTGTCTTATTCTTCTACCGAATGTTATTAATTTGAATAAATAACTGAAACTAATACTCGATTTTTACTATATATATATATATATATATATATATATAGTATATATGCCACAGGTATATTCTATGAACTTCTGTTAACATTCTGTAACATCTGTGTGTAATTTTTAAATAAAGACTATTAAATGAAAATTTTTATAACAATCTATTTTTTTTTTAGTAATTTAACAATAAATCAAAATTTTTTAATTGTTGTTGTGAAATCAAATTAACTTTCGTGTTTAAATACTTTAGATTTAAACATGTAGGCCTCACGAAGCCTCAAGCACCACAAATTTCCTCCGGGTAACGAGTGAGGTAATTTATGGATTATAATTAATTATATTTGTATAAGCCAAACCCCTCATTTCAAGGTTCTATCTTACGGAATATAATTAATTACATTTATTTAAGGTTCCGTCAAATCGTGTTTTCTTTAATTATTTTGACGTGTATTTCTATAAATATCATAGTTAGTACAATGAGTGTTAATTGTATGTTTAGTAAATTATGCTAAGTCACGCAGATTCCTTGATCGTCCGCGTTAACAACTATTGAGACTCAGTTAACAGTCAAGCTCGCTTGCCGAGCCTCTGATGTGGCTAAAGGTTTAATAATATTTTTCAATTAAATCAATTTCGTTTCAATAATATACTAATTTAGGTTCATAACATTACTTATCCTACAGATGGCAAGCCGAAATGAACGTATTGAAACAACAGGCCTCGCCAAGTTGCAATTATTAGGTAGTAGGTTCATTAATTTATTTACGTATGAATAGAATTACGTATTTCATTTTCTCCTTATTACGAATTTCCCACTTTCGAATGCCTTCTTAATAAATTTAAAATTGTATTACATACAAGAATCGTCTTGTATAATTTAACAATTGACTTTACAATCAATAAATATATTTTCGTTTTATATTCCATAAGGAGTAAGCGTTGAGATATATAAACGAGGATAAGCAGTCTTTTTCGTTTTCAAGCATTTTAAAACTTGATAAACAATATATTTATACAATTTCATATTCATACCGTGAGTATCCTTAACCATAAACGTAGAAGATAGATAGATATATTTTCGTTGATAAATTAAGATATTTGAGTGCTTAAAGCTTATGTATAGAGAAACAAGTAAAAACAGTAATAGTAAAAAAAAAAAAATATTGCAAACTCTCATAAAAAAATAGTATGTTAAACAATAATATCGTTGTAACCGGATTCAGTTCTAAGTACCAACAAAAATCAAAAGCTTTACTGAATAACTGAAGAATCTGATATTATTATTATGTACCTGTGTATGTAATTACTGTTCATGGCAATATATTATATAGGAAGCTTATGTACAAGATCTACATGAATATATATATTATCCACCACAAGATAGCCCTTGACGGCAATCTCACCTGATGTTAAGTGATGATGCAGTCTAAGATGGTAGCGGGCTAACCTGTTAGAGGAATGGTAAACCCACACTCTCAATTGGTTTCTACGCGACATCGTGCCGGAACGCTTAATCGCTTGGCGACACGTCTTTGTCCCTAGGGTGGTAACTAGCCACGGCCTTCCACCAGACCAGACTCGAGCCGGGAATCGAACCCAGGACCACCAAATTTGTAATGCGGTAGCGCGCACACTGCGCCGTCACACTAGGTGGTCAAAAAATATAGCAATTATATATTAGTCAACTAAACTAAAACAGTAATTCCAATTCTGTTGCACACATATCCCAAAACTAAATTAATGACTGTGAAAAATAATTCATTAATATTCTGTATTGCACTATTAATAGGTTTTTAAGGAGATAAATGTGAATTGGCACCAGTGACTACCTCACTCAAACTTTCTACAATCCAAGTAAACAAGTGGAAATATACATTACGAAGTCTGCGATGCAGACTAAGTTTATGTATTTATTTCAATGGTTTTACATATTTATCAAATTTACATAATAAATACATTTTTCACATCTCTATTTAATCTTATCTTTTAATTAGTTCTTACCTAACCTATAATTATATTAAGCTACTTTTAATAACAAATGGATATGGTAAATTGTCTCTTATTCTGCCGGCCTGAGAGCTTTAGACCTATTGCAGTCACTGTTTACTTAATTTAATTTAGTTTACTAAGAAATGATTCAATGGCCCCAGATGGACCCGAACGATATCTTTAAAAATAGTATAGTACTATGAATACAGACTAACACGTTTACTGTACATATGGTATCCATCGTCTTAATAATAGAAATGCATCGTTTAAGCTATCAATCCCCCTTAATCATAAACGTTGTTTAGCGTTTTTTTTTTATACAGTATTTTGTCTTCTTCTGGTAAAATTAAAATTACCGAAGACAGAAAGAGAGCAAACGCTGTGTTACTTACTTATTCGCCCTCTATTCAACGTTCATCAATAAGGTACAACGAGTTTAATGTAATACATTTTCATATCAGTATCATAATAAATTTAATACGTCACACGTACACAATTCAATTTTAGTATTACATTATAGTCAAGATATAGTTTTTATTCAACGTAACACGCCGACCCAGTTAATATTACCAATGCTAACTATTTATTTAGCAATATTCCAATACAAGAAAATGTGTCACCGACTCGTGCATTCAGTGTTCGAATATATAAATATACAAAAGCACACAAGCTTTTATATATCTATTTAAGAAAACCACACATTTTGAATGTTACAAAGAGACTCAGCATTGGATAGATTAAACGGGTCACCGGGCGTTAAATAATTTGTTTCATTAATAACATTTTAAAATGTCATGTCAGGGTGTAAAGAATTTCATCAGTCAGTCATGGTATCGCCAGTAAGAGGCTGTCATAACTTGCCACCGCACTTTCAGCTACTTTTAATTTCCATAAGTAGTATTCATCAATTCTTTACACAAAACAGCCATTGTCAATAGCGAAATCGTAGATCGCTGCTGGCATTTACAAATTTAGGCCCTTGAATACAATCGGAAAGCGGCTCAAGAACGACATATGGTTTATTGACCCACGAGGGGCAAAACGGACGGAAAAGTTATGTCGTCAAATTAACGGGGAAAGCGTTGCTAATACAATTGGAGATTTATAAGAAACCAGATCGTAAGCATAAGTCATTGTATGGCTTCAAACCACGGACGGAACAAGCAATATAAAACTTAATTTAGTCATCATGTTTCACTACACTAGTGTCACCCTCTCCCTCCCTCTCATCCATATCCGTTGAGTCGTCTGGAAGTGGGCTGATGTTAGACATGGGGGTAACAGAAGGAGTGCATTCTTCAAGCGAGATGGAAGATGAAAGACTGTCTTCTGACAAGGTGGAAAAAGACGACATGACCTCTTCATACACGGGGGACAGAACTGGATACCAACGGGTTGGTGCTGGAGGACTAGATATTTCATCTTCATCTTCATCTACAGCCGGGTCATGGATAAAATAGTTTTGTGGTATCAAATCGTCATCAGATATGGGTGATAGAGAGGGAGAATAGTCTTCATCATCATCGTCATAGTTATCGTTGCCACCGTCATCGTCGATGTCACTGTCGTCGTCGTCGTCGTTTTCGAAGCCGTCGTCGTCGTCCACATCATCATCGTCATCATCATCATCATCATCATCTAGTCCTAGTATATCTTCTTCTTCTTCTAAGGGGGAAATAGGACGTTTCCATAAGGATGACTCTGACTCACTTTCAGAGATCCCGCTTAACGGGTTCTTCTCATCCACAGGGGAGAGAGATGGACACCACCCACCTAACTCATCATCATCCAACTCGTACAGAATATACTTGTCGTCAAGGTCTTCTGGGAAGAATATTGCATAGTTCACTCTGACAGTCATCGCACCCGATCTAGATAGAGGGGTGCTCCACGGATGTCAGGCGGGTTTTCGCCGCGTGGCCTCCGTACGGAACAAGTTACAATCACTGTCTTTACTACAAGAAGGTCTGTCCACTGGTGGAACATCGTCAGGAAGAGATTCACAAGGCTGTCGAGGAGTAAGCGCTCTGGCCTCATCGACCAGCCCGGCGTAATGTCAGGCCTCCTCCTTCTTCACGTTCAGAATAACAGATCTGCACATCGGGCATTCCTTCAGCTGAGCTGTGCAGACTGAGCAAAATCCGCTGTAACATAATACAATTCATGAGTAACATATAAACTGAACCAGTCCGCTTTTATAAATTACTAGTTGTTCCTAGAAACGTCGGCATGTGTAAATTCTGATATTGCCTTCTACCAGGAATTGAACACCTCCTTACTTTTGTCACTGGGCAAGAGATTCTCTTCTGAGGTAACAAAAAAAGTGAAACTGACATTTTCATAAGAGGCTTTAGCTTCTATCCATGTTTTCTAAAGAAACGTATAGTTACGATAACCTGAGTATTTGGATTGTTTAGTAGCACTTCTACCAGTCGGTACCAGGCGACCCTACGCTGCTTAGTGCAGTCGCACTAAGCAGCGTAGGGTCGCCATTTCCATAAGAGCAGAAGGCTAGTGCGTGTGTCACGTTTCACAAATTACTTAGAATAACGATAAAACTCACCGATGGCCACAGGGCTCAAGAATGCATGATGGGATCTCGTCAAAGCATATTGTGCAAGAATTTTCGTTCACTGCAGAATTCTTGAGTTTTTCCAAATATAGCCTCTTTGGTACCACCTGAAAAACACAACCATAAAAAAATAACTTGCTGACACATACTTTTATGAAGGCGACTATTACTAGTACATTATTGAACGAATCTCTATATAATGTACTCGATGTGCTGTCATTGGTCAACAGGAGTCCAATTCTGGTGTTAATATGATAGTGAGAAAGCCAATGTGCAAGAAAAGTAGTGAAAAATGTCATTTTAAATTGATAAAATTCAAAATTCATTAATGTATACCTATTTTTATTGTAACTGAATTATGAGGGGTCATATAATATATTATTTTAATTTGCTTTGATGGTGATAGCTATACTGTACTGATTATACTCCTATAACTATACTGAACAGATTTTGTAAGGGACTGAATGTCTTGTTCATTAATGATCGAAGATATACAGTTTTAAGTATTTATAACCTATGATAATATTAATATATAAACACAGAGCAACAATTCGAGAAAACAAAGATGTAGTATCTTATAGTTTAAGGTTGACGTGACCTCATCAAGGAATATAGGTCATAGGTTATTTATAATCAGTGTCGTTATAAAGTGGGGCTAAAGATAAAAGTATACCTGTTTCTCTTCTTCAGTAAGTCTGCCAACATTATTGAAAGTTTGATATTGTCGGTCAGTTGGTGGAAATCTGAAGTTCTCGTATCCGAAATTGAAACGGCACTGTTGGTATGCCATAAAACTAGCTGCTGCGAAAAATCCGTGTCTGAAATTATAATAAAAAGTGTTCAAATCTCTCCATGATATAATGAATAATAAAGAATTTAAAAGGATATAGTGAATATCTTACTTTGTGGTTTCGAAGATTTCTTTACACGTAGCTATTAGTCGTCCATTAAGGTAGAATATGATTTCTTTTGTGTCAACGTCAATTAAGCATCCCAGTACATCACCGGGTTGCCAAGGAGGAACGGATTGGACTGCCGAAGGTCTAGCATTATACCATACTAGCATTCGACAGCCATCGTATGATAACGAAAAGATGTCGTCGCCAATACCGTATCCTTCCTACAATAGACAATCATAAGATATTTTTAATATTTATTCATACCAAGGCCTTTCTTGGGAAGGTCTAACGCATGCTTAGATGTGTTTTACATAATTCTGTCTCCTTTTATCACTAAGTAAGTTAAGTTAAATTATAAGACCTTAACCTTAAACAGGTAGTTAAAAATGCTAATCAGATAAAAGAGTAACAGCGTTGGTCCAAGAAGAGCGATAGGCCAAGTAGATTTAAGCGGCATGTGGCAGGCTTGAAAATGCCAAATAAGAAACACTATTTGGAGTGAAAAATTTATAAATTGATAGAAGTCTTGCGGACTGGCGCATTGCAATTCATTTTTGATTTCTGCAATTTCGATTTAGTTTTAATAAAAATTGGTAAGTTAATATTTATTGGAGTAACTCAAATACATTTTAAGTGAGGTGAAAGAAATGACCACAAGGTGCCAACACCACATTTCTACTGTTCTAAAGCTGCTTATAAATATGAAGTATTATATGCCATGTATATATCACTCACATCATTTAAAAATCTACTATTTCGAGTTGCATAGCCGATTTGCATTACGCCAGGCGTAATAATCAGCGCTTCGTAATACCAGCACCCTTTGTCCACTTGGAAGGTGCAACGTACACTTTCAAAAGAGTACGAATCACAACGGGCCTCGAGCCCGTTGCAAGATATTTGTAAATATTCGCTCACGTCGTGGGTATTCAGAATAGCGTGTATTCCAGTCATGTCTACGGTTTCATAAGACAGACTTCTCCCTTCGACGATAACTGAAATGACAAATAAATGATTAACCCTAAGAAGAAATCGAAACGCTCTTCAGGACTAATCATTAGAAGCTTGAGCTAAATCGCGACTACGGTAAACTTGCATTGTCTTTGAAGCACTGTTTCTTTAAAGTCGAGGAAAAAGTTTTAACGCATATGATACGAGTACCTATGTATAAGAGTTGCAGTAAAATCTCTTTGGCCAGATACAAATAGTACACTATTTGTATCTGGCTGGTTTGAGGACATAAAAAGATTAAGGTGTGGTTTTTATAAGTCCGAAGCTAGAGCATGAAGGTCTTTAGCCATTCAACAAAATTAAGATAGTTTGACTGGAGCTGGTAATGCATGAGCCATTAAAATTCTTTAGGCAGTGTCAGGTAATAGCATCAAGAGAGAACTATAAATTTGTTACTTTTTCTTTATCAAAAGTCCCAAAATTGCTACAGCAACGAATCATTTCACTACCTACAAGATAGCAAAAAGTGTTCGAAATAAAAGTGGCAATATATACTGTCATTAAAATAAAGTATGACAAAAAAGTCTTGAGTTTATCCCCAGCCAATTAATTATTAGGAAATGAGGAGGGTCAACAGTTTGCACGTCGCCCTGCGGGTAACATAATTCTAATTTCGATACCTGGATCGGGCCAAACTGTAAGGTATTAAATTATTCAGTTAACCTTTCCAGTACCCGCCCGGAGTTCGGAAATAGTCAGATTCCCTCCCCGTGCCTACCAACCCAAATTTAAACACTGTGACAGGTCTATGTTCTAAAATCCTTTCTGCT
Organism: Lasiommata megera; assembly: GCA_928268935.1. NCBI lineage: Eukaryota > Metazoa > Arthropoda > Insecta > Lepidoptera > Nymphalidae > Lasiommata > Lasiommata megera. The sequence continues at coordinate 17,651,075 of OV743307.1, read as the reverse complement.
ATAAGAGAGGTTTGAGTCCAGAGTAATAGTTGATGATTAATTAAATTGTCATTATAACTCACTATCAGGTAAGATCACAGTCAAGCGGTACATTGTGATCGGTTTTTCAATAAGTCAGACTTCAATATGTCGTTTCTTTTAAATATATCATATAGAAAATATTTCCTACTGTATTTCTGACGAGTGCGCATTGTAGGTTTCAAATACGAAACCGTAGCGTTATTTTTATAAGCACGCCTGAGAGTTCACCATAATGTTCTCAAAGACGTGTTAAGTCTGCCAATCCGCACATGGTCAGCGTGGAGGACTATGGCCAAACCCTTCTCATATTGAGCGGAAAAACGTGATCTGTAGTGAGCCGGTAATGGGTTGATCATGATGATGATGATTTTTATAATACGACGGGAATGTAAGTAGGCCGTTAAAAGTGTTAAAAAACCTAGAACACTTCAAAGGTATGCATAATCTAAAAACCTGAAATGCGCGTTTATTTTCTGAATCTGGATTAACACTGAAGCCTCTACTAAAAATGTATTGTATCTTCTATCCGTATATATTATACGTTAGTGAGTTATATCAATAATCACTTTGCCACGGCGACGTTAAATCACCGGGGGATCGTAATAATACTTACTGGCTGAATTTGCCAATTTGCGAATAACAGTATATTATTAGAAAGCGTTGTCATTGTGTTGCTCTCGATCTACCCCCCGTTGTTATGGTGACAGACAGTCCTAATTGGCATTGCGTCGTACCGAAAGTGGAAACGCCTTTATCATGCTTGAATGCTAATTACGTATTGAGGGTCTGTACAGTATTGACTGATGTAATAAAATTTTCCAGCGGTATTTTCCATTGGACATTTTAATTGCCTCATTAGATACTTTCTGTGAAAGCTTTCAAACGTAAAGCGGCTTTTCGAGAAAATAGCCAAAAATACAACATTTATAAAAACGTTTTTAACATTCGATGAAATAATAATGAAGCCTAATGAAGCGCTGCGTGATTTGACTCAACTTTTGTGTACCTATCAGTATATATTTTTTAATACTTGATAGACAGCCGCGCCCGTCGGTGACTTAGCAAGTCCAAAACTCAAGAGTTTGATGCATCGTGGTGGTGTGGTGCAAAGTTGGTTTTGAAGTATATTTTCGGATTGTGTTGAAGAACCATTTAATCTAATTCCCCTCACCCTTTTACCACTTAACCGGGCTTCGTAAAAAGCTGCAATCTAACATACTTAATACCCGATGGACACGCACGACGCGCTTTGCTTCCTAGATTCAAATAAATAGCGCAAAGATGTGGCTCGCTCCAACATATACTATATCAATTCGTCACTTTACATCAGGTGTAGCAGTTGCTATTCTATATATTAAAAATTGCAAATAAAGAAGTCCTGCAAAAGTGCAAAAGCCTTGCGTCCAATATATCTCCAACAGATGATATAATGATGATGATGATAATAAGAGCTGGGATCATTATTATTGCTTGTTTGTTCAGTAACAAGTGTGATACATTCAGATATACTTACATATGTTGTCCAGTGCCCATTTAGCACAGAAGCCGACTTGTCGCCACATGCAATCGTTGCTGTTAGCCAGAGTCTCAAGGATCAGTAACGGATGCTCCTGACCCCGATCCAGGCGACTTTTTATTGTCAATCTATTCTCAGTTGTGTGAGAAAATTTTTGTATTGCTATTAAAGCAAAGAGTACTACGCATGATTCGTAGTTCATACTCTGCAAATTAATATTTTGAATGCATTATAATATTGTGAGCTTTATCATAAATGTAAAGGGGCTAATATCTTATTTGTACACGTAATTACTATTAGCTACTTAGAACATAATAACTTTGGAGAACGAAGGATTCATATTTATTATATTCGTATCCGAGACAACAAAAAATCCCTAGCATAACATTTTTCTACGTATTATTTCTTATTGCATATCTGTATTTCCACTTTGAAATAAAGCTCAAGTGTTCTCGACTCAGATATCGCTTCGGCGAAGTTACGAGCACATTTGCTGTTCGGTTTTGCAGAACTTTTCTAAGTAGATATTCCACTGCAAACAACAAATCCATTGGGGAATATCAGACACTCTTCGTTTCAAGTAGCTTATTTTCTCTCAGATTTTTATTTTATTTTGCAATCCCCTCTAAGTAGCTTATTTTCTCTAAGATCTTTATTTTATTTTTCAATCCCCTTTAATTAGAGGAAAGTTAGAAAAGGGTTTTTATTTCAGAGTTGTGTGCATCATGATCGAAAAAATAAAAGTAAAAGTTAGATTCGTTTCGTTAGACGAATACACATCGGCTCTCATATATTTACGCTCTAAAGCATTGGATACAGTTAATGTAAAACAGGAATGATAATAATACGGTAATATCGTTATAACAAGTACAATTAATTTGTTTAATGAATTTATCTTTCGTTACGTCGATATAACGAGCCAACTGTTAAGATTTATTCGCTCACGTAACTTATTTGTATTGGACCCAAATGCCCACGCAAACTTTGAAGGGTCGGATTTTACCTGTATTGTAACAGAGTATTGAGAAAGAAGCATGATAAACAAATAAGTATATTAAAACACGTTTGCTTGTTTTCGTAAAACTCGAAAAAGTTTCGAACAATACGAACCCTGCCAAGATTCGCATTGTGTTGAAATTCTGAAATTTCTTATTTTCTTTTATGTTCCTTAATTTCGAAATATTCCGTGGTAACATTCAGATATCCCACAGCTATGTAATTATTCGGGGCGTGTTAGCGCAAACTCAATGATAAAATATATGTATATTAGTTTGTAATTTGTATTAATCCGCTCTAATCCGAAAACGTGCCTAAACCGTTATAGGTAGCTAGAGTTCGCCGTTAATCATAAAATCATACCAAGTAGGCAAGCAAATAGTCCAGTGTATTTTCAGTGAGTATAGCCACACTGTTAGGACCGACCAATTTCTCGGCTATGCAACCTAAAGCGATGCAAATGTTGCGCTCAACACGTGTGCTCCTGTTGCAAAGTGTTGCGCGATCAGCCGATAGTCGAAAATATTGTGTCACCTGTTAAAAATACAAGTCAGTTATGATTGATGATTATTATTATACAAAAATCATTAGAAATGGGAAGCTTGTTCACTCACTTTTATTACTGTCTCCTTCGAAGGCAAAGGACACTCATCTAATAATATAGATATAGCTGTCGGGCCAAAAGGATCTTCCACTGGGATAACATTTACCATGGAAGTTACCATTTGAATCCAACCATCCTCTTTGTCAGCAATAACGTGCAGTTTTACAAGAGAGACTGGCGATTCTTCGTCACTGCAACAATAACGTTATTTTTTTCATCTTCTTATGTGCATACATAATGATGGGGGCTAGGGGCGATAAAGTTTGACCAAGGCGGTTTGACCGCACCGCCGTCCGTCTTCGTAGAACTCGTGATTAGTTTCCTTAGCATTACCCCAACCGAGCATGTCAACCGGATCTTTAAAGCCAATATCAGGATGTAAAATTACCAATGTCAATCTAAAAGAATTGAGCTATCAAGCCAATCTCAGATTCGAGTGATAGTACCAGAGTTTAGAATAAAAAAAGAACACTAAATATAGAAGTTTCATTTTGTCCGAAAGCCCTGTGAATACCCATTTCTTTACTTAAGATGCAACAATGTCGAGAGGCACGTCTGAATCTCTAACAGCTTTGTTTACGTTAGACAATAGTTTCCAGAAAGCTGTTTGAGTCGTAGTACCTTAGACGTTAAACAAAAATCCCACCTTATACTTAAACTACCCTACTTGAACCTTACTTATATTGTAAGAATTCATTGCTAATTTAAGTCGATTAGCAGTTTAAGCACTGACTCAAGTCAATTATTTAGCTTTGCTTGTTAAACCTGTTAAGGCAGCGGTCCAAGTCCATTGATCCATTGTCAGCTAATATGTGAAAGTTTATTCCTTAAGGTCTAAAAAACCCAGCGACAACGGCTGGTTTTTTTTCGCTATTTTTATCCCTATATTGATTCTTATCAACGTTTGAACCATGTTTGTTTATGACGGTCAAAGAGAAAATTTTAAAATTACATTAAAAAAAAATATTTTTACCGAGCTGAAAATCCAATAGCAACTTATTAAAGTCCAGAATATAATAAAGTTATGACAGATTTTATGTAGAAAAAGATGTCAACAAAAGAAGTGTCATATTATATTGGCATGCTAGAAATCTAAATCATATTATTTTGGAAAAATCTTCGGAGTACGCAATTTACATAAAAGTGATTTCAAGGTATTCACATAATATTGTATCTACCTGCAAGCGTAAGAATCCGCAGATTGATATTAGTTACATTTCATGTGTAGAGGCAGATAGGATACAACAGCCAATTTTCAAGATTACCTGCCTCTTATACGAGAATAGCTCCCGAAATTCGAATCTAATTCGATGTCAGATTGAATTTAGTAATGTATTTTTCAACTCTGCCGTGTGAATGTGTACACATTGCACTACGAAATTAAATCTTAAGATTTTGCTAAGAATAACTTTAATGGTCAGTTTCAGAAACTGAATGAAATACCAAATTGAAAGGGCTATAGTTATAATAATTAAGAAGATGGCATGGCTTTTCCAGAACGCAAATAAATCAAAAACGAGTAGAATAGACGGCTGGTGGTAAATATAGCATAAATACATAAATATGTTTTATTATTACTGCAAGAACAAAATTGCATTAGTTGATATTATTAATCATAGGGATTCTGTATTATCGATACTAACGAAATACTTTATGTACTTCAGGGTTTAATTCAGTCCGAAATCGAAAATAGGGTTATAATAAGTTTTGAATGATAATAGACGGGCAGCCAAAGCTAATAACCCATTGTCTTGTCCAACTGCAACAGTGCTACTCTGTCCAATTTGCGTGAAATTGTTGCAAGCTTTCACAAATCGTATCTGCCATACCGTATGTGTAATGAATATGTAATGAGTTTCCGAAAATTACGTAGAGACATTTGCACCTGAGCAAATCAGCATCAGCATACAGCATCACGCTTTACGCGTATTTAAATGCATTGAGTTCAACAATATATTTTGTGATGTGAGGAGGAAGCGACATAACTATTCTTTATCAGATGGCATAAAATCTATGGACCGATAAAAGATTACCGTTGCCCGTCCGGGAGGCAAAGCGATAGCCTTGGTATGCCTGGACCTAGCAACGTTTATGGTAACGGCGTAGCAGTCAGAGTAAAAATCTTCGGATGAGTTTTCGCTGACAAACCAAATGATAAAATCTGGCAACTACAGACCAAGTCATTTGAGGTCCGAAGAAATATGGACGAGCTAGAAGAAGCGAGAAGTGCGTAGAGAAAAATAAATAATTCGATAATCCTAAATTCCGGGAACTGTTGATACCGCGACGAACAGACCCTCCCAGGTGTCAGATTCATTGTCTCCAAACACGTCTTTAACAGCGTTTTACAAGGCGAGAATGTACAAGGTTAGCCTACCTTTAAGGCCTAAGTATAAACTTAATAGCCTAAGTATAAACTTCGAATTACCAAAAGGTATTAGTTGAAGACTAACAGGAATAATTGCCGACGCCGATGAGTATTGCACTAGATGTTCGAGGCAAACATATTGTGAACTTGTAATATTGTGATGAGGAATTATAAACCGGTGGAGGGTTTAGAGTAGAGCCATTTCGTTATGGACAATGACAACCACAAGAGCCAAATTTTGGTCCATTTGACTTAAGACGGTCTTTATTGGCAAACATCTTTAAAATAGCCTTTATTATAGTAAACATTTCACATTGAATATTCATTGTTCATCTTACTACACTCCAAAATACTCGTGCCCTAAGCCCCAAAAGCTTTCCATTAGAACTGCAGAACTTCAACGTTTAATACCTAGCAGATTGTGACTGTATAGTTTAAATGAATAACAGACTGATGGAAACTGACTATGACTGGTCGGGTCGGGTCGGTCGGGAAGTTTTAGCCCAAACATTAGCTCATGGCGTCAAATATTAGCTCATAGAGGGGATATAAAAGACGAGACCTCATCAGCAGATGCATCGGATGATCTAGGACATCGAGGTAAAACCGAGGCAAGTGTCCCAAAGATCTGTCTTTTCAGCTAGGATAGGTAGGTAGGTCCAAAAAACTCAATACCAAACATTGGCCCCACTACGTGATCAGTTGAACTTTCGCTTTCTCTCAGAAAAGCTGTGAGGACGAATGGACAGACTGAAAGACAACGCCGAATTGATAAGGATTTCACTTTATGAATGAGATTTAACCAAATGATCTTTTGATAAAGCAGATTCAATAATTTGCCAGCCTACAAATTCCATACAACAACAATAATTGTGATAATCACCTTTTGGTTAAGGCCGCAGATGTCTTGGTAAAATGCTCTACGCAAAGAAAATTCGCTGACGCAAAGCATTACAGTATAAGTAGCTAAAAGAGAATTCATCCAAATTGTAATGGAGTAAATAAAAATTGTTAAAATCATTTCTCCAAAGCAACATTATGTGGGATAACACTTTCCGAAGAAATGAAAAAGGTGTTATGGCAATACAAAAAACACAAAACAAAATTCTTTCATGGCAATGACTCACACAGAACAAAGTAAATCATGTAAACACAAGCCCAGGATTACACCATTACATGGCGAACACACGCATTATTGCGTTATTATTATTATTAATTATATGAAGCGAATCCAACGTGTATATCAGTTAGTGTAGCCATTTCTAAGAGATGGCGCTTTCATATAGTATATGTGTAACAGATGAGAATGGCAATATGCACTGCCCCACGTTGGGCGCCAGTTTTGTAACGCCGGAATGGGGAAACTTGTACTGTCCCCGAGTAGCGCGCCAGTTGTAACCGACGGTGGAGACGGGAAGTGCCCCGCGCCGAGAGGGCAGTGTAGCGACGACAGGCAGCCAGCAGTTGTACGACAGTGGTAACCAGCACTGTCCCACGTTGCTCGCCACTGGTGACGAGGAGAAGCAGTCCTGCAGTTGTCGCGAAGGGTGGCTCCTCTAAGATAGACGGGGTCCACGAGAGTCGGGTTCTTCACCAACTCAGCGAGTCGAGTCCCTTACCAACGTCCCACGCAGTGGAAGCAGAGGTCGGAAGCACGACAAGGGAGAACCGACAGGCGACACGATGGACGGGGCCACGGGGGTCGGAATCTTCACCAACTTAGCGAGTCGAGTCCCTTACCAACGTCCCACGCAGTGGAAGCAGAGGTCGGAAGCACGACAAGGGAGAACCAGCAGAGTCCGGCGAGTGTCTCCACAATCGGAAAGCGCTCGCTGAAGCACTGTAGTCTCGTAAGTCGAGTGAGATGCAGATCCGTAGCTGGATCTAATCGGAATTAATCCGAATACTGAATGTGGATCTGAATCTAGTCAGAATCATCGTTCGCTGGCTTGTGGCGGTGTCTTATAGTAGGCTCAAGCAATCTCTCTAGCGTGATATACTTTTTGCCAACATACAGCCAGCGCCATCTAGTTTCAACTTGGCAAGTTAGAGTGACGAGTTAGTTGAATTTCGTTTGTTGTGTTACAGTCTCCCCCTCAGTTTCCTAAGGCGTCCCGACGAGGAAACTGGTTCAATGAATTGGCTTCTCACTTGTTTTCGGGATCGCCCTCTCTTCCGTAAATGTTGAACTGGGGTCGGTGGTTCTTCCTCAGTGCATGGAGGTCGTATATTCCACCGAGTGTTCATCTTCGTCCTCCCCCTGGATCAAAACAGCTCCCAAAGGTTAACTGCTTGAATCAGGAACTTCCGGAAATGCTCCGTCGTCAGTACCATGCTGGTTTTCTTCTTTGGGGTCTTCAAACGGAACGTTGATGTTCGTTCCGATCTCGTAACGTAGAAACCAAGGGCCTGGGGTTTTCGTTTTGCCTCAAGAGTCCGCTAGATTGTAGCCAGCGGCTCGGCCCCACGTTGGGCGCCAGATTGTAACAGATGAGAATGGCAATATGCACTGCCCCACGTTGGGCGCCAGTTTGTAACGCCGGAATGGGGAAACTTGTACTGTCCCCGAGTAGCGCGCCAGTTGTAACCGACGGTGGAGACGGGAAGTGCCCCGCGCCGAGAGGGCAGTGTAGCGACGACAGGCAGCCAGCAGTTGTACGACAGTGGTAACCAGCACTGTCCCACGTTGCTCGCCACTGGTGACGAGGAGAAGCAGTCCTGCAGTTGTCGCGAAGGGTGGCTCCTCTAAGATAGACGGGGTCCACGAGAGTCGGGTTCTTCACCAACTCAGCGAGTCGAGTCCCTTACCAACGTCCCACGCAGTGGAAGCAGAGGTCGGAAGCACGACAAGGGAGAACCGACAGGCGACACGATGGACGGGGCCACGGGGGTCGGAATCTTCACCAACTTAGCGAGTCGAGTCCCTTACCAACGTCCCACGCAGTGGAAGCAGAGGTCGGAAGCACGACAAGGGAGAACCAGCAGAGTCCGGCGAGTGTCTCCACAATCGGAAAGCGCTCGCTGAAGCACTGTAGTCTCGTAAGTCGAGTGAGATGCAGATCCGTAGCTGGATCTAATCGGAATTAATCCGAATACTGAATGTGGATCTGAATCTAGTCAGAATCATCGTTCGCTGGCTTGTGGCGGTGTCTTATAGTAGGCTCAAGCAATCTCTCTAGCGTGATATACTTTTTGCCAACATACAGCCAGCGCCATCTAGTTTCAACTTGGCAAGTTAGAGTGACGAGTTAGTTGAATTTCGTTTGTTGTGTTACATATGTATTTAAATATTTATTTTATTTTCAAAACCTTAATGTCCCTCTTTTTAAGAAATCTAGAAGGCTGTAAGGGTAGATTATGCACTGCTTGCTTATTTGCATATTTGATGCGCGCACGCACACACGGATAATCGCAAAGCAACAATTTTAAACATGTCGCAAAATGGCAAAGGCAGTCAACAAAAAACTACGTTCTTTGGGCATAGGCATATTACCGTAAATTCGCAAAGCAAATGCTTATTTTTAATCTGGCAGGCCGCTAAACAAATGTCTATGCTGTCTGTCAGATGGTTAACTAGAAAAAGTGAGGTATATATGTTTCTTTTTTTTTATTTATTTATCAATTAACTTAGCGCTAAATTACAAAATTCTTTTGTAAGTTTATCTATTAATATTGTTCTAAATGATAATCTTTTGTTAAGTTTTACAATGAAAATATATTGTTAAAAAATTTCACTTAAAATTTCATCGTCTAGATGGATTTCTAAATCCATTTTGAGCAGGCGGCTACGTTATATTACCTATGCTATGCCAAATTTTTGAGTAGTTGAAAATCATAAATACGTCACTCAGTTAGTCACATTTTCATTGTATATAGATTGTAAGGTTGCGTAAATATTTAATAAAATGCTATTGCGAGCTAGATCATCTATATCAGATATTATGCTCTTTTATAAAATGAATAAATAAATGAAATACGCACCTAAGTCAACAATCCTTTCAAAATACGATAAAATAGTAAATAGAGTTTTATTAGAATTATATGATAAGAAATAACGGCTTTGACGGTTAGAGGAACGAAGGCGAGTTGGGAAAAATTAAGAAATAATGGAGTCAAACATAGCGGTTGTAGATGCATTGGTCCTTAGGTCTACTGAAAAGAATATTGGAAACACAGTGTTTAAAAGTATACTATCGAATTAATTTTAATAAACGTATCTTTGTAAATTTAAGGTAAGGATGAAATATATGATAGAATGTTATTGTGAAGTTGGTTTTTATTTAGATTAAAGTTTAGAGATACTCTCAAGAATATGAATAAAATTTAGCTACAGGTTATTCATGTTATTTGAAGATACTCATACATGATAAGTTTGTTTGTTAATTGAATTAGAAATAACTCGGTATATTTTACCAAGCAATGATATTTTACGTCAGATCTCAAAACAAATAAGTGTCTGAAGTAAATTTACTAGAAAGCTTGTTTGATTTGAGATGTAATTTGGAGTGACAGAGTGAGATTCAAAACAGAATAATTTTGCGTCGGATATCAAATAAAACAAGCTTTATAGGTAGGTAGCGAAAGTTATTAAAACTCAAAACTCCAACATGAAATGCAACAATGAAATATGGAAAATATTTCACAAAGTTGGTATTTTATCAAAGCTGTAACCGTAATAGCGTAGGTGAATATTCAACACGCTAGATATATTTGTAAGCATGTAGGTACGTCGATTATTTAACACCCACACTCGTATAACATAAGCCTCGGGTATAATAGAAACTCGGAGTACATATTAAACAAACAAACAACATGATTTGCATGTTGCGGTGACCAAAACCAACACGTACGTCCCCTTCCTACCTCCTTTCCAAACAATCAATATAGCAGACTTGAAACACGTTATAACATTGTGATTTATATGAGGCAAATAAAATTTAAATAACATATAATTTAGAAAACATACTTCTCTCAACACCTACCCTATGGTTGCTACAGATGTAACCAAAATAGAAATGCTTGTACAAAAATGTCTATTTCAATTAAAGCGACGAAAAATATCATTTTCTCGAAGTGGAAGTTGGAAGACCTCCTATACGGTTTTCAAATGCTACAGCAGCCATTCTAAAAGTGAAAATTCATTTGGCAGACGGTAGATAAGGGACACATAGAAAGTGGACTACCGAAACCATCACCATAAATAAACCAGGCAGGTAAAACCAAATATAAGCTTGTAATAGAAGATCTTTTTCCTTTTTACAGTCCATCATCAAAATTATTTATATTATAGCAGCATACTAAAATGTACCCGCTGACAATAATATCACTTAGTGGACTCCGATAGGTAAAATCACGTCCCGATATGATAACAAAACAACTGGACGCACAATTGTCTGACGCATAAATGCCAATCAACAACCAAACTGAAGGAGAGAGGGGACGCTAACTATACCTACTTGTCAATCTCCTGCATACATTGGTAACAATGGGGGGATTGACTGGTAATAATCAACCGGTATATATGATGCAAGAATATGTAGTATTGGTAGATCCTCCTAATAGATGGGCAGATGATTTGAATTGGATCGTCGAATGTGCTTCGTATAAGCTTTACGTAGCTCAGCGTCTACGATATTTCTGCTCACACCTGCATGGAAACCGTGGATTCGTCGGCGGTGGTGCACAAGTTTACAGCCAACCACAATTGCGCTCATAATAATTGTATAATAAATACGAGCTCTAACTGTAGCACTTGTACTCACCGCTGTGTAGCTACTAATGTACTCGTAGCATGCGTAGGCGCAGCTACGCCATTTAAATTTCTTATAGGTGTAATCTATCTTTTCGAATAAAAACAGAAGGCATACGCCGGTTTTTGCAAGTCCAAACGAAAACAACTTTTAAATGCCCTACAATTTTTTTAATTTCCCGTTTCATACAATGTGGGTAGCTTGTTAAAAAATAACCAAATTGAATTGGGTGAGCGTGTCGTGTCGTAGACTATATCTGCACTTTTCATCAGGCGAAACAGGCAGTCTAACATGATCTTATAATAAAATCTCTATATATATACTTATAATATATATATACTTATAATATATCTATACTTATAATATATCTATACTTGTAATATGTCTATACTTATAATAAAATTGTAACTGGTATAATTCTGTACAATGTCGATATTATGTTTTTTTTTTTTTGGATAATCAATACTGAAGCCAATTATGTATTTTTTTTTGTCTGTATAGCTGTTTGTGCGTTTATTTCTTGGTAATCGCACGATTTGAGTTTATCGCGAAAATCAACACGATTAACTTGGAAGAGGTAATGAAATCTATGATATTAATGAAAATATTTAATTAGCTGTAACTCGTTAACGCGTTGTTGTAGTTCATTTATTTTTTGAAGATAGAAAGCTCTTTAAAGTATGTCCTGTAAAAATTTACAAACCTTACTTCCAAGTAAGTAAAACCCCACCACATACCCACATTTTAATAACTAATTTTTGATGGATAGACCTTCGTTATTTTAAAAAAGCTGTTTATCAGTGCGTGAATGTTTAGCAACTATTACGTTTGGACCATGGTGGCTTTGAAAGGTAACAGGTAATGAAGAAAACTCTGTTCAAAAACTGTTTCACTTTGTTTAATTTTAAACATGGGTAATGTATCAGCAAACCATACTATCCCATGATTGTTCCACAGCCCGGTAGGGAAAGTCATACGTAATTGAGGTACAGAAAAGGTCATAAAATAGATCCTTGAGTGACCCCTTATTTCACAACTGTTAGACCGCTTTCTACTTTCTTCATCTTTCTGAATTATATCATTTAGATAGAAATTAAGGAAATCTAGAGCTACACGTTTGGATTAGTAGTGTAGTTTTCTAACCAATGTTTCACGTAGAATACAGTCTAACGCCTTGGACAAATCCCACCTAGTGCGTCAGGTGACTCTTAGGCTTAAATAGATTTACTTTTAACTCAACACCAGTCGTTGTGTACCCCGAGTAATATCGTATTGCTTATTTGTAATAAAAAAGTGGGTAGAACAGAATTTAGTCTAAAGTGACTGAAGAATGAACAAACTTGATGGGGTAATGGAACTACCTTACTATATTTCGTATCGTAATTATTACTTACTATATTAGTGTGTGGCAAGTTTTTACAGGAAGGAATATTTCGTTCCTGTAAAAACACTACACACAACAAATACATTACAATTCAGTAAAGTTTTGCTCATACTTTTTAATTAATTCGAATCGGACATTTAATTTCGAAGTTAACTCCATTAACTCACTACTATGTAAGTTATTGACGCGTCAAAAGTGGCTTTTAAAGGATTTTTTGAATAAATCGATTGATCGAGTTATCACGAGTATAAAAAAGCAATATGTGAACCGAACGACGCTGCGCCGCCGCAACGTTCGGACCATATAAAATGGGCGTTATCGAAGTATGGGTGTGGTTACGTCTATGAGCAAGGCACCAGTGCGGCTCAGAAGCGAGGTCATGCTTATGTTGCGGACGCGAAAGAAATTGCCTTGGAGTTTTAACTTTTCGTTAAAATTAGAAATTAAGTTCTTTTAAGGAAAGGACATTTCGACAATTCTTTTTAGAGCGATTTCAAATATTTTTTGAATTACACTCGCAGTTCTTTTTAGTAAGTTGCGCGTGTGAAACAGAGAGGCGATATTAGTATGAAATAAAAATTCAACGCTTGTTCCGTAAGTCGATTCAGGAAAATTAATTATTAAAGGGAACAAAGAAATATCGTTTAAAAAATATTTCTACCTCTAAATTGTTAAATAAATAAACCATAATTTATTTTGTACATAAGCGCCGTGAATTTTCTGTGTTGCTTCTTGATACACGTCGAATATGTAATGTTTTTTACATGTCTGCAGACATGTAAAAAATCTCTGCGCCATTTCAACCTATAAGATAGGTCTTTATCATCTGAAACTGATCATACACTAGGAACTATAATTACTTATGACTAGATACTTACGAATCCACTCTTGTAGCAGCGACCGATAGCATTTCCATGATAAGCCGTTCGACGAGATTGGGGTCCACCACTTTTGATATTCTTATCGGGGGTTCTTCAACTACCGCGGACGACGGACGAGCTGGTGGTGGTAGGTACACCAGCTCGTCCGGCGGTCGCTCTTTACAGCAACACACCCCCATCACCTGAACAAAACACAAATCATCATTAATTTATTATCTTTTATAAATATTGGTAGGTAAAATTTTATTCGGTTCGAATATAATAGTCCCACGGGCAAATCTTTCAAACGATCATTTCAATGCACCACTACTGTAGCGTGAACAAGCAGGTACTCGACCAGATTAGGGAATAAAAAGACAGATGCCCCGGAAAGGAAAAAAATAATATCCTCCACAAAAACCTATCGAGCCGGCAGTGATTATATGTATATATGATATCGACGTCGCAGCGACCCTTGCACCGTTTCGCTGCGATGTCAATAATTGGAGTTAATTGAATCGTCGCGTCGGTCACCCTGCCAGCAAGTACTGACTGACCGCTATAATATTGGTATGTTATGAACGTTCCGACTGCGTCCAATATCTGGTACTAAATATTAAACCTTAAGAAATTCATTCTTTTTAAATTTTTTTTTTTTTGTTTAGGATAGCTAATGGCTACATAAAGTAACCTCTTTGAGTAAGAATTTCTTTTAACAATTATAGCGAAATAATCATCTCAATTATTAACAGCGGAATAGTTTTTTTTTTTTTGTATGTTGAACGCGTAATATCTGACATTACCAGTTGAATAATACTTTTTATTTTCTATTTGCCTACCAATACTGAAACGTGAGGGAATGAGATTAAGTTAAGAAATTAATATAAAAATCACGCTACAACCGTGTCGACCAAGGAGAAATAAAATCGAATTGAACGTACTGCCGTAACGGAAAAACAATGGCAGGCGAATCCGACGAGGAGTGGTAGATCAGCGGAAGAAATTTTTTATTAATCAGAATTGTAAGTGGAAGTTGAAGTCACGAGTAACCAGTGGTATAACTAGTAACAAAGAAACTGGAATTATAAAAGACAGCAAAACTTATTTAACCCTAAAAAAGATTGCTATCAAACATAAATCTTCAACGTCTTTGAAGGAAAGGAAAAATATTTTAAAAGTAGGTATTGGTATAAGTACAAAAAACATCCCGAAGATCTTATTCGAAGAACCGTCTGTCGCAATTTAAACTGTAGAATTTCCTAGAAAGGATCGACTCCTATTTACCCCCTTAGGGACAGATCTGAAACAATCTATTCTTAGAAAATGCTGACGTCACAGAAAGATACCCACCACTATTGAAAGAGCCCCAATACCCGACGCGCACACACAAAAATACTAGTATTCTATAAAGATTTTAATTATCCGGATTTAAATGAATAGGTTTTTTAAAACCATTTATTTTCTCCTTTAAATAATCCACCAAGATTTTAACTTAATATTCCCGATGTCTCTATATAATTTTAAGATGTTAACCTGATTCCGAAAATCAATTTTTTTTTATTTCAAATTATTCAACAAAGAAAGCCACAAGTGGTTATTGAACGAAAATACAAAATCTTCTTGATAACGCAACCGAAAATGTAATTATTAGTTCATTTAAATGTTAAAATAAACGAAAAAATAAAACACAGTTGAAAAAAAATATTGATGTAAGTATCTACCTACCTCATTTGTAGAGCGCCAACGAAGATACGCATGGTGAGCTCGGGTACCTGAACTCGACTGACGGATTTCGCTCGACCTAGCCTAGGCAGACTGCGGGAGACGACTAGTGCGGGGAAACGACGATAAATAATTTAACAACCGACTATAATTTCCTACCAATATTATAAATGCTTAAGTTTGTTTAATAATTTCCCACTCTTTTATGCACCAAAAAAGCGACAGATTAACGGAAATTCTATTAAATGAAAAATCTTCGCGCTTTTAAAGCAAAAATTTTGTATTTTACGGTATCTTAGGTTAGGGACAATAGTACACAGGATACGGGTTATTTTAATACCGTAACCCTACATTTAATATATATCAATTTATTATGATTGTGACACGCGCCTGTACAAATAAATGTTTTTCAAAATAATGAAGGAATGACAAGTGTAGAAATGTATGTATACGCGGTTTTCTCAATACTAATAATGTCAGTATACCATACAGAGTTATGTTTGAATACAATTCAAACATAACACTGTATTAAAAAATATTAATTTCGACAGCAGTTCGAAGGCACATCACTGTTAAACAGTGCGGGCAAAGCTGTGGGGTTGTTACCAGGGAGGTGGTGCACTCCCTCCCCCCCTACAGCCAGGGAGGTCCGACCGGCGCATGTCTATTATTTCTTGCTTGTAAAATAAATTTCATATAGAATGTGATCATGGAAATACCTAGAATATTCTCTTTCAAAACCTGAAAACGTGTATATGTAAAAGTACCTAATATGCCTAATTAGTATTTGCTGGTACTGGCAGTATTGAGGGTTTATTACATTATTGATTTTAAGCGATGTTACTGGACGGTAAAATAATAATTAAATATTTCTGTTTTGTATTGAATCTCTTGTCATGTAGTGATATTACCAACTATCAATTAATATTATTGCGAGGCAAATTCGAGGTTTTAAATACTTTAAAATCCTGATATGAAATGTATTTGACGTCATTCGCATTTACAACAATAATGTCTATTAATAATTGGTGCGTTTGTTTATAGGTAGTGCGTCATAAATCTACAATTGATTTTATAAGCTAGTTAAACGAAATGTTTATGTGTTTTTTTTTTGTAACTAGGACTGTTTCCCGTCGGTACCAACACTTATTTTGACACTATTATAGTGAAATAAAACTCAAGTTTTTTGTGTAAGTCATGGGTAAAAATTACCCATAAGAAAAATGTTGTTAATGAATCAAAAAAATTTATATATCTGCTTAAAGTTATAACAAATTTCATAAATACACATAAGATAGTAAATATGTCTTTATCGTTATAAATACGAACAAAGAATGTTTATATCGTTGATAGTCGTAGAAATTTATAGATCTAATCTTTCTGTATGAAATTAACAAGGGTTGTTTTTTTCAGTAATCAAATAATCTCTTAATCAACCCTACTATAAATTTACCTACTGTAAACGAATGATATTATATACACATTATGTATAGTAATGTATAAGCACGAATGTTTCTTTTTTATTAAAGAAATACATTCAAAAAAACCTAATGTATGATAAATAATATGAAAACGTAATAAAAAATATTACGTTTTAAACGTGGATGCTAAAGTTTCAGGAACGTGTAGGGGTTAATCCCTTGAACAACGTATAATAAAGTCCCATCGATTGCCACCCGGGAGGCGTGGCGAGGGTGGAGGGAGTTTTCAAAGGTTCCTTTTATTAAATTTTTCTCTTTAAACTCGCAAATATTGCATCGCACAGATTGTTTTTTTTACTGTTACAATATTGTTCAGTAAATAAAGAAGCTTTTAATTGAAATAGCTGTCTGCAAAGCTTGTTTTGTCTCGAACACGGGTGATATAGCTAGCTACACACTAATGTATATTGAACGTAGAAGGGCTTAAACTACGTTGTAGTCGTAGTTTGTGCATAAATGGAGAGTTTAATCCCAGTTCGGGAACCCAGACGACTTAGTTTGAAATGTAGGAACAATGTTTGCTGGAATGATCTATACTATCGATCAATCTTTCATTGTTTAATAATTCTTGTTTTAGGTGTCGGTGACGCAACATACGAGTGATGGATATGTAATATCCAAGGAAACTGGACGTGTTGAAGTATGAAGATCTCGTCATCTCAATAAAGAAGCACAGCTGCCAACCCATAGAATTGCGTCGCGAGATATGAAAATCTAAAATGAATAAATTACTCAGAGCAAAAATGATGTAATTTTCAGTAGCTTTAAGCATTATGTCAGAGTTAGTTTAAAGATAACTGACCTCACAAGTCACCATTTTTAGTTAGTCATTTATATAATCATTCGTAGATTTATGGCGCACTACTAGTTCATGTGGGGTTTTTAAGTGAATCTACGTGATACGACGGCGCTGGAGGAGACTAATTATGTGACGGTAGTCGAGAAATGCGCAGCGAAGTTGCCCGTGATAAATGCTGCGCACGCGCACTTCAAGCTGTCAGCTGCGTTTGGACTTTGGTATCTAATCATAATAATTGTCATAACGTGACAGACCTGTTAAACTGTGGTTTGAACCTGCAAAATCTCTGTAAGAAATGGACACCTTAAGGAGAAACCAGATCGTCATGTTCTTTGACGTTTGAGTGATGCCGACAACATCAGTGAGCTGCGAGCTCGGCTGAGGAGTATGACAAATAGGGGCTAGTGCGGCGGCCCCAGTCGGATGCCCTGATACATACGATAATATTTTATGCTAGATTGCCGTGGATACCGAGGCAAAGAGACAGACTGCGGGAGACGAATAGAGGCCATAAAATGGATAACAATAGAAGAGTACAGGTGCCAATTAATTACTGATTTAATAGTGAAAATCATTGATGAGATTCAATTCAAAACAGTGGAGTTGGTATAAACACGTAAAATCGAGACTGGTTTCAATAGTTATGTGTGTGCCTACATGTCCAACGTCGTATGCAACCAAAACGTCATTAGTGGCATCCTTTGTGCGATCAATCACAAGACCCGCCCGTTTCATCAAGTCTTGTGATTGTTAGACCGTCGGGGTCGTCTGACCCCGACGGTCACTTCAATGCAGCTAAGGGCGTAATTTGGCCGTAATGTGGCCTCTGTTTAAATCTGTTATCCAGTAATAATGACAATTCGCTTATAAAACTGCATACAGGTGTTAGAACTAGGATCTATTGACTGGAGCCTAATTGACAAAAATACATAGTTATGACTCAGGTATAATAGCGTACTTCCTTTTATAACAAGAGCAGAATTACACAAGACTTCGAGGCGATTTGCGAACGTTTAAGCGGAAAATATATGTAATAAGCACGTTTATGACAAGTATGTGTAGTGAAATATCGTATTAGATATATGTGGTTATATCCCCGAATTTCCGCAGCATAGTGAAACGTTGCTCTACACCCTCCTGCCGATGTAAACATCTGTGCAAGCAATTGTTAATTGATAGTCTGAAGAAAATGATAGTCTTTAGCAAATACTAGCGTTACATTCAACTTGAGGAAAAACTACGCATCTTTTTCGCATTTGTAAGGATTAAGCGTTATATTTTTAACTCTTAATATATGGTGGTCATTCTTTTAATACCCCAGGAAAATATCCTCGAATAAAATCTTACTGGTATAAATATGCTGTTTTTGTACTTTGTCCTCGTTCACGTCACAAAACGAAGCCCAATGCAGAGATTTAATCACAAAGCGAGTACGTTGAGCAGTCTCCGTATTCAATAAGTTTAATTAACATGCTTTGATGTTGCATCGAGTTACAAGTATAGGGTGTTCATTAGAGTTTCAATCTGTTCATAAAGCCGTAGTAGGTATCTATGCAGCCACACGTGTGTGTGGGCCGTGGGGTGGTTGGTGGTTTATTAGAAATTATAGGTTTGTTGGCGGTGTACACGTGTCTACATATACAGCTGCAACAGAACTAATTTTGCGGCCCTAAGTCTGCTTTCACATATAGCAGAGGGGTAACATAATGAAATTTTAGTACTGACGAAAGAAAAAGTTAATCAACGTTTAGGAAATTTCAAACAATTTTGTTTCTTAATTTGTTCAAGATGTATTGTAGTGTAACAATACACAAATGCTATGTTAGAGATAGACCCTAGCACGTCAGGTGCTAAATTGCAGTTTTATATCAGTTATGGTGCAGTCGGAAAAACTGCAAATTGAGATCGAAACTACTGGGAGGGCTTGCGATGGAAGCTCTAGTTACACAGTTGGCAGTCAAGATTTTATTATGGATATATAGTTATGGAAATTTATCTATACTTTGGAATAAACAATTGCTTTTACATTCAAATCTTATGTTATTATACTGGTCTTTACAAACGCACCACGTTTGTTCGACTGACTGTCAGCTGAAATGAGACGACCCAACCATAAACTTGTGAACAACTTTGGTATTATATATTATAGATATTAAGGCATTGCTCTAATTTTGTCTGCAGACAAGAGTGATGAGAAATAAAGTAATGAAAAAAGCCATCAAAAAACTGAAGTTTCCGGTTGCCTTTTTCACATCTTCTAGGAAGATCAGCGCCGTAATCATGCTCACTGAAAACCTTCTTGGATTCAAGACAATCTTCTAGTTAAGCATTCTAAATTTATTTATACCCGAAAAGTTTTCTTTCTTTCTTTTTCCAGTAGTATCAGCGTGGTACCGGTGATATTTACAGGTTGGCCCTATTTGATATACTCAATATTTGTATTGTATTTGAAGTATTTTCACTGTACACTGTGTTACAGTATCACAAATAAATGTTATCCTTTGTCTCACGGCTTAGACATATATATGGTAGCTGCGATGAGCCGAGAGAATCAAAAGATTCGTATCTGGTATATAGACATATCAGGAAATTTGATTTTAGGCACGTTAACCGAACTTACGTTATCTCTATTGTTTGCGCGTTAGATATCTACACCGAGAAGCGTTGGCAAACATTAAAAGCAAAAGTTTGTATGTACACTAGTATGTTGGTTATTCCTCCATGCCGGAACTTACAGAACCAATATAGTTATAGGTTTTACCCGATTAACATAAAGGCCACTTTATGGGAGTTGTAAAAGACTGAATTTTGCGTTGATTATCTATAACTATAGTTATAGTTGATCATAGCAAACATGGCCAGCGTGGTGGGTTATGGCCAAACCCTTCTAATATTGAGAGGAGACCCGTGCTTTGTAGTGAGCCGGTAATGGGTTGATCATGATGATGATGATGATAGCAAACTCCCTCGATAGGCAAAGAAAAAAAAATTAATAAGACGTGGGCTGATTTTAAAAATTTAATGAAAGCCCTTTCGTAAATAGGCAAGCCGTGGCGCATTCGTGTGTGCACACACTCAGAAATGCATTGTTTTCATGAAATGATATCGTTAGAAATTCAAATTGGACTTGCTTTAAAATTAAAACTACCTTGGAAAATAAGGCAGTTAGTAAGAAATCATTATTTCTTTCATTAAATATTGAAAATATAACGACCGACACTGTTGTATTCGATTAGAATTTATTATTCACTATCCGGTCTGCGTGACTTTTATAGTGGGTTAAAAATGGCACACCCTTAGAAATGCATTGGGTTCGTGATATGTTATCGTTAAAAATGAAAATTGGACTCGTTTAAAAATTAAAGCTTCATTGGAAGCCTGGCAGGTAATTTCTTCTTGCATTAAATATATCTAATATGCCGACCAATACTGTTGTAGAAATACAATTGAGGATAGGGTGACTCACTGACTCTGTCTCACTCTCTCACTCTTATGACGTCAATTAGATGCTCCATTCCTTTGTGAGAACCACATTCCGCCCACGTGAACTGTATATACATTCACACTAATGTGTACCTTGTATCCTGATTAATCTTTTAGAGAAATTAAATCCCTAATTCTCCGTCTCACAGTCTGAATTTCTCATAAGGGCTAGGACCTTTTTTGGTTTAGCCGGTTGCTAAAACCGGTTACAAATATTGTTCTTCACTTATTTATTTCATTATATACTCCACTAGGTACACTTAAGCAAGCAATTATATGAACCTTCAATAATTAGCCCGTATTTCTTTTAGCATAAAACTTGTAGATGAACAATGTTTCAATCTATTGTTTATTTAGTGCAAATTTACGATAGCCATTTACGATATATTAGGGCTGTATTTTGAGTTCGTAATACAGATTAATTTATGTTATTTTAAAAAATTTAACATAATAAACCAAAACCTTAACCAAAGTGATTGCGATACCTTTTAATTCACCTCGGGGTTAATTACCGAAACCGATTTAATTTTTTCTGGTTCCCAAGAGCCGTTCTCCTGAGCGAGTACAGAGTATATTTGGTTGACTCCAGCATGTTTCAAAACATAATGCTATTTACCCAACTTCGCAAAGCAAAAGTTTAAAGTGTTCCCCAAAATCAAACACAGAACGTAAGAATAAAGTAAGAAGACAACGGAATTATTCGGTAAAAGCAAAACATCATCTTTCGATACACAAGATCATTCAGTTCATAATGATGACTAACCCATTGCCGGCTCACTACAGAGCACGGGTCTCCTCTCAATATGAGAAGGATATGGCCTTAGTCCACCACACTGGCCATGTGCGGATTGGCAGATTTCACACGCCTCACAGAACATTATGGAGAACTCTCAGGCGTGCAGGTTTCCTCACGATCTTTTCCTTCACCGTTGAAGCAAGTGACATTTTAATAGCTTAAAACGGATATAACTTCGAAAAGCTAGAGGTGCGTGTCCGGGTTCGAGCCCCCAACTTCTGATTAGAAGGCCGACGTTCTGACCACTAGGCCATCACAGCTTACAGGCCAGTTCATAATATTACAAGAATATACTTAACTATGAAATATACTTATAAAGGCAAAACAATAAAATCATTTCAATATTCGTATAAGTAATAAGAATGTGCAAATTAAAAATATACCTAATGCAAATTTGCTTGCTGACCCTATCAGTATAGATCATATCTTGTCATTTGGAGAATATACATGTTCATTAATCAAGCGACGACGAAGCCTGGTTAGTGAGTTTGTCATTCGATATTCATAGCATTTAATTGAGTTAGCTTTGTTAATATTTCCCGATAATATTGTTACACCCTGCATCCTGCATGCGTCGCATAACACTAAAAGGGTCTGATCAGACTTGTCAGCAGCCAGATTTTTCTGAGTTGCTGCCTGTAATCCCCCGGTGGGGTTTACAGCATCCCATCCAGGTTAGGCCGTTTCCATCATACATGCAACGTTTTTGATTAATCAATTCAAAGTATATATTTAAGTAATCAATTCAAAATCACATTACTTATTATGTAAATCAGTTTCGTGTCGTTTTTCGCTAAATTTATGGTACCTGTAGATACCCTGGTGGTTTGGGCGTCCGCCCCCTAATCAGAGGTCGGAGAACCTATAACTTTTCCGAGTTATGTGCGTTTTTAAGCAATTAAAATATCACTTGCTCCGTTGAACGGTGAAGGATAACTTCTTGAGGAAACCTGCACGCCTGAGAGTTCTCCATAATGTTCTTAAAGGCGTGTGAAGTCTCAAACCGCACATAGCCAGCGTGCTGGACTATGGCCAAATCCTTCTCATATTGAGAGGAGACCTGTGCTCTGTAGTGAGCCGGCGATGGGTTGATCATGATGATGGTTCCTATTCTCATTTAAATGACGAATTTTAATAACTAAAAATTTAATAAATATTAAACATTATATTTGTGATATAGGACGACCAATCGTATGAAAAGCTAAAGAGCATTTTAATCGATCGACCATACTTATGCTGACGAGAGACAGAGAGAAAGAGAACTTATCGTTTAAGGCGGGAATTATCGCAAGGAGTTTCGATCTTTTTTCCGTCCCTGTAAGAATAACATTCTATAGGGTTTAATGTACACCAATTCAAAAACAGCGATTTATTTATTATAATAAAGCATTCAGGATAGCAATGGGACATCCTTGGTACTTCAGCGCGTTGGGGCTAATTGAAGTGGTATACTCAGCTTATTAGCTGACAAGGTCAATTCGTACCAGAAACACTGCCAAATAAGATTAGGTACATTTACCTTTACTAACATTTGTTTATTATTCTTTATTTTAATGTTTAACTTGTAAAATTTCTATTTTCTAAAATCCGAAAAAATTAAGTTACTGGCTAAACTGTGATATTATTTAGGTTTCATTTAGTGCCACAAAGTGATTTTATTTAGCTTTATAGATACAGCATTGGTTCACTACAAATAACGTTGCTTCGATTTCCTCAAACTCACTCATTATATGAGTAGGTATGGATTTATTGTTTTGTTATATAAATTTTTCATTCTTTTTTAAGCTAGAGCATACACTCACTGTGCAAAACGGGAAGAGTAACAAAAACCCAGGATTTTTCCAGTGACTTCCAACTCAGATGGCCCTGACTTGATATATCTGAACGCACCCTTTTACGGATGTTAGATATAGAATATCTCAGTTGCCTCACTAACTTATTAATAACATGGTTAACTTGACGTTCAACAGAGGTATATGTTACCAGCCAAAGCATATCCTGTGACTTCCAACGGCGACTCGTTAGTAACTTTGCTCATCGTTCGCTTCGTTATGCGACACAAAGTAACTACTGCAAACTCGTGCAAGCTTAAACCTAGTTAAAATATACAAGCCTAAAGTTATATGAAATCGAGTTTTGTTTAAATTTAACCAGCAATTTTATATAAACCGGCTAAGTGCGAGTTTTGCTAACCGATGAAGAGTTCCATACCACGATTCAATTTGTATAACTACCGTCATTTTAAAAATAAGATCTAGAGAAAATCAGTTTTCTTGAATGCGCTGCTCTATGGTATTTGATTGCAATAAAATACACATTACAATAAATAAAGGTTGTTACATTTATGATATAAAACTTAAACCACGTATTAAAAAAAAATAGTCTGCGTGACAGCTCACTAGCTAAACCGATGTTGTCGAAAAGGAGATTTATGAAATTGAACTCGATAAATAATTTGTATGTATTAAAAAATATATACCAATGAAATACTTGCATTGTTGAATAGATTTATTTCTGTATAGTACGGTAAAGTTATAAAAAAAATGCTGGCAATAAAGCCAGAAACTGAGGGAATTTAAAAATGTATTGAATATAAGCAAAAAATATAATAAATATTTTGTTATGAATAATGTATTTAAAAAAAACAATGACGGTATTATTAAAACACCTTGTTTTGCAATATTTGCGTACAAACGATAATATATTAACGCGGAAGAGTAAATGCAATCAGCCAATGCATGATTAAAACATGCTTTCAAAAGAGACTGTATAATTAAGAGGACTCTGGTACAGAAATAGAAGCTGAATTTCGTGAGTAAATGAAAATTGTGTTGATAATGAGTCCAATTTTATCACATATTCTAAGTATTAATAATGTGCGTAATCTATATATATAAAAGCGAAAAACCACTCACTGACTGACTGACTGACTGACTGACATATGATCACGATATCTCAGAAACTATAAAACATACGAACTGAAAATTTGAAGGTAAATTAATTTTAAGAAGTAGAGGTCAGCTAAGAAATGGTTTTGACAAAATCCACCCCTAAGGGGTTGAAATGGGGGTTGCAAGTTTGTATGAAAGTCCTATATTTTTGAAGTTAGAGACATGAAAATTGGCAACTAAGTTTTTAATTATAAATAATAAAGATCTAAATAATCAATGTTACGAAAATCTACCCCAAGTGGGGTTAAAGGGGGGGGGGGGGTTGGAAGTTTTCATCAGGATTCTAAGTTTTCGAAGTTAGGGAGATGAAAATTGGCATTTAGTTTATTTGTTTTAAATAATAAAAACCTGTATATGCAATATTACAAAAATCCACCCCAGGTTGAAAGTTTGTATGAAAGTCCAACATTTTTGAAGTTAGAGACATGAAAGTTGGCAACTAAGTAGTTAATTATAAATAATAAAGATCTGTACAATCAATGTTCCAAAAATCCAACCCAAAGGAGGTGAAATGGGTGTTGGAAGTTTATGATTGTAAGTTTTCCAAGTTAGGGACATGAAAATTGGCATTTAGTTTATTTGTTTTAAATAATAAAAACCTTTATACACAATATTACAAAAATCCACCCCAAAAGGGGTGAGAGGGTTGAAAGTTCTGCGTTGAAATGAATATCGGCAATCAGAGCATTACTTTACAGTAATAATAACATGTAGGTATAAGCTCTTTTGAAAAATCACACCTTGAAAGTGGAAACATAAAGAATGAACAAGAATTCGGAAGTTAGGCCCTTCTTAGGCGTAGACATAAGATACTAAGAAAATAATAGGTGAAAATCCGCCGCAAAGAGGTTAATAGCGGGGTTCAAATGTTGGATGAAAATCTTATAGTTTCACTTCTTAGAATCCACTCGAGGTATAGTTAGTATAACACTGAAATACTTTGTACTAAGAAATCCTTATTATCCAGACAAAATCATAGTAATATAAGTGCGAAAGTGTGTTTGTATGTTGGTTTAACCTTCAATCACGTTGTAACAGACCAATGGATCGACGTGATTTTTGAGAGTATAGTTGAGGACCTGGAGAGTGACATAGGAAAGTTCCTGTAGGAATTTTTACAACTTATTTTGACAGAATTTTAAAAACCTAATCCACGCGCACGAATTCGCGGGCGCCAGCTAATATAATAGTAGTTTGTAAAATATGATTAGTCTTTATGTATATCTTACAGTGGTAAAAATAGGCAAAAAAATCAACTAGAAAACAAAAATACTTAATAATCCATAGTTAGACATTTAAAACTATAAATCAATTGGTTTTTTAAATGTATAATAAGCAGTTACAAGAATTTAAATTAAACTTCTGTTCTCCAATATTATCCCCCTTAAAATCGAGGACAGTGTGACAGGTTCACTGATATAAAGCAAAACCTAAATAATGCCATAATATTGACTTAAATGTTCAAGTATAGTAATGAAATTGGTTGTAATATGGGCTCATTACTTAACACACATTTAAATGACAGATTGTTTGATTACCAAAGTTATTAAAAATAAACATAGTTACGACTGCAACACAAATATAATTAAAATTATTGCAAATAGAGCAAATGTTAGCAAAGTAGATGTAAACCATGTTGTTAGCTATATAGCTTACTTAAATGCATGTAACGAAAAATAACTTGTGTACCAGTATATCAGACTGCATACAAAAAAATAGGTACTAAGGACCTTCCATTCTTACCATATGTAATTATTGATGCTAATGAAATGAATTAAATGTATTTATTCTCATTCTTCATTTATTTCAATAATTCCTATACTCGTTAAGTTGTCATGATTACACATTAGTGAGCAACAATTGTACTAAAGCAGCAGTAGGATGTTTTTAGTCAATAATTTGGCTAGAAAACGAAAAAAATACAGAATGCTTAAGAAATGAGGTTCTCAGTAATAGTGGGAACAGTGCACTTTGTTTGGATAGCTTTTGAAGTAAGCAAAACAGAAAAACCAGCATGCTGCATACTGTATAAAATATGAGATACAATGCTTTGTCTCAATTTTCTTAAATAATTAGCTTCTCTCTACCAAATTCCCCACTTTTACATGAATACATCTGAATGCACCTGACCTAAGTGCTACTCTCCAAAAGAGGAGGCCAAAAAAACTCCTCAACAACCCTGATGATCAGATGACCACTGAAAACACTTCACCACCGAAGACTAGGTCCCCTTTTTCTAAAATCATCTGGATGTGGGCCCAATCCGCATCCGGGCCAAGTCCAGCAGTTTGTGGCTTAAACTGAGGTTTGGCCTCACAGGGAGAGGAGCCACAGAATAATCGATGAAGTAAATTGTAATTGTAGCTACTAATTTAAAGGAGAAGAAGAAACAACTGTTAATGTCAAAAATCTAAATTATTATGAGAATAAAAACATATTTTTGTTTTATTTGTGTACTGTTCCAGGACTCCTTCTAAGCTCCTAGTTATTTATGTTTTCTGTATCTGTTGGATACTGGTGCCTAATCTTTTGTTCTCAAAAGTCAAAACTCTAAAATAAATTGGCATGTCTTAACGCAGTGCTGTTGTGCTCACACTGCATCTCCTAGAGCAGTGGTTCCCAATTAGTTTTTGCTGCATACAGCTTCAAAAAAGACCTCAGACCCCTTATAGAGTATAGGAATTATTGATGTGTGTTATTGTATCTATATTTATAAAAGCGAAATACCACTGACTGACTGACTGACTGATGATCATGATATCTCAGGAACTATAGAACGAACAAATTTGAAATTAGGAAGGTAGATTTCTTTTATAAAGTAGAGGTCAGCTAAGAACCGATTTTGAGAAAATCCACCCCTAAAGGGTTGAAATGGGGGTTGGAAGTTTGTATGAAAGTCCTTTATTTTTGAAGTTAGAGACATGAAAGTTAGCAACTAAGTTTTTAATTATTAATGATAAAGATCTGTATAATCAATGTTACGGAAATCTACCCCAAAGGGGGTGAAATGGGGGTTGTAAGTTTTCATGAGGATTCTATGTTTTCAAAGTTAGGGACAGAAAAATGGGCATTTAGGTAATTTGTTTTAAATAATAAAAACCTGTATACGCAATATTACAAAAATCTACCCTTAAGGGGTAGAAATGGGGGTTGGAAGTTTGTATGAAAGTCCTATATTTTTGAAGTCAGAGACATGAAAGTTGGCAACTAAGTTGTTAATTATAAATAATATAGATCTGTATAATCAATGTTACGAAAATCTACTAAAAGGGGGGTGAAATGGGGGTAGGAAGTTTTCATGAGGATTCTAAGTTTTCGAAGTTAGGGTAATGAAAATTGGCATTTAGGTAATTTGTTTCAAATAATAAAAACCTGTATACGCAATATTACAAAAAATCTGCCCCTAAGGTGTTGAAATGGGGGTTATTATATTTTTAAAATTAGAGACATGAAAGTTGGCAACTAAGTTGTTAATTATAAATAATAAAGATCTGCATGATCAATGTTGCGAAATACCACCCCAAAGGGGGTAAAATGGGGGTTGGAAGTTTTCATCAGAATTCTAAGTTTGGGACATGCAAACTGCCATTTAGTTTATTTGTTTTAAATAATAAAAACCTGTATATACGCAATATTACAAAAATTCATCCCTAAAGGGGTGAGAGGAGTGAGCGGTTGGAAGGTTACATGTAAGTTCGGAGTTTTTGGAATTTGAGAAATGAAAATCGGCAATTAGACCATTACTTTTCAGTAACTATGACATGTATGGTATAAGCTCTTTTGCAAAATCACACATTGAAAGTGGAAACATACAGAATGTAAAGGAATTTGAAGTTAGGCCCTGCTAAGGCGTAGACATCCGCTAATAATTTGTGAAAATCCTCCGCAAAGAGGTTAATACCGGGGTTCATGTTGGTTGAAAATCTTATAAAGTTTTACTTCTTTGAATCCAGACAAAATCATAGTAATATTATAAATGCGAATGTGAGTTTGTATGTTGGGTTGTCCTTCAATCACGTCGCAACAGAGCAATGGATCGACGTGATTTTTGAAATTATAGTTGAGGACCTGGAGAGTGACATAGGAGAGCTCCCGTTGGAATTTTTACAACTTATTCTGACTGAATTTTAAAAACTTATTCCACGCGGGCGAAGTCGCGGGCGCCAGCTAGTATATTATATGCATACCCCTTATTGTAGCAAAGATATATAAAAAAAATCTGTTTAAATAACATTAAATATCTTCAAATTACAGAGCAATAGTGAAAATCAGAATATGATGTATCGACAAAGATGCTAATGTGACAAAATATGTGCACGTTTTTTTTTGCACACCTTTTGAAAATCTGGCGCGGGATAGTGCTCGGTGCTCCGTTCTTTTACGATGATGATCGTTAAACACTAACATTTTGGCAATTGTTCTTGTTTTTACTGATAGCCGCGCGTACCCCTTGATGCAGCATCACGTACCCCTGGGGGTATGCGTACCACTAATTGTGAAACACCGCCCTAGAGAAAGAAGGCGTTTTTCTTAACCATGTCAATTTAGATCCAGCCAAGAAAGCAGCCTGCCTGTTTTGACATTCTATAATTATCTGCAATGACGCCAAATGGTAATTCAATAACTATTTTAGTGATTTTTATCAGCACAGAATAGTCGAATTAAAGTCGAAGTCAAAATAAACAATTGTAGAGGGTCATAAATTATTTAAGTAATTTATTAGCCTAATGTAAACTTATCATAACTTTATACAAAATATGCATTTTCTAGCATGGATGTTAATTATCGAGGGGTTCTCCTAGTATATTCTCTATCAACTCCACTTCATGAAATACATTGAGACAAGCATAAGTTGATTGCCAAAAACATTAATATAATCAAAATGTAACCCGTAAAATACTTATTATTAAGTAATTTGGGTAACCATCTGTGGTCTCAATCATCAGTTACACTATTTTAGTTCAGTACAAATTATGGCTATTAAAAGCAAATGTACAAGTTACTAAAACAATACCCAAAATCATATATATTTATTTGAAAATTTGCCCGTAATATTTGAAGAATTTCCTTGATTTCTCCAGGATACCTTTATCAGATCCTGATATGGTGACAATGGGACCAGACTAGGAAGTAAATACTTCAAAATTAAAAAAATTTAAAATTGATTCATAATTGATTCCTTTTTTTAAGTTGGTATCAAATATAATTTGCACCCAGAGAAAATATTGACAGACTGCTGCAGCATATAGCTTGTAATTCTATATAATGTCTAGTATATTTATATTATATGCCATAACATCTGGATATTTTTTCACAATTACTTTAATTTAAAACTTGATAGACAAGACAGTTTTGTCCAAATTCCATACAAACATATATTAATATATATTTATATTAAAATGACAATAGTCCTATAATTCAGATATTTTAGCATAAATATTATATTTTAACCACAACATCTTTCATATATGGAAAGCTTTTAGGTGCTTTAGATAAAAACTGCATTTTTTTTGTCTGCAAACTGCTTATGTGGAAATTTTATGTGTAAGAGAGATCCGAAAAATCAATCCAAAATTGGGATAGAATATTTATTATTACCTTTTATTATTGGGAAATAAATAGTTACCACAGGGATATTCTTAGATCATATAAACAGTAATTATTTTGATAATTCTTCACTAATTTTAATACCATAGGTATTAATTTATTCAATTCTAACTTCAGATTTTAGAATAAATTAATCAATTTCCTTGCATGCCCTTAGCATACATCTGAAATTCTACTTATTGCAAGATTACTAGGATAAAACTTATTATTTCTTTATATATGATATTCTTTCTACCTACTAGTTAACCTAACTTTACAGTATTTCAGGTTCAATTTATGTAAGTATAATTTAAGAAGTAAATTACTGAAAGATTCAATTTTATTTAGAATTAATAAGAATGTCATTTTGTGTTCATTTAAGCTGTGGTTAGGTGTCCCCCTCTTAATCTGAAATTGGGGTTTTGAACCCTGGCATGCATAGATAACTTTTCAGAGTTATGTGCATTTTTAAACAATTATCACTTGCTTCAACAGTGAAGGAAAATACCGTGAGGAACACGCCTGAGAGTTCTCCATAATGTTCTCAAAGGCATGAATTCTGCTAATCTGCACATGGCCAGCATGGTGGACTATGGCCAATCCCTTCACATATTGAGAGAAGACCTGTGTTCTGTAGTAAGCCGACAATGGGTCGATCATGATGGGTTCATTTGTTATATTTATTTGTTTGCAATTAGTAATACCTTTAAACAAAGTATTTTGTGAACATTCATAAAGGGAAGGCCAAGAAAACATTCAATAATTGCTCAAACAAACTTAGAAATCAGACGTCTAAGGCTCTATAATTTGGGGATTTATTCAGAGGATTATTGATATTCCA
Source organism: Lasiommata megera (assembly GCA_928268935.1). Classification (NCBI taxonomy): domain Eukaryota; kingdom Metazoa; phylum Arthropoda; class Insecta; order Lepidoptera; family Nymphalidae; genus Lasiommata; species Lasiommata megera. The sequence continues at coordinate 17,619,917 of OV743307.1, read as the reverse complement.
TGACATTTGTATAAATGTATGATTATTCTCTCTTTGATAGACAATTTTCAATAATTGCTCAAACAAACTTATAAATCAGATGTCTAAGGCTCTATAATTTGGGGATTTATTCAGAGGATTCCATGACATTTGTATAAATGTATGATTATTCTCTCTTTGATAGACAATTTTCAACATAAAATGACCAGAGTCAAAATTAATAAAAATACCTAAGCTTTCTAAACAGCAATATTACGGTTTGAAACTATAACATTTTATTTTATTTTTCCTAATACCTACTACCTTACTACTGGATCACCTACTCGAACAAATAATTTAAAAAATATACATATTGTGTTATTTCTTAATTTTAAGTATATTCTAATTTATTTCAATATCTTATTTGTGAAAATAATAATTTCTAATGAAACCACAGCAGCTCGGTTTCTTTTTATAAACTAATCAATACCAACTTAATTGAATTTCTATTGTGCGCTGATAGAAATCATAAGATATTTAGAAATATAGAAGAGAACTTACCGTAACTTTCTGCCCATTTCTTCTTTCGAACCCGCTTTCTTAGATTTCATCATTGTATCGTGCTAGTAAGTTACTAATACATTGTAAATTGTAATTTTCAAAGGCCTTCATTAGAAAATAGATATCGACTATAATTCAGCAACACTGACCAGTATTTTTTTAACCAACTTTACAGCTATGGTTTCTAGCTTTTTTAAGCCCAGGGAAAAAAATATTTGGCAAGAGCCTATAATTTTTTTATATCTATATAATCAAATACAATCTTGTTGATTGTATTTTGATATTACTTTAGGTCTTAAATTCGCACAAATGTCCCATACATTACAAAAATAATAATAGCTTTTAAATCTCCACCTTAATGAAATACCATATACGTGCAGTTCATAAGATTACAAGACGTATTGTTTAACGACCTAAGTTGCGAAGTGCATGCGCCGAATTATAATAAGGGGGCTAGGGATGTCCCAGGTCGTGTCTGTTCTACTCTACTGGCTAAGACATACCTGATGATGCCGCGTCAAAACTGATTCTGAATCGAAACGGAGGAGAGGTTCAGTCAACAATGCATTGGTCGCTCCTTTCCTGCTGCAGATGTTTATGGGCGGGATACGGGTTTTTCTGTGGCTTACTTTAAAAGTAACGCAAAGAATTATTAGGCATATTTGTAACAAAATAAAGTTGTATATTGCTGTTCCATGTGCGGCCACTCGGTGGCTTTATATATTTCTTTTTAATCTGAATTTCAATATTATCTTTTTAATATCATCAAAACCAGCCAAATCCAAATAGGTAGTTCTGCTAAAGAGATTTCAGAAGTTAGTTACGGTTGGTCACAGGTGGGAAACACAAAGAAAATTCGGATTTACTTAAATTTAATTATGGAATTACAATAAAAATC